>CANTUR010000279.1:1260000-1890000 GCA_947683625.1 Mallotus nudiflorus | reverse complement strand
TGAAGGTGGAGTCGAGTATTTGACATAGTAGTCAAATTTTCTTAAAGGCTGTCCGAGAAGGTCCCACTTAGGAGAAGAATAAGTTCCTGCTAAAAAGAAAATATATTAAAATACTTTTTTTTTTAATTTTTACTTTACCCTAACTTTTGCATGGGCCGCCTAATACAAGGTTTTCAACCTAAGTATTAGTGTTCTTAATAAAGATATAGAAACCTCTTCTGAAGATGATGATTTTCAGGAACAGTCTCCTAAGATAGCTAAACTTCATTGGCTTATCATCCCTCATTCTTCCAATCCTACTTATATTCAGTCTAGATTGCCAGAACTTAAAATAGGTTCTCAACCTAATATGCTTGTCCAATCTAAGTTAAGTGCCAACTCCATATATGATTGGAATATTAATGCCATGTCTGAATATCAGATTCTTAGTCTTCTCCAATGCCTACAAAGCCCAAACTGGAACTTCTGATAGATTTGTCACTAAACTTATTATAGCTGGATTTTCTAGACAATTGAAAGGATGATGGGATTTTCATCTCACTAAGCCCCAACAACTAGAAATTGAGTATAATCATCCTCCTCTTAGGCAAATAAAGATCTCTGTAGGAAATGACACTATTGATGCCAGACCCTATAAAAAGCATCAGGATAGTGATTCTCAGAACCTAAAAAATATAATAGTTCAAAACAACTTCACTAATGCTCACCTTAATAGCATAAGTAAATAGTTATTTAGGATAGAAAATAGATCCTAAAAGTCTATGGAACCTTCTGTCTCTGTTCCTTCTGAAAAACTTAAAAATCCTATGTTTAAACCCTTTTAAACATCCTCTAGTGCTTAACAAGAAATTAGAAGTAATAGGTCTGAATTCCTAAAAGCTGTTAGACAATAGCTTAGTAAAGTCAATCCTTCTTCTAGTGGAACCCCGAGTCAAGTTATTCCCAACTCTGTCCAGTTTGTTAATCAAAGTATTAGTGTTCTCAATAAAGATATAGAAACCTCTTCTGAAGATGATGATTTTCAAGAATAGTCTCCTAAGATAGCTAAACTTCATTGGCTTATCATCCCTCATTCTTCTAATCCTGCTTATATTTAGTCTAGATTGCCAAAACTTGAAATAGGTTCTCAGCCTAATATGCTTATCCAATCTAAGTTCAGTGCCACCTCCATGTATGAATGGAACATTAATGGCATGTCTGAATATCAGATTCTTAGTCTTCTCTAACAAATGACTATGGCCTCTAATGCCTATAAAGCCCAAACAAGAACTTCTGATAGATATGTCGCTGAACTTATTATAGCTGGATTTTTTAGACAATTGAAAGGATGGTGGGATTTTCATCTCACTAAGCCCCAACAACTGGATGTCCTTCATGCTATCCAGAAAAATGATGATAATACACCCATTCTAGATCAATCAAGAAACCCTATTCAAAATATTGTCTCTACCCTCATATTGACTATAGCACTCCATTTCATTGGAGATTCTTCTGATCTTAAAGATAAGAATGTTGACCTCCTGTCTAATCTTAAATGCAAAAATCTAAGTGATTTCCAATGGTATAAATTGACTATTCTTACTAGAGTTATGCTCAGGGAAGATTCTAACCAACCCTTCTGGAAAGAAAAATTCCTTGCAAGTCTCCCTACCCTTCTAGGAGAAAGAGTTAGGAATACCATTAGACAGTCCATAGGATCTGATATCATTCCCTATGATAGGCTTACCTATGGTGAACTTATCAGTACCACCTAGAAAGAAGGTCTTAAGATATGTTAAGACTTAAAACTCCAAAAACATTTAAAATGGGAACTAAAGAAGTCCAAAAAAGAATTAAGATCTTTCTGTAAACAGTTTGACTATAGTTATACCCAGAACACTTCTTGTAAAGGTGATTGCAGTAATAAGTCTTTGAAACTTTCATCTAAGAGATTTTCTAAAAAATATAAGAAATTCTCTAAGAAAAAGGAATATGAAGAACCTTATTACAAAAATCCTCATAAGAAATCATCAAAACATAAAGCCTCTTCTTTTAAGCCTCAGAAAACCAGTCTCAAAGATGTAACCTGCTATAAATGTGGCAAAATGAGTCATATCTCTAAGTACTGTCGTGTCTTTAGGAAAGTTTAGGAATTAAATCTAGAAGAAAAGACCTTAGAGAAGCTTTTTGCCCTTTTTATAGAAACTTCTGAGTCTGAATCTTAAACTAATTCTGTAAATTTCTTGGAAAATCCACAAACAGACAAAATAACTTCTTCCTCCGATATAGATACTTCCTCTATCTCTTCGAGGAAGCATATTAATATGCTAACCAAAGAATAAACCTTAATTCTAGATGTCATGCAGCACATAAATGATCCTGATGTTAAGAAGAAATATCTAGAACAATTAAAGCAATCCTTAGAAAAAGACCTTAAGCCTAAGACTCCAGAGCGCCCTCCCACTAGTACAATTATGTATGACCTGACTGCCATCTTAGGAAGAACAAAACTAGGAAAGAAACCAATAGGAGAAATTCAGGAACTTCAAGGAGAGATAAAAACCATAAAGTCAGATATAAAGCAACTCTAAGAAAAACAACAAAAAGATTATGATCCAATCCAGTTTCTTGTTACTAAACTTGTTGAAGACTCTAGTTAGAGTGATGAAACTAAGAACCTAGAGCCTCAGTCCTTAACCAACCTCGACAAAGTTCCAACAGACTTCCTCTATGCTCTTAATAAAGTCACTTCAAGAAGATATATCATAAAGGTTACCATTATTTTTTATAAAGACTTTCATGTTAGCACTACAACTCTGTTTGATACCGGAGCTAATTTAAATTGTATAAAGACTCATGTTGTCCCAAAACATTTTTAAGAAAAAACCACTGAAACACTTTCTTCTGCCAATAGTTCAAAAATGAACATTGAAGGTAAAATAGAAGCCAGTATTTTAAATAATGATTTTTTATTAAAAACTTCCTTTCTCCTTATTTCTGACATGCATTACACGGTGATTTTAGGAACACCATTCATTAACTTAATTACCCCCTATTTTGTCAATCACCATTCTATTGATTATAAAGATGATAAAATTTTCATATCTTTTGCTTTTCTTGAAAAACCTAGAACCAAACAGCTCAATATGGTTAAAGCCCATTTATAAAAATGAAATAAATATTTTAATTAAAGGAAAAGAAACTAATCTGCATGATTTAAAGCAAAATGTCCATTTTCAAAAAATTGAACTGTTGGGTTTCGTGATACAAATGCAACAAAAAAAATAAAAAATTTATCACGTTCCCAACCTGGATCCATGTAATTCGACTACTTGATTAAATATAGGGTTTCAAGAATCTCACCAAGATGCAGAAGAGGTAAGATTTTCTAGAAGGATGAGAGGAGGTTCACACTAGTGACACCTTACCTAGAGCCTTTTTGCTTTGATTGTTCAGATCTAAACGTCTCCGAAAGGATGCGTCCTTTATAGATATCCATATGAACAACCCTTCACAAAATGAATTGGAGTGTGTGCTAGCAACCTTCTTGATTATCTCATAAATCAACAACAAAAGAAAAAAAAAACTTTGTTTTTTTTTCTAAGAAGAGAGAAAACAAATTTAGAGGCAGGAAAAACCAATGTGTTAAACCCTAAAGAATATAACATATTTATAGACTCCAAATTAGGGTTTCACCTACCAATGACCTTTTGGTAACTTCCATTTATTATATTCTGATTTTTGTTTTAAAAACAAATCAAAAATAATATCTTATTTATTTATTTAAAATAACATTTATCTTAAATAAATAAATAAAACACTTTAATTATTTATTTCCACAGAGTTTATTTTGGGCTTATTAAACCTATATTCGTTTTGGGCTTGTTCTAAGTGCGTGACCCTGTAGGTTCACATAACATTAGCAGTGGGCCTAAATCTCTATTTAGGCCTATAAGTCATAAGTGGCCTTTAGTAAGACATTATGACTACCCAAGTCATGTGAAGTCAATAATCTGACATAACCTAATTACAGTGAATTTTATTGTCCCTTTATCACATGATATGTTAATTGAACATAAGGCATAGAATGTCATCCTTATATAGTTCAATATTATGACTTGATTCCAAGTAGACAGAAAATGATAACTCTTTATCAATTCATTTTAGCATGGCCATGCATTTTCCTTCAGTCTATCTCATCAAGGGGCCCTTAGATATCTTTCTCATATTAATGAGGGATAAATTCCTTCTGAATCACTCACATTCCTCACATAACTAATTTCATATCCAATAATATCTTATTTAATCATCCGATTAAAGACAATGTTAGAATGTGTCAAAATATAAAATAACTATATAGAAATCCATGATGATTTCAAGGTCAAAGGACCAAAATAAAATTACTGTGATGAGAAATACTTATAATAATAATCTATGTAGTATTCTCATAGTGGGTCAATCCAATACATGATCTCTCATCATGTACTTATAAGTTGACTTAATATCTCATATTCATGATTAGTAAAACATAACCATCAGTCAACATTATACTAGCCTTAATACTTTAATATTTATATAATGAATAAATGGCTAGGGATAATTAGAATAGAACTCTTATTTTAATTTAAGGGTTTTATTATCAAGTCACATACTTGATGGCCTTAGTAAGAATTAACCATTCATATAATTATCATAAAATCAAATGATAATGAAATACCTTTTTATTAATAAAATAAGAAAGTCATTACATAATCACAAATGATTGACCTAGTGCATATCACTAACATGAAAAAGAATTAAAGTCTGATGTTTTAAAGCATAAAATTTCTTTTCTTCTTGATTCTATGAAAAATGAAATTTGTTCTGATTTACTAAATGCTTTTTGGAATAGAAAAAGATATATTGTTGATCTACCTTATGAACTAGGATTTGATGAGAAAAATATCCCTACTAAGGCTAGACCAATGCAAATGAATGCTGAATTGGAACAACACTATAGAAGGGAAATCCAAGACATCTAGTCCAAATGATTGATCTCAAAATCCAAGTCCCCTTGGAGTTGTGCTGCTTTCTATATGAATAAAGCTTCTAAAATAGAAAGAGATACTCTGAGACTTGTCATAAATTATAAACCTCTGAATACAGCCCTCCAATGGATAAGGTATCCTATTCTATGTATGTATCTCATTCTTGTGGATCTATTTTGGCAATATTAAGTAGTATTTGATTACCAAAATAATAGTCTTTATCAGGGACTAATCTTTGTCCTATATTATGTCTCCTAACAAGTATGGTGTCAGGTTGAACTTCTGATGTTCTTCTAGGAGGAATGCCTGCATCATAAGTTGTTGTGTGTGAATCTCCTATGATGTATTGTGTAGGGGTTATTCTAGAAATAGGGTTTCTAGTTGTCTGGGTTGATGGAGGACTAGATTATGTACTGACTTCAGGATTCATTAATATTTTATTTGTGTTATTTGTCTTAATACTTAATGAATCAATGTCTATGTCAATGTTTTGTTTATATTGAATTAATTCTTCAATCTTATTAAAAGATTCTTGGAATTCATCAATATAGTCTGAATTGACATTAATGTCTATATATTCTAATTTTTTAATATTATAGTCTTTGTCTAGCCAAAAATCATTATTGTCTAGATCAAAGTCTGAAATTCTAAATAAGTACATTTTTATGTATATCTTTTTTCTTAATGCAGATTCACCCCATATTTGTCCCTTAACCAATATTGGTGAATTTTCATTAATATTTGATGTCATAATCATTATGTTTGAAGTAGATTCATCATCAGTATCTTCTTCTATGATTGATTTGCCTTTTTCATAGTCTGTAAATCTAACACTATATAAATTATCTGTATGTTGATAATATTCAGCATTTGTAAGTGTTAATGTCTCATTAACTGGTCTTAGATGTCCTAGATTCCATTCTAAGCCTGCTAATGTTTTTGAATTTATTTGTCCTGGTGGAATCATTCTAGTTCCTATCGTGACTATAATGTCAACAAGTCCTTTTAAGTCTAATTTGTAGGATGTAGCTATATTATGCATGGCTTTTCCTATAAATTGCATTTCTAAAAGAATATTGTCTCCCATAAAGTCTTGATATCCTTTTGTCAATATTTTGATTTTAATGTATTTTTTAAAATCATTTATTGTCATGTTGAAATCTGGGGCAATATAATTTATACTACCATTATTATTCATGTCTGCTTCCATTATTCCTATAATGGCCTTGTTAAAGTTCGAGTGTCTAGTGTCATAAAGTACTACTAACACTTTTGTTCATATACCTGCCCTAGCTAGAGTTCTTATACCACTAACTACTAGTCCTAGGTGGATATAGTTAAGAAGTCTGTGTGTCCTTAGTTGGTTACTACCTTCTTAGGAAACTAAATGTATTATAACTTCTTGTCCATCAGGGCATGCAATCCTAAAATTTTTTCTTAAGGTCACAAGTAATGTTCTTCTTGTGAAATTGTCTAAAAATCCTTGTTGATATATTATTCTAGGATTTAATGTCCTTAATTGTTTATCATAAAATCTACTTGTATCATTTTCCAAGTCTATTGTCTGTTCTAATGTTTGTGTAGAATTTTGTCTTCGAAATAACCATGATGTCCTATTTTCAGGGTTTTGTTCCCCAATAGTCCTAGGTCCTCCTAGGAAAGGCCTTGTTTCTGTTTGAGTTTGGGTTTGGGTTTGGTTATTCATTATGTCTTAGATTTTCCTACAAATAAAAATTTATTTGTAGGCTTTTTGTCCTAGACAATTTTCTTTCCTTTGTTTGATGTTTCAATCTTAAGATTACTAAGTCTTGAAAAGATAATGTCTAATTCTGTAATTGTATTTAAGTGTGAATTAGTATTGCGTAAACAATATGTAAATTCTCTACTGTGTCTATAAAAACATGTATGTCTTGCTTTGTCAGTAGATACGATTGTCTTTTGTATACTATGCTAAGTCTAAATAGTCAAAATTCTTATAGTCTAAATAGTCCAGTTTTATGTCTTTGCTCTGATACCACTAGGGGTTCGAGGATTCTTTGATAAAATTTTGATTTTGGAAAGTATACTAATGCCAGATGTCATGATATCTAAAGATATAAGATATATCTAAAGATATAAGATATATCTAAAGAAGTCTAGGGGCCAGATGTCTAGTTAAAGTGAAATTATCACCCTACAGTCTTCTAAGTATTTAATATATCTTTTAGTCCTATCAATAATCAACTTGGCTATTGTAATGCTATGATTTAGTCATGTGTCTTTAATGCTAAATAAATATAAAGTATTATGTCTTGTAATAAGTCTTAAATATATATGTTCAAATCCTTGCAAATTAAAATTTTCTTCTAAAATTTGCAAATTTATATTGTCTAAAGCCTGTTTACTCATTAAAGTGTACAAATAACTTGACAATCTTGAAAATGTCTCATCTTGTATATTGTATTTTCAATGTCTTTTTTAAGTGTACTTAAAAATTGTTATTTTCTAAGTCTGTCTGAATAGGTGCTTCTTCTAATAAGTCTATTATATTGTTCTTGTAAATTATGAAGTCTTATTTCTAGTTGTGCTATATGATAGTCTATTCTATAAATTGTTTATCTAACATTCATGAAGAGTCTGAGTCTGATTCAAGAGTCTGAGAAACATAATGTTCTGAGCTGGATGTTTGTTCTTATGGTTGTGTATATGGAATGTTTGGAAATTGTCTTATTAATGTATTTAATGAGTTTGCAAGAGATTGGAATAAAAAGATAAGTCTGGTGACTTCGTTACAATCATAATCTTGGTCATGGTTTTCTATATGATTGTTGTCTTCTACGTTTATACAGTGTAATGTCTCTTGTCTAAATTCTTCTAAACTTTGTCTGCTTTGTAAATCTAAAAGACAAAAATATTCTAAAACTTTTTCTATGGTAGTCATAAACAAATATTGTTCAAATCGAGAGAGATATCATAATAAAATATGAGATTCATCCAATAGATACTCAGATAAACATTTAAAAGCATTCTTCATTTCCAATAGATATATATATATATATATATATATATATATATATATATATATATATATATATATATATATATATGATATAAGCTGAATCTTCACTATTTAGAATGACCTCTTGTAAAATGAACACCACTAGAGTGAAGAGGAGGATGAGACAAGTCTTTCTCTCTTTCCCTGCCTACATAGCATTTTCTTCTTCTTAAAATAGTAGACACTTGCCATATGTGTGTGTGTAGATATATATTTATTTATATTTATGTTTATATTTATATACATATGCATACATATAGATACATATACATATATATACATACATATATATATATGATCTAAGCATAATATTAACTATTCAGAGTGACCTCTTGCAGAACAAACACCATTGGAGTGAAGAGGAGGATGAGACAAGTCTTTCTCTCTTTCCCTACCTATAGACCACTTTCTTCTTCTTAAAATGATGGACACTTGCCACTTATATGTACATATGTGTGTGTGTATATATATATATATATATATATATATGATCTAAGGAAAATCTTCACTATTCAGAGTGACCTCTTACAAAACAAACACCATTTGAGTGAAAAGGAGGATAAGACAAGTCTTTCTTTCTTTCCATGCCTATAAACCACTTTCTTCTTCTTAAAATGATGGACACATGCCACATGTATATATATATATATAAGACAATAATAATAATAATAATAATAATAATAATAATAATAATAACAACAACAACAACAACAATAACAACAACAACAACAACAACAACAACAATAACAACAACAATAACAACAACAACAATAACAACAACAACAACAATAACAACAACAACAACAACAACAACAATAATAATAATAATAATAATAATGATAATAATAATAATAACAACAACAACAACAACAACCACCACCACCACACAAATTAGGGTTATTACATTCTTTTACCTTTAAGAAAATTCATCCTCGAATTTACATCAATATTAAAATAGATAGGGGTATTGGCTTTGGATAGCCTTCTTTGTCTCCCAAGTGCAGTCCCCTATTGTGTTTGCTCCACAGTGCTTTCACCATAGGAATCTTTTTAGTACAAAGCTAATGAACTTGTCGATCCACGATCGCCAAAGGATACTCCTCATATGAAAAATTCTCACGAAGCTCCATTATCTATGGCTAAAGAATATGAGAAGGATTGGAGACATACTTCCTCAACATGGAAACATGGAAAGTTAGATGAATCCATGACAGTTCTAGTGGTAACACTAGTCTATAAGCCACATCACCTACCCTTAAACGGATTTCAAAGGGTCCAATATATCTTAGAGCTAACTTACCCTTCTTACCAAATCTCATTACTCCATTCATTGGAGACACCTTAAGAAACACTATATCTCCAATAGAAAATGATACATCTTTTCTTATAGGATCAACATAGCTTTTCTATCGACTAAAAGCTATCTTTAACCTCTATTGGATGAGTGGAACTTTCTCGAAAGTCACTTGCACTAATTATAGGCCTATTAATTTCCTCTCACCAACTTCCTAACACAGGGGTAATCTACACTTCCTATCATATAATGCTTCATAAGGAGTCATCTCAAGACTTGCATGATAATTATTGTTGTATGCAAATTCAATTAAAGGCAAGTTCAAATCTCATTAACCACTAAAGTCTATCACACACATTCTTAGCATATCTTCTAATGTCTAAATGATCCTTTCTGACTGACTATTCATTTAAGGATGAAACATCATACTGAAGTTAAGTCTTATACCCAAAGCCTTATGTAACTCTTGCAAAAAGACTGAAGTAAAAGTAGCTCCTTTATTAGACATTATACTTTCTGGTATCCTATGGAGGCAAACAACTCAATTAATGTATAACCTTGCTAACTTATTAGTAGAGTATGTCTTCTTAATTAGCAAAAAGTGAGTTAACTTTATTAACCTATCAATTATAAACCAAATAGCATCAAAACCTCCAATTGTATGAGGTAATCCAGTCACAAAATCCATAGTAATTATATCCCACTTCCATTCTGGGATAGGAAACTATTGCAACAATCCTGAGGGCCTCTGATATTCCAATTTCACTTACTGACAAGTAGACACTCATATACAAATTCTGCAATGTCTCTTTTCATCCCATTCCACCAATATGTATCCTTTAAATTATGATACATTTTGGTAGAACCTAGATGAACACTATAAGCACAATAGTGACCTTCTTCCATAATCTCCTTTTTTAGCTCATCTACATCTAGCACACACAATTAGTGCCCAGACGCAAAATGCCCTTATTGTCAATTATAAATTCTTTAGATTTACCTTGTTAAACTTTTGATAGTATCTTCTACAATTATAGATCCCTCTTCTGAGTTGCCTTAACTCTATCCATGTACACTTATCATACTCTTAATTGAGCCAATAAATAAACATTTCTTGGTTACCTTCCACTGTAACCCTTAATCAATCAACTCATGTAATTCTTTAATAATTGGCCTCCTCTCCAAGCTAGTATGAGCAAGGCTTCCTAATGACTTCTTGCTCAAAGCATAAGCCACCATATTGGCTTTGCCCAGATGATACAAAATAGAGCAATTATAGTCTTTCAAGAGTTCTATCCATCTCCTATGCTATAACTTCAAATCTCTTTGTTGAAAGTTATACTTCAAACTTTTATGATCATTATGTATTTCACAAGCCACTCCATATAAGTAATGCCTCTATATCTTCAGTGCAAATACTACTGCTGCCATTTCCAGATTATGAGTAGGATAATTCTGCTAGTGCTTCTTTAAATTTTATGAAGCATAACCAGCTACTCTTCCATTTTGCATCAACACACACCCTAGTCCTACTCGAGAAGCATCACAATACACTGTATATCCTTCATTTCCTAAACGTAGAGTCAATACTAGGGCTAAAGTCAACCAATCCTTAAGCAATCGGAAGTGCTCCTCACATCTATCCATCCACACAAACTTAGCATTTTTCTAGGTCAACCTTGTTAAAGGTGTGACAATCTTTGAGAAATCCTTTATAAATCTCTTGTAATAACCAGATAAACCTAGAAAACTCCTTACTTTGGTAATTATTGTGGGCCTTGGCCATTTTTTAATGGCTTTAATCTTTTTAAGGTCCACTTGTATACCATCTTTGGATACAATATGGCCTAAGAATGCCACTTGATTCAACCAAAACTCACATTTTGAGAATTTGACATATAGTTAGTGCTCTCTCAAAGTATGGAGAACCATTCTCAAATTCATAGCAAGTTCTTCGTCAATTATTGAATACACCAAGATATCATCAACAAACACTATCATAAACCAGTCCAAGAATGGCCTAAACACTTGATTCATCATGTCCATGAAAGCTATTAGAGCATTAGTCAATCCAAAGGACATCACCAAGAATTCATAATGGCTATATATTGTCTGAATTGCAATATTAGGTATATCTCCACTTTTAATTCTTAATTAATGATACTCTGACCTCAAGTCAATCTTGAAAAAACATTTAGCTCCTTAAAGCTGATTAAATAAGTCATCAATTCTCAAAAGAGGATACTTGTTCTCGATAATGACTTTATTTAACTATTTATAGTTGATACAAAGTTGGAGACTTCCATCCTTCCTTTTTACAAATAACACCGGTGCACCCTAAGGATATGTGCTAGGTCTAATGAAACCCTTATCTAGCAACTCTTATAATTACTCTCTAAGCTCCTTTAACTTAACTACACCCTTATCCGCCTTTGTATCTCTGACCAAAGCTAAATATCCTTAATATCCTCTTCTAAGTATCTTTTTAGCTATAATAGCAGATATAAGATTTTGAGGCATTGGACTCTTATCACCTTTGAATTGGAACTCCATATCAATTGGAATTCTAAAAATCACTTCCTTCTCACGACAATCTAAAGTAGCATAGTGTTGAGCTAACCAATCCATTCTTAAAATCACATCAAAATCCATTACATCCAATAAAACTAAATCTGCAAGCAACTCTCAACCTTCCACCAACACTAGATAAGATGGAAAGACTATATTTGTCTCTAACTCATTGCTAAGTGGAGTTGTTATAGATAATGGAATTAACAACTTGGATGGTTGCCATTCCATTCTTAAAGCAAAAATAGGAGATACAAAAGAATGCGATACACCAGGATTAAAAAAAACTTTAGCATTAAGATAACAAATTAGAAGAGTACCTATAACCACTGCATTAGATGCCTAAGCATCTTAGGGAGTCAATGTAAAAACCTTGGCATGTCCATGTCCTACTTACTATGAAGTGGATGCCTGTATAAATCCTCAACCACTAGATCTCCCTTATGAACCACAACCTTGTTGGCCTATAAACTGTGTCGGTCTCTATTGAGGATACATAGGTGCTTGATATGGCTGATGCACCTGCTAAAACGGTTGAGCCACTGAAGATGAAGATCCCTAAGCATAAGATGGCTGATATCTAGTATTAGGATAAGCTCTAGCAAGATGTCCTATCTACCCACATATAAAGCAGGCTCTTGTCAACAAATGGCATGGTCCCTGATGCACTCTACCATAAGTAGGACATGTACTAACCATAGATCCCGAATTGCCATGTTCAGAGTTCTGGCCACTACTGCTGCTATGAATTCAAGAACCAAATCTAGTAGTTCTGCCACTCCTACGATTAGGGACATAACTATGCCTGCTAGGTCTATGAGCTCTAGATCTCCTAGCTTTCTAAGAATTACCCTCTGCTTAAATGCTCATACTACCAATATGAAAAGTAGACTGCTGAAATTCCTGAGCTACCATCGATCTACTACTGTTACTCATATAAGGATTAGGAATAGTGCCTTGCTTGATATGTCTTCTTTATAGCAATCTAGCCTCTTATATCACACTTTCCAAGGTACAGTCCTCTATGAAAATGTCCACATACGCTAGCCTCAATCCAGTGACATGCAAATCAATAACTTTGTATACATCTCTCTTTACATCTTTAACATGACAAAATAGCCTGAAAAATTCTCTAGTATACTCTTCCACAAATCTATCCCTTCTACTAATGTGTAGTAGCTACCATGTGTAAGCATATCTAATTATAGGTGGACAAAAGAACCTTAAGAACCGTTCTTTAAATTCAAGCCAAGACATATTATTCATATAAGGTTAAATAAATTTCATAAACCGTTCTTATGTAGTTACTTGAATTGGCAGCTCAACAATAAACATCCTCTGATAGTTAGTATACCCTATTCTTATTTGTGACTTAATTATATTAATGAAGTCTAAAGCATCTCTCGTACCAGCAAAGGAGACTCTACCAATTCTAGAGTAAAGGAGTGCAACACCAGCATCTGACATTCCCTAGTTCCTCTGCTAAAGCATTTGCTAAACTAATGGCATAGCCTAATTAAGTGTAGCTAGGCCTTGATTAATTCCTACCATTCCAGTCATAAAGGTACAAGATCTACCTCTAGAGCTTCTAGTTCTACTTGCTACTGTTGCTCTTATCTTTGAGCTTCCATTGCCCTAAGCCTACCCCTCCTTCTATGTCTTGGGGTAGAGGGAGGAGCTTCATCTTGAAAGGACTGCTCATCATCATCATATGCTACATTTGTAGCAGGAGAATTTTATGCTAGCCTCATTATGAAAGACTAAGAAATAAGATTCAAGATAGAACAAGAATGCTAACACATGTACATAATTCTAGAAACAATTATGACAACAAGTGACAGTTATCAACCTAATCACTGTAGTAGCTCAAGAAAAGACAAACACTAATAATCAAATGAACCATTGTTCTAATATTAACTTTATCATGATCTGAACCCCCAAAGACACATGACCGATACTAAGGAATAGAAAAGCAATAAGCTTCCAAAACCCATAGTAAGCCTAAGGAATTTATTATAAAAATAAAACTAACTTTAAAATTTTAAGAAAAATTCGTTAGAGTTTCACTTATACCGGGACAAAACCAAAACCTATAAAAGAGCAATTACACTCCCAATAATATATATACTCAACCACCACAACTCTAATGTCATCAAATCACCAACATCTTAACTCAAGTACATAAAAAATACAAATTACAATGCAATACAATTACTAATACAAATATTTAACAACAATTCCTCCAATACTACTACGGTGTCTAAATTAACTACAAATTATTCCATAAATATTAATAACATTATAAGGACCTACATAATACCAAAGGTGTAGAATGAGTCCGATGTAGTACAGGTGAACTAACTGAGGACTCCTAGAATCCTGAAAAAATAATTAAAAGGAGTCAAATCTCATTGAGTAAGCTAATATATAGAAATATATATGTTGACTTTAGCAATAATCAATTTTAATTTTGATCTTAATAAAATTAATTTTGAACATTTAATTTGTTTGGTTAAGTGTGTATAAGTTAGGACTCCATTGGAAGTTACAATAAAGTATAATTATCTTGGGCTGATTTGACCTTTGAGATTCAATAATACTTTTGACATCCTTAGATCTTTATAATTGTAGATGGTGGGGTTTAGCACGCATCCAAGATTTTAGCAATCACGACACTATTTGGACTCAGGGCCTTAGAGAACACACTAACTATTATCACAAAAACATGGCGTGGAGATGAGGAGTCGCCACCCAAGGTAAAAACTGGGGAAAATCGAAAGGTGGTACTCGATCCTCTAAAAGAAAGTTAGCACCACAACTAGGAGATTCTGGGAATGGAATACAAACTTCTCTTAGTCTTGTGTTCATTTAGAATTACTTTATAAATTATTACTTCATTCTCTAATTACATGCAATTTTATTAAACCCTATTTGAACATCCATCTAACTCTAAGGCATTTAGTCAATAAAATCAAATATAAAAAGTGCATTCAAGCACATCATCCCTAAGCCTAAACTATGTTAATTTTATTGAAAGTTAGCTAGATTTACAATTTTTATTTATAAATGAAAATGAATTAAAGGTGGACCTACATTATTATTAGTTAGTGAGCTTAAGTCTAAATTAATTTTAGTTAATCTAAAAATGGGCCTAAGTCTAAATTAAAATAATGGGCCTAAATTTATTTTAATTAATTAACATAAACCATTTTAAGTCTATTTTATTTAGTGGGTTTGAATATATAATGGGCTTAGGGCCTAAAGAACTAAAAGATCCAAAAACAAAGCCCAAACAAAAATCATAACAAAATCATATCAAACATAAGATTTATGTGATTTTCTAAAAAACCTAAATCAATTTTCATGCAACCCTAAATGAATCTACACCCATCATTGATTTTAATTGATTTTTACCCAATTGAACCTAAATTATTAATTCATTTTAAAAGCAAAACAGTAAAATTTTACTATTTTTACTACTGGGGTTATTACAATATTCTATATATTGGAAATTAAAATTAATTACAAACTAAAATTAATTAACACACAAAATACAAAAAAAAAATAATAAATGCAAAAACATCAAACCCTAACATCTAATCACAGTTTAGAATCCATGGCATTCCATGGATCTTTTATTTAATTTCTGGATATTTAGTAGTGACCTCATCAATCCCCAATTGGATTCTAAAAGGAAAACATAAAAAAAAATCACATTAGCCAAATGAGTAAAATAACAATTAAAGGAAATTAAATTAAAAAGAAAATCAAAAGGCATGAGAAAATGGAAATAAGATGTTGTGCATATGCTCTTGGATGGCCCCTCATATTAGGATTGTCACCTTTTTTTAATTCGTTGTTTGATTTTGGACAAGGACTGATTGCATTTAGAGACATCAATCATTCTTTTCAAAGCCTTTAAAGAATAGTATCAAGAAACTAAGGTTTTGAGAAACAAAGGAAATCAATATTTTAAGTGTTGTGCAGGTTTTCTTCTCAGTAGCATCTCTGGTTTTTTCACAATTCTAGGGTTTTTGCATAGTAGGGTTTTTTTCGTGTCATCCTCCTCCCTCACTCATGCAGTCTCTGCCTTTTAAACAGAGACTTATGAGCTGACCTTCCTCAATTATAGGAAATAGACTCTATCTGTTTAATTTTCAAAATTTTTTACGCGTTTTGACCATAATATTTGCTAACAATAAATAAATAAAATAAATTTTTAACCAATTAAAAAAAGAGAAGAATTGATGAATATGAAATAGACTCTATTTGTTTAATTTTCAAAAATTTTTACGCATTTTAACCACGTTATTTGCTATAAAAAATAAATAAAATAAATTTTTAACCAATCAAAAAAGAGAAGAATTGATAAAAAAAATAAAAAATAGGATTTTTCACGCATCGGCATTGCAGAATGCCGGTCGGCATTGCACAATGTCGATTGGCATTACATAATGTCGATCAGCATTAATGATGCCAATCTTCAAAATTTTTTTAACTTTTAATTACCAAAAGACTCTTAAAAATTTTATTTTTTGTAATAAAATCCTAAAAACATTGCAAATTAGTCCTTAAAGTTTAAAAAATTGACAACCGAGTTCAATTTTTGAATAAATTTCATCATAGGGGCTTACGTCGCAATTATGCTCAATTGCATCCTGAAATTAGGTGCTTACAATAATGAGAAAGTTATCTTCTTCACATATGAAATAAAAATCTTAAGCTTTCTGAATTGGGCTTGCTTATCAAAATCCAAGTTCATTTGGGTATGCAAATATTAAGTCAAAATCAACATATGCAACTGCCATTTCAAATCACATAGCTTTTAGTATTTTAGACCTATCTTGAGCTACAAAAGCCCAATTGAGGTGATTCAGAATGATATGGAAAGCTAAGTTAAATATCTAAACTTTTATGAAGAAACTATGGGCACATTCAAACATATCTGATAGAAAATCAAGGCTTCAGCTTGTTCATAGTTATTTGACAATAGTCTACATTTTAGATTGCGTAGATCTTAGTAAACATATCTTAAGCTACAAAAGTCCAATTAAGGTGATTCAAAATAATATGGAAATATAAGTCAAATATATACAATATTTATGAAGAAAGTGTGGGCAAATTCAAACTACTCCAATATAAAATCACGACTTCAACTTGTGCATAGCTGTCTGACAGTAGTCTACATTTTAGATTGCATAGCTCTTAGTATTTTGGACATATCATGAGCTACAGAAGCCTAATTGAGGTGATTCAAAATGATATGGAAAGATAAATCAAATATCTTATAAAAAAATTTAGGCAAAATCAAATGTCTTTAGTAGCCAATTATGGTTTCAATCCATGCATAGCTATCTGACAGCATCACTTACAATAATTCAAAATTATAAATATTGAATTCAAAATATAGACGTTGGACACATTACTTGCACCTCCAATAGCTATATTTTTTAGTTTTTGTCTATATAAACACCTTTAGAGCTGAATGAAATTTAAGAAACTTATTATCATTCATTCTTTCTAAAGCTTTCAATTAAGCTCTCAAATTCTCTTAAACAATTCTTTATTTGTATAACTCTTGTGAGAGTTGGTTGTGTGTTAGAAATAGAATTTCTATTCATATTAAATCTTGGGATAGATTAGAAGGGAAGTGAGATTTATCTCTAAGGGAATTGGTTTAAGTGTTGTCCATTAAAACACTTGGGATTTATTTTTTTGAGTGAGCCATAAAACTCTTGTGTAATCTCAATCTTGTGAACAAGATTATGGGTAATTGAAAATCCTAACTTAGGAATAACTTAGGTGGAGATGTAGGATCATTGTTGAATCCGAACTCCTTAAATTTTTGTGTTCCTCATTCTTTCTTCTCAACTTCCATTCATTTCTTGCAAAGAATTCTTTTAATTTCTCATTTTTTTTATAGTCCTATTCACCCCCCTCTCTAGGACTCTTTTCAATATATATTAGTTTGAAAACCTCCTTTTATTGAAAGATTTATTACAATTATTTAGTATGAAATTTTATTTAAAGAAAATCATTAATTTATCATATACTATATATATGTATTTGTAACTTATCATTAAATCATTAATTTATTATATATATATATATATATATATATATATATATATATATATAAATAAATCTTTTAAATACAGGAATATATATATAATAAACCAAATAATCATTTTGTAACTTTTTTAAAAACATGACTTCCAAATACCATTACTTAAACAAATATATGATAAAAAGATAAAAATAATAAAATAATTTCAAAAAATATCTTTGGTGGAAATTAGTGGTAGAACCTTAAACCATAATTCTATAAAGCCATTCAGCTCACTTATTTATCCAATAACTATCGGTTCCCGAGAGCTAAGCTTCCATAGAACTACCAACTGCAGTTCATCTCTTAGTCTAATATTTACTGGCAATTCCCGAGAACTAAACTTCAACTGAGACACTAGTCCCAGTAATATTTACCTATAATCCATAGATATCGCCTGAGAGTTAAGCATCAACCGAGCTTCAAAATTAATTACTAAATAAATGCCCAGCTCTAAAATCATTACATGTGTGCACACGGTCCTGATGACACCCATTAGATAGCCTGTTTTATCAGTCTTTTCCAAAAATTATTTATCATATGTAAAAGCACAATAAATTCTTGGGAAAACCAATAATAGAATAAAATACTTTTATTTTTATAATCCACAATATTATTAACATTAATAATTTTTTTAACAAGAATATGGCAAAATAACGTTGATAATAATAATTAAATTTAAAATCAACATCTTTAATATATCAAATAAACAATATGGATATTTCAAATATTAAGAATATAAATTCTTTAATTAAACATACTCTTTAAATATAATTAACTAACCTATATTTTGTACATAAATCTAATACACATTTCAATGGAGCGAGCAGGCTGACGTGTCCTTCTCTACCTATTACCTGATGTCTCTACTCTGGTATACTCTATAAACAATATATATAAATAATTATCAAATAAATTCCTAATAACTCTTAAAAATTATAAAAATTTATATAAATGATGGAATCATGGAAATTGACTTAGGAACACCCTAAATGATTAATTTAAGGCTTAAAAATTATCTTTGACGATTAAACTAATTTCCACTACAAATTTTTCAAGGTTTATTTCTCAAAATCTACAAAGCATTAGACTAAACTCCATTTATGAAAATTGGTCACTATAATTTATTCTATTTATTAAAAATAGGTTCATATATATCTCGAATCAGTACTATTCTTTCACCGGAGTTCAGGTGGGAACCACTAGGTTCTCAGCGGAAAATACAACACCCGACTAAGCAAATTATACCAAAACATTCCTAATAATTAATATGACACATATAAAGCCTCAAACAATCCAACATAGGCACTTAATAATGAAATCTAAAAATAAACAAAAATTACCTAAAAAAATTCACCAAATATTCTAGAGGTGGAGATTGGATGCAAGGTTGGTGCCTACGAATTCCTGACAATATAAGGAACACAATGGAACCAATCATGTCACCTAAAACCCATTGGAATATTGTATAATTGAGGTGGAAGGCTGATTGATCTAAGCCAAATCTGCACTATTAAGAGTGACCTTTTGTAAAATGAACACCACTAGAGTGAAGTGGAGGATAAAATGAGTCTATAGCTCGAATTTAAGGTTAATCGAAGATTTTTTGGGTGTTAAATGGAGGAAAAGAAAAGAGTTGGTATTAAAAGGAAATTTGTCAACCCAAAACACCATTTCCCACTGCTCTTGTTTCTTTCCCCTCCTGCATATATATATATATATATATATATATATATATATTAGGAATAATGGCACCATAATTAATATTGTTTCCATAAAGTACAGATCTATAAAAAAGTTCATGAATAATAATAATAATAACAACAACAATAACAACTATACAAATTCGGGTTATTACATTCATAAATCGAGGGATGGGTAGGATAAGGATTAAAAGGATAGTTATACATATCCACATTCTTAAAGATAGTCTTTACTTCATCATAGCAACCCATTTTCTCTAAAGTTTCTTGAGACATGTACTTAGAAGAGATGATTTTTCTCTTACTAAATTGAATTTGTCTTTGCCTAATTTAGGTTGAGGAATAAGAAATTAGTGGTTGCTTCTTTGGTTGCTCCGTGGAGGTTCTTCTTGATGAAGAAGGAACATCTTATGTCTTCTTCTTTAGAGCCATGGAGAGTAGCACTTGGAGTTTGAATAATTGAAAAGAAGAGAGGAGAAAATTTTGCTAAAAAGAATAGTTTGAACACAAATTATAGTGTAAGGAATGAGGAGATGTGTAAAGGGCTTTAATTAGAGGTGAATTATGGTTAAAATAATTGATTTGAAATATAAAAACAAGTTAAAAAAATAGCATATGACCATTTTGATTTAGGAAATAACACCATAAAATCATAATCCTTTTGAAACAAGGATTTGTGTCGAGCAGCACTACCCTTACGAGCTGCTCATGATCATGAGTAGTGCTCATGAGGGGCACTGCTCTCTAACATAATAATAATTACAAGCAGTCTCTAATGGCTCATGATGCAAATTGTGTTTATACCTCTGATCTTTCAAAAAAATTTCAATTATGCCCTTAAAAACATGACAGATAGGTTCATATTCATCAAATTAACATTAAATCAATTCAAATCATAGTGAAATTAAATGCTTATTACAATTATTGTCATAATTCAATATAATCAAGCATTTAAATGAATTTTTTTAATTTTAAAAAATTATTTTTGAAATAATTAATCTAAAATAAATCATGCAAATAGGAAACAATAAATAATGTATATGAAGTAAATTTGCTACTTTCAAATAATTAATTAATTGAATGAAATTCAATAATTAATTGTTTAGTTAACAAATATCTTTAAAGAAAAATTTATACATGATAATAATGAATACCAAAAATAAATTTTCTTGAAATGTAATCATGATAGGTATTAAAAAAAACAAAAGATAAACCAAAAGTATAAACAAATGACCACATGATTAAACATGAATTTAAAGTAAAAGGAATCAAATACAAAAAATAAATAGAAAGAAAAAATTGAGTGAAAGGCACGAATCCAACCATAAATTTAGCAATTTAACAAGTCATCAAGACAAGCTTAAACCATCAATCATACCAAGCTCATGTTTAATAAAATTCAACATTTCCTCACAAAGAGGCTTGGTAAACATGTCCACTAATTGATGATTTATATTAATAAATTCAAGAAAAATATCACCATTTTATACATGATCACACAAGAAATGATGTCTGATGTCAATATACTTAGTTCTAGAATGTTGAAAATATTGAATGGGATTCTTGCTAAGGTTTATAGCAATTGTATTATCAAATTTAATAAGAATGTGGTTAAGTTCAATGCCATAGTCCTTAAGTTGTTGTTTTTGCCATAACAATTGTGAACAACAACAACTAGCCACCACATATTCTGCCTCAGCGGTAGACAAGGCAACCTAAACTTATTTCTTGCTAAACCAAGAAATTAAACATTGTCCTAAGAATTGATAAGTTTTGAAAGTGCTTTTTCTATCTAGAAAGCTACCAGCAAAGTCTACATTTGAATAACTAATCAAGTTAAAGGAAGAGCTCCTAGGATACCAAAATCCTAAATGCATTATACCACAAAGATATTTGCTGACTGCATTCAAATGAGACTCCCTACGACTTAATTGAAACCTAGCACATAAGCATGTAGTAAATATAATATTTGGTCTACTTGCTATTAAATAAAGAAGGGATCCGATCATAACTCTAAAATGCTTTTCATTAACTAGTTTACCATTCTCATCTTTGTTGAGTTTAGTGGTGGTGCTCATAGGAATCTGGCATGACTTAGCTGCATCCATACCAAATTTCTTGAGAATGTCCTTAGCGTATTTAGTTTGATTGATAAAATTCCCATCTTTGCATTATTTGATTTGAAGTCTAAGGAAGAACTTGAGCTCACCCATCATGCTCATTTCGAATTCTTCTTGCATTAACTTAGAGAATTCCTCACATAAGTAATGGTTAGTAGCACAAAAAATAATGTCATCAACATATATTTAAACAATTATTAAATCATGCTTGGATTTCTTTATGAAAATAGTTGTATTTTCATTTAGAAAAACCTTTCTCTCATAGAAATTTGCTTAACCTTTTTTTATCAAGCTCTTAAAGCTTGTTTTAATCCATAAAATGCTTTTGAAAGTTTAAACACATGATTAGGAAAATCAAAACTTTCAAAACCTGGCGGTTGCTTAACATACACCTCCTCTTTAATGAAACCATTTAGAAATGCACTTTTAACATCCATTTGATAAAGTTTAATATTTATGAATGATACAAATGCAAGTAGCATTCTAATAGCTTTTAATCTTGCAAACCGGGTAAAGGTTTCGTCATTATCAATGCCTTCCTCTTGATTATAACCTTTAGCTACTATAATAGCTTTGTTCCTAGTTATAACACTTTGTTCATTCATCTTATTTCTAAATACCCAATTGGTACTTATAATAGGATGATATTTAGGTCTAGGAACCAAGGACCAAACCTTATTTCTCTCAAGTTGATTTAACTCTTCTTGTATAGCAAGGACCCAAAATTCATCACTCAAAGCATCATCAACATTTTTTGGTTCAATTTGAGAAATGAAGGATAAATTAGCAATAGACTTAAGTTGAAATTTAGTAGTTACTCCTTTTGTAATGTCACCTATAATGAGGTATTAGGGATGAGCTTTCTTGAATTTCCAATCCTTTAGAAGATCATCCTTTTAAATAGATTGAGGTACCTCCTCATCATCATCCTTTGTAGGATCTTCTAGCTTTAAAGATTTTCTAGCATTTTCTTCTTGGCTGTTCATATCCATATGCTTATTTACAAAATCATCAATACTACAAACATCCTTTATAAGATTAAGTGAGTTTAATTCATTAAATACAATATGCATTGACTCTTCAACTATTAGATTTCTCTTATTAAAGACTTTATATACTTTACTAGAGGTGGCATAGCCTAGGAAATTCCTTCATTAGTTTTAGAATCAAATTTTCCAAGGTTGTCTTTGGTGTTTAATATAAAGCACTTGCATCTAAATACTCTAAAATATGAGATTTTGGGTTTTCTATTGTTCAAGAGCTCATTAGAAGTTTTATTTAAAATTGGCTTTTTAAATACTCTATTTACAATGAAACATAAAGTGTTAATGGCCTCCGCCCAAAAGTATAGAGGCAAATTATACTCATGAAGCATGGTTCTAGCCATTTCCACTAGAGTTCTATTTTTCCTTTCAACTACCCCATTTTGTTAAGGAGTTCTAGGAGAAGAAAAAGTATATTAAATACCATTTTCATTAAAAAAAATTTTAAAGAATTCATTTTCAAATTCGATTCCATAATCACTTCTATATATGAAATACAAAAAACTTTTTCTTTTGAATTCTTTTTGAAAAACTTTCAAAAGCATTAAAAGCATCATTCTTATGAGTAAGAAAACACACCCAAGTGTATCTAAAGTAGTCATCAACCAAGACATAAGCATTGTGTATACCACCAAGACTAGCAACTCTAATTACTCTAAATAAATCCATATGAATTAGTTCAAGTAGCCTAGAAGTAGAGACTACATTTTTTAGATTAAAAGAGAACTTGGATTGTTTTCCTTTTTGATAAGCTTCACAAGGCTTATCCTTTGAGAATTTGAGTTTAGGTAGTCTAATTATAAGTTCATGTTTATATATATCATCTAAAAGCTCAAAATTTGTATGTCGTAGTCTTTTATACCATGTCCATGTGTCATGGGAAATAAACATTAAGCACTTAATGTCTTTGTTATCAACCTTATTCAAGTCAATGACATAGACATTGTTTACTCTTTCACTACTAAAAATTACTTTGTCTTTATCAAAACTACTAACAAAGCAATTCCTAGGATAAAAAGTAACTTTATTTTCCATGTCACATAATTTACTAATATTAAGAAGATTATGCTTAAGACCATCAACAAGCAAAACATGGTGAATGGATAAGAATTGAGGATTACCAATTTCTCATATGCCAATAATCTTTCCTTTTGCATTGTTCCCAAATGTGACATGTCCTCCATCCTTTGCATTAAGCTTGTTGAATTGTTCCTTGTCTCCTATCATATGTCTTGAACATCCACTATTAAGGTATCACTTACTTTTTATTGTTGTGGACTTCAAGCATACCTACAAAATATAATTTATACATTCTTTTGAACCCAAACCTTTATTAGTCTAGGTTTGTTAGTCTCAAAGTATTCTGAAGAAAGCAATTGCAAATATAATCTTCGATATAAGCACACATTATTAGAGTGACCTTTGATCATGCAATAGAAGCATTCAACATTGGAAAATTTGTTTCTCCTAGGAGGATACGATTTCCTAGAACATGAGACATGCCTTTAGTATAATGGTTGTGTGGGTTTCCTAAAATTTCTTTATGCCATATACGAGGTGTGTAGCATACATTGGCAATGGCAATAGGTCATGTGAAATGCTTATAAGTGTTTATCTAGTGTACATGTGGACACTATCAATTTGATCATCTCTAAATGAAAGCTCGATGATGAGAAAGTTTTGAGTTTTGAATGCAAAGGGAGCCTGAGACTTCTCTAAAATTGACTTTGAAAGCCTAAAACCTAAGCCAAGACCATAAAAACCATGTCTAAGCCTAAACACTAAGCCAAAGCCCAAGCCATCGCTTATTGATCTAGCCTAGGTGAAGAGGCAATCGCCTCAATGAAGAGGCATTGCCTCTTCACCCCAAGCATTAGTGAGGCAACGCCTCATCAAAGAGGCACCGCTTCATCACACCCACTCTCTACAGCATTAAATGCCATTAATGGTAGTGGTTGGAAGTCCACCTACTGAGATTTGGTCATTTTTGGATGTAAAAGAAAAGGGAAAAAGGTAGGAAAGAGCCTAAGGAATGAAAAAAAGGCAATGGGAAAGGGTGAGAATGGGTTTTTGGGAATTTGAAAAAGGAGAAAATAGGAGGGGCCTTAAAAGGGAAAGTGGGAGGCAAAAGAGAGGGGTTAGATAATTGTTAAAAAAGAAAGGCCTAAAAGAAAAAAACATAGAGAAAGAGAAAGAGAAAAAAAAAGAAAGAAAGGAAGAAGAAGGGAGGAGACTTTAAGGACTTAGGGACTTGATTATTGAGAAGAAGAGGGAACCTCCTTGCATTCAAGGCCACTCCTCCATAAACCAAGCTCTAAGAGCTCAATTAGGAGCATCATTGGTTGCTCTTTGTGTGTTTTCATGAATCATATTACTTATTTTAAGTTATAGAGAAGCATGGTTGCATGAGATACTGAATATTGATTGTTAGTACTGGTATATTTATGTTTATTTCTCATTCACATGCTTGATCATCGTGTTTCTTAGGATTTAAGAAATGTAGAGTGTTCTTGCCTCTATTAAAGAGGTGACATCTCTTCATAGAGGCATCACCCCTTCACAAAGAGGCGACGGAGGAATCACCTCTTGGTCAGGAGGCGACACCTCTTTGAAGAGGCATCGCCCCTTTGACAAAACTCTACCTTTTATTGCCTTAATTGTTGCCTAGTATTTTGCATGTTTAATATGATTTCCTTATTTAATTTATTATATTTCTTGCGATTATATACGATTCCTATGTTGATCAATATTGTTTCTATGTTATTTTCCTTTTTTTGTTATTTAGTGGATCATTTTATGAGTTTATGTTCATTTATTTTTATGAAGATTATGTGTTAATGATTTATAGATATTATTGTTGTTATTATGTGGAATTAACTTATATGTGTCGTAAGAACTATTTAGTGATTTTTAATCACTAGATGTTTGCTTTATTTATCATTTTTTAGAGTTTTAATTTGAATAATTAATTAGTTTATTTTTGGTTTATTGTTGGTTTATGTATGGTTTATTTTTAGTATTTTTATATTTATTTGCATCAAAAGTTGTAATCCTTAATCCCTCTCCCCTTTTTATTTGGAATGAATGGTTGTAAATTATTTTTATTTGTTTTATTTATTTATTTGTGATTGAATGTCGAGGATATAAACCTAAAATGGGACTAATGTACAAACTGGGAATAAAATATAAAATTGAAAATCACTCGCGATTTGTATGTTAATAAGGGAATAATTTAATAATCAAAGGTAATAAAATACAAAACACACATGGAGGCCAACCGTAAGGTTAGGTGGGCATTCCAAAAGCCCATACCCATTTTCCGAATCCGATCTCTGATAACGGCCTCTAGGAACCTCCGTGGAATCCAGTTGCCAAATAGTGTGTCCCGAATTTCATCCGGGTGGCAACTCCATCTCCATTTTAGGCCCCCAAGCCCATTATGTATTTCCTAGTAAGCCCCATGCTCACACAATGCCATGGTCCACAACACTTGGGCACACGATCGAAACCACTGCCTGCAATGGCAACTCCATTAGGGATAGAGAAACTGATTCTAAGTGTTTTATAATTTATCATCTTTGATTATTTCTTTATTTCCTTGGCAAATTTTGCATTCACTACACATTTTCACATGATGCAGTCTAACTCCTAAATAAATCGACAATAATCTTTGCTTTGCTACCTATGTTTCATTCAAACCTGGTGGTGAGGTATTTGATTATTGTCACTCATAGCACGTACTTATCTGCATCACATGGACCCTTGAGTGGGGAGACGTAATGGATGCATATAGCTGTGGGAGACAAAGCTTATTACATAAGACTTAGCTCATGTAATGACCTAGCAATTTCCACTAGGTTCTTTTTTCCAAATGCATGCATTTTATGCCATAAGGTAATCCTCTAAATAAGGCCTAAGCCCATTATAAAACAATCCTTGACAATATGAGCCTTTCATGCCTACTATTAGCCCATTTCAAAAGGATCTTGATAAGGTGGCCTTTGATATCATTCTTGGCCCATTTAAAATGGACTTTGGAATTATTTAGAGGAAGTGCCACTTGTTTGCATCGTCTTGAGAATTATCTTGCATCTGTCAATTTTATTATCCCCTGTTGATAATCAAAACCCAGAACAAAAATCATGGGATAAGGAACTTGCCATTAATCATGTGTATGGGAGAAATAAGGGTGGAGATATCGTTAAAGAGCTTTTTATTTTGTCCTCTAATGTGTGCATATATGTTTTCTTTTCTTTTCCTTCTTACCAGTAGGCTTGCATTTCATGCATACATGCCATGCATGTTTCTGACCCTTAATGGTTGCAGATATAGATCCATAGCAGTCTACTAGTTGGAAGCAATCTGACACAGGCTGTCTGGTTAGAATTTATAAAGGGATTAAGATGGCAAAATTTGATGCTGAAGCCTTCAAGGAATAGTTGAAAGCTAAAATGGTCGAACAAACCAAGGTGATCATGAGATAAATTATGGGGGAAATAATGGGTACAGCTATAAGGGAATTGCTAGCACCACAACTGCTAGTGCCCCAACCACCAGCACCTCAACCTCAACCTTTTGATTTGGATGCTAAGGTTCCTGAAAGGCAAGGGGTAGAAGATGATCAATAGACAGTATTGGCAAAACCTGTTATCCATTAGAAAGAAGATGCCCAGGGAAATATGGAGAAGCTGGATTGGGCAAAAGACCTTATCAAGTCTATGACTTAAGTGCAGCTGATGATGAAGGAAAAAGGGATCGATGCTCTAATGAGCTATTTTGAGCTAAGCTTGGATAAGGATGATGATCCCCTACCACAAAAGTTCAAGTTTCTTGACATAAAGAAGTTAATTGGCATATAAGACCCCCACCTCCATTTAAAGGAGTATGTGACCCATATGAATATAACTGAATTGACTAAAGCACAGATTGTGAAAAAAATTCCATCTATCCTTGGAAAGAGCACCCATCAGATGGTATTATGTGCTAGAATCCCATGTTCAAGTTGATTGGGAGGAACTATGCACTGCATTCATTAAGGAGTATAGTCTCAACATTTAGATGGAGGCTTCCCTGAGAGACTTACAAAACCTGAAGCAAAAATTCAATGAATTTTTATGGATTATTTGATCAGGTAGAGGGTTAAATTAGCACAGATGAAGCAAATAGAATCTAATAAGCTGGTAATAGCTATGGAATGGTATGTACTCCCTCTCTTTAAGAAACTGAGGGATTTAGGGATTCAAAACTGTGAGGAGTTATAGAGGTTTGGAGTACATAAAGAATAAGACCTTGCATAAGAAAAGAAGTTCTTCAGTGGAAGATCTGTGAATAGAAAAGGGTTTGGGTTTGGCGGTGGAGTCAGGCCAATTAGTAATATACATATCAACACAGTTAGGCAGTCTTAAAGGTTTTCTAATTTGGGAAGACCCCTCTCTAAAGTCCTAGAAAAGTTGATTAAGAATAACCTTTTACAACCCTGACCTAAATGACCTTCTTTCCTAAATGCTGACCCAAAACTATACTGCAAATACCACTAAAATATTGGGCATGATACAGAAAGCTGCACTCACCTGAAACATAAGATTTAAGATTTGATCGATTCAGGTAAAATAACCAACCCATAAACTAGAAAATTGAATACCCAAAATAACCCTTTACCCAACTACCGAGATGTACCACCACCAAATCCCCATATCTTAATGATCAACATGGGCCTAACAAAGGAACCAGTAATTAATTCCTTTGTTAATGTCACACCTACCCCATCAAAACCATAACCAAAAAACCTAAATTTAAGGTAGTAGGACATTGAGTTTCATGTAAATGTACTAGATATTTGGAGTTTTGACAAAGAGGGAGAAGCAGTTGACCTATGGAAGAATAATGAGAGGAGAACAGCACAATCCACTGAAAAGTCAAAGGAGGGGGAGGAAAAAGTGAAGAAGGCTAAGGCAGAGAAAGAAGGAAGTAGTTCAAAAGTGGGACCAAAGAAAAATGAGAAAACTGAGGAGATTATAAAGGCCAAAAGTAATGAGAAAACTCTTGCTAATATTTGGGAGCTGCTTATGAACTCCCGGGCCCATCGGGAAGCATTGGTTTTTGCTCTCGATCATAAAAAGATACCTTTGACACACATTCCAGAGCAAATGGTGAGCTCGTTGACTGAAAGCCCTCATGAGGCAATTATGTTCACAAATGATGACCTGCCCTTAGAAGGAAGGGATCATAGTAAAGCCCTATTCATTAAGGCAGAAGTGAAAGGCAAATTGACATGTTGTGTCATGGTTGATAATGGGTCAGCCATCAATGTGTGTCCTCTGAAGATCCTACCGAAGCTGGACTTGATGGTAGCTGATTTGAAACCCTCTTATGTAGTTATAAAGGCTTATGATGATACGAAAGGGCTAGTTGAAGGAACTTTTTGGGCTTTAATCAAGATTGGACCTATTGAAGTGTGGGTTAACCTTCATATAATAGACATTCCAATCACTTTTTCTATTCTTCTAGGAAGACCATGGTTCCTTCCTTCAGGGGGAGTGTCATCCACCATTCATCAAACGATCAAATTTCCATATAAGGGGAGGGTGGTTACCATAAAGGTTGAGACAGAGGCCATAGTTACTGCATTGAAACTAGCTCCTATTGAGATCCCAAATAGCTTGAGTTTTAAAGTTTTAATGATTTATAAAGATGAGCTAAACCCAAAGATTGTTAGTATAATGAAGAGCATACAATTCGTGCCTATGATGGGACTTGAAAAGAATCAACAGGCCCACCAAAATTCATCGAACCTAAGGTACCTATTCTAAAGCATGGGTTAGGATATTTAAGGGAGGACTAGTCTGATGAAAGGGAAGAAACTAAGGGCAAGTCTGGGAAAAGTAGAATTATGGTTAAGTTGAAGAAGAAGACGCTCTAGGAAACATTTACGGAGGAAGGTGCCAATTACCCCTACCAAGGAGCCCTTAAGCCCCTGATGATCGCTGAGAAACTGGTCCTTGGATTTGAAATGTTCATTGAATATATAGATGGGAACCAAAAGCTTGTTGTTGAAGAGCCCATGGTAGAAGAGCTAGTATTGACTTCAGAATCAGAAGGGGACATTCTTGCAATGGAGTTGAAGGATGTTACTGACTAGGAAGAGGAATTTAACTTCAAAGCCTTTATTCTTAATTCTATTATGAATGTCTTTTATGATGACATTGAACTTTCTGTTTCTAATTTGTTTAAGACTAATGACATTTTTTCTTTTTAAAGTTAATGTGATGAAGTCTGATTATGCTTACTTATGCAATGTGTTTCCTAATGGTTATGTTGTGTGTGATGATCATTTCATGCATATATTTGACATTAATTCAGTGCAAACTAAATCATTTAATCTAGGCACAAGTGATAACCCTAAAAATATACTTATAGCTTTTGACTTAACTCCTGATGTGAGAGAAAAAATGAAAAAAAAATTAAAACAAGATAGAAAGTATTTGCTTAGGGCTACTAGGATATGCCTAGGATCGATAGAGAGATTGTGGAACATAAGATTCCCACGTATTCTCATATCACACTGATAAAATAGAAAAAGAGAAGACTAATGCCAGAATGGGCTCTCCTAGTCAAAGAAGAAGTAAAAAAGTAGATGAAAGTGAAGTTCCTAGAAGTGGTAGATGACACCTAGTGGCTGGCTAACATAGTCCCAGTTCCCAAGAAAGATAGTAAAGTCAAAATGTGTATGGACTTCAAGGACTTGAATAAGGCTTGTCTTAAGGATGATTTTCCCTTATAGTATATTGACACCTTGGTTGATAGTGCAACTTCCAGTGCCATATACTCCTTTATGGATGGCTTTTCAGGATATAATCAGATCATGATGGCAGTGATTAACAAGTTGAAGACTTCTTTCATTACTAAATTGGGTGTTTACTGTTACACAATTATGCCATTTGGATTGAAAAATGTAGGAGCTACTTACCAAAGAATGGCTATTACACTATTACATGACTTAATCCACAAAGAGATAAAAGTGTATGTAGATGACATGATAGTGAAATCTCTTACTAGAGAAGGGCATTTCAAAGCCTTAGATAAGTTCCTGGCAAGAACTGAAAAGTATAACCTCGGACTGAATATGAAGAAATGTGTTTTTGAGGTGATGTCTGGAAAACTATTAGGACATATTATCAGTCAGAAAGGCATAGAGGTGGATCCAAACAAAGTCAAAGCAATCAGAGAAATGCCTGCACCAAAGAATAAGAAAGAAGTCAGAGGATTTAGAGGAAGGCTACAATACATCAGTAGGTTCATAGCCAAACTGATTACCATTTGTGAGCTGATCTTAAAGCTATTAAAGAAGAATTAGCTGATTATCTAGGATGATAAGTGTCAGTAAGGCTTTGAAACTATTAAGCAGTATTTTATGAATCCTCCAATTTTGCTACCGCCAAGACCAGGGAAACCCTTAATTCTCTACTTGGCTATAAAAAAAATGCAATTAGTGCAATGTTGGCTCAAGAAGAAGAAAGGAGAGTTAAGCATGTCATATATTGTTCTGAGTAAGATGCTTCTGCCCTATGAAACTAATTATAGTCTAGTAGAAAGAACTTGTTTGGCTATAATTTGGGCAATAAAAAAGCTATGGCATTACTTCCAGTCCTACAGGATTCAAGAAATTTCTAAGTATGATCCCCTTAGATATCTCCGGCAAACTCCATCAATGATAGGGAAATTAGACAGATGGTTAGTCCTACTCACATAATTCAACATAAACTATATTACTAAAAAGGTGATAAAAGGAAGAGCTATGGTAGACTTCTTGGCCTAAAATCTGGTGGATGATGAACAAGAATAGGAGTTAGAATTTTTGGATGAACACCTGGGTGTAATAAAAATCTAGACCTAGAAAATGCATTTTAACGAAGCAATGAACAACAAAGGGGCAAGCATTGGTGTATTTTTGGTCTCATCGAAAGGAGAAGTAATCTTAATGGTAAAGAGGCTATAATTTGAGGTCACTAATAACCAAGCTTAATATAAAGCCTGCATTTTTAGTCTAAAAGCACTCGAGAATGTGGGGGCATAAAAGGTGATAGTGTATGGGGATTTGATGCTAGTAGTGAAGCAAATCACCAAGGAATGGGAAGTGAGGGAAAATAAACTAAAGTCGTATTGGGGTTATTCAGCTATGATCCTATTGTCCTTCATGCAATATAGATTCATACACTTTCCCTGAGAGGAGAATCATAAGGCAGATGCATTGGCTACCTTAGCTTCGAATGGGAAGGAGGCAGACAAGAGAAAATGAAGCCTCTTATCTTAATACAGGCTTGAATTCCTTGATATGAGGAAATCAGAATAACGTCGATTGACCCAATAAAGAAGCCTTAGTTTTATGATCTACAACGATATCTTGAGACAGGGCAATTCCCTGAGGAAGCTGATAGAAAAGAAAGGATGTCATTGGGGATGTTATTACGATAGTTTATTAGCCACAACGGGATGTTATATAAAAGGATGCCAGTTGGAGTACACCTAAGGTGTGTCGATAAAGGTGAGGCATGGAAAATCATAGAAGCAGTTCATGAGGGTGTATGTGGGCCGCATATGAATGGAACAGTCCTCGCTAAAAAGATAACCTATCAAGGGTACTTCTGATTAACCATGGAGGCAAATTGCATGAAGTATGTAAAGAGATGCCATAACTGCCAAGTATATGGCAATGCAAGCCACTTACCTTCTATGGAACTTTAGGGATTAACCTCTCCTTGGCCATTTGCAGTCTATGGAATTGACATTATTAGAGAGATAAGGCCAAAAGCATCCAATGAACATCGTTATATTATAGTGGCAATCAACTATTTCTCTAAATGGGTAGAAGCAAAATCATTCACCACTATAGGGGCGAAACAAATGGCCAAGTTCATAGAGAAGAACAAAATTTGCTGGAATAGGTTGCCTCACTAAGTCATCACTGATAATGGTGTTTAGTTTAGGGCAGAAACAACCACCATGTTGGAAGAATACAAGATTGAGTATCTTAGACCATCCCCTTTAGACCATAGGCGAACGAAGCCGTAGAGGCAGCAAATAAGAATGTGAAAAGAATTTTGGCCAAGATACTGAAACATTACAGAGACTGGGAAAGTTATCTACAGTTTTCATTATAGGGATATAGAACCACTGCCAAAACATTAACTAGAGCCACTCCGTATTCTGTAGTATATAGATGTGAAGCTGTATTGCCAGTTTAGGTTAAAATTCAGTCACTAAAGGTTCTCCTAGAGTCTAAAATCCCTTACTACCAATGGGTAGAAAGCTGATTGGCATGGCTAACTTTGTTGGATGAAAAGAGATTAAAGGCTATGTATCACTCTCAATTGTACCAGAAAAGGATAGCCCAAGCTTATAACAAGAAGATTAAGCCAAGCAAGATCAAAGAGGGTGACTTGGTCTTAAAGCTCACCAGGCCAATCATGACTAATCCATGAGGGAAGTTCAAACCAAACTAGGAAGGTCCCTATTAAGTGAAGAAGCTATTTTCAAAAAGGGCTGCTATTTTTTCTAACTTGGAGGGAAATGAATTCAGAGAGCCCATCAATATGGACAAGCTCAAGAAATACTTTATGTAAAGTCTTGCTAGGGAGAAAACCTTAAAAGAGGCAGCCTAGGCAAAAGTTAGAGAAAAAAAAAGAAAAAAAAGAGTAAAAAGTCCTGCTAGATTGGAAACCTAAAAAGGCAGTCTAAGTAAAAGTAAAGGACATGTAAAAGGAGAGAAAGAGAAAAGACAAAATAGTTAGTTGGAAAACTTACAAGGGCAAGACAGTTAATAACATGAGATATGTAAGAAGTAAAATTGTATAGTCACACTGTGCTTAAATTAAATGGAATGGATTGCCTTTATTATTGTAAACATTGCATTAAATGCTTATTGTACTTATGTCTAACTTTAAAGGAATTCTCATTTGGTAAAGAAAGTACATAAAAAGATTAAGTTTCATAAACTGATATAATATTGTCTGCTTCTCTTGTGACTCCCTTGGGTACTCGATGCATGTAATGCCATTGTCTTTATATTTCTTGTAAAATCATCCTTTTCTACTTGTTGTAGTTGAACCCACGCCTTGTACTAGTCATCAGTAGACTGATCTCCATTATAGTCAATGAACTTCTAAGGCTAAGTAGCAACTAGGTTGTCCAGAAAATTCTGAGAAAGAGGCCCTAGTTTAAACTCATGTACGAGCTCCACAATCCACTGTTTCTGTCCATATTATCTACAAAGTCGAGCTAGATTGTAGAAGGTGGCGAAATGGAGGCCAGCTAAGGGAACACAATAGGTATAGAACTAGAGGGTCACGTGTTGCAGTCTCTACCATGGGCACATCCACTGAATCAGAGTATCAGGGAATGTAGATAACTAGCTATGGATATCCTCCAGGATAGGATAAAGTCTCCTAGTGCGATAGTGTTTGGCCTTGTATTGAGCAATGTCTCTAAGAGGTTTGAGCAATCTTAGTTTCTTTTATAACCAAGCCTATAGAATTGATAAATGGGTAAGAATGATAGAAAACAGAAAGTGGTAAAAGAAAGAAGAGACTCACCTCTAGTAGAAATAGACTCTCAGAGAATCTCCTAGTCTCAAAAAAGTTATCAAGTCCGATAATGGTCTCAGCCAAGATGAGGGGGAAAGGGTTCGGTCCACTCTCCACTTGGTCTAGAACATGTAGGATCTTCAGGTCATAATTACCAAAAGGGGAGACTAATAAGAACTGAGCATATAGGTAGAGTGCCATCATTCGAGGTGAGGGAACCTCACTGCTATCTATAGTCGCTACCATCTCTACAAAAGGGCTAAATGGGATTTCATTGCCGAAAATTTGATGAAAAGAGGATTGAGGGGACATATTGAGCGATCTTGCCATTTGGTATTAGATGGTGTGCAAATCCAGGGTTGCGACTAAAGGAATAACAATCTGTCAAGCAAAATCCATTTGAAAGCTCATAATATCTTTAAAGTCCTCTGGCAGGGGACATATCTCCATTGGGTTGAACTGGAAAACATGTTTTTAAGGATCCTAAAACTGAGCATGAATATGGAGAAATGAGAAGTTGATCTTCCTAACATGCAAAGATCGAAAGGTAGATAGGTGAAATGGCTCTATTCTAGCCCATGACCCACCATCCAGACTTTTTAGAATTGGTTGTAGCTGTTCAAGCTTCTCTCAATCATGATTGGGGGTCAGAATGTTGTCTAGGAAAGAAGAACAAGGGGAAATGGTGAGATGAAGAGATTAAGGATTTTGAAGAATATTTAGGGTTTTTTATAGCTGAAGGGCAGGTGTGTAGAGACGTTTGCCTCTACGATTAGGTGACACCTCTATGAGAAGAGGCGAATCACATGTCGCCTCTTCACATAAAGGTAATGCCCCTTCAAAGAGGTGAACAACACCTCCATGATAAGCAGGGCAGATCTTCGCATTCTTGGGAATTTTCTAAATTGAATTTGAAGAGTCAGAGCAGGGCATTTCATAGATAAAAAGGCCTTTATTCATTCAAAATTCTTCAAAAAATTATCAGTGCAAAATATCAAGGCATAAAAAAAAGGGGTTAATCAAATAAAAATCAATTTAGATAGATAGAGAGCAATAATGTAAAGCCTCCAATGTTTCTAGATAAGGACACCCCTATTCTAACAAAAATCTATAGAGGGTCCTCTCTACTCATCCTTGTCAGACTCATCGGCCTCCTCATCAGCTAGCTCATCTATAGGCTCATCGGCTAGCACGTCTACAGAAGCATTAGTGGGATCGATCCTATCATCCTCACTGTTATCCTTTGACTCCTATTTGGTTGCCCCCTCCTTCTCATCACCCTCGACCTAAAGTGCAACGAGTTGGCACTCCAAGGCAGTGATCCTAGCCTGGTTGGCCTCATCTCAATCCTATTAAAGCATAATAAAAGGTGAGAAATCATGAAAACATGCATATATATAGAAATAGAGCATATTATGTGTGTGCCTTCCATTATTGCGTCCCCTGCATCAGGAAGTCCCTATGGGCCTCAACCACCCGGTACATGTACTTTCCCTAATCTCAAGGTATTTGTTCCATTGATGATGTTAGAACTAATCATATGTTAAAAGACTTAAGAACACAGTTACCAGAGAAGGAAACTTAAATGGGTAGTAGCCTCTGGGAAGAATGCTAGCTCCAAAGTCATATCCAGCATTAGAAACTGATGAGAGAGATCACGAGAAGGCATCCAGCAATAAGTCAACAGATCAAAAGTGGCAGTGAGTCTGTCAACCACTACTTTGGACCGAGAGCTGGAGGGGTCTGTCGAGGATGGCACCCTAGAAAAAGAACCCTCACCACTAGGAATGATGTGTGGCCATTGATGATGCCTCTCTTGTGTAGAGGGCCTAGGGCAAGGAGCGGGTGCCCTAGTAGCTGCCTGAAAGATGAAAAATAAGTCAGAGAACAACATCTGTAAGTAAATATTAAATAAAAAATAAAACAAAACATTGCATACTTACCCAAAGTGCAGGCTCAGGAAGGGGCACTCACTACAACATATGAGCTCATGTAAAGTCCACATAGCGAGACTTCTTCCTCTTGTAATAGTCTATAATATCCTCTCCTTGCAGGGCATGATTGAGCTCATCTCCCTCTAACTCATGCGCCTAGAAGATATGTCAGAGAGGAGCAAAAGGTGGACGCCTCACTCACGCACCTAACCGCCACTAATGTATCCTCTCCTCGAGGAACCACACTTTACAATCAGGGCCTCTGAGCATAACCCTCTTCCTGGATAGAGGGATGGAACGAACCATGGCCTACGTCCACCCAGCATGAGGACCCCACAAGTCCTAGCATAGCTGTAAGAATAAACAAGCAGGTGAATTCAATTAAAGAGTTTATTACTAATTTCAGTTACATTTGTAGGTGCATACCTTGTCATAAGTAATCATGTTTAGCCACTCATGGTGGATATGAATGCGACCCATAAGCCTCCTCTAAGCCCAGCTGGGACCCCACCTTACCATCACATGAAAGGGAGTGTCAATGACCCTGGTGATCCTTACTGTCAGCTCTAACTCTAAAGACCAGTCCTGCGAAAGAAATAAGGGATTGCTAGTAAGATCAAACAATGACAGTTGGAAAGGAATATGAAATGAGAAAAGAGAAAATAAAATACCAGTATGGTGTGCCAAAAATCGCAAAGTCGACTAGCTCTGCACACCAGCTCATCCATGCTCCTGTAAAGGTAAGCTAAGGTGCAGTTGCCCCAATCATAGGTCGCCACTAAGTCTAGCTCCCTCAGCGTCATCAGGAAGCTCAAGTCTACAAAGCTAGCTATATTTGTGAAAAGAGTAGTACCTAACAGATAAACAAGGAAAGTTCACACCATTTGATCAATTTGTAGGGGTGTAGTGGCCACCTCAACTCTAGTATAGGTGTAGAAGCTCCTAATCAACTTGAGCTTCATTATGTGGGTCCCCTTCAAGTCTAGGACCATCCCAAGCAGATGCTCGATGAAAGCAAGATGGTCAAGAGATAACTGATGAAGGCTGGCATTAAAGGGAATAAAATCTCCAGCACAAGCAATGTTGGTAACTACCATAAAGACCACTGGATCTAGGGTGAACTCCCCAAAAGGAAGATGAAAGGTGTGGATGGTGTTAGACCACCTCTCTGTCAGGGCATGCAAAGGCTGGTAATTTATACACTACTGCTATGCTGGGTGTGCTAGGAAAAAATTAGAGAACTCGGTGTCCTGAATCCGAGTCCGTATGGCTTCAGGAAGCTCATCATACCATATCTGTGCACCGTTAAAGTTCCCAGCACCCTTGAGGGTGTGGGCATTGAGCTAAGGGAGTAAAATAAGGAGTAAAATCATCATTTTACGTAATAAAAATTCAAATTTTTTTATGGATCATGTTGCTAAGGTGAAACCTCTATCGTAGAGGCAAAAACCTTAGTGATGAGGCAATGCTTCTATCAAAGAGGTGACTACCTCAGTAATGAGGTGATGCCTCTTTACATAGAGGTGATTTGCCTCTTCGTGTCGGTAATCTAACAGGATGATTTGAAATTTTAATTTTTGATCAAGAACATTCGATTTCTTTCAGTTAAATTCATAAATATATGTATATAAATAGTAACCTGATACTATTTGATGATATTTGTAGGAAAAATTAAAGAAATTGGTACAAACCTCTCTGGTGGCCAAGCCATAGATATGGGATTGCACATTTGCAAACAGGGGGATCTTGTCTCTGATGCTGAGCCCGAAACTCTAAGAAGGGTGCACTGTAGGTGTCACTAGGTCCCATATGGGCAAATCTGGGGTCTGTGCAGCGTCCATGTCAAAGAATATGGAGAATAAGAGAGAAAGAGAAAAAGGAGGAAAAGAGACAAGAGAGAGAATTGAAAAGGTGAAAGTGACCCTTGGAGAAGAAAAGTGAGAATTTATATGGTTAGGGTGAGAGAGGAAAATTGAGAGAAAGGAAGATGAGGAGAAGAGGGTGAGGCCCACTTGATGAAATAAAACATCGAATGGCCCAAGGCTTATAAAAAAAATGAAAATTATTGCATCACTGCTCAGGTGTACCCCAAAGTTAATCTTTGGACAAGAATGATCTGATTAACGTATTTGAAGAACAAGCATCTGGTCGAGTTTGAATCCTTGAAGTGCTCAGAAGAACAAGTGTTTGATCAGGTTTGAATCCCTAAAATGCATAGAAGAACAAGCATCTAATCGGGTTTAAATCCTTAAAGTGCACAAAAGAATAAGCATCTGGTCAAGTTTGAATCCCCGAAGTGCGTGAAAGAACAAGCGCCTGGTTAGGTTTAAATCCCCGAAGTGCGTAGAAGAACAAGTGTCTAGTCGGGTTTGAATCCCCAAAGTGCGCAGAAGAACATGTGTCTGGTCGGGTTTGAATCCCCGAAGTGCATAAAAGAATAAGTGTTTGGTGAAGTTTGAATCCCCGAAGTGTGCAGAAGAACAAGCACTTAGTCAAGTTTGAATCCTCGAAGTGCATAAAAGAACAAGCATCTGGTCAGGTTTGAATCCTCAAAGTGCACAAAAGAACAAGTGTCTGGTCGGGTTTAAATCCTCAAAGTGCATATTTCAGGAGGTGTCTGGTCAAGTTTGAATCCCTGAAGTGCATTCTTCTTTTATTGAGTAATTCTCAAGCCAGGAAAACCCAGGTTTTATGCTAAACTATAATGAGGAACTGATCGGGCCAGGAAAACCCGAGGAACATGGTTACGTTTCATCTCTTTTTACTAAGTGAAGACTGGGCAATGCTCAAGATTCATGCCAAACTATAATGAGTAACTGATCGGGCTAGGAAAACTCAAGGAACACAGTTATGTTTCATATCTTTTTACTGAGTGAAGAATGGGCCATTCTCAAGATGCATGCCAAACTATAATGAGTAACTGATCGAGCCAGGAAAACCCGAGGAACATGGTTAAGCTTTATCTCTTCTACTGAGTGACTTCTCAAGCCAAGAAAACATGGGAATCATGCCAAATTTATAATGAGTAGTTGATCGAGTTAGCTTAACCCAAGGATCATGACTACATTTCATGCCTGTCTTTTTTTAGTGAAGACTAGGCCGTGCTCAAGATTCACGCTAAACTATAATGAGTGACTGATTAGGCTAGGAAAACCCAAGGAACATGGTCATATTTTGGAGAAGAAGCTCGACCTCTTGGTTTAAATTCCTAAGACTGATAGCTCGAGTGAAACTCATAGGTTAAGTATGTCATTCTTACTTTCTATTTGATGTGCATATTGGTTTTTCAAAAAATTATTTTCAAAAAATTCAATTTTTTGAAAAATTAAGGGGGCAAACTGTGGACACTATTAGTTTCATTGACCCACAATGAAAGCCCGATGATAAGAAAGTTTGAGTTTTAAATGCAAGGGGAGCCTGATACTTCTCTAAAATTAACTTTGAAAGCCCAAAAACTAAGCCAAGCCCACAAAAACCATGTCCCAGCCTAAACACTAAGCCAAAGCCCAAGCCCATCACCTCTTGATCCATGGGCCTTGACCTGGCCTAAGTGAAGAGGCGATCGCCTTAACGAAGAGGTGTCACCTCTCCACCATAGGCATCGGTAAGGTGATGCCTCATCAAAGAGGCATCACCTCATCACACCCACTCTCTACAGCATTAAAGCCATTAATGGTAATGGTTGGAAGTCCACCTGCTAAAGTTTGGTCATTTTTTGATGTAAAAGAAAAGGGAAAAAGGCAGGAAAGAGCCTAGGGAATGAAAAAATGCAATGGGAGAGGGTGAGAATGGATTTTTAGGAATTTAAAAAAGAAGAAAATAGGAGGGGCTTTAAAAGGGAATGTGGGAGCCAAAAGAGAGAGGTTGGCTAATTGTTAAAAAAGAAAGGCTTGAAAGAAAAAAAACACAGAGAAAGAGAAAAAGAAAAAAAGGAAAGGAAGAAGAAGGGAGGAGACTTTGAGGACTAAAGGACTTTATTCTTGAGAAAAAGAGGGAACCTCCTTGCATTCAATGCCACCCCTTCATCAACCAAGCTCTGAGGGCTTAGTTAAGAGCATCAACTCGTCCAAGATAGTGAGTCCCCTCATTTCTAAGTTTTAAACTCTTTACCTTTATTATAAGCCTTGATTGGTTGCTCTTTATGTGTTTTTGTGAATCATATTACTTATTTTAAGTTATAGAGAAGCATAGTTGCATGAGATACTGAATATTGATTGTTGGTACTTGTATATTTGTGTCTGTTTCTCATTCACATACTTGATCATAGGGTTTCTTGGGATTTAAGAAATGTAAAGTGTTCCTGCCTCTATTGAAGAGGAGACATCTCTTCATTGAGGTATTGCCCCTTCATGAAGAGGCAATGAAGGAATTGCCTTTTGGTAAGGAGGCAACACCTCTTTAAAGAGGCATCGCCCCTTTAACAGAACTCTACCTTTTATTGCCTTAATTATCGCCTAGTATTTTGCATGTTTAACATGATTTCCTTGTTCAATTTGTTATATTTCTTATGATTATATACGATTTCTATGTCGATCAATATTGTTTCTATGTTATTTTCCTTTTTTTTGTTATTTAGAGGATCATTTTATGAGTTTATGTTCATTTATTTTTGTGAAGATTATGTGTTGATGATTTATAGATATTATTGTTGTTATTGTGTGGAATTAACTTGTATGTGTCGTAGGAACTATGTGGTGATTTTTAATCACTAGATGTTTGCTTTATTTATCATTTTTTAGAGTTTTAATTTATATAATTAATTAGTTTATTTTTGGTTTATTATTAGTTTATGTATGGTTTATTTTTAGTATTTTTATATTTATTTGCACCAAAAGTTATAATCCTTAATCCCTCTTCCCTTTTCATTTTGAATGAGTGGTTGTAAATTATTTTTATTTATTTTCTTTATTTATTTATGATTGAATGTCAAGGATATAAGCCTGAAATGGGACTAATGTGCAAACTGGGAATAAAATATAAAATTGGAAACCAATCAAGATTTGTATATTAATAAGGGAATAATTTAATAATCAAAGGCAATAAAATACAAAACACACATGGAGGCCAACCGCAAGGTTGGGTGGGCATTCCAAAAGCCCATACCCAGTTTCTAAACCCGATCTCTAATGACAGCTTCTGGGAAACTCTGTGGAATCCAGTTGCTATATAGTGTGTCCTAGCTTTCATCAGGGTGGTGATTCCATCCCTATTTTGGGCCCCTAAGCCCACTATGTATTTCCTAGTGAGTCCCGAGCTCACACAGTGCCGTGGTAACTAAGACTTAGCCGTGCGACTAAAACCGCCGCCTATAGTACATATAAGTATATCTAGGTTGAGGTTTTGTAGCTTGTGACTTACCTCTTTATGTTAATGAGGGTTGTGTCTTGTGAGACTTCCCTTTGTTATTTGACATATGAGACTTCTTAGCTTTAGGAGTTTGAGTCTCAAGAGGCTTAGAAGTAGAGGGAAAAAAATCATATGAATTCTTAACAAATTTAATATGAGATAATGATAAAGAAGAAGGCATTCCATTTGTATATCTAATTCTATGAGTGTTTCCATGGAGTTTTTGAGAGTTAAGAAGACTATCTAAACTCTCCTTTCATCATTTAAAATTAGAAATGGAATTCTTTAACTTATAATTTTCGTCATTTAGTTTCTTGAGTTAAACTTCCAAAGAATTAAAAGATTTTAAATCACTAACAAGTTTTTCATTTGATTTAACATGTTTAAAAAAATCATTTTTTTAAACTTTCAAATTCCTTGGTTAAGTTATATAACTCAAGCTTATAATGCTTCTTTTTTAAAAGTAAGCTTTTGCATTTAAGTAAGAGTTTACTCACAATAGAACTTTCATCATCATCATCATCATCATCATCGTCGTCGTCATCATCATCATCATCATTATATTCATAATAATCATTATAAAAAGAGTTAGAAGTATATGGTAACTCATTTTCATTTTCAAGAGTCATAAAGCAAAGTTTGGCTAATTCTTGTTGCTCCTCTTTTGTATCTGATTCAGAGGAGTCATCTCATATAGCTTTAAAGGCCTTTTTTTCTGCTTTACTCATTTGTTCTTGAATTTGAGTTTGTGGCACTCACTTTAAATGTGACATAATTTCTTGCATTTATAGCAAGTAACTTCTTTAGTTTTCTTATTACCTTCCCCTTTATACTTTTTGTTGAAGTCTCTTATTCTTAAGAAATTTTTCTTACTCAAAAAATTATTGAAGTTCCTAGTGAGCATGGCAATATCAATATCTTCATCATTAGAATCTTTAATGTTTTCATCTTTATTTTCTTCTTGTGAAGCCTTAAAAGCTATGCTCTTTTTCTTCTCTTCCTTTTTTTTCTCCTCTTTACTTCATTGCAAGCTCATGTGTTAAGAGCTTGCAAATAAGAATATCGATTGAGAGAGTTGAGAGGTCTTAAGCTTTCTTAATCAAAGTGACTTGAGATTTCCAATCCTTCTTAGGTATGATTCTTAGAATCATGTTGTTCACCTCTTCCTTAAAGAAATGTTTTCCAAGTTTCTTAAAGGTTGTGAGAAGAGCATTGAGACAATTTTTCATCTCCATAATTAATTCCAAGTTTCTTAAAGGTTGTGAGAAGAGTATTGAGATAATTTTCATCTCCATAATTAATTCTTGAGGCTTTATTTTGAAAAGTTCATATTTATACATATGAAGCTGAACCTTCTTGCTTCATTCTTGTACATTGCCTTTATAATGTTTCTCTAAGATTTCTTATATTTCCTTAGCTGAAATGCAATGTTAAAGTTTGCCTCTTACTTTTCTTGTCATGGAAAAGCGTAAAGTGATCATAGCTTTCTTATTTTTTAATAGTTTTCTTCCTTTTGTTCATTGCCCTAATCACTTCTTAAAAGAATTGTTTTTACACCATCAGTGATAGTTTTAGGAGGTTCCCATCCTTTAAGAACAACTTTCCAAAGTCTAATTGAGTCACAATCTAAAAATAGTTCCATTTTTTAACTTCCAATATGGGTAATCACTTCCATCAAAGAAAGGTCTTAGTGAAGAAATATTTTAAGCTTCACTCCCCATGATCTTATATTCTAGCAATGAAATTCCTAGAATTCAAGCTCTAATACCAATTGAAAGTGCCTTAGAGGGGGGGTGGTTAATAAGGCTAATGAAAATTTTATAGAAATTAAAATCAAATTTAATAAATGAACAAGAATTGAAAGAGAATAAAGAGGAAGAATAATGAACACAAGAATTTAAAAAGTTCAGATTCTTAACAATCCTAAGTTGCCACTTAACTTATCCCCAAAGATTTTCAAAATCCATAATCTTATTCATAAGATTGAGATTACACAAGAGTTTAAGGCTTACTTTTAAACCTTAGACAATCAAGAGTTTAAAGGCTAACTTTTCAATGAATTCCTAAGTGTTTTAATGGCTAAATACTTAAACCAATTCTACTAGAAATATACCTCATTTCCCTTCCAATCTATCCCAAGAATTAGATGAAGATGAAGTCCTATTTCTAACACACAACCAACTCTCTTAAGAGTTAAACAAATACAAGAATTTGATAGAAAGGAAATTGATGCTCAATTGAATGGTTAGAGAGATTTTTGATAATCAAAGTGTGTAACTTTTAAGAATGAAAACTCTATAGCATTTTATAGAAATTGAGCTTCAATATTATGGCTATGTAAGCCAATAATTATGTTTCCAATGTCTTCAAGCTTTAGTTAATTCAAATTTGACTCATTTTTGTTAGAACACTACCCATAATTGTAAGGAGCATGTTCTAGCTTGTGAGGGTAAATTTGAGAGTCGTTGCCTTTGAAATACATTAAAATATGCCCATTATGAGTTGTCAGGAGTGCCCTCATGAGCTGCTCACGATCATGAGAGCAACTCGTGAGTAGCACTACTCAAAACTCACTTGAAGGCTCGAAATAGACATCAAGAGGGAGGCAGCTCATGACCTACTCGTGAGTAGACACCTATATGTCCAAAATTTGATTTTTCTAGACTTCTTTTACATTAATTAACTTAGGCACTTGCATTGGTTTATGTACTTCATAAAATACATGTTAAATATGCTTTTAAAAGAGTATTTCATATCTCCAAGCTTTGAACAATTTTAAATTAAGTTCCTACACACTTAAATAGAATTGTTAGCAAGTTAAATTGTTTGTCAAAGTCAAAATTAGGAGTTTAATCATGCAAATGATCAACATATATATATATATATATATATATATATATATATATATATATATATATATATATATATATATATATATATATATATATATATATTTCCATAATTCAATATTCACTCCTAAAAGATTTATATGTTGAATTATTAAAATTCATAACATTTTCCATAAAATTTGTGAAACAACTTAATTTTAAATTCTTAAAAATTTTATTCTATTTCTATCATATTTATTCATAAAAATCCTATATACTCCGTTCTTATATATTATTACTATGCAATCCAAGTGCAGCTAAAGGAAAAATCATGTTCCCCCCATATGGTAGCATCTTTAAGCTTTTAGAATATGAGATTAAGGGTGTTCATGGCTCGGTTTGTTCAGTTTAGATCAAAAATTTATCATCAAACTAATAAATTTGGTTTTTGAACACTTCAATTTTTAACCAAACCAAATCTATTTGGATTCGGTTTGACAAGTAAATGAATTAACAAAATAAAAACTGAACATACCACAAAAATTAACTTAAAATCATATGCTCAAAATAATAATATAAAAATTATTCAAAACATAGAAATTCAGCATATTACTTTAACTTCTAAAAAATTTGAAACATAATTTGTAAACTAGTAAAGTAAATTCTTACTCAAGCACGTATTCTAAAACATTAATCCATCAATGGTGGCTTGCTCCTAATTGGATTTAACACTTTATCTTGAAAATTCTATAAGTAAAAGAAAAAATTAAATTAAATTTTATATGCAGAATTTTAAGCAATATCAGCAGAATTCTTATATAAAATTTTACTATATCCAGAATTCTATGTAAAATGTGTAGAATTTTACTATGAGAAGAATTATAAGTAAAATGTATATAATAGTTATATAGAATTTTATTATGTGTAGAACTATAAATAAAATGTGCAGAATTATTATACAAAATTTTACTATAAAGTTGAGATGTTTGTTCATAAAAAGTAAAAGGAAAGTTGAAGAGTTTAGAACTCTAGATAATTAAAAGTCTATAACTTTAGGAAACTAGAAAATTATTAGCATTAATATATCGTATATGTATGAATTTTTTTTTTTTAAAAAAAAAGACATTTTTGCACTATATTATTGGTTTGGTTTGGTTTTATTGAATTTTTATTTTCTTAATGCAAAATCAAACCAAAAAATTAGTTTATAAAAATTTCAAAAGCATAACCATCCATATAACCACTTGAATCATGATTTTCAGTTTGAATTGAATTGAATCAATTTAATTTGGTCGGTTTGCTTAATTTTTTTTAACCTTATATGGGACCCATTGATAAACTCAAATGTATTGTCACATGCATTAAGGTCTCATGTATCACATTTTTTTTCTGTTTAGACTAGAGTGTGTGTATATATATATATATATATATATATATATATATGCTATTTGGAGTATGTCCAACCTTGAAAAAGTTTAATGGTTATAGGGATAAAACAAGTGAAGGAATTGAATTAGGTTCGATTGGTCTCATTCTTTTAACAATTCTTGTTGTGATTTAGCAGATTTTGCTAAAACTGATCATGCAGTTGGTTTCACTTCTACAGATTTTAGAATTTGGAACTTAACGACTGAGGCAAAGGTAATTAATGTCTTTTCGCATGTTGATCTCACCTTAAAATAAAGGAGAGGTGTCTGGTATGGTTCTCATGAAAAACTAGATCTCTACATCCTCTAAAATTTTATTTTAGGAAAAGTAACATAAAAGCTCCTAATTTTTTTATTTTACTTGCAAACGACACCATAATTTAATTTTACTATCAATTTTATCCACAATATTTCAAAAATTTACAAAATTGACCATCCATTAAAATTTCTTTAACAAAGAGCTAATATGTCTGTTAGTGCGGTCCATTTTCTGACACGTGAGACTTGTAGGTGTTGACTGAATTTGACTAATTACATATAGAATACTAACTTTTATTAAACTTGCAAAATAAACCCTTACACAAAATATTCTAATAATTTTAATTAAAAAATTTAAAATTTATTAAAATTATTAGAATAATTTTAATAAAATAAATAATAGAAATAAATATAAAATTCAATGCTTTATTATTAATAAAATATTCTTAAATATTTAAAAATTTTCTAGAAGTTATAGCATAAAATTTAACATATACTTTAAGATTACAAAAATATGAAAATTCAAAAAGAGTACTAAAATGGATAATCTATATGTGATAACTAATGAAATTATTTTTATGATAAATTTTGCTCCAGTTTGATAATAGAAATAAGTGAGAGATTCAATAATTTATTTTTAATAAAATATTATTAAATATTAAAATTTTCATAAAAAAATATAAAACATAATTTAACATATATTTTAAAAATTAAAAAATATAAAAATTCAAAAAAGACAGTAAAAAAGGAGAAACTATTATTATTAACTGATGAAATTTTTTTTAGATCAATTCTACTCCAATTTGATAAAATTAAAACTATTTTATAAAAAAAAATAAAAACTTATTTTATATTTATATTTATGTATTTTATTATGAAAAATTTCTTGTTTATGCTTTTACAATAAAAAATATGAAAAGTTTAAAAACATTAAAAATTAAAAAAATACCATAAGAAAATTTTTATAATAAAATACATAAAATAAAAATAAAAATATTTTTTATAAATTAGTTTTAATTTTAATTTTATCAAATTGGAGTGAAATTAATCACAAAAATAATTTCATTAGTTATCGTTAATAGGATTTTTTCTATAGTACTTTTTAATAGTTATCATTAATAGTTATCATTAAAAATTAAAAAAAAATTTCTAATTGCTTGGAACAATGTATTCTTCTTCTTTAAAAATATGAACAACCTTGAAAGAAAGATCATATGGCTCATCAATTTTGTTGCTAATGAAAATCTGAAAGATTCATTCCAACTTGTAAATTTGAGACATAAATGGAGGCACTAACAATCTATCCTTATAGTTGTGAGCTAAGGTGGCCACTGACAAACCAATCAAATCAGTTGCTTAATTGTCCAAATATAAAAAAAGAAGTGGATGTTATCTTCATCAGTGGTATTTGATTTATACATAAAAAATGATTTTAAAGTAACATTTAAAATATGAATAAACATATTGATACCGTCTAATATATTCCCGTCTAGTTAAAGGCTCCTTATCTCCTGAACAGGGACACTTGGATTAGGAAGAAGGCAGAATCCGTCCGGGATAAGGAATACCCCAAAGAGGATTTCTAAGCAAAGAAGGAACACTCTCCTACCAAGATTATGATTCACTATCTCACAAGGAATCTGACTCCTCCCAGGTTTAAGTATTGCTATATACAAAATCTCATATCCCTTACAAAGGGGCATCTCATTCTCATATATTCTAGCTATCCAGTATTCTTCCTACTTTCATTCTCTAACTTAGGCATCGAAGTGTTTATGAGGACTCTCCCCACCTCTCACCTTGCCTTTTGTTCGTGGATTGAAGGATACCAAGCCCAAGAGTTCCGAAAACCAATTATCAAGTGGCGTCGTCTATGGGAACTCTTTGGGAAAAGCCATTCATTTACCTGCTAAGCTAAAGACATCCTCACTATGACTTCTAGCCTGCCACCAGCCTTAACTCTTGAAGCCAGCACTAACCCTTTCGCACCTATCCCTTCGACCGACCTCTCAAACCCTCTCCCAGTAATAGTGCTTCCAGCCACTTTTTAGCATACCGGAGCTTTATCCGGACATACACCTCCACTCCCCGACAACACCTCAAGATACCAGTCCTTAGGCACAGACCTCCCATATTACGCTCCTCTACAACACCATCGCTCAATACCTTCCATACCCTTTTTGAGTTTAATAGAGACACCAAAAATAACCACACCAAATTTAAATACTGTAAACCAAACACTCAGCCTCAACCAAACTAGCAAGGAAGTCATGATAAAAAATATCCAAGCACATATAGCGTTAATGCAACAACAGCTAAACGCTATAATATAGAGTAGGCATTCTGAACCAGCTCAAAATGATGATAATACAATACCTTGGCAGGCCTCAGGGATGAGCATGGGAAAGGGTAAAGTGCCAAAAAGGGGAGTGTAGTTCAATAATTCTGGCTCTTAATGATTTGAAGATGGCTCAGAAGGTTAAAAAAGCAATATACAAAGCCTGGGCCAAACCAAGAAAGGAAGAAGAATGTGTTATGGACAGCAGAACTCCATTTGTCAGAAGAATAATTCAGACGGAGATCCCTACTAAGTTCAAAATCCCGCTGCTTGATTAGTATGATGGGACGGGAGATCCCATCAACCATATATCGACATTCTGAACAAAGATGCTGCTCTAGAATGTAAATGATGGAATTATATGTAGAGTTTTTCCAAGCACACTCACCAAGAACACTCAAAAGTGGTTTCATTGACTCCCGGAGAATTATGTTACTTCTTTTAAGGATCTGGCAGAACAATTTCATATAAGATTCGTCACCAAAATTCCCCCCGCTGAAAACATCAATGATCTTCGGATGTGCCAATAAGAAGTTGATTAATCTTTATGAAGTTATCTTGACCGTTTCCATAAAATAGCTAGGCAAATTGAGCATCTTGTTGATGAAGTTGCCATAGAAGCTTTGAAAAATGGCACTAGACTCTACAAGCTTAAAGATAAAATAATGACAAAGAACCGAGTACCTTTGCAGAGGCAATGGCAATGGCGGTCAGGATGATAAAAATGGACGAGGATAGAAGGATGCCATCGATCAAAGATGAACGACCCAACCACAGACGAGCAAGCTTCCTAAAATTAAATTTCAAAAATCCAGTAGAAAGATTTGATAGGGAAGCAGATAGATACATACCCCTGAACACCTCTTGATCCAAAATCCTCATGTGGGTCAAGCATAATGGAGTTGGAATCACCCTAACTAAGAGAATAAGCCCAAGCCGGAGATCTATCCAAGATAGGGGACAATACTACCAGTATCACCGGGAATACGGGCATAACACGGAGGGTTGCAGAGAGCTAAAAAATGCCATAAAAAGACTGGTGCAAAGGGGAAAACTCAATAATTTTATAGATGCATCGAGAAGAAGTGAAATCTCTGAAAACCAGGAGCATGACATGTCGGAAGCAAAGAAAACCCAGAGGGAGCAGATTGGCATAATCAACATTATCATTGGGGGAGAAAACACTAAAAAAAGATTAAAGCGGAGTAAAGGAGAAAAGCCAATATCCAAGAGAAGCAATATTGTGTTCAATTCGGAAGATGATTCGCATGTTCACCACCCCCATTGTGATGCCCTGGTAATAACTGTGTGCATAAACAAGTAACTGGTAAAAAGGTTATTGGTGGACAACATAAGTGCTATCAACGCATTATCCTGGAATGCGTACAAGGCAATGGGCAGCTTCATCACCAACCTGAAGGCCATCCAGAACCCCATCATGAGTTTCTGTGGAGGCATTGTACAACCAATGGGAATTGTCGAACTAAGCCTAGAATTTGAAAATCAAGACAATAAAGAAACAAAAGTCATCCGAGCAGTATTCAATGTGGTGAATATACCACTGGTGTATAATGGGATTATAGGACGACCGACACTCTATGAAGCAGATGCAGTCATCAGTATCTGGTGCTTAACTATGAAAGTTCCAGTTAAGAATGGAACCTTTACCACTTGGGGAGATCAGCACATGGCCAGACAGTGTTACCAGATGGCCAGGAAGCCTCAGGTGGAGGCTTTTCCTTTAGAAGCATGGGAAGTTAAGAAGCAAGGCATCGATCCACAACCAGTAGAAGACACGTAGACCTTACAAATCACGGAAGAGAAGACCATGAAAATTGGCAACTAACTCAACCAGAACATCAGAAAATAAATAAGGTAAGTTCTTACCAGACACTCAGAGGATTTTGCTTCACAAGTATCCAAAATCATCAACGTGGACCCACAAGTTACCTATCACTGTCTACACATCAGACCGGGAGCCAAGCCAGTAGCATAGAAAAAAAAAGAACCTTTGCCTACGAAAGGTAGAGAATAATTATTGAAGAAACCATGAAGCTGTTAGCAGCCGGGTTCATTAAAGAAGTTACTCACCCGGAATGGGTAGCCAATATGGTACTTGTCGAAAAAGCAAATGGGAAATACATAATGTGTGTATACTACACTTACCTCAACCAAGCATGCCCCAAAGACAGCTACCCATTGCCCACGACCAACCAACTTATTGACTCCACCGCTGGTCACGAATAAGGTTAACACCAGATCCTGATGAAGGAAGAGGATCAGGAGAAGACGTCCTTCATCACCCATGAAGGCTTGTATTGCTACAAGGTGATGCCCTTTGAACTGAAGAACGCTGGAGCCATAAATCAAAGAATGATGAACCAAGTCCTCTAAGACCAGATTGGCATGAGTGTAGAAGTATATGTAGACTACATTATCATCAAAAGCAAGCATCCGAAACAACACCCAATGGACATAGACCAGGTTCTCCAGCTATTAAGCAAATCTAGGATCAAGTTGAATCCAAAAAAAATGCATCTTCAGAGTTTGAGTAGGCAAATTCTTGGGATTCATGATATCTCACTGGGGCATTAAAGCCAATCTATAAAAGATGGAAGCCATACACAATATGGAAGCACTAAAAAACATCCATGAGGTACAAAAGTTAAATGACAGAATCACCGTATTAGGGCATTTTATTTCATGCTCAACCAGACGGTGTCTACCATTACTTTGATCTCTCAAAAATTTCAAGAAGTTTGAGTGGTCCGCTGACTACCAGACGACATTCGAAGATATTAAAAAATTATTATCCTCACCACCCCTACTCAGTCATCCCATAGCAGATGAAACATTGTACTTATACCTTTCTATAGGCCGAGAATGCATCGCTTCAATACGAGTAAGAGAAGAAGGAAGCCAATAAAGCCCAATTTATTACATTAGTAAAATGCTCGAAGGATCTGAAATTCGATATCCCATATTGGACAAGCTAGCTATGGCTATGGTCCATGCCTCTCAAAAGCTCTGACATTACTTCCAAGCTCACCATATCGTCATCTGATCTCGTTTCCCACTATAAAAAATCTTACAAAGACCAAAGACCTCGAGCAGGCTAGTATAGTGGTCGGTATTACTTGGTGAATTCAACATTGACTATAAACCCCACCAATAAATGAAAGCCCAAGCATTAGCAAATTTCGTGCAAGAAATGGCTTCGGAAGACCTTACCTTGACCAAAGCATCGGAATGGAAGCTCTATGTTGACAAAGCATCCTTAACTCAAGGATCTGGCACCAAAATAATCCTCAGGGGACCACACAAGGTTTACGTTTGATATGCAGTCCGAATCAAGTACAACACAACCAATAATGCAGCCGCGTATAAAGCACTCATCACAAGCCTGAAGTTAGCCACCTAAGTTAGGGCTGAACACCTCATCATACACTCAGACTCCCAGCTGGTGGTCAACTAAGTTAGCGAATGTTCTAAGTCAAAGACACCTACATTGCCAAGTACGTGGACAAAGCCAAGCAGCTCTTGCAATACATTGAACGAGATGGGGGCCGATGGGAGATCATCCAGATACCTAGGGAAGAAAACACTGAGGCCGACTTCCTAGCCAAGCCAGTAGCTGAAGACAGACAAGCATTCTGGGATATGAATTTCACCGAGTCATTAACTAATCCTAGAACTGAAGACCCTAAAGTTTTTGAGACACAGGTAGTCTCGGAATGGATGCAATCAAAAATCCAATACCTGGAACACAGAATCCTCCCTGAAGACAAGCTGCAGGCTCGAAAGCTAAAAACCAAGGCAGCCCACTATTCCATCCATTAAAGGGAGCTCTACCGAAAATCGCTTTCCCATCAATGGTCTAAGTGTGTCTCACCAGAGGAAGAAAATTACATACTCTAAGAGATCCATAAAGGAATTTACGGAGCGCATGAATCCCATTATGCGCTAACTAGAAAAGCACTACTCCAAGGATATTATTGGCCTACCATGTCTAACAATACCCAGCAGTTAACACAAGCATGTCACCAGTGCCAGCACTATTCTCGAATCAACCACAAGCCTTCCCGCCCCCTGCATCCCATCGACAGCCCTTGGCTATTTGCCATGTGGGGGATGGACAACTTAGGTCCCTTCCTACCCTCCACTTCACAAAAAAAGTTCTTAATTGTGGCTATTGACCATTTCACTAAATGGGTAGAAGTAGAGGCAGTCCCAATAATCATAGAAGCCCGGATACAACACTTCTTTTGGAAGGAGATCATTTATAGATTCGGCATCCCCTACACTTTAATTACGGACAACGGTAAATAGTTTGATAATAAAAAGTTCAGAGAATTTTGCTCAGACCTCAAAATAAAGCCTCACTTCACCTCGATAGCCCCACCCACAGACAAACAAACAAACAAACAAAAGTCACCAATAGAATTATCATGCAAGGATTAAAGAAAAGACTCGATAAGAAAAAGAGAAATTGGGTCAAAGGGCTCAACAACATAATCTGGGCCTACAGAACCACGCCTAGATCATCCACCGAAGAGACTCTATTCAGGCTAACCTATGGCATGGATGTAGTAATACCAGTGGAAATTGGTTCACCAAGTTACAGAGTAAGCCAGAATCTCAATCACACCATCAACAACATTAATGCCCGGATATGTCTGGACCTACTAGAGTAAAGGAGAGAATAAGCAACAGCCACAGTTGAAGCACATCGACAAAAGGTGACATGATGTCATCATCAATGGCATCATCCAAGATAGTTTAAGTTGGGAGACTGGGTACTCAGAAAGGCAGATATTGGCAAAGGCAACTCAAGAACCGACAAGCTAGGTCCAAACTAGGAAGGTCCATACCAAATCTCGGCAAGCACAACCAAGGGAGCATACAAGCTAAGGGAAAGAGGAGGCAAAGAACTACCACAATTTTGGAACTCAAATTCTCTCAGAAAATATTGTCAATATGTTGTATTCAACACATGATTCAATAAAGTATCTCTTCATTAATAAAAATGCCTTTACAAGAGATCGGTTATAAAAAAAATCTATTATACTATATGTACATTCAGACCCCCAGGCCCAAAAACAGAGGGGGAAGCCTTATCAACATCATCTAGATGCGCCATAGACTCAGTAGTAATAGCAGCCTCCACAGTATCCCTCGTAGGAGCAGCACTGGCCTTTTGACAGGTGTCCTCTTCAGCAACAAGCTTGGCAAGGTCTACTAGTATTATTTGATTTAACACCCCTAAGTCCAATTCTGAGTCCTGAGTGAGCAGGACGCTCTTACACCCCCAAGTCCAATACCGTCTAATATATTCCCCCTAGTTAAGGGCTCCTTATTTCTTGAATAGTGACACTTGGATTCAGAAGAAGGCAAAATCTGTCCAAGATAGGGACTACCCCAAAGAGGAATCCTAAGCAAAGAAGGAACACTCTCCTACCAAGATTATGATTCATTATCTCACAAGGAATCTGATTCCTCCCAGGTTTAAGTATTGCTATATATAGAACCCCATATCCCTCATAAAAGGGCATCTCATTCTCACATATTCTAGCTATCATGTATTCTTCCTACTTTTATTCGCTAACTTAGGCATCAGAGTGTTTGCGGGGACTCTCCCCACCTCTCACCTTGCCTTTTGTTCGTGGATTGCAGGATACCAAGCCCAAAGTTCCAGAAACCAATTATCACATATTATTATTAAAATATAAAATTTTAATTTAAGTACCATTGAATTGGAAGATTGTGAAGAGCTCCACAATTATTGCACCATATTACCTTGTTATAATTCTTGTACTATTTCTACACTAAGGACATACCTTGTACCACTAGTCGTTTGTGACACAACCCTCTTAATAGTTGCTTTACATTTAAATTTAACATTCTAATTTTAGAATAAAATTAATTATAATTATCATATAAAAATATAAAATCCTATATAAGAAAAAGAAAAAAAAACCATTTACGTACCTTATCAGAATGAATATCAAGCAACAACAACTGCAAAATTGTTCAACGGTTTATATCCTTTTCAATTTCAATATTTTTGAAAGATCAGTTCCCCACCTCAATCTTTGAAATTTTTTAAAAAGGTTGCTAAAGTATGAATGCATACAATTTAAACAATTAACAAAAATACATAATTTTTACTTTTAACAATTCATCATATATGAAAAAATATATATATTTATTTTACCTTTCCTTCATTGAAGTAATCTTAGGAATATCGAGGTTTAAAAGGAATCTTATCATGGATTGTTGTCTATTCTCACTTCATCTGCATAAATAGTTTTAAAAAATTTTAAAAATTATAGATGTCTCAAAGAAAAAATAATCATTATTTTCATTTTAAATTTATGATTTGTAAAATAAATAAATGAAAATAAAGAATATCATATATGTAATAAATACCATTTAATTTCTTTATAGTTATTGCTAAAAAAATAATTATTATTGGACCATTTATTTCTTCTTCAAATACTTTATTTTCCAGGAATAAAACAACAGACTTGTCCCACATGGTGACATCCAACTTATCATTCTTGAGCAAAAACAAAACTAATTACTAATTATAAAAAATTTAAAAATAACAATAATAAGAAGTAATTATTTAAATAGAAATACAGACTCTGCATTTTTAATTTCAATACGCTTTTTTTTAGTAATTTTATTGGAAATGTAAACCTCTTCAATATCTCTAATTGATGTAACTTCTCTAAAATCATCTCTTATATATATATATATATATATAAGACAAGAAAGAGAAAGATAAAGCAATATGATTGATGTCAAAAATATGGTACTTGCCACCACCTCTTGTCTCTTGGCTGTCTCCCCCGTGACTTCAGGATATGCTCATATTCTCTAGTGGAAATGCCTCTATATAAAGAGTCCCTCCTCCTTTTACAGGGGACACACACACACAAGTTTTAGGAGAAAATAATTTTGAAAAAATATAGCTCCCATTTGATATAGTGTTAAAATTTTTATCTTTACAAAAAGATATGGTATAGTTTTTGTATTTTCCTTGGCTATTTTCTGGAAATAGAACTTATAGAATTTTGTAACCTTCCTCTTACTTAGAATATAAAGTGAAGTCTTCTTCATAAGTTTTATATATTTATTGTTTATATTGTTTATTTTCTTTAAAGTTTTCTTTTAATTTTCAGTCCATATATAGTTCTTAAGTAGCAGAACGTATGCTCTATGCTTACTTAAGAAATTAGGATCCTGCACATCAAAAAATCTGTAAAATCTCTGCTACATTTTGGTTTGATAACCTCTATGTCTAGCCTGTGACTAGAGTATGAGATATTGAAGAGGATATTAGTTGTGCCCAGGATTATAAGACCTGAAACCAGTTTTGATACCAGTTCTAAAATGTAGAACCATAGCTATGAACAATACATCGAGGATATTAGTTAGTAGGGATATTTTTTTCATCAAATATGGACTCATATGGTAAATCAACTATATGTTGTTTTCTTTTCCAAAAAAGCATTTGGTAGATCATAATAGACTTCCATAATCACAATATCAAGAAAATTAGCAATCTTTGTTTTTACCATATCAGACTTTAATTGTTGTTCAATTTTTTGAAAATGAACATTTTGCTTTAAATCATATAATTCAATCTCTTTTCCCTTAATTAAAGCATTGATTTCATTCTTGTAAATAGAATGAGCTTTAATAAGGTTTAAGGATCTAGTTCTTGGTTTTTCTAAGAAAGGAAAAGATATATAAATTTTTTCATCTTTATAATCAATGGAGTTATAGGTGGTTAAATAGGGAGTTATAAAATTAATGAATGGTGTCCCTAGAATCACCATATAACTTATATATGAAACAAGAAAAAAATATAGGTCTCATTTAATATAGTGCTAAAATTTGTATCTCTGCAAAAAGATATAGTATAATTTTAATATTTTCCTTGGCTATTTTCTGGAAATAATATAATTGGTGTCAAGAATATGGTACCTACAACCACCTCACCACCTCTTGTCTCTATGTTGTCTCCCCCGTGACTCCAGGACATGCTCCTACTCTCTAGTGGAAATGCCTCTATATAAAGAACCCCTTCTCCTCTTGTAGGGGACACACACAAAAGTTTTAAGAGAAAAGAATTTTAGAAAAAATATAGCTCCCATTTGATATAGTGCTAAAATTTATATCTCTACAAAAAGATATAGTATAGTTTTAACATTTTCCTTGGCTATTTTTTGGAAATATAACTTATAAAACTCTGTAACCTTCCTCTTACTCAAAATATAAAGTGAAGTCTTCTTCATAAGTTTTATATACATATTGTTTATATTGTTTTTTTTTAAGTTTTCTTTTAATTTTCATTCCATATATAGTTCTGAAGTAGCAAAATGCATTCTTTGTGCTTGCTTAAGAAATTAGGATCCTGCATATTAGAAAATCTGTGAAATCTCTACTACATTTTGGTTCGATAACCTTTGTGTCTAACCTATGACTAGAGTGTGAGATTGACACTATGATTAAAATTAACAATTGTTATGTATGTGAATAGTACACCTTTACTTTGCATTCATACATTAACATCATCCCGACATTCATACACGTGAACAGTACACCCTTTGATCCTCGGCACAACTGGTATAAGAGCTTGGGGGGTTGAGTGATTATTTCCATGTTATAGTATTGTCTACAGGATAGTTTATTTGTATGGCTAATTTTTTTTAGGGTTTAGGTTAAGAGTAACTATTCTATAATATGATTGAACACAAGTCTTTTATTAATTTAATTTTTAGTTAATTCTATACAGTGAGCTTAATATCTTGTTATCATTCCAGGCATGTTTGATTGCATGTTTATGGGTAAATTAACCAGTGAGAGTTAGGAGAATTTACTAGCTTAAGACTCATAGGACTTAGAACACTCAACCACAAGAGTAAGTGAGCTCTTTAATGGTAAACTAGTTGTTAAAGAACTTAATGAGTTTTGATTAACTTTTTAACCATAAGAGTAGATTAAACTTTAATCTTAACATGCTTAATTGACCTCGAAAGATTTTTTAGGTATTTTAGAACAATTACCCTTAACTGAAGTCAAGGTGTTTAATAATTAAGTGTTCATAATCTGACTGGAATGGTGAAATTAAACATGCACTCTATGTTTTTATCCTCTAATTTTCTCTTATTTTTAGTTGTTTAGATTTATATTTTGATTTCTTTAATTTCTTTATTGATTTCCTAGCTAGGAACATAACTATATATATTAGTATCCAATATTCAATCCTCATGGGAAGGATATCTTTTGTACTATAATTTACAATTCATGCGCTTGCGAATTTTGAACACAATAGTAAGTTCCAAAAGTACTCTTTCTATCTAATAAACTATCGATAAAGTTTGCATCCAAGTAGCTAACCATTCAAAGGTTGAACTCTTAAGGCGCCAAAGTCCTAAATGCAAGGTTCCACTAAAATATTAAAAAATCCTGTTAATGGCATTTAAATAAGATTCTCTAAGACATGATTGAAATCTAGCACACAAGCATGTAGCAAACATAATATTCAACCTACTTGCAGTTAAATAAAGAAAGGATCCGATCATACCTCTATAGCGCTTTTCATTAATCGGTTTACCAATCTCATCTTTATTGAGTTTAATGGTGGTGCTTATAGGAGTCTTGCTTGACTTAGCTCCTTTTATGCCAAACTTCTTGAGAATGTCCCTTGTGTACTTGGTTTGGTTAATGAAAATCTCATCATTGAATTGCTTAATTTATAGTCAAAGGAAGAACTTGAGCTCACCTATCATACTCATCGCAAATTCTCCTTGTATAAGCTTAGAAAATTCCTCAAACAAACAATGATTAGTAGCACCAAATATAATGAAATCATTATAGATTTAAAAAATAAGTAAATCATGCTTGGATTACTTTCTAAAAAGAGTTTTGTCAACTTTTCCTTTAGAGAACCCTTTCTCTAATAAAAAGTTACTCAATCTTTCATTCTAAGCTCTAAGAGCTTACTTCAATCTATACAAAAAATTTTGAAAGCTTAAACACATTATTAGAAAAATCAAAGCTTTTGAAACCCAGAGGTTGTTTAACATAAACCTCCTCTTCAATAAATCCATTTAAAAATGCACTTTTAACATCCATTTAAAAGAGTTAAAATCCATAAAAGATGTAATGCAAGTAGCATTTTAATAGCTTTTAACCTTGCAACCGGGGCAAAGGTTTCATCATAATCCATGTCTTCCTCTTGATTATAACCTTTAGCTACTAGTCTAGCTTTGTTCCTAGTATGACACCTTGTTCATTTATCTTATTTCTAAACACTCATTTGGTGCCTATAATAGGATGATGCTTAGGTCTAGGAACCAAGGTCCACACCTTATTTCTCTCAAATTTATTTAACTCTTTTTGTATAACAAGGACCCAAAATTCATCACTCAAAGCATCATCAACATTTTTTAGTTCAACTTAAGATATAAAGGCTAAATTAATAATGGATTTAAGTTGGGATCTATTAGTTGCCCCCTTTGTAATGTCACCAATGATGAGGTCTTGAGAATGTGCTTTCATGAATTGCCAATCCTTTGGAAGATCATCTTCAATGTAGGTTGAGGCATCTCCTCATTGTCCTTTTTTGTAGGACCTTCTAGCTCCAAAGATTTGCTAGCATTTTAAAAAGAGTCCTAGAGGGGGGGTGAATAGGACTATTAAATAAAAATGAGAAATTAAAAGAATTCTTTGCATAAATTGAATGGAAGTTGAGAAGGAAGAATGAAAAGCATAAAGATTTAAGGAGTTCGGATTTAACAATAATCCTACATCTCCACCTAACTTATCCCCAAGTTAGGATTTTCAATCACCCACAATCTTATTCATAAGATTGAGATTACACAAGAGTTTTATGGCTCACTCTTATAACCTTACAATATGAGTTTTCAAGGCTCACTCAAAAAACCAAAACCTAAATGTTTCAATGGACAATACTTAAACCAATTCCTTTAGAAATAAATCTCACTTACCTTTTAATCGAACTCAAGATTTAAGATGAAGAGAAACTCTATTTCTAACACACACCCAACTCTCACGAGAGTTATACAAACAAAGAATTATTTAAGAGAATTTGAGAGCTCAATGAATGCTTAACAAATAATGAATGATAAATAAGTTACTTAACTTCAATTCAGCTCTAGAGGTATTTATCCTTAAAAATATATCTTTTTGGGGTGCAAATGATGTGTCTAATGTCTATATTTTGAATCATTAAAAGTGATGTTGTCAGAAAGTTATTCATGGATTGAAAACATGATTGGTTACTCAAGACGTTTGAATTTGTCCATAATTTCTTCACAGAAGATGAATATATTTGACTTATCTTTCTATATCATTTTGAATCACCTAAATTAGACTTATATTGCCCAGGATATGTCCAATATACTAAGAGCTATGTAATCTGAAATGCAGAATATTGTCAGACAGCTATACATAAGTTAAAGCCATGATTTTCTCCTGAAGAAATTTGAATTTTCCTACACTTACTTCATGAAAGTTTTATATATTTAACTTATCTTTTCATATCATTTTAAATCACATTAATTAGACTTCTATAACTCAAGATATGTCTAAAATACTAAGAGATGTATAATCTGAGATGGCAGACGTATATGTGGATTTGACTCAAAATTTGCATACCTAAATAAACTCAGATTTTGAAAAATAATCCTAATTTAGAAAGCTCAAGATGTATAATTAAAATTTTAAGAAGATAACTTTCTTATTATAAAGCTCTAAGGATCTCAAAAGCCTCATTGAATCTTAAAGGTCTATTCAGCCCAAGATAATCATACTTCATTTTAACTTACAATAGAGTCCTAATTTATACACACTTAAATAACAAAAATTAAATGCTTAAAATCAAGTTTTTGAAGATCAAAATTAAGATTAATTATTGCTAAGGTCAACACATTTCCTTCTTGAATGTTCATATCCATAAGCTCATCTACAACATCATCAACATTATAAACATCCTTTCTAGGATAAAGTGGGATAGATTCATCAAATACAACATGCATTAACTCTTCAACTACTAAAGTATTTTTTTTAAAGACTCTATAAGCTTTACTAGAGGTGGCATAGCATAGGAAAATTCCTTCATGGACTTTAAAATAAAATTTCCTAAGGTTGTCCTTGGTGTTAAAGCACTTGCATCAAAGTACTCTAAGATATAAGATTTTGGGTTTTCTATTGTTCCAAAGCTTATAAGAAGTTTTGTTTTAAATTAATTTTTAAAGATTCTATTTGTTATATAACAAGAAGTGTTAACATCTTCCGCTCAAAATTATAAAGGTTAATTATACTCATGAAGCATAGTTCTAGCCATTTCCACTAAAGTCCTATTTTTCCTTTCACTAACCCCATTTTTATTGAGGTGTTATAGGAGAAGAAAAAGTGTGTGAAATACCATTTTCATTTCAAAAGGTTTTGAAGAATTCATTTTTAAATTCAGTTCCATGATTACTTCTAATATTTGAAATACAAAAACCTTTTTTTTCTTTTTAAACTCTTTCAAAATATCATTCTTATGAGAAAGGAAACACACTCAAGTGTATCTAAAGTAATCATGAACCAAGACGTATGCATAATGCATTCCACCTAAATTAGTAACTTTAGTAGGACAAAATAAATTCATGTGTATGAGTTTAAGTGGCCTAGAAGTGGACACTACATTTTTTTAACTTAAAGGAAGATTTAGATTGTTTTCCCTTTTGACAAGAATCACAAGGCTTGTCTTTAGTGAACTTCGGTTTAGGCAACCCAACCACAAGTTCATGTCTACTAAGATCATCCAAAAGCTCAAAATTTGCATATTCTAATCTTCTATGCCAAGTCTATATGTCATGAGAAATAGACATCAAGCATTTAATATATTTGTTATCAACTTTATTCAAGTCAATGATAAATAAATTATTAACTATTTCATTATTAAAGATTACTTTGTCATTATCTAAGCTACTAATAAAGTAATTTTTAGGATAGAAAGTGACTTTATTTCCCATGTCACATAATTGACTAATGCTAAGTAAATTATGCTTAAGACCTTTAACAAGCAACATATGATGAATAGTTAAGGATTGAGGATTACCAATTTCTCCAATGCCTACTATCTTTCATTTGGTATTGTCCCTAAATGTGACATGTCCTCCATCTTTAGCATCAAGTTTGTTGAATTGTTATTTGTCTCTCGTCATGTGTCTTGAACATCCACTATCAAGATACCACTTTCTTCTAGCTTTTATGGACTTCAAGCACACCTATATAATATAATTTAAGCATTCTTTTGAACCTAAATATATATTGGTCTAGGTTAGTTAGTTTCAATATAGTCCAAAAGTAATGTATTTGAATGTAATTTTCTATAGTAGCACACATTGCTAGTGTGACCTTTGGTCATATAATAAAAACATTTAACATTAGCAAATCTATTTCCTCTAGGAGCATAGGATTGCCTAGCATATGGAACATGCCTTTTGTTTTGTGGTTGTGTGGGCTTCCTAAAGGTCTTTTGTGCCTTAAGAGGAAAGTGAGACATGCATTAACAATGACATTGTCTATTATAAGGTGATTATATAGCAGGCTTAGGAGTATTGTATTTAGTGTACATGTAAGTATGTTTAGGTTAGGGCATTTTGGTTTAAACCTTAGCCCTTTGTCTCAAGGAAGGTTGGGTCATGTGAGACTTGCCCTTATAATTTGACACACGAGACCTTTTAACTTTGAAAGCTTCTCAAGAGATTTAGAAGTAGAAGGAGTAGAATCACATTAAGCTTTAACAAACTTAATTTGAGATAATGATAAGGAGAATATTCCATTTGTATATCTAATTACATGAGTATTCCCATATAGTTTTTAAGAGTCAAGAAGACTATCTAAGGTCTCTTTTCTCTTTTGAAATTTAGAAATGGAATTCTTTAACTCTAGGATCTCCCTAGAAAGCTTAAGATTTTCATCATTAACTTTCTTTAGTTAGTCCTCTAAGGAATTAGAAGATTTCAAATCATTAACAAGTATTTTATTAGATTTAACAATTTAAAAAAGTCAGTTTTCAAAGTTTCAAATTCCTTGGACAAGTTAGATAGCTCATGCTTGTAAAGCTTCTTCTTAGAGAGCAAGCTTTAACATTTAAGCATGAGTTTGCTCATAATAGAGCTCTTATAATCATCATTATCATCAAAATCATCATAAGAATTCATGAGAAGTGAGCTCATGTGTAAGGAGCTTTCTAATAAGAATATCAATTGACAGAGTTGAGAGATCATGAGCTTCCTCAATTGAAGTGACTTTATATTCCTAATCCTTCTTAGGTAGGATTCTTAGAATCTTGTTATTCACTTCTTCCTTAGAAAAGTGTTTTCTAAGTTTTGTTAGAGTAGTAAGAAGAGCATTGAGATGATTGGTCATTTTGGTTATTGAGTCTTAAAACTTCATCTTGAAAAGTTCACACTCATACATGTGGAGTTGAATTTTCTTGGTTCTCATTTGTACATTTCTTTCATAATGATTTTAAGTGTTTCCTACCCTTCCTTTATAGATTAACAATATTGAAATTTTCCACCTTCTTCTCTTAATATAAAGGAAAGTAAAGTGATCATTGCTTTTTTGTTTTTGTGATTCTCATCTTTTGAAGTTTGACTCCATTGACTTCTTTTAAGAACCACTTCCACTTTATTTATTTTACCTTTTAAAGGTTTTCAACCATCTAAGATGACATTCCATAACTTTATTGGATTACTATCTAGATAGAGCTCCATTTTGAATTTTTAATGTGGATAGTCACTACTATCAAAGAAATGTTTAAGAGAAGACAAGTTTAAAGATTCACTCCCTATAATCTTAAATTCTAGTAATTAAGTACCTAAAACCTAAGCTCTGATACCAATTATAATTGCCCTAAAGGGGGGATGAATATGCTTTTAAGAATTTAAAGGAAGATAAAAGAAATTAAACAAAAATTAAAAGAGTAGAAGTGAGAACATAAGTATTAAAGGAGTTTGATTCACAATTGAATCTACGTCTCCACCTAACTTATCCCTAAGTTAGGATTTTCAATCCCACCCTAATCTTATTAATTAATATTATGATTATAAGAGTTTTAAGGATCAACTCCAAACCTTATACTAATGAGCTTGTACACAAGACTTAGCTCTAACCACAAACCCAAGTGTTTTAATAGACAAACACTTAAACTAATTTCTTAGAGAATAACCTCACTTCCCTTCTAATCTATTATAAGAGTTAGACGAAGTAGAAGTCCTATTTTTAACACACAACCAACTCTCATAAGAGTTAATCAAATATTTCAAAAAGTAGTTGAAAGATTTAAGGCTTAATGAATGTTAAGGAGAGAAATTTAATGTTCAAACTGTGTAACTTCTTATTGGAACTCCAGAGCATGTTTATATAGTTTGAGCATAAAAAATATGGCTACTGGAGCCATTAATTGCTTCCCCAAGCTCTCTTTTTCAAAATTTAATGAATTTTAGCTTTTTTTATAATTGATTGCCACTCACAGACATTAAGGCAATGTCTAGCTTATGAGCCTTGAAAAATTTGATGGTTGGAGACTGAAATAGCTGTTGCAAGTTTGTAGGCACCTTTAACAAGTAACTCATAATCATGACTGGTGCTCGTGTGCGGCTCGGGAAGATTGCTCGCTCAAGAAGCTTAAAAGAACCTATAAGAGGGGTTGCTCATGAGCCCCCTCATGATCTAGAGGATGGCTCGTGAGTAGCCAACTATAACTCAAAAATTGCATTTTTTTAGCTCCATATGCATTTATATGACTTAGGCACTTGCATAGGTTTTAATCCTTCATTAACTTGCACATAAATACCCTTTTTAAGGAGCATTACATATCTTCAAACTTGAACAAATAACTTGATACTTGAATGAGGACCTACACAAATCAATTAAATTATTAGCAATCCAAATTGCTTGTCAAAGTCAAATTGAAGGGTTTGATTAAGCAAATAGTTAACAACTCTTATTTGCATTTTGACATGAGTAATCTCTCTTTTTCGAATCAAATATGGTGCAATAATCACCCTTAAATTTGACAGAATATTTGTGCTTAATCATATAAGGGACACTCAAAAAATTTTCATTGAGCTCAGGGACTAAAAGAGCATCTTTTATAAGCTTAACACTATTTTTACTATTAATTTTTACAGTACCTTTGCCTTAGTATTCCACAACTACACCATTTTCTATCTGAATAGGAATCTTCACTGTAGTGTCATGATAAATGAAGATTTCTCGATCATTGGTCATAAGACTTATGCATCCACTATCAATAAGCCACCTCTTATTATCTTTGCCAGAGCTTACATCTTAACAAGCATAAAATAAATGATCTTCATCATTGCTTTCTATGAAATTCGCATGTTGTTCTTGATTATTCTATTGGCCATATTTTACTCTACAATCATTCTCGATGTGGCCAAACTTCTTATAAAGTCTGTATTAGGGCTTGCCTTTAAACCAACAATTCTTTTCTAAATGATTAGTTTCACCATAAGTGCCATATGGAGAAAATTTTCCTTTATATAAAGCATTTCCCATTGAGCCATTATATGCTCAAATATTCTTTCTTTCTTTCTCAAAATATTTATCTTTACCTTTGCTGCCTTTTTGCTTTGACGACTTTGCTTGATGCCTTGTTTGAAAGGCACCTTTTATTGAGCCTTTTGCCCTCTTACTAAATTTTTCCTCATGTGCTAGCAAGGAGCTAAATAACTTAGTAAGACTAAGTCTGCTCAAGTCTTTGGATTCTTTGATTTAAGACAATTATGTCGAAATCTTTCATTAGGCTAACAAGCACTTTTTGAACTATTCTTTGACCAATAATAGTATCACCATAGATTTTCATTTGATTTACTACTTGCATGACTTTGGAAGAGTAAATTTTCATACTCTCACCACCCTTCATCTTTAGATTCTCAAACTCCCTTCACAAATTATTGAGTTTGATGAGTCTCACTTGTACACTTGCTTAGAACTCTTCCTAAAGTATGGCCTATCCTTCATTTTCTATTGAGACTCTAATAATTCTTAGTGAAATAAAGTCAATAAGAGCATTATATATGTGAGCCAATGCTTTGGCATCCTTGATCTCATTCTCTTTTATTAACTTTAATTGAGCTTCTATGTATTGCTTCCATTCTTAAAGCCATTTTTTAAAATTTCTTATAAATCATTTGCTTTAAGAAAAAGTCTTATTTTGATAGCCCAATAACAATAGTTTTCTCCTATGAAAGTTGGAGGTGTGGTTAAAAAGATAGTAGATGATGTGGAGGTTGAAGCATATTAATTTTTTTTTGTTATAGTTTTTACCCTTAAGATATCACGACCCAAACCAGAGAGTCATGACCAACGTGAGGGAATAGGAATTCTTTCGAATCCGGAACTCATAGTAAGCCTTAAAATAAAACATATGCAAATATAATACAAAAATATGCCAGAATTAAAATTTTAATTAATATAAAAATAATTCTTTATATCATAACATAATAAAAATATCTTCATACAAGATTCAGATACAAATTCTCTAACTAGTACAACATACTACTATAACAATAACACTATTACTGCAATGATTACTAAAATGCAAGAAAATCACAGTTCAATATTTACATAGATCAGCTGGAGAGGAAAGAGTCCAGCGAAGAGTACTACAAGGAAAGTCTGAAGTAGATCCTAAAAAAATATTGAGGGGAGTCAGACCTCACTGAGTGAATTATTATAATATATATATACATGCAACCTAAAGTCATATACAATCAAGCATCAATATAATAATATATATATACATGCATTTCATACAGATGCTAAAATCCACTTTTATATAATAATAGATGCAGACAAGTTTATTTTGGTTGAAGGATCAGAGCAAAACCCTAAATAGTCCACAACCTCGATCATAGAACCTCATTAGCCAACATGCTCACTTAATTCCAAAATATTTCTTTTTTCCATTTTTGGACAGTAGACTTGCCCAGAGACACTAATTCAACTGAGCTCTTGCAGTCTCACTATCGACGTGATTGGCCCCGAGACACTTGGTCAAACGAGCTCCCGCAATCACACAACTCTCTCACTATAAATCTCAATAATCCAATAATCAAGTCTCACATCAATAATTTCATGATATCAAATCCTAAATCTAATGCACCGGTATGTACACAGTCCTAGTGCAACCCACTAGGTAGCACATTCTACTGCTCCAAATAAGCCTTATAATTATTAAAACTAATGAAATGCATAATTTAACCATGATAGCATCCATTTTTAAAGAAATATACCAATTATATACCTAAAATATATTGAATATATACCAAAGATATACCGAATATATATCAAACATATTCTAAATATATATTAAATATATACCAAATATATATCAAACACATACTGAATATATACCAAAGATATACCAAATATATATATAATTATTTAATAAAATAAATCATTTTTAAATACATTATAAAATTATGGATGCTCATAAATATGTAATTTACATGCAATGCATATATAAGATAACAACTCATAGTTGTGCGCTTCTCTAAAAGAGATAGACTGGCCTAGTCCGATAGGCCTCGGTTTTGACGCAATCATAGAAAATAATAAATAATAATAATACAAGAATCAAAATCCTAATTTTATACTTCTATGAATATTAGAGAAAGAGTCAATTTAGGACATGACTCGACCATAATAAAAAAACTCAGGATCGATCTGATATCACGTTTTACGAGAATTCTACCAAAAATTCGATAGAATCTTCTTTGTAAAATGGACGTCTCTCTACTAAAAGTAGAGCCGATTTTGCAAACAAACAAACTTCAATATTCACAAAAGCATAACTTCTCAGGTTGGGCTCTAAAACTACACAAATTGCCCAACCGAATACCAAAATACACAAAAATCCATAATTTAATAATAAATATTAAGAAATTATTAAAATCCATAAAAATCAATAAAATATGTCAAAAACATTAAAGATAATTTATTTTCAAATTAATTAATAAAATCTCAAATACAAATAAATAATATTAATAAAAATTCCATTTTTCAAATACTCGAAATTAAATAGCACCAAGTTCAATTAATTATTTAAATTGCTCAATCATATAATAAAAATAGCTAAAAAAATCCATTTTGATCGTAAAAATAATAAATAAGCTATTATTTGAATATATTTTTTGAATTTATTAGTAATTAGCTAAAAATAGTAAATAATTTATAAAAATTATTTTAATACTATTTATTATTAAAAAATTATCGAAAACACACTAATTAACAATAAATTCAATTAAAATATGAAATTTAATAATTTATCCAAAAATTATCATAATAATAAATATTTTCTGAAAATTAACCAAAATTACTATAAATTAATAAAAATTTATTTTCTCATTTCTAAAGCTTATTATTTATGTTAAATGTACTAATTAACATAATTTTCAATACAAATCATATAACTAATAAAATTCACTTTATTTATCAAAAATAAAATTTTTATACATAAACTCAATAAATTCAGAAAAATCAAATAAAAATATATATGAGTAGTTCTAGATGCACATAACAACATTTCTAAAGGAATTTAGCAAGAATCACACAAAATCAAGCTCAAAAAAATCAAAAACCCAAATTGACCTAAACTAAAACTTGAACATAAATCAATTATTGGACAACCTAAGCTAGAAATGACTTGAGAATTAACTTGCCAGGACTGAGAGGAGTCGAACGAGCTTGAGATCGTAAGCTATCTCCACCAGAATGTCAATGGTGTTACTGTTGTTGCTACTATGTTGTTGCTGATCGATGGCAATGGCGAGGAGAGATTTAGCTGGCGTCGACGGGAAGGGAAGGGAAGAAGGAGGTGAAGTTGGTGAGGCTCAATGGTGATTGGTGGTGGCTCACGGTGGTGCTGGCCGTGTTGCAAAATCCAGAAGAAGAAGAATAAGAAGAAGAAGAAAGAAAGAAAAAGGAAGAAGAAAACCCGAAAATTTTATGTTTTTTACTTTTTTTTAATTAATTAGGAAAAGACAAAATACTGTATATGTATATGTATATGTATATATATATATATTATAAATATTTTAATATGTAGTGGAGGAATTAATTTGAAAGTGATTATTTATTTATTTATTTATTTATTTATTATTATGAAGAAGAAAGAAAAAGGAAGAAGAAAACCTGAAAATTTTATGTTTTTTACTTTTTTTTAATTAATTAGGAAAAGACAAAATATTGTATATGTATATGTATATATATATCATAAATATTTTAATATGTAGTGGAGGAATTAATTTGAAAGTGATTATTTATTTATTTATTTATTATTATAATAAATAATCACTTTCAAATAAATAAATAAATAATCACTTTCAAATTAATTCCTCCACTACATATTAAAATTTTTATGATAAAATAAATTAATACTATTCACAACAATAACAATAATAATATTAATAGATAAATAAATAATTATATACAACACTAAAATTATATTACACACCATAATTATGATATATAAAAATTTAAAATATTTATTAACATTGCATATCTTATAATTTAATTTAATAATTTAAAAAATATCGGGTTATAACATAAGATCTTTTAGTTCTCTGATGCCACTTGTTAGAAATGACCCTAAACTAAAATACAATCTCTGATTTCTAATAAATGGTATCAGAGCACTAAAAAGATATGAAAGACCAAAACTATAGCCAGAAAGAATTTAAATATGGCTCAACCTCCACATCATCTATTATCTCCTTAGCCGCACCTCCAAATTTTATGAGAGAAAACTATTATTATTGGGCTATCATAATGAAACTCTTTCTTATAGTAAATGATTTATAGGGGATTGTAGAAAATGGCTTTGAGCCAAGAAAAGAAGGGAAGCAATACACATAAGCTTAATTAAAGTTGCTAAAAGAGAATGAGATTAAGGATGCCAAAGCATTGGCTCACATCCATATTGCTCTTAGAAACACAAAGTGATTACAAGCTCAAGAGAATTCGATCTGATAAGGGAAAAGAGTACACTTCCTATGAATTTGACAAGTTTTATGATGATGCAGGTGTTAAACATCAACTCATAGTTAGGTATACACATCAACAACATGGAGTTTTTAAAAGAAATAATAAAACCATTATGTAAATGGAAAAATGCATGCTTGTAGAGAAGCAAATACCCAATAAATTATAGGCAAAAGTTGTGTACACTACTATATACTTATTAAACATGCTTCCCACCAAGGCTGTGCAGTAAAAAACCCTATTTAAAGCTTGGAGTGGGGTTAAACCAACAATTAAGCATCTTAGGGTGTTTGGCTCAATTTGCTATGTACATGTCCCATCTCATAAGAGGGACAAGCTTAATGATAAATTAGAGAAAGAATTTTTCTTGGCTATAGCTCTCAATTAAAAGGCTATAGAATCTTCAATCCCATAACTGAAGACATTATAATCAGTCAAGAAATGGAATTTAATGAGAAAGCAATATGGAATTAGGATGAACAGAAGATTGAAAGAAGTATTATTCTAGTTCCTCAATTTGAAAAGCAGCTAGAAGATGTTCAAGATGATTATAAAGATGATAATGGTGGCTTTTCTCAAACCACACTAGTAAATTCTCCAGATGACATTCATATACCGTTATCCGATGAAAAAGCTATAAGTCGAAGAGGTAAAAGACTCTTGACTGATATCTATCAAGATTGTCTAGTCATCCATCTAGATCCAAAGATGTGTGAATATTGTCTCTTTGTAATTAATGTGTCGAATAGTTATATTGAAGCCTCAAAGGCTAAGGAGTGGCAAGAAGCCATGTTAAATGAAATTAATATGATTGAGAAAATCACACATAGGAGTTGGTTGATAAACTAGGGAATATAAAAGTGATTGGTATAAAATGAGTCTTTAAAACTAAACTAAATCCAAATGGGTCGATCAACAAGTACAAGGCGAGATTAGTTGTCAAAGGATATTCTCAATAAGTTATAATTGATTATAAAGATACCTTTGCTCCAATTGAAAGACTTGGTAAAGTTAGAACTTTAATCACATTGGTGACTCAAACCTCAAGGAGGAGATATATGTTGAGCAACTAGAAGGGTTTGTTATGAAAGAAAGAGAACATCGGGTTTATCATCTTTATAAGGCCTTATACGGGTTGAAACAAGCTTTTAGAACTTAGTACAATAAAATTGACTCTCATTTCTATAACCAAGGCTTTAGGAGGATCAAGAATGAGCATACACTTTACATCAAAAGGCATGGAAAGTCAGACATTCTACTTGTTTCACTTTACATTGAACATTTACTTATAACTGGTAACAACCTAGAAATGACCATGACCTTCAAGAATGAGATGAAGAAGAATTTTAAGATGAAAAATTAAGGGTTAATAAATTATTTTCTTGGCATAAAGATTCATCAATCATAGGATGGAATATTTATTGCACAAGCTAAGTATGCAGAAGACATTCTAAAGAAGTTCAAAATGGAATATTTAAGCCAGTGGAAACTCCATTTATAATAAATGAGAAGTTGTCAAAGTCTGATGGGCAAGAGAAGGTTGATCCAAAGTACTATATGAGTCTTGTTGGTAGTTTATTCTACATCATTACAATTATACCTAATTTGATGTATGCGACAAGCCTACTTTCAAGGTTTATAAATGAACCTAGTGAAATTCACTTAGGGACAACTAAAAGAATCTTGATATACCTAAGGGGAACTTCAAATTATGGAGTGTTTTTCCAACCATGTTCAAGCCTAAAGCTAGTCATTTATTCTGATAGTGACTAGGGAGGTTCTATTGATTATATGAAGAGTACTTATTACTACACTTTTATACTTGGTTCTAAAGTCTTCTCATAGATCTTGATGCGAACTAAGTTTATCTAACAAACAAAAATCGTAACAATCTATTTATACCCACACCTTAGATCATCCAAGAAATAAGTTAGGTGGAAACTAAAACCCTTAATTATCTAACAATTAAGAACTCTAACTATCAAGAAGTCACCACAATTAAATATGGATGATCTAATTGATAAAACACATGAACCATCAAATAACCTATTTTGTTTAGAAAGTTCAAAGAATAAAACTCTAAGTAATTTAAAGCAAAATTCGTCACTTTATTTGATTAATTAAAAAGATGCTCAAAATAAGCTATTTATAAGAGTTTTTAATCCTAAACCTAAACTAAACAAATCCTTAAAAGATAAGGATAACAAATCCTTAAAAGATAATAAAACAAATCCTTAAAGGTAAGGAATTATTTAGCTTGTCACTAAGCTAAAGAAAAGTATTCCTAATACAAACAAACACTCTAAAAATGTTTTGGATAAGTAACAAATCCAAAATTTGTTTTTAAATACTAATTAAACTAAATAATACATATTTGGGCTTTATCTTGGGCTTGGAACATGTGTAGTTACTCCTTTGGCTTAATACATCCAAATTGGACCCAATAACATTACTTGGGCCTAAATATTCAATTTCTACCAAATGAATGTGCTTTTGATCATATTTAATTCCATGTGCTTCAAATGGATTAGATTGATTCAGATTTATACTTTGAGCCCATATTTCTTCTTTATCTTCTTAACACATGCCCATGTGATTCGACTTCCATTATAAGTCAAAAGGTCTTCAATCCTTATTGGATTAGGATTCCTTGTTACACCTTAAATCCTTGTTGGATTTAGATTCCTTGTCATATATTAAATCCTTATTTGATTGGGATTCCTTGTTACATCTTAAATCCTTATTGGATTTGGATTGCTTGTCACATCTTTAATCCTTATTAGATTAAGATTTCTTGTCATACTAGGATTCTCATCATTTCCTCTTTCATCAAAATGATTCATCCTTGAATCATGCCCATCTTCTAAAATTGATTAACTCATAATTCCTCTAGGATCAAACACAAACTTCTTGGCTGAAAATTTCTCCTTTGATGTAAGGATCCACACAAGCAGCTTCAAAACAACTTGAACTTGATTCCATACTTGGAGCATAGAACTTAATTTCACACAGTTGTAGGAATTGTATTCTTGTGGCTTCATTTTAAACTTAAAACATGAATATCTCATGTTCTTCTTATTTTGAATGAAAACTCTATAGAGTCCGTTGTAGGCACAAAATACTTTAATAACTTCATTAAATGAATCTTTATATGGTATAAAATTCTACAAAAGAACTTTTAAAACAACAGAAAAAGAAGGAATAAAATTGTTAGAATAATCATGATGAATAACTAGCTCTTTATCCTTCACGATACTCTTAATCTCTATCTTTTCTCTTTATTCATGCCTTGCTTGTTTTCTCTTACCAAGTGTTTCTCATTTTTCTCACTTTGCTCATTTAACTCAATTTCAACACTTAGCTCACTTTTTACTTTTCTCTCAATTTTATTGGTTTCCCTCTCCAAATTGTTCTCACTTGAAGATTGAATTTCTTTATTTTATTGTTTAATGAACAAATCTTCAAAAATTGCTTGTGGAGGTGAAATTTCAAGTTGACACTCTTTCTTTTTATTCTTCTCCTCAACTTGTCTTTTAACCAATTCAATAGTTTCAACACTTTCATCAAATTCACTCTCTAATTTGGACTCCTCTTATACAACCACTTCTTTTTCACACTTCTCTTCATGAATAATGCTCTCCTTTATAATTTGATTATATAATTGATGTTCTTGTTTCTCCTCATGATCACTCAGCACCACTTCAATATTAGCAACACTATCATAATGAACTTTATTGCTCTAACTCTCTCTCTCTCTCTCCAAAGTAAGTGCAATTACATCCTTCAAAGACAAAAGTTGATTCCATTGTAAAACTAACTCAAAATCTTGTCTAAGTTCACTATTAACCCCACTTATGAATCTTTCAATTTTCTGCCCTTCAGATTCTCCTAAATCACTTGCAATTACAAACAACTTAAACTTTTTAGCATAATCTTCAACACTTAACTCATCTCCTTATTTAAGCCTTTGTAATTTAAGATAATATTTATCCTTAACATAAGAAGGAATAATATGTCTAGTCATTAACCTCTTTATTAATTCCCAATTTCTAACCTCACTATTTCCATTCTCTCTCAACAATGCTATTAAATCTTTCCATAAAATAAGCAAGACCTCTGAATTGATGAAAAGTAATTCTACACTTTTGTACCTCACTATATTTTTCACATTCAAACACATCCTCTACTTTTTGTACCCATCTCAAATAAGCATCAGGATCATTCACACAACAAAATAAAGGAATCTTTATTATGATACAAATATATGCTCAATAACCTTAAGTTTGGCAATTTGGATGAATTTGGCAAGTTTGGGTGAATTTGGATGAATTGGGCAAGTTTGGGTGACTGGAAATAATCAAATTAGGTTTAATTCACAGAAAAATAAAAAAATAGGAACAAAAATGAATTTAATCCTAATAGGTAAGGAAAAAGTGTTCTAGATAAGACAAATGAGTTATAAATAAGGAAAAGGAGTTCTAGATCAAACAAATGAGTTATAGATAAGGAAATAAAGTTCTAGATAAGACAAATGAGTTATAGATAAAGAAAAGGAGTTCTAAATAAGACAAATGAGTTATAGATAAGGAAAAGAAGTTTTAGATAAGACAAATGAGTTATAGATAAGGAAAAGAAGATGTAGATAAGGAAAAGGAGTTGTCTAATCCCTTTAGGATATAGAAAAGCTTTAAGATAAGATAAGGATTAGGACAAAGGAAGATATGAATAAATCTAACAAGATAAAGATATAATTTACTCAAGATTTGATCTTATCCATAAAGATATTCCTAACAGATAAGTGAAAAATGAATTTCTATAAAAAAAAAACTAAGAAAATGAATTTTGTAACATAAAATTTCAAGATTTATGAACTTGAATCAATATTTGAATAAGAACTTAAAGAACTTTAAGATTCCACCAAATTTAATCAAGAACTTTCAAGAAAATAATTAAGAACTTTCAAGAAAATAATCAAGAAAGTTAAAGATTTTCAAGAAGACTTACAATAACTTTAAATATTTTAAAGAAACAGCTAAATTCTTCTTTTCTTTTTCTTTTCTTTTTTTTATGGTCGAAACTTGATGCAAGACTTTAAGGAAACAACTAAATGAAATTAAAGATGATAATGAATTATAAAAAAATGAATTTTAATAAAAAAAAGATGATGAACAAATAAGAATGTTGATAAAACTAATGAGAAGGAGTAGAAGAAGAAACATAAATAATGATAAAAGAATTAAAACAAAAAAGGGATACGTAACTTGATTCTTAGAGCCAAAGCTTTGATACTAAACTGATGTGAATTAAGTTTATCTAACAAACAAAACCCGCAATAATCTATTGATACCCACACCTTAGATCATTTAAAAAACAAGTTGGGTGGAAACTAGAACCCTTAAGTATCTAATAATTAAGAATTCTAACTACTAGAAAGTCGCTACAATTATATATGGATGTTCTAATTGATAAGACAAGTGAACTATCAAACAACTTATTTTGCTTAGAAAGTTTAAAAAATAAAACTCCAAGAAATTTGAAGCAAAATTCGTCACTTCATTTGATTGATAAAAAAGATGCCCAAAATAGGCTACAAAATAAGCTATTTATAAGAATTCTTAATCCTAAATCTAAACTAAAACATATCCTTAAAAGATAAGGATAATAAATCCCTAAAAGATAAGAAAATAAATCCTTAAAGGTAAGGAATTATTTTGCTTGTCACTAAGCTAAAGAAAAGTATTCCTAATACAAACAAACACTCTAAAAATGTTTTGGATAAGTAACAAATACAAAATTCATTTTTAAATACTAATTAACTAAATAACACATATTTGGGCTTCATTTTGGGCTTAGAACATATGTGGTTACTCAAAAAATGAATATTTAATTTCTACCAAATGAATATGATTTCGACCATATTTAATTCCATGTGCTTCAAATGGATTATATTGATTCACATTTGTACTTTGAGCCCATATTGATTCCTTCATCTTCTTAACACATGCCCATATGATTAGACTTCCATTATAAGTCAAAGGGTCTTTAATCCTTATTGGATTAGGATTCCTTGTTACACCTTGAATCCTTATTGGATTTGGATTTCTTATCACATCTTGAATCCTTATTGGATTAGGATTTCTTATTGTATTAGGATTCTCATCAGATCTCTAAGAAGCAAGAAGTTGTTGCTCAATCAACTAGCAAAGCAAAATATATTACAACATCTATGGCAATTAATCAAGCTATATGGTTAAAAAAATACTTGCTGTTATAGGGTACAAGCAATTTAAACCCACTAAAGTTCTAGTGGATAACAAGCCAACACTATAGCGAAAAATCTAATTTGTCATAACAAAATAAAACATATAAAGGTAAAATTTCATGCAATTAAAGATGTCAAATAAAAGAAGGAAGTCAAACTGGTTCACTATTCCATAGAATTTCAATTGCCTAACATATTTACTATGATCCTTCCAAAAGTAAGGTTCGAGTTCTTAAAGATGAAAGTTGGTATTTCCAACAAAAGTATCAAGAAAGAGTGTTGAAAAATGAAACATTTGCTAAATAAAAAAATGGTGGACATGATTCTAGGAATTAAATTAGTAATACTAATAATAAGTTTAGAATTCTACTTGATAACTAATCTCCGAAACTCCTGGGCTAGACGTCCTGCAAAGCACAAAACAAGAGGTAAGGTGAGAGGTGGGGGGAATCCCCATAAACACTCTGATGCCTAAGTTAGAGAATAGAAGCAGGGAGGAGGTGAGATACCTTGAATGTGTGTAAATGAGATCTCCCCTTATGAGGGGTATAGAGTTCTATATATAGCAATACTCAAACCTGGGAGGAATGGGATTCTTTATGGATTAGTGAATCATAATCTTTGTAGGAGAGTGTTCCTTCTTTAGTTAGGATTCCTCTTTGAGGTAGTTCCTTGGATGGATCTGTCTTCTCCCTTGTCCATGTGCTTCTATTTAGGGGGTAGAGGACCCCTAATTAGGTAGGAACATTCTAGATAGTATCAAGAGTCCCCCTCGGAGTATTCGGATATTTATGTCCGTTGCGTCTGAGTAGGATGCAGATGCCTGTATATGGGTTATAAGATGCAAGCGAGCTAAGGTGGCCAACCTTAGTCATAATAAGAGAGCTTGGTGCCAAGTATTTTGGTTGGTCGTCATCGAATCGTAATCTATGGAATTGGGGTACCTGACAAGTGAGTATGATCACCGTAATAGATTAACCCATCCATTTTGGAAAAAGACGGAACCAGTCATCATTGGATTTATAGATGCTCAGCTCAGGGGCACGAGGCTTACATGCTCGGAACCTCAGTACTATAGAAGCAACCTGAGGGTGCCAGCTTCAGTCACTGGACTTATATGAATGAGACTTAGATGCTCGGCTCAAGGGCGCGAGGCTTACATGCTCGGAACCTCAATATTATGGAAGCGACCTGAGGGTGCCAGCTTCAGTCACTGGACTTATGTGAACGAGACTTAGATGCTCAGCTCAGGGGCGCGAGGCTTACATGCTCGGAATCTCAGTACTACGAAAGCGACCTGAGGGTGCCAGCTTCAATCACTGGACTTATGTGCTCGGAATAGGCTGGTAGTGATGCTTAAAATGTCTCCCGATTTGCTTGATGGAATGGCCCACTCAAAGATGTGGGTGGGCCAACACGTGGTGGTTTTATTTCAACTCTTACGTTCACATGATTGATGCGTCGTTTCGTGTGTCAGTGAACGAAACACTCGTACAGCCGTTATCGTGACTCCTTGCCTAATGGGTTATTTTATTCCCAATAGGCCCTTGGTGGCCTAGGGAGGAGTGCAATAATAATGAGGGTAGTTAATGGTGTGCTTCCAATTCCTTTCGTGTCTCTATAAATATTGCTGCGCTTACTAACTGGCACATTTTGCTTTCTTCACTTTTTTATTCTATTTTTGCTGCGTTTTTACTGCGTCCACCGTTTCTATCCCTTCCTGCCATAATTCTTGCTTGAGGTGACTAGATGATTCTTTTCATCTTTTCTTCCTCCTCTTTTTGCCCCTTTTCTGTCATTTGGTTTTTGTCCCTTTCTTTGCAATGGCCCCCCGGGAAGAAATTAGCTCTGACCTCTTTGTGTCCAACGTAGATAGTGAATTGCTAGGGTGGTATCGACGGCGATTTTGCATCCCCACCGATTATGCCCTCCACACTGTAGATAGAAGGTTTAAGGCGCATACCCCTTTATCAAGGCTAAGTAGATTAGTAGTGTACTTTGACTAGTTAGAGGGGGGTCTAAAATTTCCCTTAGAGCCCTTTGTCAAAGACTTTCTTAATAGGAATAACATTGCAGCCGGTCAGCTTCATCCGAATAGTTATAGGATACTGACCGGGTTCATCTAGCTGATGCATGAAGAGGGTAGGGTTCCTGATCTAGATGTCCACCAGTACTTGTATAGGCTGACTAGGAAGAAGGGAGAGCTGATGTTCTCCCTTTTGGCCGTACCCAACCATTCACTTTTTGTTAAACTTTCGGATCTCCACAAGAAGTGGAGATACCATTTTTTCATTGTGGAGCATCAATCAGACTTCCTGGATGTCTGGAGGATGTGGTCGGACGAGTGTCATAAAGTGACCCGTCCAGCGAAACTTTCTGATCCTGATACGAAGTTAGTTTTGTGGCTACATCTAGACGAACTCGTCGAAGCTCGATCCGCGAAAGATGCGTCCCGAAGGTATTTGTGGAGAGTCTATCTGAGTCACGACCATTCCCCTAGTATGATTATTTTGCTTTGAGCTTTATTTTGTCTGACTAGTCTTATTTTTCCATCTGTAAATAGCTGACTTTTTTGATTTTGCGGGCGAGATTTCCCTAGTAGATGAGCCAGCTACAGTGGAAGAGGATCAGAATTCTCCTTCCCCGAAAACTAAGGCTCCTCTGACTTCAGAGGTTATTCCCGCTGACCCCAAGGGCAAGGCACCGGTTGGAAAGTGAGCGATCAGACCGGTCGGGTGAAGAAAAAAGTGACTGATCGACACAGGCTCAGATGCAGAGGGGCTAGACAAAGAGATTTATGTCCAGCGCCCCCGGTTATCTAGTTATCCGTATATGTGGGGCTGGATATTGAAAAAGATGAAGCCCTCGAGCATCTCCAATAGTCAAGTACGGGACCAGTACGTCGAGTCACTACGGTTACCCGGTGACATGCAGCGTTGGTCAGAGGAGGGACCGGACGGATTACTAGATTCCATGATCGGCTAGTCGTTGGAGGTAAGGGAGTTTCTGCTACTTGATACAACTTTCGTAGTGGATTCTTGACTAATTGCCTGGTTGTTTTTAGCAAATGACTCAGGCCTTACTACTGGCAAAGGATCAATACTTCTACTTGAAGAGCCAGTACAACTTAAAAGAAACTGAGATAGGGACGATAGCTATAGATTTTGAGAAGAAGCTGGATAGCGCCAAGGCAGCTCTGGAGCACTACCAGACAAGATATGCGAAGGCGAATCAGAAAAAGGTTTCTGAACTGGAACATAGCCAGGCCCATCTGACAAAGAGGATTGAGGAGCAGGATCTTCAGATTGCTGAGCTTCTGGGGAGGCTAGCGGAGCTTGAGAAATCCCGTGCGAACGATAAGAAGATATATCAAAGCATGGTAGGGGGGTTTCTCAAGGCGTACCGAGCTGAGTGCAAAAGGATCATGCTCTCTTAAGGCTCAGGATTGGATTTGGGGGCCGTAGATCGAATAACTCCAGCTGATCTGGCCAGGCTTGCTACAGAGGAGGACGTCCGTCGAAAAGTCGGTTCCTTTCCTGTGAGGGAGTCTGAAGAGGCCGCTATTATAGTTGAGTCTGGCGAGCATCCAAAGGCTGCCGATGTTATTTCCCCCTCAGTGTCCGGGACTGGGGGTCCGGGTGTTCAAATACTAGAGTAGATATGTATATGTTGATATGTATCCTCTATCTTTTTTTTTTTTGTAACCAATCATGTGTAAAGACATTCTTTATCAATGAAGATACTTTTTATTATTAAATCAGATTGGGTTTCCCACAGACGACGCCACTTGATAACTAATCTCCGGAACTCCTGGGCTAGACGTCCTGCAAAGCACAAAACAGGGGGCAAGGTGCGAGGTGGGGGGAATCCCCATAAGCACTCCGATGCCTAAGTTAGATAATAGAAGCAGCGAGGATGTGAGATAGCTTGAATGTGTGTGAATGAGATCTCCCTTTATGAGGGGTATAGGGTTCTATATATAGCAATACTCAAACCTGTGAGGAATGAGATTCCTTATGGATTAGTGAATCATAATCTTTATAGGAGAGTATTCCTTTTTCGGTTAGTATTCCTCTTTGAGTTAGTTCCTTGAACGGATCTATTTTTTTTTCTTATCCATGTGCTCCTATTTAGGGGGATAGAGAACATCTAATTAGATGAAAACATTCTAAATAGTATCACTACCGTTAAAATTGTACCATTTAGTTTTAAAAGTTGATGTTTCCACCAAGCGAAAATGCATACTTATCTTTACCATATTTCTTTAGGATTAAAGGCAATGTACTTTTGAGGCAAACGAATTATACAAAAAAAAAAAAATCATATTTCTTTTAATTACAAGAAATCTGTTCTCCCATTTGTTTTTTACTAGTTATCACCGTCCCAAACTAAATACAATATGTGATTTCTACCAACATTCAATATTAACAAACATTAGTTCAAAAAATACATATATATTTAACAAAGATTTTTCATACTTTATATGTTAAAAAAAATAAAAAAAATTAAACATGTTCTACGTGTGAATTCTGGAGCCTCTCTTAATCTTATGGCCTACGTATCAATATCAAAGCCACAAATCGACTATCTGATGAAAAGTAGACTATAAATAACAATAATAATAATAATAACAATAAAACGTGTCTCCAAAGCATCCAGAAACACTAACTAGGCAATCAAGCCTCCCGCAAGGAATGACCGAGGGATGGATCGAATGGCTGACATTATCTAAAGCGCATTAAACCCACTGCCAGTTAAAACCATTAGATTCCTTCTCTTTTGTAGCTAAAGCTGTAATCTGGTGTTTGGTTTTTGTGTAAGTTCAGCAATGGCACTTAGACTCTGTCGTAGCGTAAGCATACCCACAACCACATCATCGTCAACTACATTTATTTATTCCAAAACCCAATTACGAAGCTTACCCTCTTCTAGTTTTGGAGTACACAAACGAATCTCTGTTCAGGCTATGGGTTCTTCTCCTTCTTCCCAGAGACCAGACAATATTCAAGGTGATAAATTCTGTTCTTTCCTTCTTCTTTAATGATGTATTGTGTATAATTTATGTTTTTCATATTCGTTTGTTATTGCTTTTGTAATGGTTGTTGGACAAATTCATCGAGTAAGATATTAAGCTGCAGCATGGTCCAGAGCTTGAATATTGTCTAGTCAAATGAGTTTTATACTAACAATCTTTCATAAGCCAATTTAATCTCTAAGTAAATGGGTATTCTCTTGTTCAGTGATTATACACCAAAAAAGGGGATGCATAATCTCGTGATTTTTATCATTAATGGGCGATCTAGTATTCATGGAGAATGAAACTTAACGAGTACCAAACTTGTTGGCCATCTCAAAAAATGGTTTAGAGTTGGTTCAACTCGAAGTGTGTGATTATGATGTTGTCAGAGCTATTAAAACAAATGCTTGTTTGTTTCCGCACAAATAGGTTGTTAGATATTCTATTTATTGTTGATGGTAAGGAGAACAAGAAGCAAAAAAAAAAAAAAAAAAAAAACCTTGGTTCTTTCAGCACAAGTAGTTTTCATATGCAATGTGGCTTGTTAAATGCAAGGACATGAAGGATAATAGTGATTTGATCTTAGAAAGTGTTTTCCTGCAAACCATTTTGCACTTTTCTGGGTTTCGTGTTGTAGCAGATTGATCAATAGAAAATCTTCCCTTGGTTAAAGACACATTTAGACAAGTTTTTAAACTTTTAGAAGCAATATAATGTACAGAAAAATAAGATAGGTACATACTCTCGAGTAAACTAACTGTTAATGCTCACTTGCAATTCCGAAAGAAACTTACTATATTCTGCAGATAAAAATTATTTTGGAGCTTTCTTTTTTATTCAAGTGGATTATATCCAATTCTAGAAAACATGGGGTATTCCTGGACCCGGCATTCATCTTCACCATATGAAAACTTGGATACTATTTGTTTTAGCCTATTATGCTTTTGAAAGTACATTTTGGCTTTTCCTTTCTATTTTGACTATTAGTTAAAAGTGCATATATACATTTATGATTTTGTGTCTCTGTATTACTAGTAAAAGTTAAAAATGCTATATACAAGTCTGGTTGTGGTGAATAGTGGTAGTGACAATGGTGGTGGCAGCAGCGGGTTAGTTGGGCAGGGTTGACCATGGTGTTTGTTGTAATGGTGGTGTTCTCATAAGCAAGATAGTTAATTTTTTACAAAGCTTGGCCTTTTCTTTTCATGAAGAAGCCGCTTTGTTTTCTTCCTTTAGAAGCCACAATTTTAAAACCATTGAACCAAAAAGTCATTTTCTTGTCTTTCAAAACAGTGAAAAGCATAAGAAATGCTTTATGCTTTATGATAATAATTTGTTCATCCTGTTTCTTGTCCGTGCCTTCCCTCACTCCTCTTTTTCTGTCAATTTAATCTTGTGATGAATATTTATCATTTTAGCACATCTCCTTGTATAATAATTGCTTTTGGACTAGTCCCTTTTTTGTTAGTGGAGTGAAACTTGGGATGGGGCAGATGGTGTTGGTGCCCAGTAGTTTGGTGATTGATTTAATGGTGTGTATCGTACTTGCTCAGTTATATTGCTGCTTACATCAGAGTTGAACTATTTATTCCATCAGTGTTTCTCCCAAATAATTTTCCCATACATTCTTTTGCAAAGGTGGAACAGGGCAAGGGTGGGAAGTCATGAGAATTGAGGCTGGAACAACATTTCCATGTTAAGTTATTCTGAACAGACAAACTGTGCCCTAGTTTTGTGCATAAATTAATGGTTTACTAGAATATATTTTTTCCTGCAGATTGCTTGCTTCCCACTAACAACAAAATGGGTTATTGTGGTTTTGTGTGATGGAACATGCTGTGATTCACACATCTTATATTTGTTCATGCTACATGATGGTAATAGTTTTAAAAACTGCCTTCTATTTACATGTTCATATTGTACACACACACACATGAAAATGTCAGTCTAGCATCCTTATTATGTTCATACATGTCACAGTATATTCCTGCCTCTGTAGAAATGTGCGTGACATCACTATGAATGAGGGGCTGGTTTAATCTGTTTCATCAATGAGGGAGGTTTTTGAAAGGGGGTAGGGGGGTGGGAGGAGGGAAGTGGGTAGAGAACTCAAAATGATTTAAGTTGTCTATGTTAAAAATAATATAGAAGTTGGTGGAAATGTCTTCTATGGACTATGGACAAATAAAAAACAAGTTGGTGATGTAGTAACTTTTTTTTTTTTTTTTTTTACTGTTAATTTGCAGGGAAGACACTGCTTGGATTTTTGTTAAGACAAGACAAGATGGGCAAAATTTTTAATATTGATTACAATAGCACAGAACTTTTAGTTTGGGAGAGAAGTAATTGTGAGTGCACTTCTGCTGTGAAGGTGATAACTCTTTCTAATTATACACCTTTGTTGATTCTAAATGGTGGCAGTTTAGGTAGATCTTGTGTTCTCAAATTCTTTGGAAACAAAAGCAAATTATCCTATTGGTTTCAGTTAGTTCAACCATTCTCATGTCATTTATGATGAACCCTTAAAACTTTTTTTTTTTTTTTTGTGGGGATGAGTTGGTCGGTAGTTACATCTAGTTTTCTGCAGTTCGTAAGTTTTCAGTAGTTACATTTCCTTTCACATGTTGCTTAATTTGAAGTTTTAGTTGCCTTATGGGTTTAGTTAGTGTGATTGTTACCAAGTTGTTTCCTACTAGTTGGAGTATTAATGTATTACTAATTGATGATATTAAGAAGGAAGGCAAGCAGAATTTCAGGAAAGATTTTAGTTTCCTTTAAACTTATAGATCATAGAGTTCTCTCTAATGAGATTTCTGGGTTCTTTCACATTGTGCTTTTGCTATCCTCCTGTAACTTTCATTCGCATCACCCTGTAACTAGATCCTGAACATATAGTGTAACATCTTAAGTCCAGTGTAAGTGTCACCTAGCATATTCTGTAGTAATCTCATGGTGAGCAGCATTTCTTACTCATTTGATTGTTCTTGTTAATTGGCTCTTTTATTGGTCAATCAAAAATTAGTCATATCACAGGTATTAGGGATGCTGAATTGTTTACATTTTGTATTTTAGTCATAACAGAGTTATTGGTGATTCTGAATTGTTGAACTTGTTAATTCTATTTTGCTTATAAGCTGGTGCCAGCATTTTATGGAAAAGTCAACTGCATATCTTTATATTGGGTGAAAATTGCTCAAATAGAAAGTAACTACATGCATTTTTGGTTTCCTTATGGTTGATATGAGTAGATTACGGTTGTTTCATTAGGGTTAAGGAATGGTGTTCCGTTGCTTGGTTCATTTTGTTATCCTTGATGTTCTTGATACCACGGTAAAAGTAAAAAAATAATAACAATAATAAATTGCATGCTGTTTATCTCCAAAACTACGTATCTTGTTCTTTGATTATTCTAATATGATCTCTAATAAATTCAATATTCGAAATGTCAAAATGTGTATTTATAATTGCTGAGCTGTCAACAATTTTAATGCAATTTATTGACTCTAGTTGTGTGATTGCTTATAATTTCTGAAGCCTTTAATTGTCAAAATTCATTTTGCTGTCACTTGTAGAGGCAGGAAAAGTTGATTATGCTTCTGTAAGTGATGAGGAATGGAAGAAGAGGCTGACAGCTGAACAGTTTTACATAACACGTCAGAAGGGGACTGAAAGAGCTTTCACTGGGTATATTTCATTAGAAGCACTCATGCACTGCAGAAATTTTTTTTGCTGAATTGTAACTGTGGAGTTTCAAGGCATGAACCACTTGGTTTTCGTTTAAAAATATTGTGAAAAATCAATATATCTTGTTTCAAGTCAATAAAGCACTTAGAAGGGCTGCCTATTATCGCTGCTTATCACTGTAGCTTAATGGATCACTAATTGTACGTACTGCTCTTTTGCTCTGGCCCAACATATTTGGTTCAGTGTTACTTTTCTTATTTTTCAGGGAATACTGGAACACCAAGACCCCTGGAACTTACCACTGTATATGCTGTGATGCACCTCTCTTTGAGTATGTATCCTCCTTTTCTTTATTGATTTTTGCACCTTTTCCTTTCTAGTCACATGCAAGTCCACAAAATGAGCCAACTGAAATTCCTACATTAAAGTGTAGCTGAAGTGAAGATGCTGACCAATAAGTTTTCTTCTGCAGATCGTCCACTAAATTTGACAGTGGAACTGGTTGGCCATCTTTTTATCAGCCCATAGGAAACAATGTGAAGTCAAAGTTAGATTTGTCAGTTATTTTCATGCCTCGTCAAGAAGTTCTGTGTGCAGTTTGCGATGCTCATTTAGGCCATGTCTTTGATGATGGCCCACCTCCTACCAGAAAACGCTACTGTATAAATAGGTAAAATATTTTTGCCCTACTGTACGGATTTGTTTCCTTATTTTCAGACTCAAATCTTCTAGTGAATTTCATTTTAAATGACACCCGCCATGTTTGCAGTGCATCCCTGAAAATGAAACCCAATTGAGGACTGCTGCGCCAAGAGAATGCATGTCAAACTTGAGTGAGTCACTTGTTTGTGTTATCTGCATGATCAATGTATTATACTGTTAAAGCTATGAATCTGATAGAATTGTCTTTGTCAAAATATTTGTTGATATCCACACACACACTTGTTTCTGTATAAAATTGTTAAAAGTGATCAACTTCTATATGTCATAATTGATACATATATAGATTTTGCAGCAGCTTCATGTGATGGTATGCACCTGTGAAAGCTATTATTAGCTTATTATGGCACGTTTGTTTGTTTGATGTTATCGTTGTTGTTTTTCCATGTCTATTTCAATTCTGTGGAAACTCAGAACAATTTAGGGTGAATTAATTCAATCAATCATTTTTGGGGCGCCCATGTGATAGGAAATTAAGAAACAAAATTTCATAATCAAGAGATTGGGTTATTAGTTTAGTAGTTAAAGACCTGTGTTAAAATGCATATTAGGGTTCAAACCTTGGCAATATATGCAAAAAAAACATTATTTTTAGTAGAAATGTGGAAAATACATTTCAGAGTGCAGTAGGATCTAACTGGTACTATTATGTTTGGACCAATTGAGCTAGCCCCCTTTCTTTACTGCCTCAGTATCTGCAACTGCAAGCGTTGGAACCATAAGTAACAGGGTGAGAGAAAGAGTTATCATTAACCAGGGATTGGTGAGATTGATTACCAACTATTTTAAGGTTTAATTGGAGCACAATGGATTTAAATGCATCTTAATGTGACTGATTTGGACATGGGACGTGGACGTGGGTTTGAGAATAGCTAATGTAAGAGTCCTTATTTCTTATAATAGTTTATTGATTATTTATAAAATTAAAACGGGACACCGGATATCTGATGTTTTATATAAAAAAAAAAAAAAAAAAAAAAAAGTGCCACCTCTTAGTAGAACTCTCCCGTTATTCATTAAAAATAGCATATGATTTACAGCCATTAAAATAGCTAAACTGCCATATACAAATTTATCCAACAACTAATATATCCTCATTAAGGAAAGAGCAAAAGAAAAACAAATGAATAAGATATTTGCTTTAGTTAAACAAATTATAAAATTTTGCGCCAACTAATGCTTTTAACCCATTAAATTAGCTAGCTTTAGGTGGCCATCTAATGGCTTTGAAATTTCCCGTTCAAATTGATGTTGGTAGATCTGCAAGTATCAATTTGCCAACTACAACAGCATGGATGTGGAAAGATATTAGCGATTTGTAGGAGGGTGATAGTTTGGTAGTCATAGGCCTCCCAAATAGTGTGGAAATCCACCTCTATGTGCTTGGTGCATTCATGATAAACAGGGCTGGCTGTAATTTGGATGGCACTGGTGTTGGAGAGATAAGACTGCTAAACTCTTGACATAAAATAAGATCATCCAGTAGTTCTTCTTTATTACAATGATATTTCACAATAATTTTCATTGACAGATTCCATGAGTTCAGCTAACTAAACTTGATTCTTGAATGGGAAAATGATTAAATCTATCCCCAACTTTGATTCAATTTTCAATTATATTCTATTTTCAAAGTTATATCAATTTGGCTATTCAACTTTGTAAATTGTATCAATTCTATGCTAGTTTAATTTAAGGGCCTGAATTTATTTTGATAATTACTTTTAAATCCTTATAAAACAAATTTATTTACTAAAATATCTCTCTCTTATTTTTTAACAAAAATAAAATATAAAAGAATATTTTCAAATGTTAATCTTACTACTTTCAAAACAACCTCAAAAGTTAATTTTAAAATATTTTCATAAAATTAATTTTTTACATTTTTTATATATGAAAATGTTCATATTTTAATTTTTTTTAAACTTATTTCTCGACTTTCATTTATATTATTTAAAAATTTTCAAGTGAAGCTTGAACACAAATTCAAAAATTTATTTTTTGAATTATTTTATAAAGATTGAAAATTATTTTCTAATCATAAAAATATTATTATTTTTGAAAAAATTAAAAAAAATTAAAATCTGGCAACAAAAAACACAACTTACAAATTAATTATTAGACACTCTAATATTAATAAAAAAAATATAAAGAAATTTTTTTTAACTATCCAATAAAAAACAATGAAAATTTTATAAATTTTTTTTGTAAATTTTTTTTCTTCTTAATAATTGGCTAATTTGAAGTAACATGCATATAACTATTTGTGTAATAAAATTAAAAAATTTTAATTTAACTATTTCTAAGTTGTATAAAATTTCCATACTTAATGTTAAAAAAATTCACTATAAATAAATAAAAACGACATTATATTTTTTTTTTCATGAAAACAATAACCAGTCTATTAATGAACTTGATATGTCCTTATAGTTTAGCTGGATCCAAAGACAACTATAGTAACAGTATTGAGAGCTCCACTAACAATCATGCAGTATATGTTCAATTTATAAATCAATCATAGAATTGTAATATTCTTTTTAAAAAATAAAATAAAAAAAACTTCTAATTAAAATTGTTTTAACAAGAGATTATACACTACACGCCATTGACCCATAAAGTCTAGTACTAGCTTTAAACTGTCAGGTAACCCCTTTGCCAATTATAGGATGATCAATATATAGCATAGAGGATCAATCCTTCCTTTAGCTACAATGCTCCCACCTTGGTAGTCTCATCATGCTCAAGCTTGCTTAGGATTGATGGTTTGCATGGGGTGCATGAATAAGCCTAGCTTATTAATGATCTAGTACAATGGAGTAGTTGGCAAAAAACCTTGAAGCTCCAACAGATGGTTTACTGTGTTTGTATTTATGCTTTTATGAGCAATTTATGAATTTAAATTGCTTGTATCATTTAGTGTAAATCATCTATGATCAATGAAATATTTCTGTAGTTGTCTAAAAAAACAAAAATGAGGGTAATACGTCAACCACTCACCTTTCTAATCTCAACAATCACAAGGTCCACCTAAAGAATGCAAGACAGCGGGTAGGGTACTGTTAACCTAGAATGCAAGACAATGGACATCCTAGACGAATTCCTAAGTGAAAGTGAGATTGTTGACTAATAAAAAATTATTTAGATTAATAAATAAAATCAAGGTATAATTGTATTTTATCTTTTATATTTTGTCCTATTACACGATTTTATTATTAATATTTTAAAAAAATATTTATTTATCTATGATATTTACAACAGTTAACATTTATTAGTCCTTTTTTAAATATGAAATAGTATACAATTTTATAAATATCAATGATAAATAAATATTTTTTCAAATGTCAGTGATAAAGTAGTGTAACAGGGCAAAATATAGGAGGTTAAATAGCAATTTTTCCTAAAATCAATAATTTTTTAAAGAAAATATATATCACCTAAACATAACATTTTTAATTTTTTAAAAAATTTTCAAGCATATATAATTATCTTTAAAATTTTAGAATTTTTTTTAAATGGTATAGACTAAAAAATTTTGTAAACTTTATAATCAACTAACATACATATAAAAAATTAATCAATTTTATTCTTAAACTTTATTTTTAAGGTTGAATAATAAAATTGTATTTATCAATTTAATTTTAACGGTTGATTAACGAAAAATTATTTAAATTAATAATAAAATTGAGGATCATATTCAAAATATATGTTACTAGATTATATAGTTTTTAAAAAATTTGAAGTCTTTAAATTTCTTAAAAAAATTTAAATTTTTAAAAATGTATTATGCTTAAACTTTTATGAACTTCACAATTAGTAGTTATATTTTTAAAAAATTTATTATTTTTATTTGTTAGTTTTTAAATAATTTTTTAGTAAATTTAAAAAAAAAATTCATTTCATTTCATTTATAAGACTTAATTGTAAAATTATTTTTTAAAAAATCCAATATGGTATAATTAAAAAAAATCTAATTTGTAAAAAAATATTGAGATTCAATGTAAGGTTTCATCTAAAGTTGAGTTTTTTTTTTTTTTTAGTATGATGAATATTATGGAGAATTAATTAATTATTTTTTGTTGGTATAAGAGTTTGGTGGTTATCATATATTAATTAATTAATTAATTTTTTTTGAATGGAGCGCAATTCAGTTTGCATGTGATTCGTCTAGTATTTACCATCAAGTTTGAAAAATATTCCCCTTGTTATAAATAAAATAATATAATTTACTTATAAAAATATTTTTTTATGTCAAAATAACGTTGTAGTTACCAATGGTTCTTATGTACCATTTCTTATTATTTTTTATGTAATTTGTTTTTTTTTAAATAAAAATAATGTTATTTCAAGTAATCCTCAATGCATTGGATGTTGAAGTTTCTTTTGCATTTGATATCAATTTACCTCATTTTATTGATTATTTTTTAAAAAACATATACGATAATGGTAGACAATATGGTTTGATACACAAATTGACATCGTTATATCGTGTGGATACTAAACAGTTCACGAAACTATTATTTAAACCCCACATGTACAAGCATCCATGAGAAAGAGTGTTTATTTAAAAAAAAAATTATTTTGAAGCTAATATATAAGTATTAAAAAAAGCTATTTTTAATAGTTTATAAGTATTGTTTTGAAGCTAATTTATTAGTATTTTATATGTTTAAAATCATTTGAAATTAAATTTTTATTTATTTTAATATTATATGAGTTAAATAGAAGTAAAAAAAGGTGAAAATTATTCATTTGAATGGAATAAAAAATGATAATGAAAATAAATAAATAAAATGATTAAGGGAGTAAAGAAAATAAAGAAATCTAATTTCTAAAAAAAATGAGATTTTTGATTTAAAGTGTTTTAAAAAAAAAAAGAATTTTCACGAGTGGATCATCCTATTTTAAAAAGTTTTGAAGATTGAGAAAAAAAAAAATCCTTTTCAAATGACCCAAAAATGTATTTATTGTTGTGAAATAAAGATTGAATTACTTATTTTGTTATAGAACTAAACTTGAATTTAGTAGTATTTAACTAGAAGAAAAATATTTTATAGTAGAATGATTTTGAGAGAATTTAGAAAGAGTTTGGAGAGAATTTAGAGAACTATAATATTGAAAGAATTTGGAGAGTAATCTATCTTTTCTTCTTCTTAATCTTAATATCCTCATTAATGAATTTCAATCCCTTTATATAGAGATTTTCTTTTCACTATTTGAGAACTATTCTCTCACAAGCAATATATTGTTCATTCACAAGCAATATATTGTTCATTCACATTCATAATACTCCCCCTTGAATAACAATATTTTGCAACTGCCTCGTTAAAACCTTGCTAAATAAAACCCAGTGGGAAAAACTTTAGCTTAAGGAAAAAGAGTACAGTGCATGATATTCTCCCCCTCAAGTTGATATGTATAATCTTCCTTCACATAGTATGTAGATGTCGCATTCCAATATCGTGAACGTGCTTTCTAAAGATTGCAGTTGGAAGTGCCTTTGTGAAAAGATCAGTTGAATTCTGGCTAGACTGAATATACTTGATATCTATATGATTGTCTTTTATTAGCTCTTGAGTGTATGAAAAGAATCTTGGAGGTATATGTTTGGTTCTATCACTTTTGATATATCCTTCCCTTAACTGTGCAATGCATGCTGCATTATCTTCATATAAAATTGTTGGACTTTTGTTGACTGGAAAACCACAAGATTCTTCAATATGATGTGTCATTGATCTAAGCCACACACACTCTCTACTTACTTCATGTAGTGCAATAATTTCAGAATGATTTGAGGAAGTAGTGACAAGCGTTTGTTTCTGGGAACGCCAAGAAATTGCAGTTCCATTATTTGTGAACACATAGCCTGTTTGAGATTTTGCTTTATGAGGATCAGATAAATGCCCTGCATCTGCATAACCAATCATTTCTTGTTTTGAATTGTTAGAATAAAATAAACCCAAATCAACATTTCCTCGAAGGTATCGAAGTATATGTTTGACCCCTTTCCAATGCCTTTTTGTTGGAGCTGAACTGAACCTTGCTAATAAATTGACTGCAAAAGAAATGTCAGGTCTAGTACAATTAGCAAGATACATTAGAGCTCCAATGGCACTGAGATATGGAAATTCAGGACCAAGAATTTCTTCATTTTCTTCACAGGGCGAAATGGATCAGTCTCAATATTGAGTGATCTAACGACCATTGGAGTACTTAAAGGATTTGCTTTATCCATATTAAAGCGTTTCAAGATCTTTTCTGTGTAATTTGATTGATGCACGAATATCCCATTGTGCATTTGCTCAATCTGTAAACCAAGGCAATACTTGGTTTTTCCAAGATCTTTCATTTCAAATTCTTCCTTTAAGTATACTGTTGCTTCATGGATCTCATTTTCTATTCCAATGATATTCAAATCATCAACATATACAGCTATAATCACAAATCCGGATATTGTTTTCTTAATAAAAATGCATGGGCAAATAATATTACTCACATATCCTTTATTAATCAAATAATCGCTTAAACGATTATACCACATGCGCCCAGACTGTTTTAACCCATATAAAGATTTCTGGAGCTTGATCGAATACATTTCTTTGGGTTTTGTACTTAATGCTTCAGGCATTTTAAATCCTTCTGGGATTTTCATATAAATGTCACTATCAAGTGATCCATACAAATAAGCAGTCACAACATCCATAAGACGCATTTCTAATTTCTTAGAAACTACTAGGCTAATCAGATACCTGAACGTAATTGCATCCATAACAGGAGAATACGTTTCATCATAATCAATTCCTGGCCTTTGTGAAAAACCTTGAGCTACAAGTCTAGCTTTGTACCTTATTATTTTATTTTTCTCATTTCTCTTTCGTACAAAGACCCACTTGTATCCTACAGGTTTCACATTTTTAGGCATAGGAATAATTGGCCCAAAAACATTTCGTTTGTTTAGTGAGTCCAATTCAGCCTGCATAGCATCTTTCCATTTTATCCAATTATGCCTATTTTGACATTCCATGACTGATTTTGGTTCAGGATCATCTTTGTCATTTATGATTTCACATGCAACAGTATATGACAATGTTTCATGACTTTCTTTATTTTCTATTTCTTCAGGGATATTTTCCTCGCTATCAATATGATTATCTACTCCCTTTCTCTTTCGAGGATTTTTATCCTTAGAACCAATTGGTATTCCACACTTCTGGCGTGTTTTAGACTCATGAGTGTCTTTATTCTCAGATTTTATTTCTGGAATTTCAATACGAGCAGGAGCATTGGCTGCTGGTATATATGATTTAGTCACTCTTTTTGTATCAGTAAATGCATCTGGCAATTGATTTGCAATTGCTTGTAAGTGCACAATCTTTTGCACTTCTAATTCACATTGTTTTGTGTGAGGATCCAGATGCAATAATGATGGTTCATTCCATGAAATATCCCTTTTCACTTCTTTCTCCCCTTTTCCTAATGTTGGGAAAACAACCTCATTAAATTGGCAATCAGCAAAACGTGCTGTAAAAACATCACCAGTTAGAGGTTCAAGATATCTAATAATCGAGGGTGTTTCAAACCCAACATAAATTCCCAATCTTCGTTGAGGACCCATTTTTGTGCGCTGAGGTGGCGCAATGGGTATATATACTGCACAACCAAAAATTTTGAGATGGGAAATATTTGGCTCTTGACCAAATGCCAATTGTAGTGGGGAGTATTTATGATATGCACTAGGTCTGATGCGAATTAATGAAGCAACATGTAGGATTGCATGACCCCAAACTGAAATGGGAAGCTTTGTTCTCATTATTAATGGTCTAGCAATAAACTGAAGTCGTTTAATCAATGATTCAGCTAAACCATTTTGAGTATGTACATGGGCAACGGGATGCTCAACAATGATTCCAGTAGACATACAATAATCATTGAATGCTTGAGATGTAAATTCACCAGCATTATCAAGTCTTACCCTCTTGATTGTATAATCAGGGAATTGTGCTCGTAATTTAATAATTTCAGCAAGCAACCTTGCAAATGCAACATTATGAGTTGACAATAGACAAACATGTGACCATCTACTAGATGCATCAATTAATACCATAAAATATCTGAATGGTCCACATGGTGGGTGAATTGGCCCATATATATCACCTTGAATTCTTTCAAGAAACATAGGTGATTCATTTTGAATTTTAGATGGTGAAGGTCTCAAGATTAATTTTCCAAGAGAACAAGCTGTACATGGCATTTCATTTGATTGAGGAATTCTTTGCCCCTTTAAGGGATGCCCATGTGAATTCTCAATTATCCTTCGCATCATTACTGATCCAGGATGACCTAATCTGTCATGCCATAAATTTATTATTGAAGGATCATAAGATTTTTCTTTTACTGCCATATTTGATTCAATTACATGTATATGCATGTAATGCAATCCAGTAGGGAGTTTTGACAGTCTTTCTAATACTTGCATTTTTCCTGATTCATAGGAAACTATATTTAAATATTTGTTACCATTTATAGTAATAGATTGGGTATCACACCCATTTCGATATATGTCATCAAAACTCAACAAATTTCTTGTTGATTTTGGTGAAAACAAAGCTTCATCAATTATAAACTTTGTTCCATTTGGTAACATAAATTTAGCTTTGCCAATTCCTTCAATCAGATCTACAGGACCTGATATTGTTTTTACAACTGCCTTTGTGGGCTTTATTTCAGAGAAATAATCTCTATTTTTCAAGATAGTATGTGTAGTACCACTATCTGGTATGCAGAGATCTCCAATATTGTCTTTATGTTGAGTACAATCCATATTAAACTTCAAAATAGATAAACACAAAATTAATCAATTAAGGTAAAAACATAAAATAATTATAAAGTAGGACATTTTATTTAATTTAAAAATAACATACATAACAATAACATTTTCTTCTGAATCAAATAAGTAATAACAATATACTTAAAATTATAGATGTCTCAATTTCCATTGTCAGTAAAATCATCAGTAAAATCAGAAACATCTAAATGAGTTGTATCATTAACATGAGTATGATGCTCATTGAAGTTTATTTCCTTTTCTTTGCCTTTCAATGATGCCTTATAAAGTTGGCAAAGATGTGGTGGTGTTCGACAAATTCGTGACCAGTGTCCTTTACTACCACATCTGAAACACATAGTTTCAGACTTATATTGAGGCCTTTCTTGAACACCACTGATGACTGATTTTAACTTCTTTTGAGGTTGAGTCTGAGTTTGTTGTGGAGTATTATTATATTTATTTCCACGACCATGGCCAAAGAATTGACCTCTTCCACGTCCACGACCTCTACCTCTCCCACGTCCACGGCTATTGTAATTTTTATATCTGGAATAATTTGTAGCATTTGCTTCTGGAAATGCTATTGAGCCAGTGGGACGGGATTGATGATTTTTCATCAAGAGTTCATTATTTTTCTCAGCTACCAGTAGACATGAAATTAGTTCAGAATATTTTTTAAATCTCTGCATCCTGTATTGTTGTTGCAGTGTAACATTTGATGCATGAAATGTGGAGTAAGTTTTCTCCATCATATCCTCATCTGTGACTGTCTGTCCACAGAATTTTAATTGTGATACTATTTTGAACATTGCAGAATTATAGTCACTCACTTTTTTGAAATCTTGAAAGCGTAAAGCTCTCCATTCATCAGTGACTACTGGTAGTATTACATCTCTTTGATGATCATATCTGTCTTTTAGATCCTTCCAAAGAACACTTGGATCTTTGACAGTCAAATATTCACATTTTAATCCTTCATCAAGATGACGACGGAGAAAAATTATAGACTTGGCTTTATCTTGCAATGAGGTGTTATTATTTTCTTTTATGGTATCAATTAACCCCATTGATTGAAGATGCATCTCTACATCTAGAATCCAAGACATATAATTTTTTCCCGTGATGTCAAGAGCAACGAACTCAAGCTTTGCTAGATTTGTCATTATGATAACTAATAAAAAAAATAACTCAATTAGAATTCATAAATTTGATGACTACTAAAAAAAATCAAACATGATCAGAATTTACTAATTAATTATATTATGAATGAATATTGCAAGAAATAATAGTGGTACAAAAAATGATACAATAATACTTAAAATTATATCAAATAGAAAATCATCTTCCATATTAATTATTCCTAAAACTATTATAATAGTCATGATCAAAACACAAATATAAATATACCAAATCATGTTTACAATTTAGAGTAAAGAGAGAAAGAGAAAATGTATGAATTTGTGTGAATGAATAACATTTATAGCTCATCTATTTATAATGAAAAATATAGCCGTTTATTACCGTTATATTACCGTTGGTAATAAAAATATAGCCGTTACAAATTTTTTTTTAATATAATATATTGAGAAATAAATTATATAAAGTAAAATCAATAAATAATGTTGATATGATTATTTATAGCAAGTGAGTTAACATAACGATATGTATAAATATGGGGCAAAACCGTCCATTAATATAAAATGGGGTATAGCCTTCCATTAACATAAATAATAAAAAATAAATGTGAATAAATATAAATTGGTAGGAGGCATAGCCATCCATAAGGTTAGAACCATTTCTAGCAATATTTGCATCAATGGTGTAGTTAGTAAAACAAAATAAAAATAACAATTAATATAAAGTTAGATTGAAGAAATAAATATAAATATATAAATTAGTAGGAGGCATAGCCATCCATGATAATATATAATCAACTAATATATTCATAAATATTAAATATTAAGAAATATGTACTTTATTGTTTTGATCGAGAGCTCCTCGTGCTGATAACGTGTTGTGAAATAAAGATTGAATTACTTATTTTGTTATAGAACTAAACTTGAATTTAGTAGTATTTAACTAGAAGAAAAATATTTTATAGTAGAATGATTTTGAGAGAATTTAGAAAGAGTTTGGAGAGAATTTAGAGAACTATAATATTGAAAGAATTTGGAGAGTAATCTATCTTTTCTTCTTCTTAATCTTAACATCCTCATTAATGAATTTCAATCCCTTTATATAGAGATTTTCTTTTCACTATTTGAGAACTATTCTCTCACAAGCAATATATTGTTCATTCACAAGCAATATATTGTTCATTCACATTCATAATATTTATATATATATATAAAAAATCGACCCAGAATATACACCCACGCGCACCTGGATTCTATAGTTTAAGGCCACACCTGTGGGTGGGTTTTAGAAACCCACGTCCACTTTTTTACTTTTTTTTTTTTACTTTTCCTTTCTATTGATTTTATCTTTCTTCTTTTTTGACTTTTCTTTTCTTTATTTTTCTTTTTTTATTTCTTCTATTTTTTATTATTATTTTTTACTCTTTTTTTTCTCATTTTTCCAGTCCAGTCAAATTCAATCCTTTTTTATTTTTAGAAATTTTTTCAAACTTTTTTTTTATAATTATGTTCGATTTGATAGTTTTGGAGGGATTATAACTTTAAAAATACATTTTGGATAACTTTTTACAAGGTAAAGTTTTATCTAGTCAATAGAAAACTTTTATCATTGAACCATTTGGAAAACCATTGAAATTTGAATATCAAAGCACTCATATGAAATGCATTTTGAAATTGAGAAAGTTGATTGTGAAAAAAAGGTTTGAACACTCAAATAACAAAATTTGAAAAGTTGAGGTATTAATAGTGCAAATTTTTCATTAAATATTTTTAGTGAATGGAAATTGTATTGATTTTTTATATGTTTGTAGAAAAGAATATGACCCTATATATATATACATCAACCTAGCCAAAATAGGAAAGAGAATAAGGGGAATAAACTCAAATGCAAAAATTAAGGAAAAATATATTGCTAACTTATGGGCTCAATTTATATACATGAATGATACTTTAACACTCCTCCTTAAACTTAAGGTGGGATAGTGGAGACCAACTTGAGTTTACTAAGTAAAAGATTAATCATCCAGTAAGATGAACTTTAGTAAAAATATCAGTTGTCTGATTTGCAGATGAAACTAAAAGAAGTTGTAAAGTACTATGCTGAAGATGTTGACGAACAAAATAATAATCATTCTCAATATGTTTGGTTTGTTCATGAAAAATGTTTGTAGATGGTGGGACTTAACGTGTGTTTAAGATTTTAGCAACTGCGACACTGTTTTAGTTTAGAACTCTAAGGAACACACTAATTATATCACAAATACATGACGTGAAGAAGAGAAGTCGCAATATATGTTAATAATTGGGACAACTTTAAAAGTGGTGGTAACTTGATTTCCTAAAAGACAGTTAACACCATACCAAGATAATTCTAGGTACAAAATACTAACTTTTTTTAGTTTTATGTACATTTAGAATTACCTTATGCATTATTATCTTATTCCCTATTTACATGCAATTTCATTTTAAACCCTTATTTAAACAATTAACTCGAGGCCACTAGTCTCATGAAAGGCATATAAACATTGCATCCATTTAAAGTGAAGAGTCCCTAAATTAGTCTAATTTACATTGATTTTATTAAAGTTAGATAATTCTACATATTTTATTTATAAGTGAATTGGAAACTAAAGGTAGACTTACATTTTAATTTAGTTAATAAACATAAATTTTCTTATTTTAATTCTAAAGAAAATGATCCTAAATCTATTGGTTTTAAAGGAATTGAATTGGATTGATTTGGATTAGTAGGCCTAGTTTTAAATTTATTTTAGCCTTAAAATGATCTTAAGTCTATTGATTTTAAAATGGACTGAGTTATATCTAAATTAATTTTAATTCTATGGTGGGTTTATATCTAAACTAACCTAAATGAGCATAAATTCATTTTAAAGTTAAATTAAAACTAAACCAAGTTTATGGGCCTATTGTATGAGTTAGCCCTAAATGGAGACTACTAAGCCCAAAACGAAATAGAAAGCAAAATAAAAACTTAAACAATCACATCAAATAAAATAAACATACATACTATGTTCCTAGGCGAATAATTTATATGCAACCTAATTTAATCTACTTTCATTTCAAGTAGGATTTACCAGGTGAACCTAATTTACTAATTAATTTTAAATAGGTAGGAAAAAAATTCACTATTCTCCTGTTATTGGTACTATTACAATATCTACGTACAAAAATTAAAACCAATTAATACAACCTAATAAACTAAATAAATAAAACAACAAATGATAAATAAATTAAAAGCTAAAATCTACGTAAAACTTCTATAGGGTTTTAAATTCATGGCATTCCACGAACGCTCATTGGTTTGGTTTAGTTCAATGACTCCACGTGCTCAGATTTCTCCCATCATTTTCTCCAAATCCATTAATATAGAAAACATAGGAAACAAAAAAAAATGGTGAAAATAGAATTATTAAAATTATAAACCCATTTGGACTTGATAAGGGTTTTGCTTGAAGGAAGATCCACTAAGTCCCAAGTATGAGTTTTCTTTAAGCTTGAAGTGGAGAAATTCATTACACACATTGGAATATAAGCACAAGTATAGTATGAAAATGAGACCTGTGAGGGTTAATTTCAAAAATTTTTCGTATAGCGTAACCATTATATAAAGCCAAGAATTCCAAAACTACCAATATCACAACACATTCAATTTACAAAACTAATTACTTGCATGCTTAATAGATAATATATAACATAAATTCACAAATAACCAAAGCATTTAGCATGGCATAAGACCTAAATCTAAGAGTTTAGTAACTCTTACAAACTCCTAATGTTGGTAGCACACTCGATAAGCTTTAGTGATCGGTTGATGCAAATCTATAAGTTCCTAGCTCCCTAAGTGTGAAGCCTCTAACTTGAAACACACAAGTGGCATTGGAATGTCTCCAAACCTTTAAAAAATCTCTACCCATAAGATCCTCCTTTATGGTGACCTAAAAACTTACTATAAATAATCTCCTTACTTGGAAGATGTAGGACTTCTTGCCTCCTTTGGATGGATGTAGCCTTCACTTGCACAAGGATGATGACATTGGACTTATGAAGAAACACAACTTTTGTATCTCTCACTAGGCACTCACAACACTTAGAAGAAAGAAAAGGAAGAAGAAGAATGAACTCTTAAACATCCACTCTTGTTTTATCTCTTAATGTTTAGATATCTCTCTCATGTAAACAGTAAGTCAAGTGTAGAGAAACTCCATTAATTTGGTGTATGTATGTAAGAAACTAATTTGCATGTGTAGAGTTCCTCTACTAATCCAAGTTAAGTGCAAGATAAGTAATCATATGCATGTACTTACTTTTTCACTTTGAGTGTAAAATAAGCAAGTTCATGAATGTAAAGATTGACTACTAACTAGAGGTGCATCCTTATAACACCTTGCCAAAGTGTCATTCATGCAACACATTACATGGAAAGGTTATACTTAGGTGGTTACCATGCAAGCATGATCATCACATGGTTATGCTTATGCGGTACCTTCTTTAGTAAGTGGGCTTTAGGCTTATTTAACTCTAAAATGAGCTCATCTCTACAACATCCACCAATTAGTCTTATGAGTTTTATTCAACACTTAAAAAAGGCACATCTTGATAATACACCTAATTGTTTAAGCCTATACATCATCTATTAAGCTACAAATGTAGGGACCATCTCATGGTCCATATCCAAAAATATTATTGGCGGTAAATATTAATTTGGTCCTTAAACTTAATATCACATATTAAATTAAGTCTAAATTAATATTTAATAGTCCTAACCTTTGAATTAGATTTTGGGATATACTAGATCCCCACATAAGCGAAAATCAAATTCAATTAATTTAATTAATAATCAAATTAATATTTATCATTATCGATGTAACTCTTATGTGTATGACTTACTAGGTTCAAGTCCAAATGGCAATGGAAATAAATAATATTAACTCTTAATATTATTAGAAACTCTTTCTAAGCTAAATATGAAAATTCCAATTAATTATATTTAGTTTCCATAAGTCGTGAGTGACCAATATAAATGTCACAACTACCTAATTGGAAATGAAAGCTATTTATAGATTCATAAGAACCATAGAACATAATTACCGTGCACTCAATGTCCCTTTACTTCAAGATCCTGATATTAGCTAGAGTCATGGCTAGTCAAACTCTAATTGCCTCAATCATATGACCTCATCTTCAGTTCAATTCTTAATAAAACATAACTCTTACTAAAAACACTTTTTAGCATCGAAAACTCTTTTATGTTAAGTCAAGTTTGACTTGTCCAGGTACTCATTCAACGATAATACCTTGAATAGCATAGGATATTGTCCTAGTTCACTCTAATTAATCAATTCCTTCTTAGCCAATCACTCATCCTTAAGTATAACCAGCTGAAGCCACCACACTTCATACCTATACATGGCTAGCACAGGTATATAAGTGATAACAAACTCTAATCGACCATATGTGATGACCATGTTACCTCAGGTTAAAGGACCATATACACCATTATGTCCAAGACAGTGATTGTTGCCAAAAGTAAATTTCCATGCAATCATTTATCTTATGTCATAATTTGATTCACCCATTACATGAGTATCCACATGTCTATTTTCATATCTCATATTAAAGAGCATGAGACTCATTATCTCCTACTATCGACATCACATGCTGAGTAAGGAAAATAGATAGAGGTGATAGTTTATGGATTAATACTACCCATTTATTAATCCTACGACTATGAACATTTTATAGCATATGTACTAAAAGAATGTCACTCATATTGTCAACTCTTGTAATAAACTTTTTAACATAATGCCAAAGGGTAAATACTTAAATAAACAAACATTTTATTTAAATGAATATTTTATTGCCATAGGGATAAAACTATAATGTCATTTATATTACAAGAATTGGCTCTAGGGCACATCTATACTAACAATCTCCCAATTGCACTAGCACCATTCACTACAATATCTAAGATCCATCTTCTTAAGATGATGGTCTAACTGTAGTTGGGTGATCACGTTAGTTAGTGGATCAATTGCATTATTGGTTAAAGCTACCTTTTACACTAGCACATCGCCCTTTCCCATAAGTTCTCTGATATTAAAATAGTGCCTTTCTATATGTTTGGATTTTTTATGAGACATCAATTCCTTTGCCAATGGCTCTATTGTTGTCGTAAAAGAGAGGAACTACTAACTCAATGGAAAAGAATAACTTTTAGTTTGATGACAAACTTTTGAATTTAAATAACTTGCTTAATAGCATCTAATGTGACTACGTACTCAACCTCTATAGTGCAATCAATAGTGATACTTTGCCTAGAACTCTTCTAGCACACTACACCTCCATTACAGGTGAAGAAAAACTAGCAGATAAACTTTCTATCTTCCATATCTGACTGAAAGTTAGAGTCTATAAAACCTGTAAGTTGTAATTCACCTCCTCCATAAGTTAAGACTAAATCTTTAGTCCTTCTCAAGTACTTAAGGATAGCCTTAATTGTCGCCCAATGCTCTAAGCATGGGATGGATTGAAACCTACTAGTCATACTAATAACATAGGCAATGTCTAGCCTAGTACACAATATAGCATACATTAGGCTTCCTATAACCAAAGCATAAAGAAGCTTGGCCATCTCTACCATTTCCTCTAGTGTCTTGGGTGACATCTTCCTGGAAAAGTGGATATTATGCCTAAAAGGTAATAATCCACTCTTGGAATCAAGCATACCTCTTTAACACCTTTTTAAAGTAAAGACTTTAGGATAATCCTATTATTCTCTTTGATCTATCTCTATAGACTCAAATCCTGAGAATATAAATAGCCTCCCCTAAGCCTTTCATTGAGAAGGTTTTAGTCAACCATACTTTTATAAAGGTTAGTACACAGACATTATTACCAATCAGTAGAATATCATCAACATACAAGACTAGGAAAGTAAGTTGGCTCCCAATAACCTTCTTGTAAACACATGACTTATCCTTATTCTTAATGAAACCATAAGAATGGATAGCCTCATCAAAACGATGATTCCAACTCCTTAAAGCTTGCTTTAGACCATAGATTGATCTATTAAGCTTACACACTTTTAAGCTTTCCTTATATTCAAAACCCTTTGGTTGCTCATGAAAATGTCATCCTCAATATAACCATTAAGGAAGGCGATCTTGACATCCATTTGCAAAACCACATAGTTATAATGGGTAGATGTAGCAAGAAGAATCCGAATGGATGTAAGCATGGCTACCAAAAAAAGGTCTCCTCATAGTCAACCCTTTGCCTTTAGAAAAACCCTTTCCCTAGAAACCTAACTTTATACATATCTACCTTCCCATCCACACCAATCTTTCTCTTGAAGATCTTTTACACCCAATAGGTATAATATCCTCAAGAGGATTAATAAGTGTCTAGACTTGGTTCTCATACATGGAATCCATTTGAGTTTTTATCCCAAAGAATCTTTATCATATAAATATTCTTTATATGTAGTAGGATCATTATTATGAATGCCCTTTTCATGAATATGAAACTCTTACACGTCATAAAGAAACCATATCTTGTAAAGGATGAGATACCCTACTAGACTTCCTAGGAGTCAGTTTGATGACATTCTTAATTTGAATAGACTCTTTGGACTCCTTATCTAACATTATCTTCCTTCATTTGCCACCTTCCTTAAGAAACTCTTTCTCAAGGAATACAACATCTCTACTTATGGCAATAACTTGTTTAACAGGGAGATAAAAGCAATATCCTAAACTATCTCTAGGAGATCCAACAACCCATCCTTTAATCGACTTTGCACCTAACTTTTTTGATTTTAGCTTTTTGATAAAAGTTAGGCATCCTCAAATCTTAACATGTTTAAGACTTAGTGCCCTACCATGCCATATCTCATATGGTATGATAAAAATGGACTTGGATGGAACTCAATTAAGGATGTAAGAGGTGGTTTAGAGTGCAAAACCCCAAAGTGATATAGGAAGATCTATGTAGCTCATCATTGAATGTACTATATCTAATAAAATACGATTTCACCTTTTAGACACACTATTTAATTAAGGTGTTCCAGGTGGTGTGAGTTACGATGCTATACCATGTTCCTTAAGGAACTTAATGAACTTGGTACCAAAGTATTCACCTCCTCAATATGATCTTAGAGTCTTAATACTTTCCCAGTTTTGTTCTCTACTTGAGCTTTAAACTATTTGAACTTTTCAAATGATTCACTCTTATTCTTCAAAAGAAACAAGTTCCTATACCTTGATAGATAATTTATAAAGGTTATAAAGTAGTAGAAACCACCTCTAGCCATTTCACTAAATAGTCCACATACATCACAATGTATAATCATTAATACATCCTTTGCCCCTACCATTGGTCCAACAAATGTTCGTCTAGTGATCTTTCCTTGAAGATAAGCCTCACAAGTTTGATTGGATGCGGATTATAGATTGCTTAAGATTCCCATCCTTTCTAACTTTATGATCCTATTCTTTATAACGTGACATAATCTCAAGTGCCATACATATTTGGAGTTATAGGCATTTTCAATTAGCATTGCATTCACATCACTCACATTAGTTTAAAGCTTATTGTTATTGGACATATTATCAATATAATATAAATCATGTATTAAATAACCCATGTCAATCTTTTCATTTCCAAATGAATGTTACATACACCTCTAATAAAAAGGAATTAATAACCCTTTTAGTTAAAATAGAAATAAAGATAATATTTTTGTAGGTATTAGGTTCATACAATATATCATCCAATAACAAAACATGATTATATAAATCAATTAAAGTGCATCTTATAGCCTTGGTTATAACACATGCTCCATTATTTAGCTTTAAGGTTACTTCATTGGGCCTCAACCTCATATTATTTTTTGGATCCTATAAGGATGAACAAATGTGAGAACTTGCACCTGTATCAAATACCATGCATTAAGTGAGCTCTTAGAACATTTAAAAGCATATAAATTAGAGAAAGTCTCACCTTCTCTTTGTTCACCCTTTCCCTTTGTCTTCAGAGGCTTAAGGAATTTAGGACAATTTCTCTACTAATGTCTTTCACCTTGGTAATGAAAATACTTTCCTATGCCTTGCTCTTCCCTCATAATGGCCTTACCCTTATTCATGGCTATCCCGCCCATGGGCTTGATAACACTTGTCTTGCCTTTCTTTTTCTTATTGCCCTTTTTTTTAGTCCCACTAGAAGAGGTAATAAGTATAACCTCCTTCCTTTTGCTCCTATAGAAAGCCTTTTGGACTGTCATGAGCATGTTTAAAATCTTCACAAGAGTGCACTCTATCTTGTTCATATGGAAGTTGGCAATGGTTTTCCCAAAAGATTCAAGAAGGCATTGAAGGATTAAATCCACTTAGAGGTGGAAGTCCATTATGAACTCTAAACTCTTTAGCTCCTCTATGGATTTAATTATGGAGTTAATATGGGCTCTTACTTCCTCTCCCTCATTCATCTTGGTATGGAAAAGCCACTTAGATATCTCATTTCTAGCAGTCCTACTTTGCTCACTAAATAACTCTTGTAGGTGAAGTAGGATTTCCTTTGCATAAGTGTACTTCTCATGTTGTCAATCGATTTCGGTGCTCATGGAAGCCCATATGATGTAATGTGCTTATAGATCATCATCCTTTCATTTATCAAAAGTGATTTGTTCCTTTTGGGAAGCATTTTCAGGAATGGTCTGAGTGGGCTTTGTTCCAATACATAAAATATTTTTTCGGAAGCTAAAACAACTTTTAGATTCCTTATCGAATCAATAAAAATAGGGTCTATGAGCCTATATTGGTTGAGTATGATTGCGAGTGGGTTTGATGATCTCATATTATTAAGTATGGAAGGTAACAAGATTAATTAGTTATATGACATTGTTATTTAACATTTGATTTGGTCTATAATCATAATGGCCTCCCACTAACTTGGCAAATCCTATACTTCCAAAGTAGGAAACAAAAATTCCTTGTTGGATGGATTTTTAATGGGTGATGAGTTCTTAATGGGCCACTAATATTCCTTAGGTACACATTGTTGTTCTTGGAGTAATAGTTCTCATTAAATGGACAACACTTACCCATCACATCTCGTGTGATGTTCCATTAATCTGGCTCTTAATGTTACAAACCTCAGGTACACTTTGCCATTCTTGGCCTTTGGCATTAGTTTGCTCCACACCATTGGATAAGTGAAATGTATGGATTTGAATACTATAAACCTCTAGTACTCCTATTTTCCATTCTTGGCCAATAATGTATCCATTCACCTATAACATCTCATGCTTAACAATAACACTACATGAATGTCTTAAGCCTCATACACTCCTATGTATCCATATTCGATGCACACATGCCCAAAACCATGCATGTTATTGCTCAATAGAGAGTCTAGACCTAAAATTAGTTTGGAAGATTTTTAGGTGTTTAATTATTAAGGTCTCACTTTCACATTAGCTGATTTCAATTGTAGATATCTCATACATACATGGCATGACATCAATCATATAAATATCTCATATACATATACCATGTTATAAAATATATATCACATATATACATAAAACATGTAAAAGTATAGATGCACAAATGAGGAGTGATCATGGGCCTTTCTTCAGCCGATTCTAACTCTTAGAATATGTTACAAATGGGCCTAGCCTAAGAAAAGCCTTTAATTCATAAGACTTCTTAATCACCATCTTCATGGGCCTTAATCTATGCCATTAAAAGATTGAAAGGGCCACCATTTTGAACACTTCAAGCCTTAAGTAACAACTCTTGTGATTTACATTCAATCCTTAGAATACCAAGGAAAAATATTACATCCTAACTTTATGAAATTAACATATAATTACATACTAAAATAATAAAATTAATTATAATTACAAACCATAGGATGTAAACTAAGTCCATGATCATTCCTTGCACGTATGATAATAAAACATTTAATAAAATAAAACTCTTGCATGTTATCATGTATTTTGCAAAGTCAAATAAATAAGATAAAAAATGTTGTCTTTGCTAAAATAAGGTCTGCTGTGAAAGGCCCATGATCTTCTTAGCCCAACACCTTCAATTGCAACCAAAGTAAGGCTACAACTGAAGTAGTAGCCTAAACTATTTTATCCAAATCACATTTTGAGCATCTTTAACAAGGCTGCAACAAAAGCAGTAGCCTAAGATCTTTTACCCAAATCATATTTTAAGCATCTTTAGTCATAACTCTTGCAACTAACAACAAGTATAATAATAACTTTTGCAATTAATACAACATTAAGCATGTAAACCATGTGATTTTGGCCCTGATACCATTTGAAGGAATCAAATGTACATATCGTAAGATGAGCGAAAGTGTGATGTGAGAATGAACCCGATGAGGGTTAATTTTAAAAATTTTCCATATAGTGTAACAATTGTATGAAGGCAAGAATTCTAAAACTACCAAGATCACAACACATTCAATTTACATAACTAAACTTAGATTCTTAATAGAAAATATATAATATAGATTTATAATCAACTAAAGCATTTAGCATGGCATGACACCTAAATCTAAAAGTTTAGTAACTCTTACAAACTCCTAATGTTGATAGCATCCTTGATAAGCTTTAGTGATCAGTTGATGCAAATCTATAAGCTCCTAGCCCCCCAAGTATGAAGCCCTTAGCTTAAAACACACAAGTGGCACCATAATGACTCCAAGCCTTTGAAGAATCTCTACCCATAAGCTTCTCCTTTGTGGCGACCTAAAAACTTATTAGAGCTCATCTCTTTGCTTGGATAATGTAGGACTTCTTGCCTTGTTTGGATGGATGTAACCTTTACTTGCATAAGGATGATGACAATGGACTTATGAAGAACACAAATCTTATATCTCTTACTCACCGACTCACAACACTTAGAAGAAAGAAAAAGAAAAAGAAGACTAAACTCTTAAGCACCTAGTCTTTTTTTATCTCTTAGTGTTTAAATGTCTCTCTCATGTAAGTGGCCAGTCAAATGTAGAGAAACTCCACTAACTTGGTGTATGCATATAAGAGACTAATTTGCACGTGAAAAGTCTCTCCACTAACTCAAGTTTGAGTGTAGGATAAGCAATCACATGCACGTGCCTACTTTTTCACTTTAAGTGTAAAATAAGCAATCTTAAGAATATAGAGATTGACCACTAACTAGAGGTGCATCCTTATAACACCTTTCCATATTGTCATTCATGTAACACATTACATGGAAAGGTCATGCTTAAGTGGCCACCATACAAGCATAATCATCACATGGTTATGCTTATATGACATCTCTTTTAGTAAGTGGGCTTTGGGCTTATTTAAATCTTAAATGAGCTCATCTCTACAACATTCACTAATTATTCTTATAGGCTTTATCTAACACTTAAAGAAGGACTATCTTAATAATACACCTAATTGTCTAAGCCCATGCATCACCCATTAAGCTACATATACATGCCGCCTATCTCAATGCCCATATAAAAAATAGTCTTAATGAAAAATATCAATTTGGTCCTTAAACTTAATATCACATATGAAATTAAGTCCAAATTAATACTTAATAGTCCTAACCTTTGAATTAGATTTTAGAATATGCTAGAACCCTGCAAAGAAAAAATCCAATTCAATTAATTTAATTAATTAACTAAACACTTTAATTAATAATCAAATTAATAATTATCATTATTGGTGCAACTCTTACATGTGTGACTCACTAAGTTCATGTCCAAATGGCAATGGAAATAAATAATATTAACTCTTAATATTATTGGAAACTCTTTCCAAGCTAAATGTGAAAATACTAATTAATCATATTTAGTTTCCATAAATCGTGAGTGACCCTAACATAGATGTCATGACTACCTAATTCAAAATGAATGTTATTTGTAGATTCACAAGAAGCATATAACATAATTACTGTGCACTCAATGCCTGTTCACTTAAAGATCCTGACATTGGCTAGAGTCATAGTCGGTCAAACTCTAATTACCTAAATTATATGACCTCATCTTTAGTTCAATTCTCAATAAAACATTACTTTTACTAAAAATTCTTTCTAGAACTAATTTTTTTTTTTTGTTAAGTCAAGTTTATCCTAGCCAAGTACTCATTCATCGAGAATAACTTATATAGCATAGGATCTTATCTTAGTTCACTCTAGTTAATGAATTCCTTCTTAGTTGATCACTTATCCCTATGTATAACCGACTAAAGCCACCACATGCCATACACCCATACATGGCTAACACCGGTATGTAAGCGATAACAAACTCTAACCAACCATGTGCGATGACCATGTTGCTTTAAGTCAAAGGACCATATACACCATTATGTCCAAGATAATGATTTGTTGGCAAAAGTGAATTTCCAAGCAATCACTTATGTTATGTCATAGTTCGATCCATGCATTACATGAGTATCCATATGTCTATTTTTATATCTTATATTAAGTAGCATGAGACTCACTACCTCCCACTATCGATATCATATACCAATTAAGGAAAATAGATAGAGGTGATAGTGTATGGATTAATACTACCTATTTATTAGTCCTATGACTATGAACACTTTATAGCATATGTACTAAAATAATTTGTCATTCATATTATCAACTCTTGTAATAAACTCTTTTAACATAATGCTAAATGGTAAATACTTAAATAAATAAACACTTTATTTAAATGGATATTTTATTTCCATAGGAATAAAACTATAATGTCATTTATATTACAAGAAATGGCTTTGGGGTACATTTATATTAATAATCTTCCACTTGCACTAACCATATTCACTACAATATTTAAGATCTATCTTCTCAACATGACAATATAACTATAGTTAGGTGAGCTCCTTAATTAGTGGATTAACCACATTATCAACCAAAGCTACCTTTTGCACTAGAATATCACCCTTTCTAATAAGTTCTCTAATATTATGATAGTGCCTTTCTATGTGTTTGGATTTTTTTGTGAGAGCTCGGTTCCTTTGAAAAGTGATGGCTCCATTGTTGTTGCAGAAGAAAGGAACTGCTGACTCAATGGAATGAACAACTCCTAGTTTGGTGATGAACTTCCAAATCTAAATAGCTTTCTTAGTAGCATTCGATGCAGCTATGTACTCATCTTTTGTAGTGGAATCAATAGTGATACTTTACTTGGAACTCTTCTAGCTCACTACACCTCCATTATAGGTGAAGATAAACTAAGAGATAGACTTTCTATCATCCACATATGACTGAAAGTTAGATCTTATAAAACCTGTAAGCTATAATTGACCTCCTTCATAAGTCAAGACTAAATCTTTAGTCCTTCTCAAGTACTTAAGGATAGCCTTAATTGCCATCCAATGCTTTAAGTATGGGATGGATTGAAACCTGATAGTCACACTAACTGCATAGGCAATGTCTAGCTTAGTACACAATATAGCATACATTAGGCTTCTTATAGCCGATGCGTAAGGAACTTTATCCATCTTCACCATTTCCTCAGGTGTCTTAGGTGACATCTCCTTGGATAGGTGGATATCGTGCCTAAAAGGCAATAATCCCCTTTTAGAATCAAATATACCTCGTCAACACCTTTTCCAAGTAAAAACTTTAGGATAATACTATCTTTCTCTTTGATCTATCTCTATAAATTCGAATCCCAAGAATATAGGTAGCCTCCCTTAAGGCTTTCATTGAGAAGGTTTTAGGAAGCCATACTTTCATAAAGTTAGTATACCAACATCATTACCAATTAGTAGAATATCATTAACATAAAAGACTTGGAAAGTGAGTTAGCTCCCACTAACCTTCTTGTAAACACATGGTTTATCCTCGTTCTTAATAAAACCATAAGAACTGATAACCTCCTTAAAATGATGATTCCAACTCCTTAAAGCTTGCTTTAAACCATAGATTAATCTATTAAGCTTGCACAATTTTGAGCTTTCCTCATATTCAAAATCCTTAGATTGCTCATGAAAATGTCTTCCTCAATATAACCATAAAGGAAGCCGATCTTGACATCCATTTGACAAGCCTTATAGTCATAGTGTGTCGCTATAATAAAAAGAATCTGAATGGATTTAAGCATGGGTATTAGTGAGAAGGTCTCCTCATAGTTAACCCCTTGCCTTTGGTGAAACCCTTTCCTTACAAGCCTAGCTTTATAGGTATCTACCTTCCTATCTATACCAATCTTTCTTTTGAAGATCCATTTATACCTAATAGGTGCAATATCCTCAAGAGGATCAACAAATGTCTAGACTTGGTTTGCATACATGGAATCCAATTTGGTTCTTTTTGCCTCAAGCCATCTCAAAGAATCTTTATCATATAAAGCTTCTTTATATGTAGTAGAATCATCATCATGAATGCACTCTTCATGAAAATGTAACTCTTGCACATCATGAAGAAAACTATATCTCTTTAGAGGATAAAATACCCTACTATACTTCCTAAGAGTCAGTTTGATGACATTCTTAATTGGAATAGGCTCTTTAGATTGATTAATATTCATTTGATCAATTTGTTAGGCTTCCTTAGATGACTCCTCACCTAACATTATCTTCCTTCATTTGCCACCTTCTTGAAGAAACTCTTTCTTAAGGAATATAACACCTCTTTTTATGGTAACTTTTTCATTAGGAAGATAAAAGCAATACCCTAAAATATGTTTAAGATATCCAAAAAGCTATCATATAATCAACTTTGCATCCAACTTGTTTGATTTTAGCTTTTTAATAAAAGCTAGGCATCCTCAAATCTTAACATATTTAAGACTTAGTGCCCTACCATGCTATATTTCACATGGTGTGAAAGAAAACAGACTTGGATGGAACTCGATTAAGGATGTAGGAGGCCATTTAGAGTGTAAAACCTTAAAGTGATATAAGAAGATCAGTGTAGCACATCATTGAACGTACCATATCCAATAAAGTACAATTTTGCCTCTCGAACACACCATTTAATTAAAGTGTTCCAGGTAGTGTGAGTTGTGATGCTATGCCATGTTCCTTAAGGAACTCAATTAACTTAATATGAAAGTATTCACCTCCTTGATTCGACTTTAGGGTCCTAAGACTTTTCCCAGTTTGGTTCTCTACTTAGGCTTTGAACTATTTGAAATTTTCAAATGATTCACTCTTATTCTTTAAAAGAAATAAGTCCTTATACATTGATAGATCATTTATACATGTTATAAAGTACTGGAAACAACCTCTAGTCATTTCACTAAATGGTCCACATACATCACTATGTATGATCTTCAAAACATCCTTAGCCCTTACCATTTCTCCAATAAATGGTGATCTAGTCATTTTTCCTTGAAGATAAGCCTCACAAGTTCGATCAAATATGGATTCAAGATTGCTCAAGATTCCCCAAGATTCCCATCCTTTCCCACTTCATGATCATATTCCTTGCAATGTGACATAATCTTAAGTGTTATAGATATTTGGAGTTAGAGACATTTTCAATTAATATTGCATTAACATCACACACATTAGTTTGAGGCTTATTGTTATTAAACATATTATCAACATAATATAAACCATGTATTAAATAACCATACTAAACATTTTATTTCTAAAATGAATATTACATACATCTCTACTAAAAAGGAATTCATAACCCTTTTAGTTTAACTAAAAATAGAGATAATGTTTTTATAGGTATTAGGCACATACAATACATCATCCAATAACAAAACATGATTATATAAATCAATTGAAGTGCATCCTATAGCCTTGGTTGCAACACTTGCTCTATTTCCTAGCTTTAAGGTCACTTCATTAGGCCTCAACTGCCTATCATTTTCTAGATCCTACAAGGATGAACAAATGTGAGAACTTGCACTAATATCCAATACCCATGCATTAAACGAGCTCTTAGAACATTTAGAAGAATATAAATTAGAGAAAGTCTCACATTCTCCTTATTCAGCCTTTCCCTTTATCTTCAGAGACTCAAGGAACTTAGGACAATTCCTCTTCCAATGTCCTCCACTTTGGCAATGGAAACACTTTCTTTTGCCTTGCTCTTCCTTCACAATGGCCTTGCCCTTATTCTTGGCTATGTCACCTGTGGGCTTGACAAAACTTTTCTTGCTTTTCTTTTTTTTTATTGCCCTTCTTTTTAGTCTAGTTTAAAGAGGGAATAAGTACAACCTCCTTCCTTTTGCTCCCTCAGAAAGCCTTTTGGACCATCACGAGCATGTTTATAAGCTCCATAAAAATGCACTCTATCTTATTCATATGGAAGTTGGAAATGGTTTTATCTAAGAGATTGGGGAAGGAATTTAAGGATTAAATCCACTTAAAGGTGAATGTCCATTATGAAGTATAAACTCTCTAACTACTTTATGGATCTAATCATAGAGTTCACATGGGCTTCTACTTCCTCTCCCTCCTTCATCTTAGTATGAAAAATCCGCTTAGATATCTCATATATAACGATCTTACTTTGATCATTAAATAACCCTTATAGGTGAAGTAGAATTTCCTTTGCAATAGCATACCTCTTATGTTGCCAATGGATTTTAGTACTCATGGAAGCCCACATGATGCAATGTGTTTGCATATCATCATCCTTCCATTTATCAATAGTGATTTGCTCCTTTTGGGAAGCATTTTCAGGAAATGGTCCAGGTGGGCTTTATTCCAATACGTAATGTATTTTTTTAAAGCTAAAATAACTTTTAGATTCTTTATCCAATCAATAAAATTAGGGCTAGTGGGCCTATGTTGGTTGAGTATGATCACAAGTGGGTTTGATGATCTCATATTATCAAGTTTTTGCGAAAGGTAACAAAATTAATTAGTTATAACATTGTTATTTTACCATTTGATTTAGTCTTTAATCATAATGGCCTCCCACTAACTTGGCAAATCCTACACTTCTAAAGTAAGAAACATAAATTCATTTTTTAATGGATTTCTAGTAGGTGATGGAGTTCTTAATGGTCACTAATATTCATCAAGCACACATTGTTGTTCTTGGAGTAATAGTTCTCATTAAGTGGACAACTCTTATCCATCATATCTCATGTGAGGTTCCATTAATCCGGCTCCTAATATTATAAGACTCAGGTGCACTTTGCCATTCTTGGCCTTTGGCATTAGTTAAGTCCATACCATTGGACCAATGAAATGTATGGATTTAAACACTACAATCCTCAAGTACTCCTATTTGCCATTCTTGGCCCATAATGTATCCATACACCCACAACATCTCATGATTAACAATAACACTACATGAATCTCTTGGGCCTTATACACACCCCTATGTATCCATAGTCGATGCACACAAGCCCAAAACCATGCATGTTATTGCTCCAATACAAGACCTAAATTTAGTTTGGAAGGTTTTTGGGTCTTTAATTATTAAGGTCTCACTTTGCACATTAACCAATTTCAATTGTATATATGTCATACATACATGGCATGGCATCATATACATATCTCATATGCATATGGCATGTTATAATATATATATATATATATATATATATATATATATATATATATATATATATATATATATATATATATATATATATCACATATATACATAAAACATGTAAAAATATGGATGCACAAATAAGGAGTGATCATGGACTTTTCCTAAGCCTATTTTAACTATTAGAATACGTTACAAATGGGCATATCCTAAGAAAAGCCTTTAATTCATGAGACTCCTTTGTCACCATCTTCATGGGCCTTGATTTATATCACTAAAGGGTTGAATGGGCCACCATTTTAAACACTTTAAGCTCCCAAATGACAATTCTTATGATTTACTTCAATCCTTAGCATACCAAGGCAAAATCTTACATCCTAACTCTATAAAATTAAAATTTGATTACATACTAAAATGATAAAATTAATTATTATTATAAACCATAAGGTGTAAACTAAGTCCATGGTCATTCCTTGCATGTATTACAAGTAAACATTTAATAAAATACCACTCTTGTATATTTTTATGTATTTGCAAAGTCAAATAAACAAGATAAAAAAATGTTTTCCATATTGAAATAAAGTTTGTTATAACTAAAGGAGGCTATGATTGAAGCCCAACACCTTTGGCTGCGATTGAAGGCTTACTTTTACCAAAGCCAAACACTTTTGTTTGCAACCGAAGCAAGGTTGTGACTGAAGCACAACACTTTTGGTTATGACTAAAGCACAATACCTTTGGCTGTGATTGAAGCATAACGCCTTTGGCTATGACTGAAGCAAGGCTACAACTGAAGTAGTAGCCTAAATTCTTTTACCCATATCACATTTTAAGCATCTTTGGCAAGGTTATAACCAAAGCAGTAGCCTAAACTGTTTTACCCAAATCATATTTTAAGCATTTTTAGTCATAAATCTTGCAACTAATAAGTATAATCATAACTTTTACAATTAATACAATATTTACCATGTAAATCATGTGATTTTGGCTTTGATTTGAAGGAATCATTACACACATCGAAATATGACTGGAAGCATGATATGAACATGAAATTAGTGAGGGTTAATTTTAAAAAATTTCCCTATACTATAACCCTTGCATAAAGGCAAGAATTCCAAAACTACTAAGATTACAACACATTTGATTTACACAAGTAATTACTTGCATTCTTAATAGACAATATATAACATAGATTTACAATCAACCAAAGCATTTAGCATGGCATAAGACCTAAATATAAGAGTTTAGTAACTCTTATAAACTCCTAATGTTGGTAGCCCACTCAATAAGCTTTAGTGATTAGTTAATACAAATCTACAAGCTCTTAGTTGCACAAGTGTGAAGCCTCTAGTTTAAAACACACAAGTGGCACCAAAATAACTCCAAGCCTTTAAAGAATCTCTACCTGCAAGCTCCTTCTTTGTGGTGACCTAAAAACTTGCTAGAGCTTATCTCTTTACTTGAATGATGTAGGACTTCTTACCTATTTTGGATGGATGTAGCATTCACTTGCATAACTCTTACATAAGGATTATGACCATGGACTTATAAAGAAACACAATTCTTATATTTCTCACTTACCCACTCCTAACACTTAGAAGAAAGAAGGAGAAGAAGAAGAAGAAGAAGAAGAAGAAGAAGAAGAAGAAGAAGAAGAAGAAGAAGAAGAAGATTCAACTATTAAGAACCTACTTTTATTTTATCTTTTAGTGTTTAGATGTTTCTCTTATATAAGTAAAGAGTCAAGTGTAGAGAAACTCTACTAACTTGGTGTATAGGTGTAAGAGACTAATTTGCATGTGTAAAGTTCCTCCACTAACTTAAGTTTGAGTGTAAGTTAAGCAATCATATGCATGTGCTTACTTTTTCAATTTGAATGTAAAATAAGCAATATCATGCATGTAGAGGTTGACCACTAATTAGAGGTGCATCCTTATAACACCTTGCCATGCAACACATTGCATGGAAAGGTCATGCTTAGGTGGCCACCATGCAAGCATGATCATCACATGGTTATGCTTATATGGCACCTCCTTTAGTAAGTGGGCTTTAGGCTTATTTAACAATTAAATGAGCCCATCTCTAAAACATCCACTAATTAGTCTTATGAGCTTTATTTAACACTTAAAGAAGGCGCATATTAATAATACACCTAATTGTTTAAATAAGCCCATCTCTATAACATTCACTAATTAGTCTTATGGGCTTTATTTAACACTTAAAGAAGGCCCATATCAATAATGCGCCTAATTGTCCAAGCCCATGCATCATCCATTAAGCTACATATACATAGCCTATCTCATGGCCCATATCCAAAATAGTATTGGTGGCAAATATCAATTTGGTCTTTAAACTTAATATCATATATTAAATTAAGTCCAAATTAGTATTTAATAGTCCTAACCTTTGAATTAGATTTTGGGATATGTTAGATTCCCACACAAGTGAAAATATAATTCAATTATTTTAATTAATTAATTAAGTTTTGAGTTTCGTGATTCCATACGCAGTGAAAAAAAATTAAATCACAAACCTGTACCCGAATTCAAGAAATTTGATTAATTAATTAAATCTAGGATTTTCATTTTCTTACCACAAACACAGAAGAGGCAAGAAATCTGAAAGGAAGAGAGGAGGTTCACTCCGGTGACACCCTACCTTGAGCTTTTAATTTAGCAGTTCAAATTTGAGATGTCTCTAAAAGAATCCATCCTCCACAAGTGCCCACACAAGCAACCCTTGATTTTGAAAATAAATATTTGTATGCTAGCACCTTTCTTTTGATTTCTCACAAATCAAGAATTGAAAAAACTCTATGTTTTATTTTCTAAAAGAGAGAAAATGAATTTAGTGGCAGAATAATGAGAGTATATAAAACCTTAAAGAATATAACATATTTATAGACATTTAAATTAGAGTTTCACTTGTCAAGCAACCTTTTGATAATTTCTCACTTATTCTTATTCTAATTTTATTTAAAATTAAATCAGAAATAATATTGTATTTATTTAAAATAACCTTTACCTTAAATAAATAAATATTTTATTTATTTATTTCCATAGAGCTTATTTAGGTTTATTAAACCCATATTCATTTTGGGCTTATTCAAAGTGTGTGACCCTGTAGGTTCACATAAGGGTAATGGGCCCTAAATCTCTATTTAGGCCTACAAGTCATAAGTGGCCTCTAACAAGACATTATGACTACCCAAGTCCTGTGAAGTCAATAATCTGACATAACCTAATATACAGTGAATATTCTAGTCCCTTTGTCACATGATATCTTGATTGAATATAAGGCATAGATTATGTCATCCTTATAGAATTCAATTATATAATTTCTTGATTCAAAGTAGACTGAGAATGATAACTCTTTATCAATTTACTTTAGCATGGCCATGCATTTTCCTCAGTCTATATTATCAAAGGGCCCATAGATATCTTACTTATATTAAATGATGGACAAATTCCTTCTCAATCACTCACATTCCTTATTTTTTACCCAACAACAACCTATTTTATCATCCGATTAATGATAATGTAAGATTATGTCAAAATAAAAAATAGTTATGTAGAAATCCATGGTGATTTCAAGGTCAAATAACTAAGCCAATATTACCGTGATGAGAATTACTTATGAAAATTATCTATGTAGTATTCTCATTATGGGTCAATCTAACACTTTATTTCTCAAATAAGCACCTATGAGTTAACTTAATATCTCATATTCATGATTAGTGAAACATAATCATCAATCAATACCATACTAGCCATAATACATTGTTATGACTAAGGATAATTTGAATAGAACTCATATTTAATCTAAGGGTTTTACTATCAAGTCATATACTTGATGAACTTAGTAAGAATTGACTATTCGAGTAATTATCATAATATAAAATGATAACGAAAAATGCCTCTTTATTAAATAAAATGATAAAGTTAAAATATAGTCATACATGATTGACCTAGTGCATAACACTAACAATCTCCCACTTTTACTAAGCCCAATCTATATTAAAACTAATACCCATGGACCTAGTATGACTCTCATGCTTAGGTTGTGGAAGAGGCTTAGTCAGTGGATTAGTAACATTATCATTTATAGGTACTTTGCATATCTTCATGTCTCATCTCTCAATGATTTCTCGAATGAGATGATATCGCTTAAGTATGTGTTTGGATCTCTGATGTGATATGGGCTCCTTAGCTTGAGTTATAGCTCCATTATTGTCACAATATAAGTTCATTGAATATGATATACTAGGAATAACACCTAGTCCAATTATGAACTTCTTGATCTAAACAACCTTTTTAGCTACTTTTAAGGTAGCTATATACTCAGATTCTATTGTAGAATCAACAACGGCGTCTTTCTTGGAACTCCTTCAACTAACCGCACCTCCATTCAAATAAAATACATAACCTAACTGTGATTGAAAATCATCTTTTTTAGTTTAGAAGCTAGCATTTGTGTAACCATTTACAATTAGCTTATCTTCTTGACCACCATATAGTAAAAATGCATCCTTAGTTCTTTTTAAGTACTTAAGATATTTTTAACTACTGTTAAGTGACTTTTACCTGGGTCTGACTGGTATCTGCTTGTTGTGCTTAAGGCATATGAAACATCAGGTCGAGTACAAAACATTGCATACATGATAGATCCAATAGCAGAAGCATATGAAATCTTATTTATGCGGTCTCGCTCATCTTGTGTCATAGGACACTGAGTCTTACTGAGGCTAATTCCATGTGACATTGGCAAGAATCCTCTCTTATAGTTTTGCATGCTAAACATATTCAATACCTTATTAATGTAAGTGCTCTAACTTAGCCCAATAAGCCTTTTAGATCTATCTCTATAAATCTTAATGCCTAATATATAAGCGGCTTCACCCAAGTCTTTCATTAAGAAATAATTCCCTAGCCATGATTTAACATTTTGTGAAATAGGATATCATTTCCATTGAGTAGTATGTCATCAACATACAACACTAAAAACACAATTGCGCTCCCACTAACCTTCTTGTAGACACAATGTTCATCTTCATTCTTAATGAAACCAAACTCTTTGATTGCTTTATCAAAATGAAGATTCTAACTCTGAGATGCTTGCTTCAGTCCATAAATGGACCTTTGAAGCTTGCATACCTTTCTAGAATTCTCAAGATTGACAAAACCCTTTGGTTGTGTCATGTACACATCCTCAAGTAGGTTTCCATTAAAAAACACTGTTTGGACATCCATTTGTCATATCTCATAATCATAGTATGCATCTACAGTGAGGAGAATTCAAATAGATTTCAGCATAGCAACTGGTGAAAAGGTTTCATTATAGTCTATACCATGTGTTTGTTTGAAACCCTTTGCAACCAGTCTTGCCTTAAAAGACTTAATTGTAAAAATTTTATAACTTTTATAATTGCAAATTTTGTTATCCCTTTTATATAATAATTATTTTGTTATTTTAAAATTTAAATATACATTAAGGATATATACATGTATACATACATACATACATACATACATACATATGTACATACATATATATATGTATACATACATACATACATACATACATATATATGTATGTATATATGTATTGTAAAAAAGAATGAAGTAGAGGCGCTTAGGGCTGAGCATAGAAATTAAAATATCCAAATTGAACATAATAATTGAATCGAAAATCTTTGGAACTGGATTGAACAGTTGACTTTTTGACTTATCCTGACTGAATTGTACCGATAAAAAATTTTTGGTACAGTTCTAGATACTTATAAATATTTAGACCGAGAATTGAACCGAATTGAACTGAATTGTACTAAATTGTATTGAAACAAAATAACCAAAATTATTTATTTATATATTTATAATTTATAAGTTATACAAATAAATTTAACATATAAATAATATAAATATTATTTAACTACTTTTAAATAAATAATGCTAATATTATAATTAAAAAAAATTCTTCTATTAAAAAAATGATAAACAAAAAGAGTTAACTAATATTTTTTCAAAGAAAAAGAATTAACAAATATTCTTTTACAGATACTATTTAAATAATATCAAATACATTTGACTAAATAATTAATTACATTTGTTCCTCTTAATTCAAGATATATTGTGCAACAATTTACATATTATTTTGGCATTCATTGATGGCTATTATTGATTTATTATAGGCTATATTGCTTTTGCAGTTGGATTTATGTTCGATCTTAGTTGTGTAAAACTAAATTTAAATTTGGATTTATTAGTTATGTTGAACTTTGTTTGTTGGACATGAGTTATGAAATTATATTAAAGTAAATATTTAATTATTGCAGGTATATTTAATGAAATTTCAAGTTTCATGGATGTTTTAAGATTTAAGAAAATAGTGTATATTGTATAATTTTTCAAATCTCTGTTCTATATTGGATTGAAATATCCGATCACCGAATTGAACCGGATCAAAATTTTCTCGGTTAGATATCAAATCTTAATATTTTTAAATCCCTGATCTTCATCAATTTTAGAAATTTATAAATTTTCGGATTGGACTGGACCATGCTCAGCCCTAGATGCACTAAAAATGTTTGTATGTCCCACATAAGTTTAAATATTAATTTCATAAGCCAAATGCTTAAAGATAAAAGTATACTAGCTAGAAGTACGTGTGTGCAAGACTTCTGAATAAAACAAATTGAAACTGGAATTGATTCAGTTCAGTTTGGTTCAATTTGTTTAATCTCTATTTTTGATTTTTATAAGTCGAACTTATCAAACTAAAGTTTTAGGTTGGATTCAATTTTATACTTAAAAATTCAGTTAATAAAAATAACCACATAAACTAAAATTTTTATTCTGTTTTTTATTTTTAAATATTATAATAGTTTAATAAAAAAATATTAAACAATTAATATTTGTAAAAATTTAGTTTGGTTCATTGATTAAGTTTTTATTTTAAAATTTTTAGTTTTTTAGTTTGGTTAAGTTAATTAAGTTTGATAAGGAATGCCCTAAAACCAACCAAACCAATTGAATGCACAACTCTCACTAAAGGAGTATATATATATATATATATATATATATATATATATATATATATATAACAAAGTTCAGAAACCTGTATTTGGCCTAAGAAGAAAATAATCATAAAAGAATGTAAAAAATTTTAAAAATATATAAGAAAAAAGATGTAGCTATATAAAAAAAAAAAGATAATAATAATGTGTAATTCTATAATGGCCATTCAAGTAGCAAGTCTTATATAAGGTGAGTCTTGGATAAAAATCACAAGCTAGTTATAGCTTGGGAAGAATTCTCTCTCTTTCTTCTTCTTGAGACTTTTTTTTTTATTTTTGGTAAAATGTCATCTTCATTATTGCTTTTAGGATCCAATTTCCGACGAAAATTGGTTCTTTCTTTCGTTTGTCTATATATTACCTAGATCTAATATCTATAGTTTAGTTTATGAAATAACTTTTTATCTGTCTTTCTTGGGCCTTTTCTATCATCCTTAGATGATTTGTTCTTTGCAAGGGTTTGATTGATCAAGAGAAGACGCAACCACATGGTAGTAAAAGGAGTTTTCGTTTGTTCAAGATGGGTTAGGTTACTCGCATCAATTTGCGATGGATAGTAACAAGTTTGTTCAGTTGGTCAATTGGATTTTAAACTTTTCTATTTCTATCCATGATCGGTGTTGTTGTACCGATTGACTTCTGTAATGTCATAGTACTAGTGTTTCTAGTGGCTATTTCTTTTTCTTTCTTTATTTTATGGGTATAGTTATGGTTGTTTTATTTCTTTTAATCTCTTAAATGTCCGTAATTCTCTAGGCTTTGTGTTCATATGTTCTTAATTCTATTGTCAAACCCATAATCTTTTATATAAACTCTTGCCTACAAAGGCATTTTAATCTATTTTAATTTCTGATGTTGACAAAAAAAAAAAGTAGCAAGTCTTATATTTTATGGACATAATTTAATTTTTATTCATTTCCGAATTACAAATTCACTTGTTGAAAATGCACAATAGTTCACATACCACACCTTTTTTAATTACTACAAAATAAAAATTATGAGTTACACATTTAAATGGTATATAGATATTAACTGAATTTTTATAATTTACTGAGAAAATTTTTATTGAATTCTAAAAAAATAAATAATATAATCTCTCGTTGTGGATTTAAACTTTAAAACTCAGATAACATCAATTTCGTTGTCAATATTTGGCCAAGAAAAAATTCATTGTCAATAAACTATACAATATAATTTTTTATCAAAAAAAAAAAAAACAAGAAGGCAAACATGATAAGGTTAAAACAACCATTTTGTCTTTTTTCAGAAAATCATGGTAGTCAAGTAACGGCGGATTATAGGTTAATTAAAATTAAATTTCTGAAAAAAACATTTAAGGTGATGGGCCTGGAATGACCTGGAACCGCGAGAACCGACCAAATTACCTAATATTCCGCACACATCTATCTTGGACTGGATTGGATTAGAGGAATCATTCAACTTCAAATGCTGCTATATATACGGAGACGGTTCCCTTAGCTCAAATTGCATTTCACTTTCGCTCAAAAGAAAAAAAAAATTTGCATTTCACTAGTGGTAGCAAGTGGTGGAAGAAATGGCTGATGAGGTGATACTTTTGGATTTCTGGCCAAGCCCCTTTGGGATGAGAATTAGGATAGCGTTGGCAGAGAAAGGAGTGAAGTATGAGTACAGAGATGAGGATTTGAGCAACAAAAGCCCTCTTCTGCTGCAGATGAACCCAGTTCATAAAAAGATTCCTGTTCTTATCCATAATGGAAAACCCATTTGTGAATCGCTTATTGCTGTTCAGTACGTTGATGAGGTTTGGCATGATAAATCTCCTCTCTTACCTTCCGATCCTTATCCAAGGTCACAGGCCAGATTCTGGGCTGATTTTGTTGACAAGAAGGTATATACTGCTTCATTTTTTTTACTTTTGGTACTTTTAGTTTTGTGTTTGTGTGTGTTGTTGGATGTGATTCTGGGGGTTATGAGTATTTTTCAGGAAGAAGAGCTTGTTAATTTTAGGTTATTGATGATCTGCCCTTAAAATCACCAGGGGTTAGCAGAAAAGAGGAAGAAAAATTGCTTCTGCTATTTCTGTCCTGTCCACGCAGTAACATAATGGTTTTAAAATGAAAATAGGAATTTATTGCCTCAGTTTCTATATCTGTGATATAGAATATACTTAAATGTCATCAATCTGGCCATGAACACCACCTAGATGTGTTATTTGATTCTGATATTCATTCACTTTGAGCTAATTCACGCTCACCGCAACATGGAGCATTAGAGATTGATTCTGTACGGCTCAAGAAAAATTCTTTTGTAATGTGCAGATATATGAACTGGGGAGGAAGGTATGGACTACAAAAGGACAAGATCAGGAAACTGGCAAGAAAGAATTCATCGAGGCGTTTAAGGTGTTGGAAGCGGAGCTTGGAGACAAGCCTTACTTTGGTGGTGAGTGCTTTGGGTATGTGGATGTTGCACTTGTACCATTCTATTCTTGGTTTTATGCCTATGAGACCTGTGGCAACTTCAGCATGGAGGCTGAGTGCCCCAACATTATGGCATGGGTTAAGAGGTGCCTGCAGAAAGAATCTGTAGCTAAGTCCCTTCCTGACCAACATAAGGTCTATGAATTTATTTTGGAACTGAAAAAGAGGCTTGGGATTGAGTAGAAGGAAAGAAAGAAATGGCATCCACATGCAAGATTTCCTGTTTATGTCTACAATGTGATTTGAATAACGGGCACTCAGCTGTGCCTTGGTTTATGTTTTAGGCGTTTGTGCCTATTATAATATTTGTGTTTTTGTATTGGTACTGTAATCGTTTGTATTGGCATTATGGACGAATATTTGCTTGTTATCATTTCTTCTTGCTATATTTGACACATCTTATGCATTATATAAACTCCTATGAATAGAATTAATATATCTAAATTATTTTATTCTATGTATTATAAATTTATTTGCAGTAATGTGCACTCACAGGTAGTTACATAATAAATTTTCCACACTGAATTCACCCAACTTGGATGAATCGGGGAACGTGAAAGTCTGCTATACGTACGTAGTTTACTGAACTCTCAGTGTCTTTCACTAGCCTTAGCAAGTGATGCAAAAGAGGAACAAATGGGTGATGAGGTGGTACTTTTGTATTTCTGGGCAATCCCTTTTAGGATGATAGTTAGAATAGCGTTAGCAGAGAGAAGGGAGGGAAGTACGAGTGCAGAGAGGAGGAGGGTTTGCGGAACAAGAGCCATTTCTTCTGTAGATGAACCCAGTTCATATAAAGATTCTGTTCTTATTCACAATGGAAAACCCATTTGTTGCTGTTCAGTACTTTGATGACGTTGGGTATGATAAAGATCCTCACCTAAGGTCACATGCTAGATAGGTTTTTGGGGCTCTGTGCTGACTTTGTTGACCAGTAGGTACAGGCTTCTTTATTATGTTTTTGAACAACCATTCGTCACCAATTGCATCATTTTAATAGTTAAAAAGTCCTGGTTATTATTAGGAATAATTGAAGGATTAATAAATATTTTTTAAAATATTATAATAGATTAAAATATAAGAAATAAATAATAATTTATTATTATTATTATTATAATTATTATTATTTCGTGTCCTTCAAATGATCATTGTGTTACATTCAGTTGGTGTGCAAAACTCGCTTGCATTGAAAATCTGACGCTGAACTGAGTCAATCCAGTTTTAAGTTTTGAAGATTTACAAATTTTTAGTTGGAGCTGACCCAACCGAAACATCTATATATATTTCTGTCAAAAATTTCAAAAAACCAATCAAGTGCACCTTGGCCATCAAACCACTACAAAATCAGTTGTTTTTGCAATTCTTTTATTTCTTTTATTATTTATTGGATACCCAAAAACTTAACCGCCCACTTGTCATATAACTTTGGTTCAATTCGGTTTTGAATTAAAAAAAAAAAAAGGTACCTAACCCACCAGAACGATGCTCACCCCCTTGTTACATTTTATCAGGTGACCTTTTTTTTTTTTTTTTCTATTGTTTTTTGCCACAAGCATAACACCATACATCTAGCCTTTTTAAAAGTAGTAGTTTTTTTTTTTTTTTTACGTGTGTTGTATGCGATTTATATTATTATTAAATAAATATATTTATAATATAAATAATTTAAGAAGTAATTACTAAATAATAATAATAAATATAAAATGATTAAATAAATAACTAAACATAAATAATTGTGAAAAAAATTAAAATATTTATTTTGAAATTTTTTTTGCTTTCATTACTGTACAATACCAATATATATTCATTGTTAATCACAATGTAAATAAATTAAAATAAAAATAATAAAATAAATATGAAATATGAAAGAACAAACTTGTTTTTTTAAAATTATTTGTGAGTTGCAATATTGGATTTAAAAATAGAAAATAGAAATTAATTATACATTAAAAGTTTTTAATTTTAATATCTACGGTGAATTTTATAGTTATTTATTAAATGTTTTTAAATGTTAAGTTTCCAATGACATATAGATAGATTACACATACACATATTTAAATTTTTAGCCTACTACAAAATAGAAACAATACTTACAAAAAAAATGTAAAAAATACAAAAATTTGGGTTGCTATTTGTGAATACCTTCAGTTTAATCAGCCCATAACAAAAGTCCGATGATGACAAAATACAAGTTTAAATGCGAGTGAAGCCTGAAACCTCTTTAAAATAGACTTGAAAAGCCAAAACACAAAATTCAAGCCAAAGCCTATTGCCTTTTGGCCTAAAGGCCTAGACCTAGCCTGGGTGAAGAGGTGTCGCCTTTTCACCATGAGCATCGGTGAAGTGATGCCTCATCAAAGAGGCAATGCCTCTTCACACCCACCATTTGCAATATTAAATGCCATTAATGGCAACATTTGAGGCCCACTTGCCTCTGATTTATGACGTTTTTAGATGTAAAAGCAAGGGAAAAAGATAGGAAAAAGGCATAAGGAATGATGAAAAGAGGGGGAGAGTGAGTGGGTTAGGAATTGAAAAAGGCAAAAAGAGAAGAGACTTAAAAGGAAGAGTGCATGCAAAGGAGATAGGTTTTTTTTTTTTTTTTTGGTCTAAAAAGAGGCTAAATTGTTGGTTTTTGGAAAAAGAAAAAAAAGAAAACAAAACAAAGAGAAAAGAAAAAGAGAAAGGAAAGAAGAGAAGAAGAAGAAGAAGAAGAAGAAGAAGAAAGAAGAGAGGATTTTAGAGCTAAAAGATTTGATTTTCTTAAGAAGGAACAAAACTCTTTTGTATTTAAAGCATTCAAATCAACAAACCAAACTCTAAGGACTTAGTTAAGAGCATTAACTTGTCCAAACTAATGAGAATCCCTATTTTCAAGCTTTAAATCCTTAATTTCATTAAAAGCTTTTGATTTATTACTCTCTTGTCTGTTTTCTTGAGTTTTATTGCTTATTTAAGTTCATATAGAAGCATGAATATGTGAAACATTGAGTATTGGTTGTTAATCTTTATGTATTTGTATCAGTCTTTACTTGTTCATTTTGATTTTGAAGTTTTTTAAAAGTTAAGATATATAGTTTGTTGCAAGGTCTGTTGAAGAGGCGATGCCCTTCTTGTTATGGCGATATGAGATCGCCTCTTGGTCAAGAGGTGATACCTTTTTGAAGAGGCATCGCTGCTTTTATCAGGATCCTACAATTTTGCTTTAGTTTTTTTATACTTGTTTTGTATATTTTGTACGATTCTTATGTTTGTCTTATTATATATATTAATTTTATACATGATTACTATGTTGCTTAATATTATTATTGTACAATATTATTATATTATTTATGGACTATTTTGTGATTTTATTTCTTTTTAAATCGTACTTGTTAGTTATTTTATGAATAATATTATTGTTTATAAGAAAGGACTAATTTGTGCTTATTACAAGGATTATTTAGTGATTTTTAATCATCAAATAGTTAGTCTATTAATTAGTTCTTAAGAGATTTTATTTGTATCATTAATTAGTTTATTTTTGTTTTATTTTATGTTTCTTTAAACAAAATATTATAATCCTTAATCCCTTTCCCCATTCATTTAGAATGTATGGTTGTAAATTATTATTATTTATATTTATATTTATATTGAATGTCAGGCTATAAGCATGAAAATGAGACTAATGTGAAAACTCGGACTAAAATATAAAATTAGAAATGATTGCAATCCACATTAAAATAAGGAAATAATTTAAATAATCAAAGGTAATAAAATATGAAACACATAAGGAGGCCAACCGCAAGGTTGGGTGGGCATTCCAAAAGCCCATATTTAGTTTCCGAACCCGATATCTGATGACGGCTTTTGGGAACCTTCATGGAATCCAGTTGTTGTATATTGTGTCCTGGCTTTTATTCGAGTGGCGATTCTATCTCCATTTTGGGCCACAAGGCCATTTTACATTTCTTAATGGGCCTTGAGCTCACACAATACTGTGGTCACCAAACACTTAGGTGCGCGCTTAATCTCATCACTTACAGTGGCAACTCCATTGGGGAATAGAGAAACTGATTCCAAGTGTTTCATAATTTATCATCTTTAATTGTTTCCTTATTTCCTTTGTAAATTATTGCATTCATTACACGTTTCCACATAATGTGCACATCAAGTCCTAAATAAACCAACAATATTCTTTGCTTTGCTACCTATGTTTCACTCAAACCTAGTGGTGGAGTATTTGATTACTATCCTCATAGTATGTACCTATCCATATTGCACAAACCCTTGAGTGGGGAGACGTAATGAAGGTATATAGTTGTGGAAATTGAAGCTTATTACCTGAGACTTAACTCATATAATGATTTAGCAATTTCCATTAGACTTTTTTCCAAATGCATGTGTTTGATGCCATATATCAATTCTTTGAATAAGGCTTAAGCCCATTATAATAAACCTTGACAAAATGGGCCTCTCATGCCTATTTTAGCCCATTACAAATGGATCTTGACAAGGTGGGCCTTTGATGTCATTCTTGACCTATTAAATGGACTTTGAAATTATTTGAAGAAATTACTACTTGTTTGTACTATCTTGGGAGTTATCTTGCATTTGTCGATTTTATTATCCCTTGCTAATAATTAAAATCCAGAAAAAAGAATCCTAGGATAAGGAACTCACCAGTGAACACGTGTGTAAGAGAAATAAGGGTGAATATATTGTTTGAGAGCTTTATATCTTGTTTCTTATTCTTATATCGCAAATAGAGTATGTGCTTATTTCCTATTTAATTAAATTTGCATCTCATGTATACACATCATGCATATTTTAATGCATGGTGATTGCAGATATAGATTCATGACAGTCTTTTAACTAGAAGCGATCTGACACTAGTCATCTTGTTAGGATCTCTAGAGAAGTAATAATGGCAAGATTTGATTCTAAGGCCTTCACAGAATAGTTGAAAATTGAAATGGTTGAATAGACCTAAGTAATTATATAAGAGATGATGTCTGAAATGAGGGGACCATTTAGACAGGAATTGCCAACACCTAAGCCACAACCATTTGATTTAGATGCTGAAGACTTTGAAAGACAGGAAAAAGAGGATAATTAGGAAACTTTAGTGGCAGAGCCCATAGTTAGATAAAATGTGAATACAGACATTGTAGAAAATGTGGAAAAGTCTAACTGGGCAAAAAATATGACTAAAACTATGATTTAAATGCAGTTAATAATGAAAAAGAAGGGGATAGATGCTTTGATGAACTACTCTGATTTGAGTTATGATGAAGATCCTAAAAGTTTAAGTTCCCTGACATAAAGAAACCTATTGGCACCAAGGATCCCTATCTATATCTGAACTAGTATGTGACTCACATGAAGAAGACCAGTTTGACAAAGGCATAAATTATAAAGCAATTTCCTATGTCTCTAGAAGGAGCATCCATCAGACGGTATTATGCTTTGGAATCCCATATCCAATCTGACTAAGAGGGATTATTCGCTGCATTTGTAAATTAGCATAGTCACAATATTCAAATGGAAGCATCTTTAAGAGAACTGCAAAATGTAAAGCAAAAATTCAATGAATCTTTCACTGATTACTTGATTAGGTGGAGTGGAGAGCAAAATTGGCACAGATGAAGCACCAACCATATAATATGATAAACTAGTGATAGCGATAAAAGGGCGTGTGCTCTTGCTCTCTAAAAAATTAAAAGATTTGGGAATTCAGAACTTTGAGGAGCTATATAGATTTGGGGTGCAAAAAGAATCTAACTTGGTATAAGAGAAAAAATTCTTTAATAGAAGACTAGCAAATAGAAAAGGGAGTAAATCCAATAGTGGAATTGGGTCAAGCAGTAATATACAAATCAATGCTGTTAGGCAACCTCAAAGGTTTTCTAACTTGGGATGACCCCTCTTCAAAGTCTTAGAGAAACTAATTGAAAATAAACTTTTATGATCCTTGCCTCAAAGACCACATTTTCCAAATATTGACCCAAAATTATACTGCAAATATCATCAAAACATCAGACATGATATTGACTATTACACTCGCCTGAAACATGAGGTTCAAGATTTAATTGATTCAGGTACGATAAATGACCTCGAAACCAGAAAATTAAACACCCAAAATAACCCTTTACCCAACTATTGCAATGTGCCACCACCAAATCCACCCATCTTGATGATTAATACTAGATTAACAAAGGAACAAGTCCTTCATTCCTCTGTTGATGCCATACTAATAACACCAAAACCACAACTAAAAGACCTAAATCTAAAACAGTAGTCTGTGGAGCTTTATGTAAATGTTCTAGACATTTGGAGTTTCGATGATGAAGAAGGGAAAGTAATTGATCTATAAAAAAATAATGAAGAGAAGATATCCTAATTAGTTGAGAAGCTTGAGAAGAGAGAGAAAGTGAAAAATGTTAAACCAGAAGAAGAGAGAGTCAACTTAAAGGGAGAATTAGAGAAAGAAAAGTATAATGAGGAAGCTGTTGAAACTAGAAGAGATAAGAAAACTCTTGCCAATGTTTGGGAGCTGCTTATGAACTCTCGATCCCATTAGGAAGCACTAGTTATGGCCCTTGATCATAAGAAGATTCCCTCAATGCACACTTCATAACAAATGGTAGATTTACTGATAAAAATCCCTCTAGGGGCAATTATGTTTGTATACAATGATACACCATTAGAGGAAAGGGACCACAACAAAGCCTTGTTCATAATAGCCAAGGTAAAAGGGAAATTAACTTAGTGCGTAATGGTGGACAATAGATCTGCCATCAATGTGTGACCTTTAAAGATTTTGCCAAATTTAGGCTGATAATAGTTGATTTAAAGCCATTCGATGTAGTTATTAAAGCCTATAATAATACAAAAAGGCTAGTTGAGGGAACCTTCAAACCTTTGGTCAAGACTGGACTTATTGAAGTTTGGGTTAACCTCTATGTGATAGATTTTCCAATTACCTTTGCCATTCTTCTAGGGAGACCATAGTTTCATCCTCCAGGGGGAGTACTATTTACTATTCATCAAAAGATCAAATTTCTGTATGAGGGAAGAGTAGTCATTGTAATGATAAAAATTGAAGTTGTCACTACTTTAAAGTTAACTTACAGTGAAATTTCAATCAGTCTGAGTTTTAAGGTTTGTATAATCTATAAAGATAAGCTGAATTTAAGAATTGTGAGTATAATGAAGAATATGTAATTTATGCCTAGAATGAGATTTAGGAAGAATCAATAGGGCCCATTTGAGTTTGTTAAACCTAAAATGCAATCTAAAATTATGGGGTATTGTATCTAGAAGCTGAAGGAAAGTCTAGGAAGAATAAAGTCAAAGCTAAACTGAAGAAGAAGACACTATGGAAAACATTCTTGGAGGAAAGTGCTAACTACCCTTATAGAGGAGCTCCTGAGTCTTTTGATGATTATTGAGAAATTAGTCTTGAGGTTTGAAATTTTCATTGAACATATGATTAGGATCAATGAAGTTGCTGTTGAGGAGCCGATAGTGGAGGAATTGGCATTGACTCTAAAATTAAAAAGGACATTCTTACGATGGAGCTGAAGGATGTTATTGACTAGAACGAGGAGTTAAACTTTTAATCCTATGTTCTTGATTCCATTATGGATGTTTTCTATGATAACCTTGACATTTCTCTTTCTAACTTGTTTGAAACTGATGACATTTTCTCTTATAAAGTTAATGCAATAAGGTTTGACTTTGCTTATTTGTTTGATGTTTTTCCTAATGGTTATTTTGTTTGTGATGATCATTTCATACATATGTTTGACATTAATTTAGTGCAACCTAAATTATTTAATCTAGGAACATATGATGATACTAAAAATATACTTATTGCTTTTGATTAAACTCTTGATAAGAGAGAAAAAATGAAAGAAATATTGAAAAGAAGACAAAAATTATTTTCTTGGAGCTTTGAGGATATGCTTGGGATTGACAGATAGATTATAGATCATAGGATTCCCATGTATTCTCATGTCATACTGATAAAATAAAAGAAGAGTATATTAAGGCCAAAATGGGCTCCTCATGTATTCTAATGTCATACCGATAAAATAGAAGAAGTGTAGATTAAGGTCATAATGGGCTCTCTTGATCAAAGAATAAACGGAGAAATGGTTGAAAGAAAAGTTCTTAGAAGTGGTAAATGACACCCAATGGCTGACCAACATAGATTATAGGGATTTGAACAAGGCTTGCTCCCTTACCACATATTGACACCTTAGTTTATAGTGTAGTCTCTAGTGTTATGTACTTATTTATGGATGGTTTTTCGGCATATAACTAGATTATGTTGGCAATGAGTGGCAAGTTAAAGACTTTTTCACCACTGAATAGGGCATTTATTATTATAAAATTATGCCATTTAAGTTGAAAAATGCAAGAGCTACTTATTGGAGGATGGCTATTATATTATTGCATGACATGGTTCACAAGGAGATAAAGTCTCTAGCCAGAGAAGGGCATTTTGAGGCTATAGACAAGTTCCTGGCAAGAGCTAAAAAGTATAACCTCATGTTGAATCTAAAGAAATGTGTTTTTAGGGTAACCTTTAGAAAGCTGTTAGGGCATATTGTTAGTTAGAGAGGCATAGAGGTGGATCTAGATAAAGTGAGAGCGATCAGAGAAATGCTTGCATTGAAAAATGAGAAGGTAGTAAGAGGGTTCATTTGACGATTACAATACATTCATAGGTTCATAGTAAGTTAACCACCATCTGTGAGCTAATCTTTAAGCTTTTAAAGAAGAATCAACCAATCATATAAAATGACAAATGTCAGTAAGGTTTTGAAACTATTAATAATTATTTGATGAATCCTCTAGTCTTATAGCCATTGAGACTGTGTAAGCCTTTAATTCTTTATCTAATAATAGAAAAGGATGTGATTGGCATAATGCTAGCTCAAGAAGGAGAAGGAAGAGTTAAGCATATTGTGTGTTATTTGAGTAGGAAGCTTCTACCCTATGAAGCCAATTACAGTATAGTAGAGAGAACTTGTTTGGATATAATTTGGGTGACAAAGAAGCTCTGACATTACTTTTAGTCTTATAGAATTCAGGCGATTTCTAAGCATGATCCCCTCAAGCATCTTCAACAGACTCCCTCTCTTATAGGGAAATTAGCTAGATGGTTAGTCCTACTTACCGAATTCAACATAGATTATATAGTAAAAAAGTTGATAAAAAGGAGAGCTGTAGTAGACTTCTTGGCTTAGAATCCAGTAGATGATAAACAAGAATGGGAGTTTGAATTCCAATAGAGATCTAAATATGGAAAATGTATTTTGATGGAGCAGTCAATAGTAAAGGAGCAGACATTGGTGTGATTCTAGTCTTATTAAAAGGAGAAATGATTTTGATGGCAAAGCAATTGGAATTTGAAGTCATTAAAAATTAAGCTGAATATGAAGCTTGCATCTTTGGTCTGGAAGCACTCAGGAATGTGAGGGCAAAAGAGGTTACATATATGGAGACTTGATACTAGTAGTGAAATAAATCTATAATAAATAGGAAGTGAGAGAAGATAGGCTAAGATTGTATTGGGACTACTCGGCCATGGTTCTATTATCTTTCACCCAATGTAGATTCGTGCATTTGCCATGAGAAAAGAATTAAATGGTAGATGCTTTGGCTACTCTATCATCAATGTGGGAAGGAGGAAAGCATGCAAAAATTAAGCTCTTTATTCTAGTAAGTCTCAGACTCCTTGCTACGAAGATATTAAAATAATACTAATTGACTCTATGGAAAAGCCTTAGTTTCATGATCTACAGTAATATTTGCAAATAGGATAATTTCCTGATAATGCTGATAGAAAAGAAAGAATCTCACTAAGAATGCTATCTCGGTAATTCATTAGTCATGATAGGATGTTATATAAGAGGATGCCAATTGGAGTACATTTAAGATGTGTTGATAAGAATGAGTCCCAAAAAATTATATAAGCAGTTCACGAGGGTGTACATGGACTACATATGAATGTAACAATCCTTGCTATGGAGATATATGGAATTTCTTCATATATTTCATACTTTAACTGCTAAATGTATACTGATGTGAGCGATTTGCCTTCTATGGAACTTCAAGGGTTGATCTCTCTTTAGCCATTCACAATTTGGGGAATCAATATCATCTGAGAGATAAGGCCGAAAGCATTTAACGATAATCACTATATTATAGTAGCAATCGACTACTTCCTTAAGTGGGTTAAAGCAGAATTGTTCATAATATTTGGGGTAAAACAGATGGCGAGGTTTATAGAAAAGAATATAATTTGTAGATATGGGTTGCCTTATCATGTCATCACTGATAATGGTGTTCAATTTAGGGTAGAAATAACCACTTTGTTAAAGGAATATAAAATTGAAGATCATAAATCCTTTCCTTACATACCATAGACAAATGGAGTAGTAGAAGTGGAAAATAAGAATGTGAAGAGGATCCTAGCCAAGATACTAGAGAATTACAAGGATTGGGCTAGCTACCTATAGTTTGCATTATGGGATTATAGGACCACTATTAGAATATTAATAGAAGCTACTACGTATTCTCTTGCGTATGTATGTGAAGCTATACTGCCAGTTGAGGTTGAGATTTAGTCATTAAGGGCTCTCTTGGAATCCAAAATTCATGAGTATCAATGGGTCAAAAGCTAACTGGCATAGCTGACTCTGCTAGATGAAAAGAGAATGAAAGCCATGTATCACTCTTAGTTCTATCGAAAAAGGATAGCCTAAGCTAATAATAAAAAGATTAAGCCAAGAAAAATTAAAGAGGGTGACTTGGTGTTAAAGGTCACTAGGCCTATCATGATTGATCCATAGGGAAAGTTCAAGCTGAATTGGGAAGGTCTGTATCTAGTGAAGAAGCTATTTTCTAGGGGCACTGCTATTTTTTCTGATTTAAAAGGAAATGAGTTCAAAGAGCTCATTAACTTGGATGATCTCAAGAAATATTTTCTATGAAGTCTCACGGAGGAGAAAACCTCAAAAGAGAGTGCCTAAGAAAAAGTTAGAGACAAAAAATTAAAAAAAAAAATAAAAAGCCCTACTAGATAGAAAGAAATAAAAAGCCAAGGTACAAGTAAAAAAAGACATATATAAGGACAGAGAGAGAGAAAAAAAAATAGTTAGTTGGAAAACATACAAAGGTAAGCCAATTACCGATAGGAGATATGTAAGAAGTAAGATGTTGTCATGACCTAAACCGAGGTCATGACCGGTGCTAGGGAACGAGAATTCTTTTGAATCCGGAACCCGTAGCAAGCCTTAAAATAATAAAAATAAACAATAAATAAAATAAAATAAATAAAAATACATCAAAATTTAAATCTCAATAATTATGTACTAAATAATCTCCTTATATCATAAAATAAATATTTTAATACAACATTCAGAGTCAGGTCTCTTTAAATTAAAATCAACATACATAAATACAAAGTACAACTTTCGACTAATATAAATATAACTACTGTAGTTTTCTAGAATAATAATAAATAATTAAGTAGATAATTTACATAATAAAGCCGGGACGGAAGAAATTCAACGGATAGGTCTACTGCTGAGGTCTGATGAAGAAGACTCTCCTGTAAAAATATCAACAGAGAGAATTCAGACCTCATTAAGTGAATTGTTATAATATATATACACACATTACTATATATCAAATGCAATAATCATATGTCTATAATAAATATATATACAGGCATGTACACACAGATGCTGAAAATCACTTATATATATATAATATTGAAAAACATCAGTTTATGAAGGATCAAATAGAACCATAATGATTGCAACCTCAATTATCAGTAGAAAACACTCTAGCCATACTGGCTCACTTAATTCCAAGTAAATTCACTTAATCCAACTGGATAGTAGATTGGCCCCAAGACACTAAGTCGACCAAACTTCAGCGGTCTGACTGTCAGTGTGATTGGCCTCAAGACACTTCGTCAACCGAGCTCCAGCAATCACACCATCAATCACATCACACATTTATCAAATCAATCAAGTCATAATTTCCATAAATAAGTTAATAATTTAACCTACAATCTATCGCACTGGTACGTACTTGGTCCTAGTGCTGCCCACTATGAAGCATGTTCTATCGATATCCTTCATTTACAATAAAACATACTTTCAAGTAACAAATAATGTATAAAGTCATTCATAATAGTCAAATAAACCATATATATACTGAAAATATACCTACCTAGAATAAACTAATTATATTTCAAATATATATATGTAAAACAAATTTAAATAAATCATGAAATATACTAAAAAAAAACTAATAATATTCTTGAAAATAATTTAAATATAAATCAAAAGTAAAACATGCATTTATTTCAAAATATACCTAGAATATACTAAAAATATACCTAAAATATACTCAAGTATTTAATAAAAAAATTATGCAAAATTTTACATTTAAAACATATAAGTATAAAACATGCAACCTAAAACAATGTATATATATAATAACAACTCACAGGGATGTGCTCCATGAGACTGGTCCAATGGGCCTGGTCCACTAGGTCTCAGTCTTGGTGCAACTAAACAATAAAAACGATTATGAAATCAGAATAAATCTAACTTAGACTTTTAGAGACTCAATCTAGAATTACTAAACACAAATAGACACAGAATTAGAATTAGACCCGATGTCACATTTTACGAGAATTCTATGAAAAATTTGGCATAACCTCCTCTGTAAAATGGACATCTCTCTACTAAAAAGTAGAGTTGATCCTATAAGAAAAATACACTTATAATATAAAAATTCCCACAACCCTCGGTTGGGATCTCGAACTACCAACTTCCCCCAAACGAGGTTCACAATTCACCATAATTCAAATAATATAATAAAATTTATTAAAAATCAATAAATACCATAAATACCCTTAAAATATCAAAATATAGTATATTTAACATTAAAACACCAAAATAATTATTTTTCCCAATAATTACTTAAAACTAAATAATAATATAATATTATTAAAATCCATTTTTCCCAATAATTACACAAATATTGATAAAAATTCTTTTTATAAATCCAAATAACTTAATTAGTCCAAATACATATTAAAAATTACGAAAAATTCATTTTATTACAAAAATAGTATATTATATATTATTTGAAAATAATTTTTGAAAATTAGTATTAATTAGTTAAAAATAGTAAATCATTTGTAAATCATTTTTATACCTCAAATAATATTAAAACTAATTAAACATAGTGTTTAACTAAAATTATCACCAAATTACACAATTAACCCTAATATTAAAAAATGCACATAATATACTAATAATACTCAAAAATTCAATTAAAATTATATAAATACACAAAAATTATTTTCTCAACATATATCTCAATAATATCAACAAAAACATATAATTAACCAATTATTTCTAACAAAATATATATTTGACTTTAATTTCTAAAATTGACATAAACCTAAAATAATTATAAAAATTACAAAAAAAACACAAAAATTATAAAGTCAACTTTAAAATTAATAATAACTACTAATAATACCAAAAATCACAATTTCATAATTTATATAATTAATCTATGAAAATTAATAAAATAATAATAAAATATTCAAAAATTCACAAAAATCAAAATAAATTCCAAAAATCACACAAAAACTCATGGGAGTAGCTTAAGCTAGTAGGATCAACATTTGTGAAGGAATTTTTCATGAATCAACCATTAACACCCAAAAAAATATTTCAAAAACCCTAAATAACCTAATTCAAAAACATGAAAAACACCTCACCAAATCGAGTTTTCAAGCTAAAAGGAGCTTGGATTCACACTCACTGGAAAAAGAGGAAGAAAACAGGATGGAATCGAAGGAATGGTGGCCGAAATCGTGGGGAATGGAGGAGAGGTCAACTTTCGGCTTCTCACTATTGCAGGAGCTGCTGCCGATGTCGAGGAAGACAGGGGAGGATGGCGTACCTGCTGGATGGCGGTGAGGCACTCTGAAAGTGAATGGACGGCATGGCACCGACGGGGAGGGATGGTGGTGGGTGGTTTCGGGGAAGAAGAAGGAGAATAGGTAAGTGTTTTTGATTTTTGTTTAATGTATTATATGTATATAATATTATATTATATAGTTAATAAACTTTATTTAATAATAATATAATATATAACTTAAATATAAACCACACACATATATTTTAATATATATATATATATATATATATATATATATATATTTATATACACACACATATATATTCACACATTATAATAACATACATTAAAATAATACTAAACCCTAATATATGTATATATATAATAACGCAATATATATCCATGCAAATAATGTAGTTTAATAAAATAATAATAATATAAAAATAAAATACACTAAGTTAAATATTTTAAAATAATGTCATTCAAAGTAATACATATGAATAACATAAATAAATTATCCGAAATACTAAGTCTCAAAATAAATATTCACAAGGAACCCTAATTTGGTATAAAACAATGATAGTAATAATCATCAAATAATAAATAATTAATTTTATTTTTAAAATTTATTAATATTGTATATCCTATTTTAAATTAAAATAATTTAAAAACTAGGGTTATTACAGTCTCCCCTCCTTATAAGAATTCGTCATCGAATTCAAGAAAAGAATAAACAAGAATCAAGGAGGAAAGAGATACGGGTAAAAAGCTCGCATCTTAGCTTCTCCCAGGTATGCTCTTTTACTCTGTTGTTGTGCCACAACACCTTGACCATCGAAATTTGCTTCAAACGCAACTGTCAAACTTGATAGTCTACGATCGCAACAGGTTCTTCCATGAATGTCAGGTCTTCATTCACTTCAACACTGTCGGGCTATAACACGTGTGAAGGGTCTGAAATGTACTTCCTTAGCATCGAGATATGAAACACCGAATGCACTTGAGACATACTCAGAGGTAAAGCCAACCGATATGCAATAGTGCCAACTCTCTCCAGAATCTCGAACGGTCCTATATATCTCGGTGCTAGCTTACCCTTCCTGCCAAATCTCATAACACCCTTCATCGGAGACACCTTTAAAAACACATAGTCTCCTACCTGGAATTCCATATCTCTGCATCTAGGATCTGTATAGGTCTTCTGTCTACTAACTGCGGTCTCTAATCTCCTCTTGATCATAATAACTTTCTCTGCAGCATCTTGAACCATCTCAGGTCCAGTCAAAGCTCTCTCCCCAATCTCATCCCAACTCAAAGGGGATCTACACTTCCTTCTGTACAAAGCCTTATATGGTGCCATTCTAATATTGCTATGGTAGCTATTATTATATGCAAATGCGAAGAGTGGCAAATGATCATCCCAGCTACCTCTTAAATCCAAAACACACATATTCGTAACATATCTTCCAGTGTCTGGATCGTTCTCTCAGACTGACCATCTGTCTGAGGGTGAAAAGCAGTACTAAAATCCAACCTAGTGCCCATCACTTCCTATAACTTCTACAAAAAACAAGAAGTAAACACTGAACCTTTGTTTGACATAATAGACATAGGTACTCTATGAAGGCACACAATATGCTTCACATACAACTTTGCTAAACTAGCTACAGAATAAGTGGCTTTCACAAGCAAGAAATGTGTAGACTTGGTTAACCTATCCACAATCACCCAAATGGAATTGTATCCATCCTTGGAATGAGGTAAACCAACCATAAAATCCATAGCAATCCTTTCCCACTTCCACTCAGGAATTGAAAGAGACTGAAGCTTCCTAGAAGGCTTTTGATGTGTAGCTTTCACTTGTTGACACGTCAAACACTTAGCAACATAATCAACTACATCCTTCTTTAGTCCATCCTACCAGTACAAGTCTCTAATATTGTGGTACATCTTAGTGACACCTGGATGTACGCTGTAGGCTATAAAATGTGCTTCCTCAAGGATCTCCTCTCTTAAATCATCCACATCAGGAATACATAATCTACCATTGATCCACAAAACACCATTATCATTAAGTGTAAAATAAGTGAACTTCCTTGCTCAAACATTCTCTGTAAGCTCTTCTAGAATAGGATCTCGGCTCTGAGTTGCCTTAATCCTATCCCTCAGCACATATTGCACTTTAAGTTGAGCTAGTAGTCCACCTGATCTACTCATCTTCATCATCAGACCTTGATCCACTAACTAATGCAACTCTTAGATTAACGGTCTCCTCTTCACATTAATGTGAGCAAGATTGCCTGAGGATTTCCTACTCAAGGCATCTGCTACCACATTAGCCTTGCCTAGATGATATAGAATCTCACAATCATAATCTTTCAACAATTCCAACCATCTCCTCTGCCTCAAATTCATATCTCTCTACTGGAAAATGTACTTAAGTCTTTTATGATCAGTAAAAATCTCATAAGTCACTCCGTATAGATAATGTCTCAAAATCTTGAGAGCAAAGATCACTGCAGTCATCTCTAGGTCATGGGTAGGATAGTTTTGTTCATGCTTCTTCAATTTTCTTGAAGCATAGGCTATTACCCTACCATTCTGCATCAACACACAACCTAGGCCAACTCTAGAGGCATCACAATACACTGTGAACTTATCTTCTCCATTAGGCAAAGCCAAAACTAGAGTTGTGGTTAACTTCTCCTTCAGCAACTGGAAACTATTCTCACAAGCTTCTGACCATTTAAATCTCACATTCTTTTGAGTCAAGCGAGTTATAGGAGCTGTAATTCTAGAAAAATCTTGTACAAACCTCTTATAGTACCCAACTAAACCCATAAAACTCTGAATCTTAGTAACTGAAGTCGGTTTAGACCACTCAAACACTACCTCAATCTTCTGTGGATCAACTTGGATACCCTATTTAGACACCACGTGTCTAATAAATGCAACACTCTCCATCCAGAAGTCACACTTTGAGAATTTAGCATAAAGCTGATGTTCTCTCAGTGTCTATAGTACAGTCCTTAAGTGATATATATATTCTTCCATACTTCTCAAATACACTAATATATCATCAATGAAGACTACCATAAACTGATCCACAAATGGTCTAAATACCTTGTTCATCAGGTCCATAAAAGTTGTTGGTGCGTTAGTCAAGCCAAAAGACATCACCAGAAACTCATAATGGCCATATCGAGTGCGGAATGCCATTTTAGGAACATTGGCTTCACTGATCCACAATTGATGATAACCTGACCTCAAATCAATCTTGGAAAAGAACTGTGCACCCTGTAGCTAATCAAACAAGTCATCTATCCTTAGGAGAGGATAATTATTCTTCACTATCACCTTGTTCAGCTCTCTGTAGTCAATGCATAGTCTCAAGGTACCATCCTTCTTCCTTATAAATAGGACTGGTGCACCCTAAAGAGAAACACTGGGTCAAATAAAACCCTTATCCAGTAATTCTTGTAACTGCTACTTCAACTCTTTCAATTTTGCAAGAGCCATTCTGTAGGGTGGCATTAAAATAGGGGTAGTGCTTGGAACCACATCTATACAGAACTCAATCTCTCTGTGAGGTGGTAAACTTGGCAACTCCTTAGGAAAAACATTAGGAAACTCACAGGCAATAGGAACATCTATAAGTGATAACTTCTCCACTAAAGTATCCCTAATTAATGCTAAATAACCTTGACAACCCTTCCTCAGCAACTTCCTAGCCGTAATAGCAGAAATGAGATTCTGAGGTGCAGAACTCTTATCATCCACAAATTTAAATTCTTCTTCACCAGGAATTTTGAAAGTCACCTCTTTACTTCAACAATCCACCATGGCATAGTGCTAAGATAACCAATCCATACCCAGAATAACATCAAATTCCATCACATTCAACAAAATCAAATCAGTGGACAATTCTCTACCTCCGACAAGAATTGGACAACCAGAAAGAACAACATCGATGTCCAAAGAATCACTTAGAAGAGTGGCGACAAACAAAGGAAAAGCCATCCTCGAAGCTTGCCAATAAGACTTGAAAATAAAAACAGGAGAAATGAATGAATGCGTGGCACCTGGATTAAACAAAACCCACACGTCTAAGTAACAGATAGAAACAATACCTACTATAACTACATTAGATACCTGAGCATCCTGTAAAGTGAGATGGAAGACTCTGGCCTGACCTCGACCTCCCTACTGACTGGTAGAATCCTAGCCAACACCTCTGGCACCTCCTGTGGTACCTATACCATGACCCTGCTGAGGAACAATATGGGTAGAACTCTGAAGCTGAGTTGGAGGCAACTAAAAAGGAATGGGTGCTGCACTGGCAATCAACTGCTATGGAAATTATGGAATCTATGATTGCTAATAAACAGAATAGGGACATGATCTAGTAAAATTTCCCTTTTTTCTGCATCTGAAACACGTCAGCAGTGTCATATAACACTGTCCCTGATGGACTCTACCACACATCTGATAAACACTGATAGTTGACCCAAAACTACGACCACTACTGCTGCTTGAAGCACCTGACCCGAATCTGAATGGTCTACGCTAACCTCCATGGCCATGTCTACTGCTCTAGTGTACCCTCTACTACTGCCTCTGACTTTGCTGGGCTAAGCCTCTTTACTAACTACTTGAACCGATCTAAAAACTCGAGTATGGAGTAGTCTAAAATCCACTTAACTGAACGCCCAACTGGTAATAATCAGGAATAGCTCCTTGCCTGACTAGCCTTAGCTCAATCTCCTTGGCCAACTCTATTACTGACTCTAGAGTAAAGCCCATTGTAGGCATACCAGCAAATGTAAAACCCAAACTAGTGACATAAGTAGTGACTGTGAAGTATTGATCTCGCATTAGGTCCACTGTATATCTGCCAAGTCGAAGGAACTCTCTGGTATAGTCCTCAATAGATATGTCACCTTAATGCTAGTCAATCGGAGTCTATAGCTCATACGGAGTGGCACTAGGCAGAATCTCCTCATAAATCGCTCTCTGAACTGTGCCTAGGTCATTGTCATCATGTATGGTTGAATCATCTGGATAAACTAGTCCAGGGCTAGTCCCTTTACTGATAGCTCAACTATCATGATCTACTGATACTCAGTATGAGCAGTCCAAGTCCTCATCTCGATCACATGTAGAAAATCTAGAGGGTCAAAAGTCCCATCAAAAGCTATCCTGCTAACTCTAGCATAGAACAGGGCTGCCTCAAGGTCAGACATACCCTGCTGATAGGCAGGCTGAACAAGTAGTGCTACAGGAGGTACTAGAATATTCTCATACTCAGGCTCTATAGGTTCCTCATCCTGTAGCTCTCTCTACCTACGGTGACCTACTGCTCCTCGAGGTCTAACTCTGCCTCGACCTCTATGCCTAACTGGCGACTCAGGAGGTAAAACCTTGTCTTGGAAGGACTCATAATCCTTGGCCTCAATGATTGGTGGAGCGACATGCGCTCACCTCCTCATTATAAAAAGATAAATAGAAGGATTCAGACAAGACAGACAACTAATGGTAACGCAAAAAACTAAATCAAGGAATACTTATCAAGACATACTCGAATCTAATTAACTATAGTAGTTTTAAAAGAAAACACGACACTAAAAACTAGGGCTACAACTCTAACAACTAAGGCCTTGATACAAAACTCCGCTCTGATACCAACTTTGTCTCAACCCAAACTGGGGCCATGATCGGCACTAGGGAACGAGAATTCTTTCAAATTCGGAACCCATAGCAAGCCTTAAAATAATAAAAACAAAAAATAAATAAAATGAAATAAATAAAAAACATCAAAATTTAAATCTCAATAATTATATACTAAATAATCTCTTGAGAATCACCTAGTTTCAGAAAAGTTGTCAAGCCCAATGATGTTCTTTGCCAGGACAAGAGGGAAAGGATTTAGGCCAGCTTCCACTTAGTCTAGAATGTGAAGAACCTTCGGGTTATAGTTGATAGAAAGGGAAACCAATAGAAATTGAGCATATAGGCAAAGGGCAATCATCTAAGGCCAGTAAACCTTATTGCTATCTACAGTCATAATAGCTTTGAGAAAAGAGCTTATTAGAACCTCATTATTAAAGATAAAAGCAAAGAGAAGACTGAGGGAAAAGGTTGAATAACCTAGCCATTTGGTATTTGATGGAGTGTAGAGCTGGGCTTTCAACTATTGGAATCATGATCTGACAAGCAGAATCCATCTGAGAACCTAAGATACTTCGAATTCCTCTAGTAGGAGAAATAACTCTATTGTGTTGAATATGAAGATATATTTTTAAGGATCCCAAAATTGAGCAAGAACATGGAGAAATGGGAAATTAATCTTCCTAACATATAGATATTGGAAAACATATAGATAAAATGGCTCTAATCTAGCCCATGATCCACCATGCAAGCTTTTCAAGATTGGTTATAGCTATTTTAAGCTTCTTTCCATCATTTTAAGAGGTTGGATTACTATTTAGAGAGAGAGAGAATGAAGAGGATTTGTGTGAATAGGAAATTAGGGATTTTGAAGAAGAGTTAGGAGATTGCCTCTATGATCAGGTGATGTCTCTATGTGTTAAGGTGATTCTCTATCACCTCTTCATAAAGAAGTGATGCCTCTATGAATAGGTAATGCCTCTCTAATAGTAGTGGGTGTACTTTTGTGTTGCTACAAAATGATTGTATAGTACATGCAAATTCAAGAGAAAAGCATTTCAGTAATGAAAAATTCCTCAATTGATTTAAAGTTCAACTAAAACTTAAATTTAAAAGTTGCATCATTCATCTAGTGCAAAGTATGAAAATACTAAGATGAGAGGTTAATTCAAAAGGTAATAGATCTATAGTGCAAAACAGCAAAAGTGTCTCTAATCAAAATGATCCTATACTAATATGCCTCTGGACTATCCCTCTACTCATCATCTCCATGCTGATAAGCTCCCTTATTGGTAGGGACATCCACATGATCATCAACAGAATAAGCTCCCTCATCATTGCTTTCATCCTTAGCATGTTCATCACTCATGTCATCCTTATCCTTATCACTCTCAACCTGGAGAGCAATAAATTGACACTCAAGAGGAGTAATCTTGGCATAACTAACCTCATCTCGGTCTTGTCAAGATGAAATAAAAGGTAAGAAATCATGAGAGCATGCATACATGTAGAAATAAGTCATAGTTATTATCTTTCATTGCTATGTCATCTGCATCAAGAAGTCTTGATAGGCCTCAATCACCTTATACATATACTCTCCTTGATCTTGAGGTATCTATGTAATTAATATATTATTAGAATTAATCATGTGTTAAGTTAAATTTTAGAATATGACTTTGAAAGAAGGGAACTAACATGTGTAATGGCCTCTGGTAAGAACTTTAGCTCCAAGCTCCTGTCTAGCATTAAGAACTAATGAGAGAGCTTACTTAAAGGCACCCAGCAACAGGTCAATAAGTCAGGAGTGGAAGCAAGCCTACTAGTTATCATTTGAGACTTAAAACTAAAAGGCCTTTTAGTAGGTAGTGTGCTAAAGAGGTACCTTCACCACTAGGCATAATACGGGGTTAATAATAGGGTCTCTTAAGTATAGTAGGCCTAGGATGAAGGGTTGGTGCCCTAGTTGGCACCTACTAATGAAATTTAGTTAGGAAATAGTATCCACAAACATAAATGTGAAATAACATGTTTAATAGAATTGCATGCTTACTTGAGGTGTAGGTGCAGGTAAAGGCACCCTCTATAGGAGATAAGCTCATGTGAAGTCCGCATATTGAGACTTCCTTCTCTCATAATAATTTGAAGCATCATCTCCCATTAGAGCCTAATCAAGCTTGTCTCCCTCTAACTCATATGCCCAAAAAATATGTTGGGGAGGAGCGAGGGGTGCTCATCTCACTCGAGCGCCCATCCGCCATTGGTGTACCCTCTTGTCGAGGTACTAAACTCAAAATCAAATCCTCAAAGTAGTACCCTCCTCCTAAATAGTAGAATTAAGTGGACTATGGCATAAGACCATCCAATATAGGGACCCCATAAATCTGTGCACAATGGTGAAAATAAGCTAGTAAGTGAATGAATTTAATTCATAAATGTGTTGCTAATTATAATTATTTTTGTAGGTACCTACCTCATAATGTGTGAGAGTGTTCAGTCACTTACGATGAATATGCACGTGAGCAACTAGTCTCCTCCAAAAGTGATTGGGGCCCTATCTCGCCATAGTAGGAAAAGGAGTGTCACTAACATGAGAGATCCCTATAATCAGCTACAGCTCTAGAGCCTAATCCTGTAAGAGAAAGGAAGAAATGTTAAAAAATCATGATAATAGTATTTGAAATGGAACTTAATAGTAAAAGAGGAGGGAAGTACCAAAATAGCATGCTAGAAACCACAAAGCCTTTTGGCTCTATGCACTAGCTCATCTACACCCCTATATAGATAAGCTAGAGCATAACTGCCCCAGTCATATGATGCCACTAGGTCCATATCTCTCAGGGGCATTAGAAAGCTCAAGTTTATAGAATTGGCAATTTTTATAAAGAGAGTGGTGCCCAATAAGTAAACAAGGAATGCATGCACTACCTGATACATCTGATGAGGTATGGTAGCCACCTTAACTCTAGCATAGGTATAGAAGCTCCTAATAGAATCGAGCTTTACTATGTATATCCCTTTTATATCTGGGACCATGCTAAGCAGAAGGTCAATGAAAGTATAATGGTATGGAGATAGGCGATGCAGACTTGCATCAAGAGGAATAGAATCCCCTGCACACATAATTCTAGTGATAATAGCAAAAGCAATTGGATTAAGGGTAAACTTCCCTAAAGGAAGGTGGAATGTGTGAGTAGTGTTAGACCATCTATTCATCAGAGCATATAGAGGCTGGTAATCTATATGCCCCTCTGCATCAGATGTGCAAGAATGAAATTAGAAAATTTAGTATCACAAATACGAGTCTTCACCTCATTTATGAGCTCATCATACTCGATATAGGCACCACTGACATTCCCAACACCCTTGAGGGTGTGGGCATCGAGCTATAGGAACAAAATAAGGAGTTGAATTACTATTTATGTGAATAAAGTCAGTTTTTTTAACTTCATCAATGACGCGAACGATGCCTTTTAGCTAAAAGGTGATTGCCTTATGCGAAGAGGCAACCACCTCATTATGATGAAGCGATCTCCTGATCAAAGGGGTGACACCTATTCATGTTGGTGATATGATAGAATGGTTCAATTTTTATAATTTTATTTAATGAAATCAATTTTTTTTGGTTAAATGATAAACATGCATCTATAAATAGTAATCCAATGTTATTTAATATTATTTGGAGGAAAAATCAAAGAAATCAGGTACTAACCTCTCTCATAGCCAATTCGCAGATATGGGATCACTCATCTACAAAAAAGGGGATATTATCTCTAATGTTGAGCTCAAAACTACGTAGGGGGTGTACTGAGGGAGTCATTAGGTCTTATGTAGGTAAATTCGGGGTCTATACGATGTTTATAGTGATAAAGGATTTCAAGAGTAAAAGAAAAGAAAAGAAAGAAAAAAAAAGAATTTGAAAGTAAAAGTGAAACTGGCTTTGAAAAAAGGAAAAAGAATTTATATGTCAAAGTAGAAGGGAAAAAGAGGAAGACTTATTGAAAAGAAAAGAAAGGAGGAGGATGAAGCCCATTTGAATCCTCAAATTGCATGTCATTGAGAATGTTTGGTCATGTTTGAATCCTCAAAGTGCATCTTCCTTTTTGATATGTTTTTAGTCAAGTTTGAATCCCCAAAGTGTAAATCATAAGAAGCATCTAGTCGAGGTTAAATCCCCAAAGTACACATTGCAAGGAATGTTTAGTTGGGTTTGAATCCTTGAACTACATCTTTTTTTAGTAAATGACTTCTTGAACCAAGAAAACTTGGAAATCATGCCAAACTATAATAAGTGATTGATCGGGCCAAGAAAACCTGAGGATCACTAACACATTTTCATTTTATTTTACTGTTTGACTTATTGAGCTAGGAAAATTTAAGAATCATGCCAAACTAAAATGAATGGCTGAACAAGCTAGGAAAACCTGAGGATCATAATCACATATTCATCTTCTTTTACTGGGTGAATTTTTAAGCCAAGAAAACTTAGGAATCATGCCAAACTATAATGAATGGATGATTGGGCCAGGAAAACCTAAGGATCATGGTTTTCATCTTTTTTTACTGAGTGACTTCTTGAGTTAGGAAAACTTGGGAATTACGCCAAACTATAATGAGTGGCTAATCAGGCTAGGAAAATTCAAGGATCATAGTCACATTTTCATCTTCCTTTACTGAGTGACTCATTGAGCCAAAAAACTTGGGAATCACGCTAAACTATAATAAGTGGCTAATCGGGCTAGGAAAACCTGAGGATTATGGTCACATTTTCATCTTCTTTTATTTAGTGACTTCTCGAGCTAGGAAAACTCAATAATCGTGCAAAACTATAATGAGTGGCTAATTGGGCCAAGAAAATATGAGGATTATAGTCACATTTTGAGTTAAAGTTTGACCTCTTGAGTTTGAATTCCTGAGGCTAACAGTCGAGTAAAGTTCGAAGGTCAGGTATGTTATTTTTATCCTTTAATCCTTTTATATATATATTACTTTTTAAAAAAATTAATTTCTTGAAATTCAATTTTTTGAAAAAATAAAGGGGCAAACTATGGACACCTTCAGTTTGATTGACTCGCAATGAAAGCCCGATGATGAGAAAGTATGAGTTTTGAATGCAAAAGAAGCCTAAAAGCTCTCTAAAATAGACTTAAAAGCCTAAAACACCAAATTCAAGCCCAAGCCCATTGCATTTTGGTCCAAAGGCCTAGACTTGGCCTGGGTGAAAAGGTGATCACCAATAAAAAGACATTGCCTCTTCATTATGAGCATCGGTGAGGTGATGCTTGATAAAAAAGGTAGCACCTCTTTATACCCACCCTCTGTAACATTAAATGCCATTAATGGTAGCAGCTAAGGCCTACCTGCCTCTAATTTAAGACATTTTTAAATATAAAAGAAAGGGAAATAGGTACGAAAAAGGAAAAAAAAGGCATGGGGAATGATAAAAAGGAGGGGGAGAGGGTGAGAGTGAGTGGGTTGGGAATTGAAAAAGGCAAAAAGAGAAAGAGGCTTAAAAGGAAGAGTATGGGCAAAAGAGATAGTACTTTTTTTGTTTGAAAAGAGGCTAGACTTTTAGTCTCTAGAAAAAGGGAAAAAAAAGAAAATAGAGAGAAAAGAAAAAGAAAAAGGAAAGAAGAAAAAAAAAGAAAAAGTATTTTAGAGCTAAAAGACTTAATTTTCTTAAGAAGGAAGATGAGTCTTTCATATTCAAAGTATGCAAATCAAGAAACCAAGCTCTAGGGCTTAGTTAGGAGCATCAACTCATCCAAACCATTAAGAGTCCGTATTTTCAAACTTTATGTTCTTCATTTCATTAAAAGCTTTTGATTTATTACTCTCTTGCTTATTTTCATGAGTTTTATTGCTTATTTAAGGTCATATAAAAGCATGAATATGTGAAACATTGAGTACTGGTTGTTAATCTTTGTGTATTTGTAACAGTGTTTACTTGTTTATCTTGTTTTCAAAGTTTATTAAAAATTAAGATGTGTAGTATGCTGCAGGGTCTATTAAAGAGGCCAGTCTCTTCATAGAGGCATTGCCCCTTCTCATTGTGGTGATATAAGATTGCCTCCAAGTCAGGAGGCGACGCCTTTTTGAAAAAGCAACTCGTCTTTGAAAAAGTGACTCCTCTTTGAAAAAGCAATGCCTCTTTGAAGAGGCGTCATTGCTTTATCAGGATCCTACAAGTCTTCTTTCATTTTTTTTATGCTTATTTTGTATATTTTGCATAATTCCCATTTTTTTCTTGTTATATATATTGATTTTATGCATGGTTGCTATGTTGCTTAATGTTATTATTATACAATATTATTTGGTTATTTGTGGACTATTTTATGGTTTTATTTCTATTTCTTATAAATCATACTTATTAGTTATTTTATGAATATTATTGTTAATTATAAGAAAGGTCTAATTTATATTTATTTCAGGGATTGTTTAGTGATTTTTAATCATCAAGTAGTTATTCTATTAATTAGTTCTTGAGAGGTTTTATTTGTATTATTAATTAGTTTATTTTTGGTTTATTTATGGTTTATTTTTTTTGTTTATTTTATGTTTCTTTGAACAAAATATTATAATCCTTAATCCCTTCCCCCATTCATTTGGAATGTATGGTTTTAAATTATTATTATTTGTTTTATGTGTATTGAATGTAGGGCTATAAGCATGAAAATAAGACTAATATACAAACTCAGACTAAAATATAAAATTGGAAATGATTGCAATCCATATTAAAATAAGGAAATAATTTAAATAATCAAAGGTAATAAAATAAGAAACACACACGGAGGCCAACTGCAAAGGTTGGATGGACATTCCAAAAGCCCATACCCAATTTTTGAACTCGATCTCTAATGATGGCTTCTAAGAACCTTTGTGGAATCCAATTACTGTATAGTGTGTCCCAGCTTTTATCCGGGTGGGGACTCCATCTCCATTTTAGGCCACAAGCTCTTTTTGTATTTCCTAGTGGGCTCTGAACTCATATAGTGCCGTGGTCACCAAATAGTTGGGTGCACACTTAACCCTGCTTATAAATGGTGGGGTTTAGCACACTTCCAAGAGTTTAGCAACCACGACACTATTTTAGATCAGGGCTCTAGAGAACACACTACTATTTCATAAAGACATAGTGTGGAGATGAGGAGTGGCCACCCAGGGTAATAACTAGGACAAATCAAAGGTGGTGGTAACTTGATTCTCTAAAAGAAAGTTAACACCACAACAAGGAGATTCTATATACGAAATACCAACTTCTCTTAGTCTTGTGTTCATTTAGAATTAGTTTATTAATTAATTACCTTATTCTTTAATTACATGCAATTTCATTTTAAACCCTAATTATCATTCATCTAACCCAAGACAACTAGTCATGAAATGACACATAAAAATTGCATTCATATAACGAGACGTCCCTAAATTAGTCTAAACTATGTTAATTTTAATTAGGTTAACTAAGTCTATATTTTATTTATAAGTGAAATAGAACTAAATATGGGCCTACATTTTAATTAAAGTAGTGAATTAAATCTACTTTTTTAATTCTAAAGAAATGGGCCTAGGTCTATTAATTTTTATAGAAATGAGTTGGATTGGTTTTGAATTAATGGACCTAGTTCTAATTAATTTTAATTTAAGTGAAAAATGAGCCTAAGCCTATTTATTTTAAGAGAAAGAAAAGATGCTTTAATGGACTAGGCTATGTCTAAATTAATTTTAATAACTAAAAGGTGGGCCGAAATCTAAATTAACCTAATGGGCCTAAATTAATTTAAAAGTTAATGAAAACATAAAATCCAATTACAAGCCTATTTTAAATGGATTAACCCTAAACATGGGCTTGGGGCCTAAAATGCATAAAAATAAACAAATAAGCCCAAAAACATAAAAATAAAATAAAATACTAAAACAATCAAATAAAAAATATCAAACATGTAATTAAATTATTTTTTCTAAAAATACCTAATTTGATTTCATGCAACCTAAATTAACTAATGCCATCATTGATTTAAATTTAGGTTTTACCAAATGAACCTAATTACTAATTAATTTTAATATAAAAAAGTAAATATTCATTATTCCCACTATTAGGGCTATTACAATTTCTACATACAGAGAATACAAAAAACTAATTAAATACATAGCCCAATAAACCAAATAAATAAAAATATAGAATAATAAAAGAAAGAACCCTAAAATCTATGTGAAAATCATAACTGAATTAAATCCATGGTATTCCATGGACTTTCAAGGGTATTTTATTTGATCAATCAGATCTCCATGGTTCAGAGCATTCCCATCATCATCATTAAAAAAACAAAACAATAATAAAAAAATTTTTAGATTAAAAAAAGAATAAAGAAAAAGAAATATTAAAAAGATGAATACAAATAAAGAAAAGAAAATAAGAAAAGAAAAAGGATGAGGTTTGGTGTGATGTAGTATTAATTTGCTCCTTAGAGTTTGATTGATTAAATGTTTGAATAAGTTTGTAGCTTGATTTTTATTTCTTAGGCTTAACTATGTTCTTTAAGAAACTTAAAAAACAATGTATACAAAAAAAATATTTTTTTCCCTTTAAAGCTCTATGCTCTCCCCCACCCCCCCCCCCCCCCCCCCCCAAAAAACTCATAAAGAATAGGATAATTGTATTTATTTATTTATTTTAATTATTTTTAAACCAATCAGAAATTAAATAAATGGATTTTTCATAAAAATATAATAAAAACTCCACCGATCAGAATTGTATATTTTCTATTGGAATTGTGGAATTTCGATCGGAATTCCATAATTCTGATAAAAAATCTATAATTTTGATCGGAATTACATATTTTTTATCGGTAATTTTTTAATGTTTAATTATAAAAGAACCTCTGAAAGAATTAAAACTTTTCAATTAGGTCCTTAAAGAAAACATTACAATTAAGTCCTTAAAAAGATTGCAATTAAGCTTTAAGATTGAAAAAATCAATATCTATAAACCTATTTGTAACAAATTTTCATCATTGGAGTTCTCCATCGTATCCAAACTCAACCATCCTAAAATTAGGTGCTTACACCACCGCTCACACTATTATTATGTTTCCATTAAAATTAAACTAGGTAGTACGTATTAACTAATTTTTAATTTTATAACTAAATAATGTTAATAAAAAGAAAAGTAATTTATAAATAAAGTTGTAATCATTACAAAGTTAAAAATTTTGTAACTCAATAATTTCATTAGTTACTTGTACATTTAACACGTTTAGATATAAAATCTGTTTATAAATTAAATTACTTTACTAATTATTTACAAGGATAAATTAGTATTACCCTTGAGGTTTGGCTAGCTAACTACTTCGTCCATACTTTTATAAAAATCAATTAAATAGCCCTTGAAATTTTTACTTTGGACTGTTTGCCCCCTCTGTAAGATTTCTTCATAAGACATCATTAAGTAGAGTTAAAATGACTTTTTGCCCATTAGTTACAAAAAAACCCATTCTAGTTACAAAGTTTCCCTCTTTCCCCTTATACAATATTTTTATACTATTTCACTAAGTCAAACCCTAACTATCTTTGTCTCTTTTGCATTTTTCTATCTTGAGTGTCTTTTTCTCCTTCTTTTAATCCATGAGTGTCTCTTTCTTCTTTCTTAAACCATGAGTGTGTCACTTTCTCCTTTCTTAATCCATGAGTGTGTCACTTTATCCTAACATTGACAACGTGTATTTATAGTCCTTAAAGTGATAAAGCCAAGAATTGTGGTCTTTGAAGTGGTGAAGCCAAAAAAGGGAATGGATTACTCAAAGGTAAGAAAAACGTGGTTTTTTTTATAAGAAAAAGTTAATGTCCAAATTCGTAGGAGCTTCCATGTTCTTGTAAATAAAGGAGGTAAAAAAGATTTAGGGTTTTTATTTGTAGTAAATTTAGGATGAAACAATAGTTAGGGTTTTAATAATTATATTAAAGTAGTTGACAAAGTGGGTTTTTTTGGGTAAAGTACAAAAAAGTACCATGTGGTTTCACACTTTTTGCTTTAAGGGACAATGCGGCAAAGGGACATATGACAGATGATAGATGACATGGAGCCACATCATCTACCACGTAGAATTACTTAATGACATCACTAATTTGTCATTGAAGTGAAAACGATGGTGTACCACATGTCACCTAAGTGCAAAAGGGAAAAGCCACAGGATACTTTTTTGTACATATATTAATTGAACATAATTAGTCAAAATTCAGTTGATTTTGTATAGTAATGATCTAAACTAAAGTAATAATTTATTGCATTTTTGAATAATCTTATTTTTTAAATTTTAATAAAAATAATAAAATATAATAAAAATAAATTTAATTCATGTCATCGGTTATCATTAATATTAATCATTATAATATTTTTCATATTAGTATTGAGCATAGTTGCATTCACATTTATTGATTGGGAGAAGTAGTGGATGCCAATGAGATTTAGATCAAATAGTGTAGGTTGAAGTCTTAAAACCTTTCAAAAAATTTTAGTTAATTAGTTCAATTATTGAAGTTTCAAGGAACTCCATCTGAACCTCATTCAAATCCATTTTATATTGTTGGCAAGTCATTTACTAGAGTTTTAATGCCAACTCTTATAGCTGAAATCATTGAAGGTACTGTACATGTATATACCATTCATTAGCCTTGTGAATGAGGTTTAGATGGAGGTCCTTGAAACTTCAATAATTGAACTAATTAAGTAAAATTTTTTAAAAGGTTTTAAGACTTCAGTCTATGTTATTTAATCTAAATCTCATTGCCAATCACTACTACTTCTCTTAATCAATATAGATGGATGCAGTTGTACTCAATATTAATATAAAAAATATTGTAATGATTAATATTTATGATAACCATTGACATGAATTAAATTTATTTTTGTTATATTTTATCATTTTTATTAAAATTTAAAAAGGAAGATTATTAAAAAAAATACAACAAATTATTACTTTGGTTTAGGTCATTACTATACAAAATCAATTAAATTTTGACTAATTATGTTTGATTAATATATGTAAAAACAAGTACCTTATGGTTTTTCCCTTTTGTACTTAGGTGACATGTGGTACACCATTGTTTGTACCTTAATCATAAATTAGTGATGTCATTAAGTAATCCTATGTGCCATATGACATGGCACCATATCATCTACCACATGTTTATGCCATATCATTCCTTCGCATACATCAAGAGCCATGTAGGATTACTTAATAACGTTCTTGAATTTGTCACTAAAGTACTAATGACGAGATACCACAGGCCACCTAAGTGTAAAAAAAAAAAACAACCATAGGCCCTCAAAGCTAAAAGCACGAAACCATAGGATACTTTTATGTACTTTACCTTATTTTTTTTATTCAGTTAAAGTTTGCAAAGAAGTACAATATCACTATGGAATTCGATGAAGTTGAGAAATAAATAGCTAATGTGGACCTTGATAAATATAGTTATATTTTTTAATGGATGATTGTCATGAACTCTTTAATATTAAGTCTGATTTTATGGATGTGATTACCAGTAAATGACAATATTTAAGAAATAATTATGATATGATGCTTATATTTCATAAATAAAAAAGGCTAGATATTGGAATTTATGTATATGAGTGTCATAACCCAATATCAATTGTGTGTAAGGATGATGGGAGTGCAAAACAACATGATGAATGTAGTGGTGAAACAAATGGTGCTAAAAAGATGACAGGGATGAAGGAGTGTGAAGTTGATGGGAGTTTTTTAAATCTAGTGGGAATGGATATTGAAGGTGATGGAAGTGAGGTGATTAAGTAGACAGTTGGTGGTGTAGATGAAGTTATGGAGGTACCTGGTGAAGAAAATGCATATGAAGAAATGCTATTTATAGAGGTAGACCTTTTTATAAAAGAAAACCTTAAAGAAGAAATGGTACAAAAGTATGAGGATGAAATTAGATAGGAGCCTGAGGAAGAAATTAAACAATATCCTGAGAATGAAGCCGGTCAAGAAGAAATTAGGCAAGAGCATGAGGATAAAATTATGATAGAGCATGAGGAAGAATTGTATAAAATCTTGATTTTGAAGCCAATGAAAATAATGAGGAAGTTAAAAGTGAATTTAGAGAAGGCAACATCCCTGCTCCTAATTTAGTTGAAGAGGAAATGCCTACAACTTCTCAAAATGTTAGGTATAGGGGAAAATGAAGGCATAAAGGTATGGGCAAGGGGAGGGAAAGAGGTAGGGGCAAAGGTACTACTGTAAGAAGTTTTGGTGGCACTAGTAGCTAGCATAATGTGAGGCTAACAACTGCACAAAGGTCATATAGGAGGAGTGATTCTACTGTGGGATTAGTGAGAGTAGTTATTATCAGTTTAATGATGATGACTACCACTTTTCTGATAGTGATGATTCAGATTAGATAGTGAATGCTCATCTTGAGATTTTTGAAAGTAATGAGATAACTGATGACAATGATGACTAAAAAGGTGAGCATAATAAAGATGTTAATGACAGTAAAGACTTGAGTAAAGTAGGTTCAGATAAAAGAAATAGTTGTTGAATTAAGTGATGCTGATAATGAAAATGAGCCTGAACAGGTTCAGAATCATGGGGGTAAAGAGTTCAAAATAGGAGTAATTTAGATCTTTATAAGGGGATGGGTGCTATACCCTTTGCACCAAAGGATGATGGTGAAATTCTTTTTAAAAAGGGACATGTATTCGATGATGGCTACCATTATATAAGGGTTATAAAAGATTATGCAGTAAAAGGAGGATTCATTTTGGATTGGAAGAAGAATAAATATGGTAGAATTACTATTTTATGCAAAGGTGAAGGATGTGATTGGAGATTGCATGCCTCATGTTTAAGTGACAAAGTTACATTTATGGTGAAGACACTCAATGGTGATCATACATGCATTAGACCAGTTGAAAACAAAAATCCTAATGCCAAACAAGATGGATTTCAAACAAGCTAAAGGATTTATTAGCTATTGACCTAATAATTAGGTATGAATTAATGGAGAAAGAAATGAAAGAAAATTGGGCATTGAATCGCCAAGATGGTAGTTATACAAAGCCAAATTATTGGCTAATGAGCGTATTATGGAAAACCTTGAAGAATCATATGGAAAACCTTAGATTAATAAATCCTGGAACAATGGTTAAATTTTAACATTTTGAGAGGCATCACTTAGATGAAATTCCAATGTTCCAAAGGGTTTTTGTTTGTTTTAAAGCTATGAAGTCAGGTTTCTTAGAAGGGTGTTGGCCTTTCAATGGCATGGATTGTTGTCATTTAAAAGGACCATTTGGGGGGGGGGGTGTGGTCTTAGTGCAGTGGCACTTGATGGAAATATAAGTGTAATGTCCCTTACTTTAGTAGTCATTGAAGGAGAATACAAAGACTTTTAGTTATTCTTCCTTGATTTGTTGAAAGGATGCATAGGTTGTGAAGACAAAGGGAGACATTATACTTTTATGTCTGATAGACAAAAGGTAATTCTTATTTGTATTATGCAGTAAGATTACAACTTATGAGGTGCATTTAATATTATATAACTATTCATTTTTAGGGGATGATTGATGCTACTTAGGTGGTCTTTCCTACAGTAGATTATAGGTTCCGTTATAGGCATATTTTTATGAACTTCTATAGATAACCTTGAATAAGGTTATTAATGCAAGTAGAGCATGCAAATTGATACCAAGCAGAAATGATGAATATAAGGTAACTGAGGGAATAGTGAGGTATGATGTTCATCTTAATAATAGGAAGTGTAGTTGTAAATGGTGGGAGATATTGGGAATCACTTATAAGCATTCAACAATCTGCATTGGCTATAATAGAGATAATTCTGAGGAATATGTAGTTGAAGTTCATTAAATTCAAAGGTACCTTAAAGAGTATAGTGGTGTTATACATCCATTGTCCCAAATGGACTTAGAAACCTTGGACACATAATTGCATATGTACCCTTCCCCATTGAAAAGGTTACCAGGCAGGCCAAGAGTGAATATATCATGCCAAAAAGGTGAAGTTGGATCATCAATTGCAAGGAAAAGATCATGCACTATTATATGTAAGAATTATGGCCAACTAGGTCATAACAAAAGAGGTTTCCAAAGAGCTCCTGCTGATTTAAGACTTAGTCTAATCCAAGAGTGTTTTTTTTTTTGCTTTTAATTGGAGATAACTTATTATGATTGGCTTTAATATGCAAGCTCATCAATTGAAAGGTAGTACAATAAGACATACCTCTTCAAGGAAAACTTATTATGATTGGCTTTAATATGCAAGCTCATCAATCGGAAGGTAGTACAACAAGACATACCTCTTCAAGGAAAAGAACTTAAAGACCGACCTCTTATAGTTAATGAGGCTATACTAGAAGTGGTAATCAAAGTAAATGGAGTCCAAATTTGGAGACACAACGATTGCACTTTAAGTGAAATTCAATGTTCATGGAAAAGTGTCATAACTTTCTTTGGATAATGATGATTTTATTTTGTGGTTGCTAAATTGGAAGACACTTTTTGTTTGACAATATACAATGTATTTTTTAGAAGTTGATGTATTTGATAAGTTATGATTCAGTTTAAGTTGTACTTGGGCATTGTAATGAACAAGTTCTTGTAGCATATAATGCTTATGTACAGCTTTGTAGAAAATTTTTTCAAGTTGGAAATGAAAATTGCTTATTGTGAATAAGTTATTGTAGCATATAATGCCAATTTTATTGTTTTTTCCTTTTACTTTATTAAGACTTGTCAATTTTTTCTGTGAAAGTTTATTGTCAAATGTTATATAAAGCCAAATTTTATTGTAAAAGTTTAGTATTTCAATTGTAAATAGATAACTTTTATTGTCTTTTTCCTTTAACTTTCGCAGACTTCACAACTTTTTTAGAATTGAAAGTGATATGCTTAGAACATCAAAGGCTATTGCATTTAATAGAAAAGGCAACCTTAGCATTTACATTATTGATACAACTAATAGATATTTAATTCAATACCTACCTATATACAGCTCCTGCAGGTTATATTTAAGAAGAAGTTTCATCCCATCCCATCCTATAATTAACAAAAAAAAAAAAAATTAACGGGGACACCATAATTTAAGCTTATAAAAAAGCTTCATCCAACTGAAAATCCCCTTCACCACTTAATAATGCATTCCTTTAATTTTTACTTCCTACTTAGAAGAGCCAAAGAAAACCATACAACATGAGTAATAACATCACATAACCTGTAAGTACACTCCTCGCATAATGAAGCCCATCTTCCAAATCTTCAAATTTCCCAAATAGCCTTCAATTTTCAAGCCACACATTCATCATTTCATCTTTTATCTTATTGAGGAGGGCATATTGTTGCTGTGGCCTACAATGGTCCTTTGGCGAAGAAAAGGAGTGCTCGCTCCACTTTAGTTTTGTGGAAAGGTGACCACTTTTTGACACCAATCAAGAAATCCTGTGAATTTTTTGGGTATGCAGTAGTAGTACAAGTGGTTCTTATTTTGATCATTTTTGCAAATCTCGATACCAGCCTTCCTTCCACAGCTGCAATTCACATTCAAGTACCGTCCTTCCTAATTATTTTCTAATGTTGCGCTTGAATATGACATTGTGGTGTCTAGCAAATCAAAACCCAAATTCTATTTCAGCTTCTTTGAACGAAATGAAAAAAAAGGAGGTAGGTAAATTCCAGTATTGAAATACTTTTTAAGTTAAATTTGTGTAAATGAATTGATTCTATTTTATACTTAAATACAAAAAGGTATTTTTGGATTTTATAAATTTTTTTTTATCTCTACCCCACTTTAAAACATAAATTTAACGAATTATATTGAAGAAATCTAACAGAGGGGGCAAGTAGTTCACGGTATCAAATTTTAGGAGGTATTGAATTGACTTTTACAAAAATATATATGAAATAGTTGGTTTGGGTAAACCTCAAGGGGTAATAGTAATTTACCCTATTTAGAAATTTAAAATTTAAAATATTTATTCAATATAAAATAGAAGTCTAATGTCAGTATTGATATAAATTAAACTACTTCATTTATTATTTGTATAGAAATTCAAAATACATATTTAACTTAAAATAAAAGTTTATTTTTTTCAATCCAATTTTTTAAATATGTAAGATGTTTAAAATAGTGTAATTATTTTTATTTGAATTTGTAAAATAAAATATTTTATTAAAAAATTACTTCATATATTGTATAAATTTATAGATAATATAGATATAAACATTTTATTTTTTGTCCAAAAAATTCACCTCTTTTCTAAGTTTCATTAATTGATAACCCATATTATTTTTGATTTCCCATCAAGTAATATTTTATGTTTTCTTTTTCCAATTAGTTGGTGCATGTGATTAAAAATCTATATGTTAAAATTGAGTGTAAGACCAATAACAGATTTAAATACCAAGATAAACTTTAATATGAAAGATTAGTCATAATTTATATCCATTTATTATTTTTTTCACTTTATAATATTTTTAATTATTTAATATGAATTACAAAAATATAAAATATATATAAAATAATTAATATTTTATATGATTTTTCTAAATAGTTATATATGGATCTAATAAATTATAATGATAGTTTTATAATTTAAATATTTTATGTATATATTTCATTAAATTTGATGATAAAGATAATATAAATTATTTTATCTTAAATTAAATATATATGATTTCTAATTATAAAATTTTTAATTTTAAAATACAAACTCAAATGATTTTTATTAGTTTTAAAATTTTCAAAAATAAAATAAGACTATTTATATCATTATATAAAACATACATTTTCTTTTTCATCCAATTTTTTTTATTTTTATTCATATTTTTATATATAGTATAGATAGTTTGTAATGTTGCTATATTTTGGTTAAGATTTGCAATTAGAAAAAAATTATTCAAAAATTCAATTTAAGAATGCATAATGTAATATATGTGCACATACATAACTACAAAAAAAAAAATTGGCATATTGATTATTATTAATAACAAATAATTTTCAAGACATGAAGATTGGAATATTGATTATTTGACATTGTTTTTAATATATTAAACTCAAATTGATGAAAGTAATATCTAATCCGTGTTAATATTATCAATTCATTAACAATGATAAAAATTGAGAAAAAAATAAAAAATGAAAATAATAAAATAAAAATAATGTAGAACAGAAAAATAATAAATCAACATAAAAAAAAATCTTCAATTGATTCATTCTTGATAAATTTGATTCATAACTAACTCACTAATGTAGAAAAAAATTAGAAAAAAAATAATTTACAAAATTCACATATACATAATAGAAAAAGAAAGACTATAACTTGCCCCTAATATTTTAATTTTTTCATGTTGAGTCATTATACATTAAATTCTTGCAATTTATTTTTGTATACATTAAATTATTGTACATTTATTTTTACACACAATTAGTTATTTGATCAAACCTTAATAAATTTTATTTTTTTATAAAGTTAATTAATTAAAATTTATTGAATAAAATTTAAAATGTATTATTTATTAACTAAGATCATCCTTTTATTAGTTATATTTTTTTTATTTAAGTAACCTTAAAATAATAATAATTGTTGTTGTTGTTATTGTTATTATAGCTATAAATAAAAAATTCTCAATTTGATTAAAAATTAATAGATTTTTTTTAATCTTATTTCAATATTTTCATATATATTATTTGACAAAGAAAAATAAAAAATAAATTTTCATGTGTTAGTTATACAAATTATTATAATTAGGATGTATTAATTATACAACATTTGGTAGAACAAAAACATAAGTACATACATTTCATTAATTGGAAGCCAACTTAAATTCATAAAATTATAATGGAATAAATGCGACTGCATTGGTAATTAAAGCAAGATGGTTTCTGACAGAAATTGCTTACCATTGATTATTGGGTTAAAGGCGTTTGATTGGACACTGCCTGCAAAATTATGTTCCAAAGCAAGAAAAAAAGAAATATTATGAATGCAGGGATCTTCTAAGCATAAGCTATAGAAGTTACTGGAACATAATTGTTAATAAGAAGACGTGCAAACCTGATTTTGAAGTTGATCTAATGGAGCACTTGCATCACATGTATTTATTTCCTGAAGAGAAAAAAAGTAGATAACGACAGCTATCATCAATCAGTCAAAACTGATTTGTATGTGATATTACGGGAACAAATAATACCATACTAACGTAAACCAAAATTTATAAGGAGTATACCCATATATTTTTAAATAATCATATAACACTAACTTATTGGACAACGGATGGGAATGTTGACACTGCTGAAGTTACGATAGATGCACGTCTGTTCCTAACATTGGCACTCGTCGAAGTTGGCCTTAACCTCTGTAGATGCGACATTAATTTGTTCCTTCTGAGCTGCCTGTAGTCTGCTGCCTATCCGCTTGATTAAATATTATACAATCCATACTATGTGCTTATGGGATGCTGTCAGCCCTTAAGAATTGAGCCTGTGCTGCTGTCGAGAATTTGTGCATTGTTCCTTGGCACAACCTTGTCAAGATGTGATGGGCATCAAACAATGCAATGTGACTTGAGGCAGCATGTGGCTGCATGATCTGAGTAGGGAGAGGGCTACTTGGATAGCACAAATGAGTGTGCAAGGTTGGCATTGGCACTTGGTCAAGTAGCTGGATGATGGGCATGCAGATTTGGCATATGGAAATTGGCTGGTTGAGCAAGGATTCTGATTGGCAAAATAGGCTTGGCAGTTGAGGGCGGTTATGACTGCTTCCTGAAATTGTGGGATGAAGATTTGACACACATACATATTCCCAACTTGGCAAGACAGTTTGCTAGGATGTTTGTAAATTATCTCTATGGCAGTTGGGGGTGTCAACTGCCACCTTAAAAATAGGGGGAAGCAAAACTGCTCCATGTAATCACCTTTGTAACTGCTATGTGCAATATATAAGCAGTATGTGTGTTTGGGAATTTTTGTATGAGGAGTCCCATTATTGTATCTTGATTATTGTGAGTTAAATAAACAGGTTAGGAGTGATTCCTGTATATTGTGTTGCCATTAATTCGAATTGATAAAGATTGACTTGTGCTCATAATTTAACAGCATGAAAATTTGGCTAAGTACTTGAACCTCTATTTTGTGTGTGTGGCTGAACTAAGTGTGTGCAGGCTTAGTTGCCTTACAGGCTGAATTTCTAGTGTGGGAAATTGACGTTGTAACAACTGGTATCAGAGCCCTGGTTGATGATGGCTGGGGGAAACAACGAAATTCGTGAAAGGGTGGCACGAATTGAAGCCTTAATCGGTGCTATTCCAGAAGTGGAAGATGATAAGCCATTACTGGACAAACTTGCAGACCTTAAGACTGAGATGGAGGGAATTCGCAAGACCCTGATTGATGAGGCTTCAAAATTTTGCAAAGATCATTCTGATCTGCGCGAAGAGATGGCAGTACTAAGAAGGGCTATGTGCAGTGCTTCAGAGAATGGTGAGCCATGATCCAAATTGAAAGTTCCTGAACCAAAGTGCTTCAAAGGGACAAGGAGTGTGAAGGAACTTGAGAATTTTCTGTGGGATATGGAGCAGTACTTTGTTACTGCAAAGGTGCCTGATTCAGAGAAGGTGACAATTACCAGCATGTATCTAACTGGGGATGCCAAAGTCTGGTGGAGAACTCGGTTGACAGATGACTCTAATGCTAGCAGGCCTAAGATTGATTCTTGGGAGAAACTTCAGAAGGAGATGAAGGATCAATTCCTTCCTAACAAATGCGTCTTGGGTTGCAAGGGATGGATTGAAGCGACTCAAGCACATAGGCACTGTGAGGGAATATGTGAAGGAATTCAGTTCTTTAATGCTGGATATCCAGAACATGTCAGAGGAGAAGAAGCTTTACAATTTTATCTTTGGGTTGTAGCGTTGGGCGCAAATGTAGATTCGAAGACACAATGTCCAGGATCTTCCAAATGCTATTGTTGTGGCTGAGTCCTTGGTGGATTACAAAATTGACAAAGATACCACTGGTTCCTCTTCTTCTTCGAACCTGAAGAAAAACAAAGGTAAGGGGAAGAAAGGGAATTGGGGGAAAGAGGGCAAGAAGTAGGAATGGGATAAGGGGAAAGGGAAGGCTGATTCTGAGTCCTCTAAAATGAAAAGCAACCCTAAATTTCAAGGTTGTTTCTTGTGCAATGGCCCTCATCGTGCCAAAGATTGCCCAAAGAAGGAGAAATTGAAAGCTATCATTATGGAGGAAAGATAAAAAAACAAAGAAGTTATAGCCCTTGTCAATCCTTTGCAGTTGATCAATGCTATTGTTGCTGACTTGAATCACATTGAGGCAATAAGTAATGTTACTGATGACTTACTTTCTGCCCATTCTCGTTTAATGCATGTTTCTGTGAATATGAATGGCCAGCAGGTTAATGCAATGCTGGATATAGGGGTGACACACACTTTTATGGCATCCAGAATTGTGCCTTAGTATAGGTTGCCGGTGTCTAATTGCCCAAGCTTTACCAAGGTTATGAATGCTAAGGCTCAGGCTGTGGAGGGAATGTCTTATAATGTGCCTTTGACTATGGCTAATTGGAATGGAAAACATATATGCTCATGATTCGATTGGATGACTTTGATTTGATTCTTGGCATAGATTTTATTCATAAGAACCAGATTATGCCTATGCTGCATCTGGATGGGGTGATGGTGATGCAAGAGTGCAACCCCTACTTTGTCCCATGTGTACATCCCTTTAGGAAGGAAGAGAAGAGAAAAGCTGCGGAAGTTTCTAGTGTTGTTATTGAGAAAGGCTTGAAGCGAGGGGAGGAAACATACCTAGCCGCCTTATTGGACATCAAGGAAGACAAAGTCATTGAGGTACCTGACCAAGTGGCATATTTGTTGAGGGATTTTGCTAATGTGATGCCTTAGGAGTTTCCTAGAAATCTACCACCAATGAGGGCGATTGACCACAGGATTGAATTGATGCCTGGGTCTTCTCCACCTTCTCGTCCACGTTACAGAATGTCTCCTCTTGAGTTAGGTGAATTGAGGAAATAGTTGAACGAGTTGCTTGAGGCTGGGTTGTTCAACCATCCAAGGCTCCCTACGGTGCTCTAGTTTTGTTCCAAAAGAAGAAAGATGGTAGCTTGCGGATGTGTGTGGATTATAGGGCACTAAACAAAGTGACAATCAAAAATAAATATCCAGTCCCTTTGGTGCAAGACTTGATGGATAGGTTGTGTAAAGCGACATGGTTCATAAAGCTTGATTTGAGATCAGGTTATTGGCAGGTTCAGATTGCAGAGGGAGATGAAGCCAAGACAACTTGTGTGACTCGATATGGCTCATATGATTTTTTGGTGATGCCATTCGGTTTGACTAATGCCCATGCTACCTTCTGTAATCTTATGAATGATGTGTTGTATGACTTTCTTGATAATTTTATTGTTGTTTACTTGGATGATATTGTCATCTATAGTAAAACTTTTAATGATCACTTGATGCATTTGAAGATGGTGTTGTAGAGATTGCATGATCATCAGCTTTATGTGAAGATGGAAAAATATGAATTTATTGTGCAGGAAGTAAAATTCCTTGGCCATTTGGTTAACAATCATGAGGTGCGGATGGACCCAAAGAAAATTAAAGCCATTGTGACTTGGCAAGCTCCTATAAAGGTTGTTGAATTAAGATCATTCTTGGGCCTGGCCAACTATTATCGTAAATTCATTGCTGGATACTCAAAAAGGGCTACCCCTTTGATAGATTTGTTAAAGAAAGATGCAAAGTGGGTTTGGTCAGATGTGTGTCAAGAGGCTTTTGACAAGTTGAAAGCTGCTATTGCATTGGAGCCTATCCTAAGGCTGCCAAACTTCGAGTTGCCTTTTGAAGTGCATACTGATGCCTCAGACAAAGCTGTTGGTGGAGTCCTTGTGCAAGATGGGCACCTTGTGGCTTTTGAGAGTTAGAAGTTGAATCCAGCAGAGTAGAGATATAGTGCTCATGAGAAAGAAATGGTTGCTGTTGTACATTGCTTACACAAATGGCAAGTGTACTTATTGGGAACCAGATTTGTGGTGCAGACAGACAATGTGGCTAACACCTTCTTTAAAACTTAGAAGAAGTTATCCCCAAAGTAGGCCCGGTGGCAAGAATTTTTGGCAAAATATGAGTTTATATGGGAGCATAAACCTGATAGGCATAATCAGGTTTCTGATGCCTTGAGCGAAGGGAAGTCTTTGTTGCCTTGTATGCCATTTCAAGAGTTGAATCAGACATGCTAGAACACATTAAGCAACTTGTTGCCAATGATAGTGCCTATGTTAAATTGGTTGCCCAGGTTAAGAAGGGAACAGTACGTCGGTATTGGATTGAGGATGATCTCTTTATGGTTAAGGGGGGGAGAGCTTTTGTGCCTTATGTTGAGGGATTACGGAGGGAATTTTTGAGAGAAAATCATGATCCAGTGTGGGCTGGTCACCCTGGTGTGGATAGAATGCTTACCTTACTGTCCCATTCTTACTTTTGGCCGAAAATGGAGTATAATATGGAGGTCTATGTCAAAACTTGCTTGGTGTGCCAGCAAGATAAAGTGGAGAAAAAGCGAGAGGCAGGCTTGTTACAACCTCTTCCTATTCCAGAAAGGCCTTGGATTTCTATTTCTATAGACTTCATTGGTGGGTTTCCTAAGTTTGATGGCATGTCTTCTGTCATGGTTATGGTTGATAGATTTTCAAAATATGCTGTTTTTATTGCTGCCCCTTTGACATATCCTTCTGATGTTGCTGTAACTCTATTTTACAGCAATGTGGTGAAATATTTTGGCTTGCCTAATGATATTGTGAGTTACAGGGATGCTAGATTCACAGGTAGGTTCTGGACTTCATTATTCAACATGATAGGGATAGACTTAAAATTTTCTACTGCAAATCACCCACAAATTGATGGGCAGATCGAAAGGATTAATCACTTGCTTGAGGAGTACTTGCGACACTATGTTATAGCAAGTCAGAGGAATTGGTTAGAGCTGTTGGATAGTGCATAATTTTGCTACAATTTGTACAGATACTCAGCCACTGAGATGAGCCCTTTTGAGCTTGTGTTGGGACAGCAGCCTGCCACCCCTATTAAAGTTGCCAAGCAGCGAACTAGGGGAAAATGCCCAGCAGCATATAAATATGCAAGAGAGAAGCAGGAAATGCTTGAGGAAGCCCAAGATAGCCTGAGAAAAGTTGCCAAAAGAATGAAGAAGTATGCTGACAAGAAGCATCGTCCACTTGAATTCAATATGGGAGACAAAGTATTGCTAAAATTGACTCCCCAAATTTGGAAGAAAATTAGTAGCAAGATAGTGCATAGAGGGTTAATTCCAAAGTGTGATGGACCCTTCAAAATTGTCTTTAAGGTAGGCAATGTAGCCTACAAGTTGAAGCTGCCTGAACAGTTCAAGGTGCACCCCACCTTCCATATGAGTTTCTTACGCCAATATCATGCTAATGTGATAGATCTAGCAAGAAGCCAGGCCAAGATAGCCTCTCCAATGGTGAGGAAACAGTTTGTGGAAGATGTGGAGAGGATCTTAGACTATAGAACCTTTGGCCAAAGCAAGAAAAATCGGAGGACAGAATTTCTAGTGCTTTGGAAAGGTAAACCTGAGGCAGATGCAACTTGGGAAAGAGATGTGGCCCTGTGGCAATATGAGAGGCAGATACAAGACTACCTCATCAACTCAATAAGGACGTTGAATGATTTAGGTAGGGGTGGTTTGTCAGCCCCTTAAGAATTGAGCCTGTGTTGCTGTTGAGGATTTGGGCATTATTCCTTGGCATAACCTTGTCAAGATGCAATGGGCATCAAATAATGCAATGTGCCTTGAGGCAGCATGTGGCTGCATGGTCTGAGTAGGGAGAGGGCTACTTGGATAACATAAATAAGTGTGCAAGGTTGGCATTAGCACTTGGCCAAGCGGCTGGATAATGGGCATGCGGATTTGGCACATGGACATTGGTTGGTTGAGCAAGGATTTTGATTGGCAGAATTGGCTTGGCAGTTGAGGGCGATTATGACTGCTTCTTGAAATTGTGGGATGAAGATTTGACACACATGCAGATTGCCAACTTGGCAAGACAGTTTGCTAGGATGTCTGTAAATTATCCCTATGGCAGTTGGGGGTGTCAACTGCCACCTTAAAAATAGGGGGAAGCAAAATTGCCCCATATAACCACCTTTGTAACTGCTCTGTGCAGTATATAAGCAGTGTGTGTGCTTGGAAATTTCTATATAAGGAATCCCATTATTGTATCCTGATTATTGTGAGTTAAATAAACATGTTGGGAGTGATTCCTGTATATTGTATTGCCTTTAATTCGAATTGATGAAGATTGACTTGTGTTCATAATTTAATAGTCTAAAAATTTGGCTAAGTACTTGAACGTCTGTTTTGTGTGTGTGGTTGAACTAAGTATGTGCAGGCTTAATTGCCTTACAGGTTGAATTTCTAGTGTGGGAAATTGACCTTGTAACAGATGCCATAGTGGTTGACATTCTCTGTTGCAGCCAACAGTAAATTATTGAAATATGCAGATGTACGGACAATTTTGGAACCATTACAAATGCATTAATGCATTTTCAAGCACCTGGTATCGATGAACCTTGTCTGAAGTTGCATACATAGTCAAACCAACTCCAATTTTGTTATGCTGACATCGCGCATCCCGCTCCAACGATGTAAAATGAACCTTCTGGCAAATCCCCTACATCATGTTGTGATAACACATAAAAAAGCAACAAAGTGGCCCATTAAACTCAAATCGATTACAACTTGATTTGAAATCCTTCGTTTCAGTGTTACACTACAACATGAAAATCAACCGCTTAGACTTATTTTTTGAATAAAATCGCTTTTCAGCAATTGCAGATGAATACAAGTTCAACAAAACCTCTTAGTGGAATACTGTGGCATTCTAAAACATAGTTTTTGAAATTTCTTGCTACATTTTGCAGAAGATCTCATTCGTGTATATACTTTGAAAAAGCTTCTCAAATTTGAAATGTGTTATGCATGGGTATCTTTTTGTCATGCTGCCATTATCTATAGATTTTTCCTTCTCAATCTTAAATTCGCAATGCGGCAGCATATTGCGCAACGAAATCCTTAAGTGAACTCGTTGAGTTGAAGTACCCATCAAAGAATGCATTCATGTCCTCAGATCTTTGTGTTGATAACATACCAGCCAAAAATGTGGAGCGAATGTAAATAAGTACCCAACAGTCTTTCTGCTCATGCAGTTTTGCCAACCATTTATTTTCTTGCAGGCCAAATGTTTCAAGCATTATCTGCCAACGTTCCTGAAATTCATGCACTTAAGCTGATTCATATACAACTTCCATGAAATTCTACTTCATGTCATAATAGCAGGTGTAATGCTTCATTTTCTAAGAAAATGCTGAAGGAAAAACAACCCTCACAGCTTTCCCTATGCTTTTGCACCGATCAGTCATTATTGCCTTTAGGGCAACATTTGCATACAATTTAACAATTGTTCGAACACCCACATAAATGTGCTCTCATCTTCATTTGAAATTTGAGCACACCCAAGCAACGTTGAGTGTTCGTGGTGATTCACACCAATGAAGGGTGCAACAGGCATGTGATACTTGTTTAACAAATATGTTGCATCGAATGAGACAACATCACCAAATTCGTTGTAAGCAGTATCACTTATGGTATGAATCGATATGACATGTCATAGCCATCCTTTTTCATTAGGGGCAATTGCATAGAAAAAATTATTGTTATCTACTGGCGATCGTGCAAACATGTTGTGAAAATGCTTCTGCATCACCTTCACCAACGCGTAATCGCCTCGCTGTTTTCATGTAATTATGGCAATCTCTTTTTGATACATTGCATATTTTCATAAGCGCCGACATCTTCCACGAAAAACCTAATCATTTTGGATAGGCGTATGCCAATTGCGTCGTTCAATTCTAGTCTGCTTCACGCTACTTGGCACAGTTCGGTTATATGATGAAATTTGAAAAATTGTTTAAAACTAATATGACAGGATTGATGAAACTCGAAAATCTGTTGCAGATAATGAAGTGTCTATTTCAGGCAAGATACAATCAGATAATACAGCACCACTTGATGAGGACATTGCACCATCACAATCCGAAAATCAATCAGATGGGGTAGTGTAGGTGGAGTCACAAGATGAATGCTATCGTTTGATATATAAGTGGATATCAAGGATAATGTATGACATGTATTTCAAGACTTTGTTATATTGTCATAAAAGTTTAAAAATAAATGATATGAAGAATGTAATTACAACTGCTATGGTGATAAGTGGTTGCAATTGAAAAGACAAATCATTCAAGTTAGTCCATAGTAGGTAGAAATATCATTGCTAACTCAATGTAGTCATTAATTAGCATATTACGAAGAGCCAAGAAATGGATTGTGCACTTTGCAGGGCCATGCATTCAGTAACCTATTATGAGTAACTATTTTTTTTTGGTGATATGTCTACCTAAGTAATGCATAACATTCAGTAGTCTAATCATAATGTCTGGTTTAATGCAAAATAGGTAAAATTAAGAAATGCCAGCAAAGTGCCAAAGATTATGCTGAATAGCAAGCCGCCGTTGTTCCTGGATCATCAGACATTAATACAAGGTGTGTGATGTGGCAATTGTTATCATGTTTATTGTGAGTGCGCTTAGACATCTATTATCAAAGCTATATGCTGCAATTTGATTTAATTTTTTAATCTTGATGCAACATGAATGAAGAAACTAGAAAAACTATTGTAAGGGGAAGAGTCCATTTCACTTGAGACATAGTTAGAGAATACGACACCCCTTGATGAGGTCATTCAACCATGACAGTCCGGAAAGCAATCAGATGGGGTGGAGCAACCACTATCACATGATGCACAACAACGTATGACACATAAGCAAACGTCATCATCAATAGTAAAGTGTGACATTTTCTAGTTTCAACAATTGTTACATTAAAATAAGGTGGTTGCAAAGATATTGTTATCAAGATTGTTATATCTAGTATGCTTGCTTACAAGTATTTTTTCTTACTAATTTAAAAAAAGGGACAAATCATTCATATGGAAATAAGGAAAAAATATGATTGCTAACTTAGTGTATTTATTCATTAGTCGATTAACAAGAGCTAAAAAACGGAGAGCACAGGATTATGGAGCCATCCATTCGGCAACATAATATTGGACGTGAAAAAGGTGAGGACGAAGTCAATCTTAAGTTGCTAAAATGGATTCGGGAAGCAAGTCGTAATCTAAACAGGTAGCTACTTCTAGACATAAACAGACAATGCAAATAACGAAATATTTCCAGCATATTGGTTTGAGTTAAAAACCTTTTCTAAAGTAATATTATGAAATGCAAAATGAATTGTTTGTATTTTTTGCATAACAGTGATGAAAAAATTAATGCTTTTGAGATGGATGATTGCTTTTTAAAGAGAACATGGATGAAGGCAATTATTGATGTCAGAGGAATGATTTCTAAGACACACACACGCCCATTATTTTGGTTCTTAACGTGAGTTTCTTTTGGTTGAAAATTGTGGTAAGAGACAATTATATTTTCACGTCTTTATATTTCTTAATCTTCAAAAATTTATAAGGCTGTGCCAAATAATTCCATAGATTGTACTTGAACTTGCAAAATTCCTTTCTATCAATGATGTATCAAGTGCTCATTCAAGGGGACCTTACGTGCTTATTAAAAAAAAAAAAAATCATTTATGCATGGAATCAGTCGGTTATCAATATCCAAGTAAAAAAGGAATTCTTTGACTTGTATAATGTCCGCGTTGTGTGAGTGATGTCATAGGATAGGATGATGCTAATATCCTATTAATTGTTATATTTCATGCGACATTCATTACCAACAACTGTGAATCATCAGCATTGAACTGTCATGATAGGCTCGTGATAAAGAATCAATCTAATTTGTTAACAAACATGAAAGCACATATGCAATTAATATAAACAAAAGTCGTTTAGTATATGTCTTCTTAATTAAGAATGTAACGACATGGTCATAAATTAATCTATTATAAAGTGAATGATCTCTATTCCCATGAAGGAGATATTAGTGTATCCTTCTCTAAGTTCACATAGTCCAATCTTAACATCTATATCTAGGGTATGCATTACTTGCGTCATGTATAAGCGCGAAAAGTTGAAACGTACGTTTGATAGAAATTGAATAACAACTTCAATATTATTAGGTATTTCTTTTTATCATGTCTGATCAACACTGGTTTCCATATAGCTTTGACATTTGCAAATGCATGATTTCTATTATTGATTTTGGGAGTCCTATGAACAACCTCCCAAAGACTGTTGCACAAAAACTAGTACACTATCTATTTATAATAATGTGAAATTAGCATAGATATTGTTTTAGATAAGCAAGGTCACAGTGAACGGTCCTTCTTATTCCTCACTATGTTCGCAGGTTATTAATATGTATGAAGCTATTGAATTATGTTCACCTCAATTTGTGTTAGAACCTCATAAACAAAGATTTAGTACATCTTATGTTAAATATAATAGTTATCAAGATTTCCCATTAACAAAAAGTTAATGCTTGTGAACATTATAACAGTTTAGTTGTTGAATCACTATTAAAGAAGATTGCTCATCCTTTAGAAATCAAATGCACTGATTAGCTGATTGTTGATTCGAGAATACTATAGCAAACTGGTTTGTAAAATACTAAAATCATTACTTTAGTTTCAATGCTTGAAAAATTACTCATATCACTTTATATATGACAAAAAGTAACACATTTATAATTTCGACATCCATAACCCTTTGAATTTGGCAATTTTTTCCAATTTAACACTCATACTTTCACTTTTTCCATTTAGAAACCTTAACTTTCCAAAAAGATGATTTATAAACCATTTTTGTGGATGTGGTAGAGTGCGTGACATTGAAAATATGAACAACGGTTATTGTTCAACGAGACTTTTAATCTCATTTTCACCATCATCTTCTTCATTTCTTCAGTGAGCTAGCTTATTCCTTTTTATTGTTTCTATTCTTCAAATCGACCACCCTTTTCTTGTCTTCTTGTTCTCATTCTTATTGTTCTTTAACAACCATTTTATAGCTTTAGAATTTTTTTTTAAAAATTTGGTAAAGGGTTTTGTAGTGAATGGCATCTCAGCGGCAAACAGCTTCATAGGGTAGCTACTTATTTGAAAATCAATTTGTTGTACTTTTGTGTAATTACAATGAGACAACTGTACTAAAATGTCCCTTACCAATGCAAATCCTGGGAGATAATTTTTTGGTTGTCCTCGATTTGGTGTAAGTATGCATTTATTTGGTTATGAATTGAATTAGGGATTTAATGTTCAACTTCACAAGTTTAATGAAATTGGTAGGTGGGAAGGAAAAATGCATGTGGATATTTTCAGTGGTATGATCCACCAGTTCCTAATCACATGAAATGTGCATTTTGGACGTTCATTAACAAACCTAGAGAGGATGAATATGAAAGGGACAAAGCAAAGCTACAAATAATGTACTGATTTTGGTGATTATAATGTTGAGTCTACTTGTACTCATTTGCATATTCTCTAACAAATTCTAAGTAGATTATCTATGTTAACAGTAGGAGGTTGATGTTGTTGATGAAAAGTAGGAATTTTGGTCTTAATGTAGTTCTCTATTAATGTAATGATCAGCTGATGAAATGAAATATGCCAATCCTTTTATTAATTTGTTTACCTATAAAGAGAAGCTAATACGAAGTACCTAAATTGTCATAAAAGCTCAATCATAATTTTTGTATAAGCAAAAAAAATTTAGAATTGAAAAGAAAAATGAACTTTATATGCTTGATAATCAGTTAAAACAAAAGCTCAATCATTGAGTTGAACAAAATGCCAAAAAAGCTCTGCATATGTTTGAATCACATAAAGCTCAAACACTAAGATCAATTATAGATTCTACCTAAGTCAATATAACATACCTATACAATAGACCAACAATTGTGCAAATTACCTAACAAAATACGTAGAAGTTTGATATCTAAATTGACTAGCTAGAACATAAGCTCATTCATAAAGCAGGTTCAAAATATATAATTAAGACAATTACAACAGCTGATTTATAATTATTGATGCAATTTTGCTTTCCCCTTGCTATCTCCCAGTGTTCGTTAACTCAGATTGCCTTTTAATGTAGCTGATCTTGTTGTTACTATGTTTTAGGTTAGGGAAAAAGCTTAGCTAGTATCATTTGAAGAGTGAATGCACAAGGCGCCTGTTCTTCTTTACAATAATAAATTGGACCTTATTTCTTGGAGTTGCCGTAATGTAATTGCATTTTTGCCTTTGAATTTAAGGCCAAGTGGTTGAAAACCACTATCACTAGTTGCATTTCCTACCATTTTTAACTTCCCATACTTTTGAACCAAACTGCAAAATCATAAGAAAATAATCAATGCATAATTTATAAAAAGAAGATATCTTAAAATAAAGAAATACTTCATCCTCAGAGCTAAATCCAAAGAATCACTTACCTTTTCCAATGTGACTCTACAGTCAAGGTCATTGTACAAACCATACCCTTCAGTCCTTCCTTTTTTTATTGAAAATATTGTGCCTTTAAAAGATCTTTTATTGCTAATAGTAGGTAATTTTGGGTTTTGATTACCATTGTCCCTACCCTTAGAAACTTAGTTGCCCTTTGTCTTTGATGTTTCTTGAACGATACTATAACTTTTGAAAAGTTGCATTTAAAATTCCTTGACATTTACATAGCTGAACCAAAACATCAAACACAAATTGCAATTGATAAAATGAATATAAAACCTGAGTTCCAATTGGGTTTGCAATATTTGTAGGCTCATTAGTCCCTATTGTTTGAGTTGTAACCTGTTGAAAAATAAAGCAACCATTATTGTTACAAAAAATGAATAAAATATTGAAGAAATTATAACATAAGCAATAAGCCAAAGCAACCATTATTCTTACGCCTTAACTTGCCAAAAAGATGATTTCTAAACCATTTTTGCGGATGTGGTAGAGTGCGTGAAATTGGTATGTGAAAGAGTGCATGAAATTGTTATGCGAAACAGTGTATGACATTGAAAATATGAACAACAGTCATTATTCAATGAGACTTTTAATCTCGTTTTCACCATGATCTTCTTCATTTCTTTAGTGAGCTAGCTTATCCCTTCTTATTCTTTCTATTCTTCAAATCGACCACCCCTTTCTTGTCTTCTTATTCTCATTCTTATTGTTTTTTAACAACCATTTTATAGCTTTAGAAATTAAAAAAAAAAATTTGGTAAAGGGTTTTGCAGTGAATGGCATCTCAGCGGCAAACAGCTTCATAGGGTAGTTACTTATTTGGAAATCAATTTGTTGTACTTTTATGTGATTGCAATGAGACAACTGTACTAAAGATGTCCTTTACCAATGCAAATCCTGGGAGATAATTTTTTGGTTGTCCTCGATTTGGTGTAAGTATGCATTTATTTGGTTATGAATTGAATTAGGGATTTGATGTTCAACTTCACAAGTTTAATGAAATTGGTAGGTGGGAAGGAAAAATGCATATGGATATTTTCAGTGGTATGATCCACCAGTTCCTAATCATATGAAATGTGCATTTTGGACGTTCATTAACAAACCTAGAGAGGATGAATATGAAAGGGACACAGCAAAAGCTACAAATAATGTATTGATTTTGGTGATTATAATGTTGAGTCTACTTGTACTCATTTGCATATTCTCTAATAAATTCTAAGTAGATTATCTATGTTAACAGTAGGAGGTTGATGTTGTTGATGAAAAGTAGGAATTTTGGTCTTAATGTAGTTCTCTATTAATGTAATGATCAACTGATGAAATGAAATATGTCAATCCTTTTATTAATTTGTTTACCTATGAAGAGAAGCTAATACGAAGAACCTAAATTGCCATAAAAGCTCAATCATAATTTTTGTATAAGCGGAAAAAATTTATAACTAAAAAGAAAAATGAACTTTATATGCTTGATAATCAGTTAAAACAAAAGCTCAATCATTGAGTTGAACAAAATGCCAAAAAAGCTCTGCATATGTTTGAATCATATAAAGCTCAAACACTAAGCTCAATCATAGGTTCTACCTAAGTAAACATAACATACCTACACAACAGACTAACAATTATGCAAATTACTTAACAAAATACATAGAAGTTTGATATCCAAATTGACTAGCTAGAACATAAGCTCATTCATAAAGCAGGTTCAAAATATATAATTCAGATAATTACAACAGCTGATCTATAATTATTGATGCAATTTTGCTTTCCCCTTGCTATCTCCCGGTGTTCGTTAACTCAGATTGCCTCCTTTTAATATAACTAATCTTGTTGTTACTGTGTTTTAGTTTAGGGAAAAAGCTTGGCTAGTATCATTTGAAGAGTAAATACATAAGGCGCCTATTCTTCTTTGAGACAATAACTTGGACCTTCTTTCTTGGAGTTGCCTTGATGTAATTGCTTTTTTGCCTTTGAATTTAAGGTCAAGTGGTTGAAAACCACTGTCCCTAGTTGCATTTCCTACCATTTTTAACTTCCTATACTTTTGAACCAAATTGCAAAATCATAAGAAAATAATCAATGCATAATTTATAATAAGAAGATATCTTAAAATAAAGAAATACTTCATCCTCAGAGCTAAATCCAAAGAATCACTTACCTTTTCCAGTGCAACTCCACAGTCAAGGTCATTGTACAAACCATACCCTTAAGTCCTTCCTTTTTTATTATTAAAGATATTGTGCCTTTAGAAGATCTTTTATTGCTAATAGTAGGTAATTTTGGGTTTTGATTACCATTGTCCCTAACCCTAGAAACTTGCCCTTTTTCTTTGATGTTTCTTGAATGATACCATAACTTTTGAAAACTTGCATTTAAAATTCATTGACATTTACATAGTTAACCCAAAACATCAAACACAAATTACAATTGATAAAATGAATATAAAACTTGAGTTCCAATTAGATTTGCATTATTTGTAGGCTCATTAGTCCCTATTGTTTGAGTTGTAACCTGATGAAAAATAAAGCAACCATTATTGTTACAAAAAATGAATAAAATATTAAAGAAATTATAACATAAGCAACTAGAATTCATAATTCATTACTGTTGGATTTTGTGATACAAATGCAGCGAAAAATTAAAAAATTTTCACGTTCCTAAATCTAGATCCATGTAATTCGACTGCTTGATTAAATTTAGGGGTTTCAAGAATCTCACCAAAATGCAGAAGAGGCAAGATTTTCTGGAAAGATGAGATGAGGTTCACACCAGTGACACCTTACCTCGAGCTTTTTGCTTTTGTTGTTCAGATCTATACGTTCCCAAAAGGATGTGTCCTCTATAGGTATCCACACGAATAGCCCTTCATAAAAATGAAGTGGAGTGTGTGCTAACAACTTTTTTGATTGTCTCACAAATCAAGTAAAAAAGAAAAACTCAATGTTTGTTTTCTAAGAAGAGAGAAAATGAATTTGGAGGGAGGAAAAACAAGAAGTGAGTTAAACCCTAGAGAATATAACATATTTATAGACTCAAAATTAGGGTTTCACCTACCAATGACTTTTTGGTAATTTTTCATTTATTATATTCTGATTTTGTTTTAAAAACAAATTAGAAATGATATTTTATTTATTTAAAATAACATTGATATTAAATAAATAAACAAATAAATAAATAAAACACTTTAATTATTTATTTCCATATAGTTTATTTTGGGCTTATTAAACCCATATTCTTTTTGGGCTTGTTCTAAGTGTGTGACCCTATAGGTTCACATAACATTGGTAGTGGGCCTAAATCTCTATTTAGGCCTATAAGTCATAAGTGGCCTCTAGCAAGACATTATGACTACCCAAGTCATGTGAAGTCAATAATTCGACAAAACCTAATTACATTGAATTTTATCGTCCCTTTATCATATGATATCTTAATTGAACATAAGGCATAAAATGCCATCCTTATATAGTTTAATATTATGACTTGATTCCAAGTAGCCTAAAAATGATAACTCTTTATCAATTCGTTTCAGCATGGCCATTCATTTTTCTTCAGTTTGTCTCATTAAGGGGCCTATAGATATCTTTCTCAAATTAATGAGGGATAAATTCCTTCTAAATCACTCACATTTCTCACATAACTAATTTCATATCCAACAACATCATATTTAATCTTCGGTTAAAGACAATGTTTGAATGTGTCAAAATATAAAATAGCTATGTATAAATCCATGATGATTTCAAGGTCAAAGGATCGAAATAAAATTACTGTGATGAAAAATACTTATGACAATAATCTATGTAGTATTCTCATAGTGGGTCAATCCTGTACATAAACTCTCATTATGTACCTATGAGTTGACTTAATATCTCATATTCATGATTAGTAAAACATAACCATCAATCAACATTATACAAGCCATAATTCTTTAATATTTATATAATGAATAAATGGCTAGGGATAATTAGAATAAAACTCTTATTTTAATCTAAGGGTTTTACTATCAAGTCACATACTTGATGACCTTAGTAAGAAGTAACCATTCATATAATTATCATAAAATCAAATGATAATGAAATACCTCTTTATTAATTAATATGAACCCTAAAAGGGATGGAAAAGTGCCTAAATATGAAGAATTCAAGCTAATTAGCTTAATTTCCTATTTTGAAATTAATTAGCTTGATATGGATGAATTTTGAATTATTTTCCTATTTTGGAGTCAATAAGGAAGATTCAAGAAGATTCTAGAAGATATGAGAAGATTCAAGGATATTCCAAGTCAAAGTCAATAAGTCAACAAGTTAAAGTCAAGGATTAATGGTTAATATGTGACAAGGCATGATTCTATTCTTAGTTTTCATGAGTTTTCATTTTGCTTAGTTGTTATGACTTGTAATGAGTTATCAATTTTGACTTTTCAAAGATGAGTTATCATGAGTTGTCATTAGTTGTCCTATTTTGAAGGAAATCTCCTTAATTAAGGATTTTCCTATATAGGTATCTTTGGGAATAAGGAACAGAACTTTTTCCTTCAAGGATTAGGTTGTTTACATGCCTATATAAGGACTAACCCTATGACATACGAATTTGAAGCATTGAAATATTAAAAGTGAGGTTTTTCCTTAAACTTTGTTCTTTTGAAACTTTGTAAGTTTACTTAAATTGTTTCACTTCTACCTTTTATTACAATTGCTAGGTTAGATTAAACTTAGAGTTGTGTGATCATTCATCTTATAATAGCTAAGTATCTTGCTTCAAATTAATAAGCAAGGGGTTTAGCTCCATCAACACAACCTATCCTTGATGATCCTTGGGCAAGATTTTAAAGTTGGATGCACGTTCTATCTCTATTATAGGTAGGGTTCGTATCAATTTGGTATCAAACTTTGCAAAAAAAAAATCCTTAATTATCTATTTTTTTCTTCTTCTCAATTATTCATAAATTGAATTTTTTTTAGTGAAACACGAGAGCATTCACATCCTTGAGTGTAAACACGTAAGGGAGTGCTTTGTGAGGATTTTTTTTTCTATATCTTTTCAAACCTATTTTTTTTAGCATGGATATGCCTTATTTTCTTGGTGGGGATCCTTATATTTATTTGGAATGGGTGCATCAAATAGAGGAGATATTTGACTCTCTTGAATTAAGTGATTTCCAAAAGTGTAAAGCTACTTCTTGTAAATTTTTGGGTGATGCTGCTATATGGTGGAAGGATTTGATGGCATCGTGGAGCATGAATGGGCCTAGTGAGATTAAAAATTAGGAGATAATGAAGAGATTAATGACTAGACATTTTATTCCTTCTTAAGTTAGGGATAAAATTCATCTTAAATTACAAAGGCTTAAACAAGGTGATGAGTTATGTGTTGATGATTATGTTAAAAATTTTAAGTTGCTTGTAATTGCAAGTGATGTAGGTGGATTTGAAAGGCGAAAAGTTACAAAATTCATCAATGGACTTAAGTGCGAGATTGGTAAGAGATTAAAGTAAGAAGTGCAATTAGAATCTTCTATTTCTTTGAAGGTTGTAATTAAACTAGCTTTGGAGTATGAAAAGAAAGTGTGTATTTATGAGGAGAAAATAATGATGTGTGAATCTAAGGAAAGTGCAGGTGTTGAAGTCAGTGAATTAGTTGAGCAACTAGTTGAGAAAAAGGGCAATGAGGAAGAGTGCCAAATTGAAACTTCACCACCAAAGGCAATTATTGAAGACATGTGCACTAATCAACAAAGTGAAGAGTTTCCATCTTCATTAAGGAATTCTTTGGGGAGGGAAACCTATGAAGTTGAGAGAAAAGGAAAAAGTGAGCCAAATGCTACAAATGAGTTGAGTGAGAAAAGTGAGGAAAATGGGAAACACATTGTGAGAGAAAACAAGCCAGTCATGAGTGAAAAGAAAATAAATGATTGTACAAAAATGAGTGATGTGAGCCAACCTATACTTGTACCTATGTACAAGGATGTTTTGTTTATCACTAACCAAATTCTTCATTAATTTCCTAGTTTTGTTGTTTCAAACAGGTTTATCATGTTGGCATACTTCATCCATAAAATAAGTGTTGTAATACTTATTGTGAAGATAAAGTTTTCAACCAAGAAGTTTCTGTTTGACCCTGGAGGATTTTCAAATTTATCAACTCTAGAAGATGGCTATGATTCGAGGGCAAATCATCTTTAAGAGGGAGGGAATAATATGAACCCTAAAAGGGATCAAAAGTGCCTGAATATGAAGAATTCAAGCTAATTAGCTTAATTTCCTATTCTAAAATTAATTAGCTTGAATTGGATAAATTTTGAGTTATTTTCCTATTTTGGAGTCAATAAAGAAGATTCTAGAAGCTGTGAGAAGATTCAAGAATTTTCCAAGTCAAAGTCAATAAGTCAACAAATCAAAGTCAAAGTCAAAGTCAAAGTCAAATAGTCAACAAGTCAAAGTCAAGGGTCAATGGCCAACATATGACATGGCAAGTCAAGGGTCAACGGTCAACATATGACATGGCATGCTTCAATGCTTAGTTATCATGAGTTGTCATTTTGTTTAGTTGTCATGAATTGTAATGAGTTGTCAATTTTGACTTTTCAAAGATGAGTTGTCATTAGTTGTCATTAGTTATCCTATTTTGAAGGAAATCTCCTTAATTAAGGATTTTCCTATATAGGCATCTTTGGGAATAAGGAAGAAAACCTTTTCCTTTAAGGGTTAGGTTGTTTACATGCTTATATAAGGGCTACATATATTATGGACGAATTGAAGAATGTATTTTTGACAATTTTAATCAATTAAGTGAGGTTTTTCCTTAACTTTGTTCTTTTGAAACTTTGCAAGTTTACTTGAATTATTTCGCATCTACCTTTCATTACAATTTCTAGATTAAACTTAGAATTGTGTGATTGTTTATCTTATAATAGCTAAGTATCTTACTTCACTTTAATAAGCAAAGAGTTTAGCTCCATCTTCACAACCTCATCTTGACGATCTTGGGCAACGATTTCAAAGTTGGATACGCGTTCTATCTCTGTTATAGGTAGGGTTTGTATCAGTAATAATATGAACCCTAAAAGGGATCAAAAGTGCCTAAATATTAAGAATTCAAGCTAATTAGTTTAATTTCCTTTTTTGAAATTAATTAGCTTGATATGGATGAATTTTGGAGTTATTCCTATTTTGGAGTCAATAAGGAAGATTCAAGAAGATTCTAGAAGAATGTATTTTTGACAATTTTAATCAATTAAGTGAGGTTTTTCCTTAACTTTGTTCTTTTGAAACTTTGCAAGTTTACTTGAATTGTTTCATATCTACCTTTCATTACAATTGCTAGGTTAGACTTAGAATTGTGTGATTGTTCATCTTTTAATAGCTAAGTATCTTGCTTCAAATTAATAAGCAAGGGGTTTAGCTCCATCAACACAACCTATCCTTGATGATCCTTGGGCAAGATTTCAAAGTTCGATGTGTGTTCTATCTCTGTCATCGGTAGGGTTTGTATCAGTTTGGTATCATAGCCAAACTTCAAGGTTTGGTTACATATCCTTTTATTTTCATGTATTATCTATTCTTTTCTTCTTCTCAATTCTTCATAAATTGAAAAAAAAAACAAAAAAAATTTTTTTTTGAGTGAAACACGAGAGCATTCACATTCTTGAGTGTAAACACATAAGGGAGTGCTTTGTGAGGATTTTTTTTTCTATATCTTTTCAAACCTATTTTTTTTAGCATGGATATGCCTTATTTTCTTGGTGGGGACGATCCTTATATTTATTTGGAATGGGTGCATCAAATAGAGGAGATATTTGACTCGAATTAAACTTTAAGGTTTGGTTATTTATCATTTAATTTTTGTTCATAATTTCTTCTTCTTCCTCTCAATTTCAAAAAAAAAAAAAACCAATCATTGTGTTTTATGTAAAAGGGTTCAAAATCTATCAAAAGACCCTTAATTGAGTTAGTTTATTCAATTTCCATAAAAAAAATTTGTTACTTTATTTTAATTCAGAATTGTGTTTTAGTTGTGTTTGTGGGTTTATAACTCAAATTTGACTTCTTTTGTTAATTTTCATTGTGTACGATTTCTTAGCTTCTAAAAATTGGGTTTTTCTTGATTTTGAGCTAAGTTTTGTTCACTTGCTTATTTTCTTGTTTATTTGATTCGTGAATAGTCACTTTGAATTTTAAGTTTAATTTGATTTTTATGATTGCGGTGTTGAGTTGATTGAGCAATTTTTTTCATAATTTGCATTAGTTTTATTAGAACTGAGATTTGGGGAATTTGAGTGGTAAAAGGCGAGTGGTGAGCTCATAAAAGGGTAAGAGCCTTATTGAGTGAAACACGAGTGTGAGTGCCATTTAAGTTGAGTGAAACACGTAAGGGAGTGTTTGGTGAGATCTTTTTTGTTGCTACTAATAATTTCTTGTAGGAAAAATTAAAGCAATGACTCAAGAAGGTGAAGAAGGAATTTCCGATCAAAAGATTTACATGAAATCCATGACCCAATTGTTTGACAAGTTGAGACTAGATTTGGCAAACCAAATTGGAGACTTGGCAGACCGAATCGACAAGATAGAGTCAAGTCATCATGGAGATGCTAGTACAATCAATACTAGAACCCGTGGGAGACATGAACAAGAGGATGACGAACAAACATCCAATTCAGGTAGAAATGGGCGTGCAAGAGTTGATAATAACTTGGGAAGCATTAAGATGAAAATTCCAAGCTTTCAAGGAAAAAGTGATGCCAAAGCCTATTTGGAGTGGGAGAAAAAGGTGGAATTCATCTTTGAGTGCCATCAATATTCCGAAGAAAAGAAGGTGAAGCTAGCTACCGTAGAGTTTATCGATTATGCACTTATTTGGTGGGATCAATTGGTGACTAGTAGAAGAAGGAACCATGATCGACCTATTGAGACATGGGAGGAGATGAAGTCAATCATACGCAAGAGGTTTATTCCTACACACTATTATAGAGAATTGTATAATAAACTTTAAAACCTTGTGCAAGGATCTAAAAGTGTAGAGGAGTACCATCAAGCAATGGAGATAGCTATGATTAGAGCAAATATTGATGAAGACCGTGAGGCAACAATGGCGAGGTTTTTGCATAGGCTGAATAGAAACAAAGCCGAGTTAGGGAATTACATCACTATGTTGACATGGATGATATGTTGCACATGGCGATCAAGATTGAGAAGTAATTGAAGTTCAAGAATTCCAAAGGCAATTCAACTTCTTCTAGTGCTTCGTGGAAGTCAAATTGGAAGAATGGAGATAAGAGCTTCACTAAGGCAAAATTTGACAACAACAAAGGAGGAAAAGAAGGGGGCAATGCCAAGACCAAAGACAAAGGTGAAACTCAAACTAAATGATCTCATGATGTTCAATGTTTTAAATGTTAGGGTTATGGGCATATCTCTTCTAACTGCCCAAATAAGCACACCATGACGATGAGGGGTAGCAAAGTCTTTAGTGAAAGTGATGATGATGAGTGCAATTTGGAGATGCCTGAGCTTGAGGATGCAAGTGATGATGAGGCTATACAAAGTCCATCATATGGTGAATTGCTTGTTACAAGGAGAATCATGAATGTGCAAACCAAGATAGAGGATGAGGCACAACATGAGAACATCTTTCACACTAGATGCAAGGTGCAAGATAAGGTATGTTGTATGATCATTGATGGCGGTAGTTGCACAAATGTAGCGAGCACCATGTTAGTTGAGAAATTGCATTTATATACCATAAAGCACCCTAGGCCTTACACATTGCAATGGCTGAATGATTATAGGGAGATAAAAGTAACTAAACAAGTGAAGATAGCATTTTCCATAGGCAAATATGAAGATGAATTATTGTGTGATGTAGTGCCTATGCAAGCTTGTCATATTCTTTTGGGGTGTCCTTGGCAATATGATAGGAGGGCTAATCATAATGGGTTTTCTAATAGATATTCTTTTGTAATGAATGATGTACCCATTACCCTTAAACCTTTAACCCCTAAAGAAGTGTATGAGGACAAAAAATTCCTAAAGCAAAGATTTAAAGAGTTTGAAAAAGAAAAAGCATTGAAATATTAAAAGTGAGGTTTTTCCTTAAACTTTGTTCTTTTGAAACTTTGCAAGTTTACTTGAATTGTTTCACTTCTACCTTTCATTAAAATTTCTAGGTTAGATTAAACTTACAATTATGTAATTGTTTATCTTATAATAGCTAAGTATCTTGCTTCAAATTAATAAGCAAGGGGTTTAGCTCTATCAGCACAACCTATCCTTGATGATCCTTGGGCAAGATTTCAAAGTTGGATGCGTGTTCTATCTCTATTATAGGTAGGGTTCGTATCAGAGCCAAAATTCAAGGTTTGGTTACATATCCTTTTATTTTCATGTATTATCTATTCTTTTCTTCTTCTCAATTCTTCATAAATTGAATTTTTTTTTAGTGAAACACGAGAGCATTCACATCCTTAAGTGTAAACACGTAAGGGAGTGCTTTGTGAGGATTTTTTTTTTCTATATCTTTTCAAACCTATTTTTTTAGTATGGATATGACTTATTTTCTTGGTGGGGACGATCCTTATATTTATTTGGAATGGATGCAACAAATAGAGGAGATATTTGACTCTCTTGAATTAAGTGATTTCCAAAAGTGTAAAGCTACTTCTTGTAAATTTTTGGATGATGCTGCTATATGGTGGAAGGATTTGATGGCATCGTGGAGCATGAATGGGCCTAGTGAGATTAAAAATTAGGAGATAATGAAGAGATTAATGACTAGACATTTTATTCCTTCTTAAGTTAGGGATAAAATTCATCTTAAATTACAAAGGCGTAAACAAGGTGATGAGTTATGTGTTGATGATTATGTTAAAAAGTTTAAGTTGCTTGTAATTGCAAGTGATGTAGATGAATTCAAAAGGCGAAAAGTTACAAAATTCATCAATGGGCTTAAGTGCCAGAATGGTAAGAGATTGAAGAAAGAAGTGCAATTAGAATCTTCTATTTCTTTGAAGGTTGTAATTAAACTAGCTTTGGAGTATGAAAAGAAAGTGAGTATTTATGAGGAGACAATAATGGTGTGTGAATCCAAGGAAAGTGAAGGTATTGAAGTCAGTGAATTGGTTGAGCAACTAGTTGAGAAAAAGGGCAATGAGGAAGAGTGCCAAATTGAAACTTCACCACCAAAGGCAATTATTAAAGACATGTGCACCAATAAAAAAAGTGAAGAGTTTCCATCTTCATTAAGGAATGCTTTGGGGAGGGAAACCTATGAAGTTGAGAGAAAAGGAAAAAATGAGCCAAGTGCTATAAATGAGTTGAGTGAGAAAAGTGACGAAAATGGGAAACACTTTATAAGAGAAAATAAGCCAGTCATGAGTGAAAAGAAACTAAATGATTGTACAAAAATGAGTGATGTGAGCCAACCTATACTTATGCCTATGTACAAGGGTGTTTTGTTTATCACTAACCAAATTCTTCATCAATTGCCTAGTTTTGTTGTTTCAAACAGGTTTATCATATTGGCATACTTCATCCATAAAACAAGTGTTGTAATACTTATTGTGAAGATAAAGTTTTCAACCAAGAAGTTTCTGTTTGACCCTGGAGGATTTTCAAATTTATCAACTCTAGAAGATGGCTATGATTCGAGGGCGAATCATCTTCAAGAGGCAGGGAATAATATGAACCCTAACAGGGATTAAAAGTGCCTGAATATGAAGAATTTAAGCTAATTAGCTTAATTTCCTATTCTGAAATTAATTAGCTTGATATGGATGAATTTTGAATTATTTTCCTATTTTAGAGTCAATAAGGAAGATTCAAGAAGATTCTAGAAGATGTGAGAAGATTCAAGAATATTCCAAGTCAAAGTCAACAAGTCAAAGTCAAAGTCAAATAGTCAACAAGTCAAAGTCAAGGGTCAATGGTCAACATATGACATGGCATGTGACATGGCATGCTTCAATGTTTAGTTGTCATGAGTTGTCATTTTGCTTAATTGTCATGATTTGTAATGAGTTGTCAATTTTGACTTTTCAAAGATGAGTTTTTTTATTAGGAATTCATGTCACATGTTGACCATTGATCCTTGACTTTGACTTGTTGACCATTTGACTTGTTGACTTATTGACTTTGACTTGGAATATCCTTGAATCTTATCATATCTTTTAGAATTTTCTTGAATTTTCCTTATTGACTCCAAAATAGGAATAACTCCAAAATTCATCCATATCAAGCTAATTAATTTCAAAATAGGAAATTATGCTAATTAGCTTGAATTCTTTATATTTAGACACTTTTTGATCCCTTTTAGGGTTCATATTATTAACTGATACAAACCCTACCTATAACAGAGATAGAACGCGCATCCAACTTTGAAATCGTTGCTTAAGATCGTCAAGATGAGGTTGTGAAGATGGAGCTAAACCCCTTGCTTATTAAAGTGAAGCAAGATACTTAGCTATTATAAGATGAAAAATCACACAATTCTAAGTTTAATCTAACCTAGTAATTGTAATGAAAGGTAGAAGTGAAACAATTCAAGTAAACTTGCAAAGTTTCAAAAGAACAAAGTTCAAGGAAAAACCTCACTTTTAATATTTCAATGCTTTTAATTCGTATGTCATAGGGTTAGCCCTTATATAGGCATGTAAACAACCTAATCCTTAAAGGAAAAGGTTCTTTTCCTTATTCCCAAAGATACCTATATAGGAAAATCCTTAATTAAGGAGATTTCCTTCAAAAGAGGACAATTAATGACAACTCATCTTTGAAAAGTCAAAATTGACAACTGATTACAAGTCATGACAATTAAGCAAAATGACAACTCATGACAACTAAGAATAGAAGCATGCCATGTCACATATTGACCGTTGACCCTTGACTTTGACTTTGACTTCTTGACTTTGACTTGGAATATTCTTGAATCTTCTTACATCTTCTAGAATCTTCTTGAATCTTCCTTATTGACTCAAAAATAGGAATAACTCCAAAATTCATCCATATCAAGCTAATTAATTTCAAAATAGGAAATTAAACTAATTAGCTTGAATTCTTAACATTTAGGCACTTTTGATCCCTTTTAGGGTTCATATTATTCCCTCTCTCTTGAAGATGTTTTGCCCTTGAATCATAGCCATCTTCTAAAGTTGATAAATTCATGAATCCTCCAGGATCAAATATAAACACCGTTGTTGAAAGCCTCTCCTTTGAAGTAAGAATCCATAGAAGTAGCTTCAATATATCTTGAACTTAAATGAACATAGAACTCTTTTCCATGAACTTGTAAGGATTGTATTCTTGTGGCTTCCTTCTAAACTTGAAACATGAATATCTTAAGTTCTTCTTGGTACAAGGGAAGATTCCATTGATTGCATTGTGGACATAAGGAACTTTAATAACATCAGCAAAGGGATCTTTGTATGGCATAGAAGTCTGTAAAACAAATTTCAAAACACTAGAAAAAGAATGAATAGAGTTGTTAGCATAATCATGATGAATAATCAACTCTTTATTTTCCTCCTTCTTTTGTGTACAAACTTCTCGATACTCCTCTTTATGATGCATGCACTCTTTATGATCACAAGATGCACTCTTAGCAACTTCTTGAGTAGTTAATCCTTGTACAACTTCACTATATTGCTTAAAACTTTGCAAACACTCCTTATTAGCTTCAATGACTTCAACAAATTCGCTATTCTTGGATTCACACTCTATTTTGATATCCTCATACACAACCACTTATGTTTCACACTTCTCTTCATGAATAATGCTTTCCTCCATAGTTTGATCATATGATTGATGCTCATGTTTCTTCTTAAGATCACTTAACACCACTTCAACATTAGCACCACTTTGATTACCAACCTTATTACTCCAACTCTCTCTATCTAAAGCAAGTGAAATTACGTCATTCAAAGACAAATTAAGTTGCAATTGTAATAGAGATAGAACACGCATCCAACTTTGAAATCTTGCCCAAGGATCATCAAGGATAGGTTGTGTTAATGGAGCTAAACCCCTTGCTTATTAATTTAAAGCAAGATACTTAGCTATTATAAGATGAAAAATCACACAATTCTAAGTTTAATCTAACCTAGCAATTGTAATGAAAGGTAAAAGTGAAACAATTCAAGTAAACTTGCAAAGTTTCAAAAGAACAAAGTTTAAGGAAAAACCTCACTTTTAATATTTCAATGCTTCAAATTCGTATGTCATAGGGTTAGCCCTTATATAGGCATGTAAACAACCTAATCCTTGAAGGAAAAGGTTATATTCCTTATTCCCAAAGATACCTATATAGGAAAATCCTTAATTAAGGAGATTTCCTTCAAAATAGGACAACTCATGACAACTCATCTTTAAAAAGTCAAAATTGATAACTCATTACAAGTCATGACAACTAAGCAAAATGACAACTCATGAAAACTAAGAATAGAAGCATGCCATGCATATATTGACCATTGATCCTTGACTTTGACTTTGACTTTGATTTGTTGACTTATTGACTTTGACTTGGAATATCCTTGAATCTTCTCATATCTTTTAGAATCTTCTTGAATCTTCCTTATTGACTCCAAAATAGGAAAATAATTCAAAATTCATCCATATCAAGCTAATTAATTTCAAAATAGGAAATTAAGCTAATTAGCTTGAATTCTTCATATTTAGGCACTTTTCGATCCCTTTTAGGGTTCATATTATTAATAAAATAAGAAAGTTAATACATAATCACAAATGATTGACCTAATGCATATCACTAACAATTACTTGCTTAATTGAACATCATTTTTTTTATTATGCCTAGTTTGTTTACATAAACTGCATGTCATCTTTGCTCCCTTTCTTGGAAACTTCTTCATTTTTTTTGTTCGTCCCTTGGCTTCCTCTGATTTTTCTTTAGTCTCCTTAGTAATGTCTTGAATGGTGGTGGTTTAATCAAAGGATGGTCCTTTTGCTACCATAATCTTATCCCTGAAATTGGTTGAATATAGTGTGAATATGTATTTAAGTAGGTTTCCTTATGATACCTTTTGGAAATGAAGTCTAGAGGCTTTATTTTCCTATGCTACAATGCACAAATGGCATGTGCACAAGGGATGCCCTTCAATTTCCATGACCTATAGGTGTAAGTCTATTTTCTTAAGTCCACAGTATGACCATATGGCCCATCTTGCACCTTGAACCCTGCATCTCCATTCCATATAATATCACATTGCATGGAATGCTCCTTATTCTTTTTAAATCTCTCCATAGCTATTGGAGGAATGTCACAAATCCATATGTTTGTAAAATCCTTATTACTTGAATTTTTTTGCATTATTTTTATTCTAATCTCATTTAACATACTGATAATAGACTTATGCTTGGATAGTAAAATCCATGCATTGAAAGTCTCACACACATTATTCTTGTCAGAATCACATTTAGTTTCTATTCCTTGATACAACCTTACCCAATTTTCCTTACTATAATATAATAATTCCTCAATAATTCCTTTCCCTAATTTACTTAATTCCTGAAGATGACCTTTTAGTTCTACATTAAAACTACTCCTAGCATATAACTTAAAATTCTCTCTTTACCTCTCCACTTTTTAGCCTAGTTTAACTATATATGCCTAGCATACATTTAGTGCTCAAAATCAGGCAACTCTTCCAATATAGTAGGCACCAAGCCTTATTATTAATCAACTAAAATGACTTAAAAAAATCATATACCAACCAAAACATGTAAAATATTGATCAATTAAACACTTAATCAAATATAACTACTTGATTAACAAAGTAGATTATATAATTAGCAAGCTAACATGTTCAATAAGGTACCAAAAATATCAATTACCAACAAAACATACAATATAACATGTAAACATATTAAATGAAGTTAAAGCAACAACCATAACTGTTATTAACATTCTACACGTATGTTATTAGCACAAAACCCTCTCCATTGCCTATTTCCATATCATCTCAAAGAACCTATAGGAACCAACTCTAAGTATCCTTACATTCAATTTAAACTATGGCCCAAACAAGAGGATACATTTGTCCATTACCATCTTTGGCAATTGTAGATAGTAGTTGCCCTTTATACACCCATTTAAAGAAGTAGCTTTCGAGTCCAATGACCTTCATACAACCATCTTTAAAACCCTCTTTAAAAGCATGAAAGTACATTTAGAACCTATCAAATAAAACCTTTCTTGGCTGGCTTGTATCATTCTTAACAAAATATGTGCTCCTTGGATTTGAGGCCAACACTTCATCCATAAACCATTGTAACTTATTGTACTCCTCATTGTAGTCACCTGTAAATTGAGACATCACTAGAAACTTAGCCCCATATTTTTATGCTAACTTTCACATTCAACTACTTTTTACAAAGCTCTTATAATTACCATAAATTTATTGCAGTTATGATATAATTCTATCATTATAGTAACTTTCAATAAACTTTAAGGTACACAACTTATTTATATTTGTTCTTTAATAGCTATGCATAGGGTTCTAACTCTTCACAGTAAAATCCTTTGTTTTCCTATCGATCCTTCCATTTATAAACCACTAGCAACCAACCTACTTACATTTTCCCCTTATTTGACCACTTTCATTTGGTCTCAATTTGATGTCTACACCCTTTAAACTACATATTTTGCAAGTGCCTCCCTTAATTGCACAACATTCTAAAAAACTAAGCCAATTTCCTAAAATGGAATATGAAAAGTGGATCGTATTTCACTCTTATACTCTGTCTTCTTTTTGTTACCTTATCCTCAATGCATATTTCATTATCACTCAATTCACTTCTAACATCATCACTATTGAAGTATTTCTCATTAGCACCAACTTTGCCTTTATACTTTTTATTTAATGAACCAACCTCATTATATCTAATGTCAACTCTAGCTTCTCCAAGGTCAATATCGTCTTTCTCTACACCAGATGTCTATCTCTGTGGTTTTGACTATCTGTACTCTCTTAATTATTTTCTTGCAGTAACATCTTCTTTATTTATATTAGTTCCTTCATCTTTAGCATTCTTATTATCACCTTCTATTGTTGGAACCTCACTATCTATATCATTATCGTCATCATAGCTTCCATCTTCTTTTAACTTGTCTTTATCTTCTTCTTCTCCTTTATCCAGATCTGCCTCCTTGCCCTTTCTTACCTCCTTGCCCTTTCCTATTCTATTTATATAGTTACCACTATCTCTCAAAGTTACCCTAATATTTACTATTTTGCTTACAAGGCACTTGTGGAACCACCCTTCCATTAGGACCACTTTTGACACCCTATAAATACATATCAACCATTATATTTTCAACATTCAATATGTTCATAATTTCCATAACTTTTTTTTCATCCTTAGTTTCCTTTAGGCCATTAGTTAGTGAAAGCCCTGGTACTCCATAAGACAACTTCATTTCACTATAACCTAACTTTTCAACATCATCCACCAAGTCTAAATACCCAATCTTGTCACTATCCAACCCATGTTTAGGCAAAATTGTACTACCTAAGTAAACTACTTCACCTCCCATTGATGAAAATTGACCACCATGATGATAATAGATAGCAAATGATTCCATTCTCTAACTTTAATGAAAGACCATAAACATTAAATCGCACTTGTGTTAAATTATAATAGTAGACTTTGTTTTTGGTTCTTTGTCCAACTTCATAAGATTACAATGCTTGTTTTACCAACTTTGATTAATCAACACTTATTATTGCTTCAATTTTTCAACTGAATTGTGAGGCTTCATTAACCCTACACTTAAGCACCTTTAATTTTAATAACTCAAGTGCCTTCAATAAGATTATAACTCAAGTGCATTGCAAATATCAAAGTGTCAAAATAGATTATTGCTCAATGAGGTCAAAGCTTTTATAGTTGTTGGCATTAGATGACGAAAATTAGGGTTTGAAATTTGAGGATAATTCTTTTCTTAACTTTTATTTTTCTAAATTCAAATTCAAGCTTTTTTTAACCATTAACTAATGTCATGTGTCTTAAGTCTTATTACATGGCATTCTAGTCAGTATGAGGGAAAACATGTGCTGGACTACTCTTATTACATTAGAAAATGGTTTATAAATCATCTTTTTACCAAGTTAAGGTGACTAAATTCCAAAAGTGAAAGTATGAGTATTAAATTGACAAAAATTGCCAAGCTTTGACATTTGCAAATGCAAGATTTCTGTTATTGATTTTGTGCATCATATGAACAACCTCCCAAAGACTGTTGCACAAAAAGTAGTACATTATCTATTTATAATAATGTGAAATTAGCATAGATATTGTTTTGGATAAGTAAGGTCACAGTGAAACGGTCATTCTTATTCCTCACTACGTTCGCAAGTTGTTAATAGGTATAAAGCTGTATTATGTTCACGTCAATTTGTGTTAGAACCTTATAAATAAAGATTTAGTACATCTTTTGTAAAATATAATAGTTATCAAGATTTCCCATTAACAACAAGTCAATGCTTGTGAACATCATAACATTTTAGTTGTTTAAAAGATTGCGCATAATTGAGAAATCAAATACACTGATTGGCCGATTGTCAATTCAGAAATACTATAGCAAAGTGATTTGTAAAACAGTAAAATCATTACTATGCTTTTAATGCTTGAAAAGTTACTCATATCACTTTATATATGACACAAGCTAACACATTAATAATTTTATACATATACTGGTAACAGAAATGACCTTCTATTTTATTTAATTGACTGTTTCATCGTGAAGTCAGCTTCAAATGCATTGTGCACGCTTTTGGTATTGTAGTTGTTTACACACCCGAAGAATAATGCAAGGGAGCATGTCTACTCATTCTTGTAGTCAAAATTATTGGACTACCATTATGGGGGACTTTGACTATTTATGTTAACACATGTTTGACCTTACCACATGAAAATATTAGTTTCATATATATATATATATATATATATATATATATATGTTATATGTTAATTCAAACTAAAACTAATTGCATAAGTCAATTATGCTAATCACTATTTCAATAAATCTCATCAAATTTTTATTATGAAAAAAATGACAAAATACACTAAAAAACGTTTTAAAAAGTCCCTAATTTAATTAATAAATTTTTATCATTTTTCTTTTTTGAAGGACTTAATTTTAATTTAAAATTCTTATAGAGGATAAAAGAATTAAAAAAAATTAAGAGATTAAAGATAATCACTGTCACACATGATTTTATCCTTTTCCCTTTTTATTAGTTTGTTTAGTTTCGATGTTTCAATCGTCTTAAAAAATCTTGGAAAGTTTACAAAAATACACCACTTTAAATGTTTTTAATAAAAAATACCTTATGTTTTCATTAATTACAAAATTACCTATCATAATTATAAGAGTGCTCTTTGTATTTTATAAAATAAATGTATGTTTTTATTTTTGATTTTTTTATCTTTTTCTTTTATTTTTTCAATCAATTTCTTAGTGGTTTTTATTCTCTTCTTTTTTATTTTTCACTTATTTTTTTACTCTTTTTATAAATTTTTATTTTATCCTTTTTTCTTAAATTTTTCTCCTTCCCTTCTTTTTTCTTCTATATATATATATTTTTTATTTTTTTCTACTTTCTTTCTTTTTTTTTTTATTTTCTCTTTATTTTTATATTTCTTTCTTTTTTGTCCTTTTTATTTTTTTTAAATTATTTTTTCCTTAATTTTTCTCTATTTTTTTTAGTAAAGCGTTAGCCAATATATATTTTGATATTTTTTTTTCATAAATTTCATAAGTTATAAGAATATACAAAATGTGATGGCCAAAATATAAGTAACTCACATGCGATAAATGTTATGTACAAAATTTATTACTCAAGTTCTTAATATGTAAAAGATGTAAAATTCATTATGACTGAACCAACATGAATATTTCTAAAAAGTGATAATAGAACTTTGAGTAAGGAAAATAACATTATAATTTCAATTTCTAATGATTATAAAATAGAATCAATTTTACCAATATATTTGAAGCACCAAAAATATAATCTTAACATTTTTAAGATTTTAAGTAGCCTATCGCATTTGTAAAATACAAAATAATGCCTTATAAGTTCAAATTGAAGAACCGATCCTGAAACATAAATTCATGTAAAAGAAGTAACTTATCAAATATTAAAAATTAAAAGAGTCATGTTTATATCACTTTAAAAATTTAAAAACAATTTGTTTTGGTATCAAATACCTTGCAGTTATATATATATATATATATATATATATATATATATATATATATATATATATATATATATATATATTTATTTATTTATTAATTTAGAATACTTTATATTTATTTTACATTTTTTTGATACAATAATTATGTATATATGTTTATCAATTTGGGATGCTTTCCATGTATTTATAATAATAAAATATCAGTTGTGATAACTGGGTTAGTTTTACTTCTCTTCAAACAATTCATAGTTCAATTTAATAATATGTCAGTAAATGAAAGATGAAGATGAGTGTAGCTTAGATGGTAGTGCACTTGGTTAGCATGCAAGAGATACAACAATCGATACCCCACATCTCCATTCTATTATTAGGTAGCATGTACTAAATTTTGTTACATTTTGGTTTACTTTTTAGTATTTAATCTTGCTTTAAATATGCATGGAAAGGTGGAAGTGCTTTTGATGCTTCTAGTTTTGGTTTAGGAGATGTTACTGGTTGTGCAAAGGGTATTTATGATTCAAAGTTTGTTAAAACTGTTGGTGTTAGTGATAAGTTAAAGGATTTTATTGGGGTATGCTTTGTTTTATTATTTTGATATCTTTTTGGTTTCTGATACTTCATTTTGTGTTTTCGTTTTTAGGGTGATAAGAAATTGTCTAAGAATGTTGGTTTTGATTCCAATATTAAAGATAGTTCTATTAAAAATGATGTTGATGGTGATGAAGTGTTAAAGGATTCTAATTTGGTGTGTTCTTACATACACACACACACACTAATCTAGTATATTTTTGGTTTCGTTGTGGTTTCTAATTTTTCTTTTGATTAATTGTTTATTTTTATAGTGAAGAGACTATAATACTTGACAAAGTTGATAATCTTTTCATTGTTGTTTATGCTACTCTAAAAGCTATTTGTGGTTTGAATGGAGATTTATGTTATTTTTTATTTTTTTCATTTTATTTATGGTTGACTTTTTTTTATTTGAATGGACTATTGAAAAGGGTGATTTTGTGTCTCTTTATAACTAATTTGTTGTTATTGGTGGCATGGTATTATTTTGTCAATTTAGAATACTTTCTATTTATTTTACGTTTCTGATACAATAATTTTGAATACTTTTTATTTACAACAACAACAACACCAACAACAATAACAACAATAATGTATTCAATAAAAGATAATGAAAATTTATAATGAAATCATCTCTCCATTTTCTATTGTATCGAATACCTTGAAATTATGTATATATATATTTTTTTCAATTTAGAATACTTTCTATTTATTTTACGTTTCTAATACAATAATTTAGAATCCTTTTTATTTATTTTATGTTTTTGATAAAATAATTTTATATATGTTTTTGTCAATTTAGAATACTTTATAAAATGAGTTTATCTAAATTGGTTGCAAATTTAAATTGTGGCATTTAATGTATTGCAAGTGGAGTAATTACAATTTTGAATGTTACAAGTGTTATTACATTTAGTATTGTTTAGAAAAAAAAAAGTAAACACACTTACTAATTAAATGAAATTCTTAAATCTTGATTTAAATTTATTAATGGCATGAAATATGAAGAGAAAATTTTTTAAAAAAATGTCAAAATGGATTGGTCTTGGTTACTATTAAACGTGGGTGGGTTTGACTTGTCAAGATTGAAAGTGCTCCTTCCATTATTGAATGCAAGAATAGGATTGCTGATATTGTAATGGAAATAACCCCATTTCTCTACCTTAATAACTGAGTCATTCTTGTACTCAAACACTACAAAAATGAGAAACTGTAAGGACATTTTATATTTTTGGTGCATTTGTTTGCTTGTGACACATTCATCTATATGTTGAACATCGAAGAATATTTAATTGTATTAAATTTACAAAGTGAAATTATTTGAAACAAAACTTATAGAGAGATTCTCAAAATCCAAATCGATTGCTTTGAGCCCATTGGCTATAAACAGTAGGAGTGATGTTACCTCTAAGCTCTTACCATCCTAAATCATAACCAACTTTGAACACTTTACCAACACCAACCAATCCATTCATAAATAATAAGAGAACTAGAAAACATGCACAAAGCACACCTATTGGAGAAGCTATGTTAGTGATATTCATTCTTAAATATTTTCCAAGAAAGTTATTACTACTGCTACTGCAAATAAGTACAAACTAACATTGTTTTAAACTTAATATGATGTGTGAAAATTTAATCTTGACAACAGAGTTATAAACAAGCCTATATATATAAGCCTATAAAAACTAATGAAACATGAAATCAATCAACACCACAACTCAGTAAAAAAAGACCATGAACTCGACATTTGCATCCCCATAAAAACTATAGTCATTGCCCTAAAAAAATATTACCTCTTAGATTAAAATTATAAGATTACACTTATAAGCCCTAAAAATAGACCAATCGAAGACCTTACAAAATCACTCAAAATTAACTCAATGCAATTGCAATTAAACTTAATAATAAAACTTAGCAAGTTGGAACCCATTGAAAAATTATCAGTATCATTGACCACTATTGCCGCTAGTTTATTGGCGGGTATGGGGTGAACAGAAAACCATAGAATCGGTGGAGGAGAGTTTTCTATTGAGGTAAGCGAGGAGAAGTTTTCTATTGATGAAAACTAAAAACATAAAAGGAGAAGATGAGATCAAAGCAGAAGGTAGAATACAAAAATAAACAACTGAAAGGAGAAGAGTGACATTTTTGTGTTAGAGAAGGAGGGAGCATTCTCATAATTATTTTACTGTCATAGGACATGTGTGTAATAAATAAAAACTTGGGGGTATTTTAGTTGTTGAGGTGACTTTTGGATGCATTTATGAAAAATCCCCCAAAAATCTTTACTTTAGGTTAGGTTAGTTTTAGGGCTTTTTTCAAATCATTATAATTATCACTTTTAAAAAATCAAAAGAGAGACACACACAAATAAAAAAATATTGAACTCTATTTTTTGGCTCTTAATACGGTGTCATAGTGACATTGTATCATTATTCTTAATAGCCATTAGATTTATATCAATTATTTATAGACATTAATTTAAAAACTTGATATGTTTTCTTTAATTATATAAAATACATACAATATACACTGGGTTAGGGACATGACACACTCCTTCACAAAACTATAACAATTTTGTAAAGGCATGCTAATCCATATAACCCAAACACACACACTTGACAACCAATATGGGATCCTGAAGGACCACCATACTCCTAGATTCCCGTGGGAAAAACTTGATACTTATATAATTAGTATTTTGTTTACCACTTAAAAATGCATTTTTTTTCAAGTTATATCATATTTTATAAGTTAAAAGAAATGTGTTATATTTCTTTGTGCTTAATCACCATTCCCATTATTTTGTTAAAACAAAAATCACCATTCCCATTATTCAAATTAAAAAAAAAATCTCAATCACCATTCCTATTACCCAAATAAAGAAAGAAAATAAAAATTTCAATACCTAAAAATTAGACCAATTTTTCGATGAATCGATATTTGTCTCCACCTTTTCCATTTTTTACTGTTTATCTGCTTTTGAATTTGAATCAATTATAGCATAAACTTTATTATGGCATACAATATAAACAAAATTCTCTCATTTACAATAAACTGTAATATAGCTTGTTAATGTCATGTATTAAATCTCCTTTATCTAGTAATGCTAAGCTCATTATATATTATAAATATAAAGATACAATCTCCAATTTCAAGCTGATGTTTTAAAATTTTATTAGTCTATTAGCTTTCAAAGTCATATAAAGCTTTCCATTCACATGAAATCATTGTATTAGCCTCTCCATAGTCTTGAATCCCAAGTTTTATGCAATGAATTTGAGTCACCACTTTACTGATCCTGCTTATCCAAATCAATCAATTAATTTTTCAATGATTTAACATTATTAATCTTAATATCTTCTACCTCTTTACCGTCATGAATGGTACAATCAATAACAAAAAAATGGATTTAGAATTGTGAATTAAGAATTGAAAACCTTAAGACTAAAGAGCTTGACCTTCTAAGCAAATTCACACAATCCACTATGCATTTAACCCATTTCATATAATTTTGCATACTAATTAAAATTGTGTTTTACCCTTCCAATTTTCTTTCTTTTGCTAGATAGAGAAGGCCCTCTACTATTTTAATTGAAACATTTTTTTTTTAGATTTTCATTGCTTGAAAAAGTTAGAGAAAAAAAGTAACCAATTATACCTTCAATTACTAATAAAATTTTGGTGACATAGTGTTTCCATGACACTATATAACAACTCCTATTTTCTGTTCCTTAGCTTTGTGTTTTCTTTATTCTTAACTCTATTTTCTACTTTTAATTCTTATTTTTAGTTTTTTTCACTTAGTTTATATAGGTTTTGAGATAATTAATTAAAGGATAAAGGGGCACTGATGCCTTTATTGTTTACCCTGTGGAGTAGATAGACCTTTAATGTATGTTTTAGAGACCAAAAAAAACATAAAATTAAGTTTTTTTAGGAGATGTAAACCTTTGGTTTTAACATATGCTAACATCTCTATTAGCTCCATCTAATGTGGCCATCTTTATTAAGAAGAAAAAAAATAAAAAAATAATAGGAATTTTATTGTGGTAAAAGTCATTGTATTCCCTTATATTCTTTGTAAGCAAACAAACCCTGTGATCCTCTCATTTCTAGACTTGGAGTGCATATCTAGCAAGTTAGGTAGCTTTATTTTTTAAGAACATAACCTCTAATGCAAGCCTGTGATTCTATTCAAGTAGCCGACCAACTTTGTAACCTAATCTCTTATTCTCATTCAATAGAAGCATCCTTCTTGCACTTCATTGATTCTCCATGTCTAAAAGTTGACTCTTTAATAGATATTTCTCTATGTTCTTTATTACATGATAAGCAATAATCTTATTAATAATCCATTATACAATTCATAGAGAAGCATAAGAATCTATAAACATTTCTTGAAGAACCATTTAGCTCTTTCTGCAAAGGTGTCGCCACTACCGTCCATGTTGTCTTCTTGTTCTTATTCTAATTTTAGGAACAAAGCTCTATTTAGGGCATTCATTGCAAAGCTCTTATTAAAAAACCTTCTTTAGTGAAAAAAGCTCTATCCTATGCTAAGATTATACAAAGATTGTAACCACCACCCTATTATAAAAATAAAAAAGTTAATTAGTAGTGGGAATTTCATAAAAAATTTATGGTAAATTGTTGGCCACTTAACACTTTCATCATAAAATGAAAAAAAAAATATGTGCACGAATTTATTTAAAAGCGACAAATGGAAAACAAAAAAATAAATAGAAAAAAAAAATACTTGTAAAAAAAAAGTTGTATAGGAGTTTATTATTTCATAACTTATGAGATTTTTTAGTTATTATCTAACTGCTAATATTTGCTGAAGGTTCATCCATTCTAAATGATACTCTTTTAATATAGATGATTCATGCAGTTTGGCTTCTAAAGAGTGCTACTTCTAAATCAAGTTTATTAGTAAGTTTGTTATGTAGGTGCTAAGGCTAGTTATTTGCATGATGGTTTATTAGTGAAAGTGTAATAGGAAGTGACAATAGAATCTTATTTCTATTGTATTGATAATTGGTTCAATATATACATATTACAAATGATGAGTGCAGTAAGCGTATGAGATAAATGAACCAAGATTATGCCTTATTAACCTCCCTTAAGTTGATGGAGGGATGTTATATTTAACTTGTGTATGAGATTTTAAAATACAAGTTTGAACACTAGTTTGGTAAGCATATCATCTATATGATCCTTTGAAGATAAGTAATGAACATGCGAGTCATGAGCTGCCATCTTTTGTTGAACATAATAAAAGTTGATCTCAAGATGCTTCGATTGAGCGTGGAAGATGGGTGTTATAGTGAAATATGTCATGCTCAAATTGTCACACCATAGTAGTAGTGTTGTGGAGAGGCTACCACCAATTTTAGCAAACAATGAGTGAATATAATGAGCCTCAGTAATAATAGATGCTAGAGCTCATAATTTTAATTCAATTAAGGAGTGTGACACAGTCTGTTGCTTATGTGAGCCTTAGTTGAAAAGATTGCAATCGAGATAAATGGCATAAACCGATGTGGACTTTTTATCATAAACATAGCTGGTCCAATCAGCATCATGATAGGCTAATATAGTAGTGATAGAAGAAGGTTATATGTGCAAAATAGAATCCATGGTGGCCTTAAGATACTATAGTATTCTTTTTAGTACAGACCAATAAGGATCATGAGGTTGTTAAATAAATTAAGACACTTTATTAACAATATGGCATATATCCGAATGAGCTAGAGATAAATATTGTAATCCTCCAATAACACTTCAATATAGTTGTCATACCTCAAATTTGACTATTCCTAAAAAGGTCTAATGATGAAACAAATCCCCGAGATGACTAGAGTTTGCTCGTTCATAACACCTATGAAGTGTTCAACCTTAAAACACTTAAATCGATCATCGATCCATTAAGTTATGCTTCGACTTTGCAAAATACAAATTATCAGAATAATGAGAGGTTTATTTCGAGAAAAATCCTCTCAAAATACTTAGCTCATCGAGCCGATGCGTATTTCATTAGATCAAGACCCAGCTTTGTGAAAAAATGAAAATCAATTTTGATCAAATGGACTTCAGAAACATGTTTCGAGGGCTCTAAAACCTCCAAAAGTGGTTCAAAATAGTCCAACACAACCTGGGTATCAGTGCGTATTGCTTAGAAGTATGCATAGATGTGCCTAGGTGTCATATGCTAAAATTAAAGCAAAATTTGGTAAAAAAGACTCTGGAAATGTGACCAAAAGGCCAACAAACCCTTAGAACCAACCTTGGAATAGAGCGTGTAGAACTTAGGAAGAGCATGTAAAGTGTCAAAGTGCGCGTGGAAAAGCATATAAGCGCGCGTGGTCATGCGCACTTGGCGTGTCGACGGGTAAAAATCCCCCACACGCACGTGACCATGCCTATACCACCTTATTATACACATTTTTCTCTATAAATTGACCCCTCAACACTCCATTTAGGGGGGGGGGAGGCAAGTACATGAAGATACACATACACACTTAAGAGTTAGTCTAGTCGAAGGCGTAGGAAACCATTTCCTATACAGTTTTTGCTCTCCCATAGCCTTTCCTTTAAGTTGTTAGATCCCGTTTTCACTAAACCCAACCTCATCTTTGTCAAAGCAAGCTTCAAAGGTATACAATCTAGCATCATTTTGTTGTCATTTTGAACCTCTCAGCGAGGAAAGCTTGATAATCTCTCGAAGCTAAAGCCTCAAAGTTCACATAAGTTGAGTTAAGTTTGAGGACCACATAATTATTTTAGCATATTTATTTTATTGCACTGCATTTATTTTATTATCACTAGCATTTGAGAATACTATTATGCTTGCGTGATGAGACTGATAATCTTGCATACTATGTAAATAATATATGCCTTGTTATGCTTATTTCATATCATCATTTTGCATCCTCTATTTTCAAAACCATGAAATCAGATCGTAAATACCAATAATGTGAAAATTTCATATCCTAGAATATAGGCATCATGCTCTTAATCCAGTGATGAGCTCATGCATCCTTTATATTATTGCTATACATCATTATAACATAAATAATCATTGCAAGCATGATCGTCTTATCATTGATTGAATAAGCTATATAAATAATCATATTCTCTTTGTAGATCAATAATATTAGATTTAATTTTAACAATCTTTTCCTTTTCATATGTATTTTATTAGGAAAGTGATGTAATAAATAAATTTTCAGCTTTATTATCTAATACTATATGATGTACTGTGTGAATGCTATATAAACTATCATTACTGAAACTAGGGTGTTGCGGTAGCTATACATCAAATATTGTATAATAAGAAATAGTCAAAAAGTATATCAAATCTCTCAAATCCGGAAATCTCTTCTGGGGACAATACTCGCTGAGTGACCTAATGTTTTCCCTTTCTTTTCCTGATTTTCTAAAACTTAGAGCATCTCATCCCCTTGAGACCAATCATTTGTCCTTATTCAGTAAAGTTGCCATGTCCTTGGGAAATGGAAAAACAAAGAACACACTCAACTAATTGGAGTTAAGGAAGACATCCATCTTGGTCGCTCATAGTGGCAACTCCACTGGGGACTTCTAATTAAGAGGGATCAACTGAAAAAATGACTATTTCTCATTATGCAATACTCAATCATATAGAGTCCCTTACCATTGCATTTGCACTACACATCACATGTGCACTACTTTTCCCTAAAAGCCTCGATAATATTAAATGACATTGCCACCATGGTTCCACTTGAGTTATGGGGTGACAAAGATACAGTATTATCACCTTTAGTCTTTACTCATGCATTCGCCGAACTCATCTGACTATAGTTTATAACCCAATTCCTTAAGGGGGGCGATCGAGTTATCAAAAGAATGCTAGACTTACTAATCGGAGTCTGTAACCCTAGTAATATGGAGGAATTCTTGCTAAAGGAACCTTTAGCCTTTCGTCCTGACTCAACTCATGTAGGTAAACCAGTAGCAACATCCATTAGGATTCCACCAAGCTATGCATGATATGCCTGTCCTAACACTGTCTGTTTGACTTGATATTTATAAATGACATGACCCTCATAGTGTCTATCATCGAATGATGTCATAATGTCAGTTTTCATAGAAAATTTATGCTTAGGATCATGTGATTCTCATCAACTTTGTCTGAGCCCGAAGCATGAGGAATGATGAGAATCATGTACCTTAACTTGAATAGTCTATGTGAATTAACAAATAACGACATCCCTCGATGATGGAACCTATAAGGTGTCATCCATTTACCCTTATCAAATCAAATGAATGGGTTAGGAACCCAACTAGATTGTGGACCTTTATGTTGGCAAAATCAAACTGTAAACTATTAAATGATACTTTTATGACTCGCGATAAACATATCGAATATTTATATGGGAGCAAGAACTCAGATTCCCTTTGATTGACCTTGGCCCTATGGATATGAGCATATATAGGCTTTGGACATCGTTTGAAGCTCGAAAATTGACCCTCACATTGACATCATGTGATTACCTCAAGCATATTTGAATATTGTTCCTCAGTTTACCCTTTGGTTCTGTCCAACATAAATTGAATTAGCTTAGTTTTGAGAGTAGAACCATAGTCCTTTGATGACTATAGGTTTATAACCCACCTAGAAAAGAAACTAAACGACCTCATGGAGAAATAAGGTTGGAAGTGAGAGCTTGCTTGTGATTGGTTTGTTCACTATTTAGGAAAACTAACAAACTTTAATCATGCATACATCACATACATGTAAAGAGCACGTACTAACTACTGTTTCTTGCAGAAATAATCATTTTCCCCATTATAGGATTTTTGCATCCACTCATATATGCTCACCTTTTTCTTTTACAGGCACACATCATGCATCATTCATTTAGCTAACCCTAATAAATGTATAGGAATACTACATTCAAACATGAGTGACCATGAAGATGAGTCTTCTCACTGAAGCAATGGAAAATTAAAGGCCAAAATCCAAGAACTGCTTGACGATGGCATCACGGTTGAAAACCCCCAAACCTAAACTAGTATCACTAGAAATTTCCTCCATAACCTTGAAAAAGCTGACTAGAATAGCCTGCAACCATACAGAATGCTATGCATTAAGACATTCCAGCATGTGCCCCTAAACTGTGAACTCTTGAATGTTGCTGTGTCATTCTGGGATCCCTTAAGAGCATATGTTCTGATTCAACACCATAGAACTATGCCCGATATATGATGAATTCAGTGCCATAGTAGGGTGCGTCCTTACTATGACTGAAGAAGTAGTTTTCACTTATCAGGACATCAAATACCTAGGGCTTGGGAGCACTTTCCCTAACCTAAGCTTAGAAAAACTTGATGAACTAGTCAATGAGCACAAATGTCTGATTCCTATCCAGGTCCTAGCTACCTACACTACTAAAAAGACTAGTACTCTAATTTGGGCACGTCTCCTTACATGTTACCTCTTTATGCAATTTTTCGCCATCTCAAATGATGGGCTAAGAGATTACATGATACTCCAGGTCATTAAAGGAATAGAATGTGGAATGACTCCCTTCCCACTGATCCTAGCTGAAACCATCCAAGGTTTATATGACCTCAAAAAAGGGAAAAGTCCAAACTTCAGTGGAAGTCCCCTATTACTTCAAATATGGCTGTAAGAAAAGCTTAGTTTGCTCGATAAACCTACAAGGAACTGGATGAGATACCAACCTAGAAATCACTTAAAAAGACACATCAAGGACATTCATGAATGCTCAACCCATATCTCAGCTTAGGAATGGTTTGAATGCATGAAGGATGCACCAAAATACCAAATAAGGTGGATGTACCCATGGTGGAAGCTGGGGCTTATGACTCTCTACACATATGTCAACTGCGTACCAATCTCAGGATTCATGTCTTGCACCTACTACTACCCAGCACTAGCAAAAAGATAGTTTAGTGAGAAGCAAAATGTACCTTTTGAGCTCAAAAATTTCTTTGGTGCAGGATAAAATATAGGTTCATGGATCACTTCAGAGCAGCATGGAGGAGGAGAATCATCCACCAATTTTTCGCTAGTATCAAAGACAGTGTCACAGATGAAGCATACAAGTAGTGGATCATCCAAAGACACAAACATATCTAAGTCATTGATTTAGATAAAGTTCACTTCTTTAGTTTATTTTCCTTTTGATAATGTAATAAACCCTAAAGTTAATGCAATGAAATTAGATTTTGCTTACTTGTTTGATGTCTTTCCTGATGGTAATGTGCATTGCATTGATAAAAATGTTATCATATTTGACATTCATTCCATATGCACTAAATCATTTAACATTAGCATAAAATTTAAACCATGCATTCTGCATATTTTGAAAGATGTTACCCCTAAAGAGAGGAGAGAAATTGAAAAAATACTAATAAAATATTCAAAAGTATTTGATTATATGTATGACAATATGCCTAGTATTAATAGAGACATTACTAAACACTTCATTCTTACAAAAGAAGGGTGCAAACTGGTAAAACATAAATTGAGAAGACTCATTCCAAAATGGGCCTAACTAGTGAAAAAGGACATCGAGAAATAGATCAAGGCAAAATTCCTAGAGGTAGTAGACTATCTAGATTGGTTAGCAAATGTGGTGCCAGTACTGAAGAAAGATGGAAGGGTTAGAATCTACGTCAACTATAGAGATCTAAACAAGGGCTGACCGAAGGATGATTTCCCACTATGTCACATAGATATACTGGTTGATAGCATTGCAATATGTGCAATGTACTCCTTTATGGATGGATTCTCTAAGTACAATTAAATCCTAATGGCCATTATCAATAAAGAAAAGATAACTTTTATAATGGAATGGGGTACTTACTACTATAGAGTAATGCCTTTTGGACTAAAGAATGTGTGGGCAACCTACCAAAGAATGGCGACTGTAATGTTCTATGACATGATACATAAAGAAGTGGAGGTATACATTGATGACATGATGGTTAAGTCATGAACCAGGGAAGAGCACCCCTCTAATCTCAAAAAGTTCCTTATAAGGGTTGAAAAGTACAGTCTTAAGCTAAATCCGAAGAAATGCATATTTAGGGCTACTTCAGGAAAGATGCTGGGGTATATTGTCATTCAGAATGGGATTGAAATTGATTTATACAAAGAAAAAGCTATCAGAGAGATGCTAGTGCTAAAAATGGAGAAAGAAATTAAAGGGTTTCTAGGGAAACTATAATTCATTAGTGAATTCATAGCAGTGTGTGAACTAATCTTCAAGCTACTCAGAAAAGATCAACTGGTTGAATGGAATGAACCACATAAACTAGAGATGCCACTAACCTTGTATTTGGATATTGAAAGGAATGCAATTGGTGTAATGTTAGCCCAAGAGGGAGAAATGAAAGTAGAACACGTAGTCTATTACTTGAGCAAGAAGATGCTGCCATATGAGGAGAAGTACAACCAAGTCGAATAGATATGTTTGGCAATGGTATATAAAGAAACTTAGACACTACTTTTAATTTCATAAGATCTAGGCTGTGTCTAAAATGGACCTAATGAAGTACCTTTACGAAGCTCCCTCTCTAGTGGGGAAACTTGCCAAGTGGCTTGTACTACTAACAGAATTCGATATATAATATTTGACTAAGAAGGTAGTAAAAGGGAGAGTAGTGGTTGAATTTCTAGCTCTCAACCCCATTCTAGACTCAGAAGAAATCCAACTAGACTTCCCTGATGACCTTAGCTCTGCCATTGAGATCCAAGGATGGAGCATGCACTTTAACGGAGCAGTTAATCAGTTAGGCACAGGAGTCAGTGTCATACTATAATCTCCAGAAGGTGAAGTAGTACCAATTACTAAAAAGCTTGAGTTTAGAGTCACAAATAATGAAGTAGAATATGAAGCATGTACACTCAAAATAGAAGCATTGATAACCTTAGATGTCATAGAAGTTGAGATCTTTGGAGATTCCATGCTAGTAATCAATCATTCCATAGAAGAGTGGGAACTACAAAAGTAGCATTTAAAGCCTTATATGGACCACTTGAGGCTGCTCACCATGTCCTTCTGAAAAAGTAGATTCATTCATCTCCCCAGGAATCATAATCAGATGGTAGATGCACTTGCTTCCCTAGCATCAATATAGGAAGAACTATCCAAAATGCTTATAAAGCCTCTGATTTTACTTAAGTAAGGATAACCCTATTATAAAAACTATAGATTAGCAAAGATAGAAGTAGCTAAAAAACCTTGGTTCTATGACATCCAAAAATATTTGAAGGAACAAGCCTATCCTGATCAACTAGATAAAAGAGAAAAAGCAGTCATTCTATGGCTAGCATTAAAATTCACATCGCACCAGGGTGTGTTATACATGAGAACCTCATATGGTTTACAGCTCTGATGTCTAGATGAAATTGAAGCTACAAGGGCAGTAAAAGAAGTATATGAGGGTGTTTGTGGTCCACACATGAATGGAGCAATCCTGGCTAAGAAGCTAATCAGATAAGGGCTCTTCTAGATGATAATAATGGAAGATTGCATCAAATTTATGAGGAAATGCCCTAAATGTCAAATCCAAAGGAATGTTAGCAACCTTTCCCCAATAGAACTACACTACATCTCCTCTCCATGGCCCTTCTCAGCATGGGGACTAGACATAATTGAGGAAATCCACCTGACAGCCTCAAACGGACATAGGTTCATCTTAGTGGTAGTGGACTACTTTACAAAATGGGTCAAAGCATAATCATTTGCAAGGATAGGAGCCAAGAAAGTGGCTAAATTCATCAAAACAAACCTGTTCTGTCGATATGGGATCCCCCATCATATAATCTCTAACAACGGTGTCCAATTCCAAGGGGAAGTTAGAGAGCTACTGAGGAGTTATAAGATGGAGCATTATAGATCTTCTCCTTATCGACCGTAAGCAAATGGGGCCATCAAAGCTGCAAATAAGAGCATAAAAAATATTTTGTCAAAGATGACTCAGAGTTACTAAGATTGGGTAGACAGATTGCCACATGCCTTATGGGGGGGTACAAAATAACACTCAGGACTTCAACAAAAGCAACTCCTTTCTCCTTAGTGTATAAATCAGAAGCAATTCTTCCAATTGAAATAGAAATAAAGTCTCTTCAGTTAGCAATCACATTCGAATTACTAGAAGTACAGTGGGCTCAACAGAGGCATGACAATCTCACTTTCTTAGACAATCGCAGGTTCAAGGCTCTATACTACACATATTTGTATTAGGCTCGACTAGCCAAGTCCTTTAATAGAAAAGTAAAACATAAGAGTGTAAAAGCAGGAGACTGGGTGCTAAAGAAAACAAGATAGAATGTTCTGGATCCTATAGGGAAATTCATTCCAAACTAGGAAGGCCTATACCTGGTCAAGCATGTCCTATTAAAAGGAGCAATCTAGCTGATAGATTTTGAAGGCAATGAATTCTCTAAACCTGTCAATATAGACTGCCTGAAGAAGTACTATATCTAAGGCAAAAAAAAATTCAAAATCCCGCTGAGTTAAAAACCTAAAAATTGCAAATCGAGTAAAATTTAAGGACCTCCTGTTGATTTAAAAACTTAAAAAAGGCAGTTCAATCAAAATTAAGGGAAGAGAGAAAATACTTAACTAGAAAACCTAGAAAGGCTAGTTAAGGATATGGGTAACTTCAAATTCGAAATCTGTACAAATGCACCTATGCTTTTCTAAAATGATCACACTGAAATAAGAATGATTACCAATTTATGCAAAATGACCTTGAAAAGTGCAACACATTTTATCATCATGAATTACATCAAACATGGTTTGCATTTTCTTTCATTACATGACTATGGTTCTTACCATCCTCTCTAAGCCCACTCCTTGAGATCATCCACTATTATGTAGCAAAAAAAAAAAAAGAAGGCCCAACTAGGTGTGAAAAGCTCTAAAAGGAGACACCCTAGGCAAAAAAAGGAAGAAAAAGAAAACCTAGCTAAGTGCAAAAAGCTCCAAAAGGAGATGCCTTAGGCAAAAAAGGGAAAAGAGGAAGGCAATAGTAATGGAAAACATCGTCATTAATACACAATAGGAAGAACATACAGTCATCATCGTACAAGCATCATACAACATGCGGGACAAATTCCCAGATATAACACCTAGAGTCCATAACCTTGGGAAGATGATACAATAAAGCAAACCATAGATCAAAAGACCTACACCTAGCTCCTAAAACAACTACATCAACCGTGATTGCCATTAAAAGTGAGTAATGATCCTACTCAAGCATCCCCTCATCTAATCCCAACTCATCATTGGTCATTGTAAAGGATGCTAGCCATGACTCTAGCTCACTAATACGGTCACAATAAGTTGCATGCTCCCACTCCCATTCACGACTGGCAAGATGGTGCTCAGCTTGCATTATATATTGCATATTATACACTAATACATAAACCATATGCATAGAATAAATGGGTGCAATAAAGAAGGCATACCCTTTGAGTAGTAGCAAACTCTAAAAAGCACTACTATGCACTCCCTGCAATAGTATACTAGTACTAACCTGAGGATATACTAATCTAGAAAAGCAAGCAAATAAATCAACCTCTACTCAGTAAATAAATGAAGCACATGCAAGAATAAGTGAAGAACCAAAACATGGGTAACATAAACAGGAGTAACACACTAAGAATATCTGTCCTGAGTAAAGACAAAGATGACTAAATCGTCAAGTCCCCAAAGATAGTGCTACTAGAAGCCAACCATTGGCATGAGCAGTTGCTTTAGTACGAGGCATGCCCTTATCCTCCTCGAAATAAGATCTAGATCTCCTTCGACATCGCTGTAGATAAGTTTTCATAACTCATGTAAGTTACAATTTATTACTAATAAGGTTTGCTACATGCCTATAATGAAACATGAATAAAAGCTTACAAGATAAGAAGAAGTGACTCTCAACAACCCACGTGATGACCTAGCCCTCAAACCTGAGGGACAAGATGCATCTGCCTGAGAAGGTGGAGGTAAAGGAAAATTCCCACTAACTATGACATCGATCAGTTGAGGGATTAATGGCATAAGGCAAACCCTCACTCTCTAAGAGGGTCTTAAAAGGGAATCCCAATATGGCAGTCGTAAGAACATCACCATAAAGCTTATGGCCCTAGAACATGTCCCTAGGGGAATGGATGAGAACTCTCCTTATGTATGGGCCATCCCACCAGTGATGGATTCTCTCACCCAAATACCACACCCTGTCGACAAGGCTAGAAAGCAACACTTGTCTCTTTGTTAGCTACCATGCAGCCATCATCTTTGTCATCCAGTGAGATGTCACCACCCACCAGTGAAGAAAGATCTACTCAAAAGGCAATAATAAAAGAATGATCACTAAGAAAGAAACAACCAGCACAACATGAATCAGACATACTTGATCAAGGGATAGCCTCCTCATATGGTCCCGAGCTACCGTGCAGTCCTCAATCAAATTTGTAGTCTTCTAGATCTAGTGTAAATAACTAGGGAAGCCATCCTCTTGGAAATGCTTAATGGATGGATGGGGGAGAATCCTAGACTCATATACTTGGATCTATTAAAATCAGAGGTTAGAAATAACAAACTAAAAATAAGGGAACAGACAACAGAACTCCTACTTATGTCCAACACGAATAAACACCCATAAATCCTCGAAGCACCTTAGTATGCTGCGTCAAGTCCATAATACATATGAGCAAAGGCAGCAGTACCCCAACAATACCTCAGCAGGCCATCCAAGTCTCTCAAGATAGGTAGCAACCGTAGATCACTGAACCCAAAGGGTTTAGGAAAATAACATCACTCAATAAATAAAATAAAAAGTAGTAAGCCAGCTACTTTGTTGAAACAAGGCCATTATCATACAAAGCCCATACAAAAGAAACAAACTCCATGTATTGAGCGAAGTATAGACAACCAGACTTCATAAGAGTGACTACCCTGAGCAAATCCCTCATGAGATGCCTCCTCACCATAGTAGTAGAACACTCCTCATCATTAGAAGGAATGGGCTCTCTAGAAAAGCTCAAGCCTATGATAACCGAAAAATCCAATGGGGTAATAGTCATCTCCTCGATAGGTATATGAAAAGTATGTGTTGTTTCCATCCATCACTCTATCAATGCATACATAGCAATCTAACTTGACACATATGAGTCATAAGACAGTGCATCAATCACTCCATCAAAGCCCTTCCCGACAACTATATGCTTCATGCACATCAAGATACCTTAATAGTACATTCTATCCTTGTTGAAACTACTAGGTAGCACAGTGATGTACCTACGGGGCTATAAAAAATAAGTACGCTATCAAATATTTGTACAACTACTAAATACTAACATATCTCTCTCTGTCATTCAAATAGGATTAAAACAACAATAAAGGACAAAAAGGAAAGCATTGTGGCAAGCAGACAATCACAAAAAGAAAATAAAGTAAGAGATATCAGCCACTAGCATCTATAATAAAGTTAGATAGACAATTACAGCAAGAGTTATAAAGCTATAGCTACAACAACCTCATACAACAATATAAACAGCAAAACTATCACCGAACAAGCTTTAGAAAATTAAGGGCAAAGAAGGACCTACCTCACGATGATGACACACCCAAGTGTGGGTCTCCAAGCTATGAACAATGGGGATCAGATCTCCTCGAGAAAGTCTAGAAGGTTGAGAACTTTGAACACCTGATAAGCTAGTCCTTGCAGCAAACGTCCCAGCTCCAGTAGCCTCTGTAAAGTCACCCTTAATATTAACATCGACATTAATACAAATGTCATCTAGACACTAAGGAATGATAGGAAACTCCATTTTATGGAAGAGAAAATGGAAGTACAGAAATAAAAACAGAGCAAACAGCACCTGAAACATAAAAAGGGTCAAGAAAAGTTAGAAAACACTTGAAGAAGTCTATATGAAGCCTCCTAAGACCTCTAAAATGACTACTTTAATAATAAATAGAGGGGCCAAGCACGTGACCATAGGCACAAGTGTGTGATCATGTGCCCCCCATGCATCGTCACATGCACTTTCCCTTTCCACGCACTCTTCTGTGGTTATATGCACACTTTGAGGCTTTGTACACTCACTTCTACAGTCTTGAATTTAATTTGAGCATAAGACATGCATTAAACTCACACAAAAGTACACTAATGAGGACTCAATCTATCTAAAGACACTGCGCGTACACCGACTCCTTCAGAAAACTCAACATCTTATAAAAGAGGAAGAGTAAGGAAGATTCACTGTAAGGATATCTTACCTTAAATCATCAAAATAACATCCTCAACATGAAAAATCATTGTATCATTACTGCATCATCACTACACCATTACTACATCATTATTGCACCATCACTGCATCATCATTGCTACCTCATTCATCACTTAGAAGCATCTTTACATTGCTTAGGAGCATATCCACTACTTAGGAGTATTCTCATTATTTAGAAGCATCTTCACATTGCTTAGGAGCACTCACATTGCTCAAGAGCATTCACACATCACTTAGAAGCACTCACTCTCATTGATTAAAAGCATCCTCACATTGAGCATCCACACTGCTTAGTTGCATGTACATTTGCATGACACCTAAGAAGGTTATAGTTGCATGTTCATTTGCATGACACCTAAGAAGGTTATAGTCTCATGTTCATTCGCGTGACACCTAAGAAGTTTATAGTCGCATGTTCATTTTGCATGACACCTAAAAAGTTTATAATTGCATCTTCATTCATGTGACACCTAAGAAGGTTGTAATTACATCTTCATTTGCATGACACCTAAGAAGGTTATAGTTGCATATTTATTCATGTGACACTTAAGAAGGTTATAGTTGTATGTTCATTTTGTGTGACACCTAAGAAGGTTATAGTCACATGTTCATTCGTGTGACACCTAAAAAGGTTATAGTCACTTGTTCATTTGCATGATACCTAAGAAGGTTATAGTCACATCCGCATTTTGCTTAGTAGCATCTTCATTTGTGTGATAAAAGGTTATAGTCGCATATGCACCCTACACTTTACATCAATCATAAGCTTGTATAGCACCTTACGTGATGACCAAGTCACAAAACAACAGCAACAAACAAAACACAATAGTTAAGTCTTGACAAGATGTCTAGAGACAATCCATAAGTAAGTACCTCTCTCCCTACTAAAACATTTTTTACATCTTTACATTTTACTAAATGTGTATTGACACTAGCACTAAGTGGTTATACAACACATGTGAAGTAAGGGGAAACTGTTATACATCAAATTTGACTATCCTTAAAAAGGTCCAATGATTATACAAATCCCAAAGATGACTAGAATCTGCTCATATGTAACACCTCTGAAGTGTGCAACCTTAAAACACCTAACGGACACCACTAGTGTGCAAAATCGATCATTGATCCATTAATTTATGCTTTAACCTTAAGAAATATGAATTATCAAAACAATGAGAGGTTTATTTTAAGAAAAGTCCTCCTAGAATAGTCAGCTCGTCAGGGCAGTGCGTATTTCGTTAGACCAGGACCCAACTTCGTGAAAAAAAAGAAAATTGATTTTGACAAAACAGACTTTAGAAACATGTCTAGAGGGCTCTAAAACCTTCAAAAGTGGTCTCAAAATAATGCAACACTACTTGGGTATTAGCACATATTGCTTAAAAGTGTGCATAAATGTCCCTAGGTGTCATGTGCTAAAATCGAAGCCAAATTTGGAAAAACGGACTCCGAAAGGCCCAAAAACCCTAGGAATCGACCCCAAAACAGTACACATAGAACCCAGGAAGAGTGCATAAAGCATCAAAGTGTGTGTGAAAAACCACATAGGTGCACGTCATCACATAGTTGGTCACACGCACTTGGTGTGGCCACATGCAAAAATCCCCCCCACACACGTATGACCACGCTTATACCACCCCATTATACATATTTTTCTTTATAAATTGACCACTCTACACCCCATTTGGGGTGAAATCAAGTAAAGAAACACACACACACTCAAGAATTAGTTCGGTTGATGGCACAAGAAACCCTTTCCCATACAAGTTTTACTGTCCCACAACCTTTCCTTTAGGTTGTTAGATCCCTTTGTCACCAAACCCAGCCTTATCTTTGTTAAAACATGCTTCAAAGGTATACAATCTAGCATCATTTTTCTATCATTTTAAACTTCTCAATGAGAAAAGCTTGATAATCTCTTGAAGCTAAAGCTTTAAAGTTCAGACAAGCTTAGTCGAGTTTAAGGACCACACAATCATTTTAACATGTTTTTTTTATTACACAGCATTTATTTTACTGCCGCCAACATTTAGGAATACTATTATGCTTGCATGATGAGACTGACAATCTTGCATGCTATATGAATAATATATGCCTTGTATGCTCATTTCATATCGTCATTCTGCATCCTCTATTTTCGAAACCATGAAATCACATTATAAATACCAACAATGCGAAAAGTTCATATCCCAAAATAGAGTCATCATGTTCTTAGTCTAGTGATGACCTCATGCAACCTTCGTATTATTGTTATACATCATTATAGCATAAAAAATCACTGCAAGCACGATCGTCCTATCATTGATTGAATAAGCTGTGTAAATTATCATATTCTCCTTACATATCAACAATATTAGATTTACTTTTTCGTAATCATTTCCTTTTCATATATATTTTATCAGGAAAGAGATGTAATAAATAAATTTTTAACTTTATTATCTTATACTATCTGATGTACTATATGAATGCTATATAAACTATCATTACCGAAACTAGGGTGTTGTGGTAGCTATACATCAAATATTGTATAATGAGAGATAGTAAAAAAGTAAATGCGATCTCCCGAACCCGAAAATCTCTACTGGGGATAATAGTCACTGAGTGACTTGATTTTGTCCCGTTCTTTTCCTGATTTTCTAAAAATTAGGTGGCAACTCCATAAAATCAAAATGTCTTGTCCCCTTAGACCAATCATTTTTCCTTATTCAGTAAAGTTGCCATGTCCCTTGAAAATGGAAAAAAAATAATTCACTCAACAAATCAAGGTTGAGGAAGACACCCATCTCAGTCACTCACAATAGTGTTCGGTTAAAATAAAGGATGACCATCTTTAAGTGAGAGTTTAACCGAAGATGAAGTAGGAGTAGAAATTGAATTTGCACCATCCATGTTGACTTTGGCAAGCAAGTCACATATGTATTTTTTTGTCTGTTAACAACAAACTATTTTAGGTCAAATATGCCTTAACACCCAATAAGTAATACAAGCAGCCTGAGTCCTTAATAGAAAATTTGAATTGTAATTGATCAATAATATAAAAGGTGAAAGAGGTGTTATTGCTCATAAGAAGGATGTCATCCACATAGACAAGACAATATGCAATGTTAGCTCTATGAATATAGTAGAATAAAAAAGAGTTAGTCTTGGAGCCTTGGAATCCTAAGTGGAGAAGATAATCAGTCAAGCACTTGTACCATTGGCGTGGTGCTTCTTTCAGACCATATAGCAATCTATGCAGCTTACATATAAAATTGGGTAATTTTTTGTCAATGAAGCTAATTGGTTGTTATATATACACATCTTCTTCAGTCTTACCATGGAGAAAAGCATTTGAGACATTAAGTTGAGTGATGTTCTAACCTTTAGAGATTGCTAATGAAAGACATAGGTGAATAGTGGCAGGTTTAACTACTAGGATGAATGTATAAGTAAAATCAATTTCTAGTCATTGGTGAAAACCTTTGGTAATGAGACGTACCTTATATCTATCAACTGAGCCATCTGGTTTGCTTTTGATATGATAAACCCACTTGCAACCAATGACATGTTAATCTATAGTAGGAAGTGTGATTTTTCATCAAGGCATTATACTTGTCTTTCATTGCTAAGCACCATTACGAATGTTTATTGGCTTGGGTAAAATAAGATGGTTCATGTTGAATTTGGGAGAGAGAGGTATGTGGTTTTAGTGAGTTGGTTTAAGATCATGTAATTATAGGATGAATTTTGGTGGGGATGTTGGATGTAGACGGCAATGGATAAGAGGTAGGATTAACTTGACATGATGGAGTAGGATTGAATGATTAAGAGTTAGTAAAGTTTGTAGTAAAGGTGGACTTATTTTAGGTGTATAGTGATGAGGTAATATATGTGGAGGAGTGTGGTACAGTGGTATGTATGGTAACATTTGGTTAAGAGTGAGGCAATGGTGGAGTTGGTGATAAGGATTTGATTTTGTAAGAAGACAATTGGAGGGACATCAAATTTTATAGTTAAAGAGCAATACACAACATCTTTCTTTGTAAATAGAAAAACATGTTAATAAAAAGGACATGGCATGAGACATAGAATTTTTGAGACTAAGGATCAAAACAATTATACCCTTTATGCAGTTTGCTATAGCCAAGGAAAATACAAGGTATAGAATGAGCATATATTTTATTTTTAGCATAAGGTCTAAGCTATGGTTTATATAAATAACCAAAACCTTTAGCATCAAGTTATTTAGGAGTTGATTTAATAAACATTAAAAGGACTAATATTATTTAATTAGGTGTTGGTAATTAATTTATGAGATAAATTATAGTATCAAAAGCATGTTGCCAAATTTATGGTGGTGCAGAGGCATGTTTCATGAGAGCTAGGCTTGTTTCCATAGTATGCTTGTGTTTGCACTCTACATTGCCATTTTGTTCTAGAGTTTTTGGTCATGAGCTTCTTTAAGTGATGCCATGTTCTTAGAGATAAGGTGTTAATGCCTAAAACTAACCACCTCAGTCAGCTTGATAGCATTTAATTGAACGCCCAAAAAAATTTTCAATAATATGATGAAATTTAATAAAGAAATTCAAGACTTTTGATTTGTACTTAATAAAATAAATCTATGTGTATTTACTGAAATGATAAAAAAATTACATAATATTTATTATTATCAAAAGACAAAGAAAAGCAGGGCCCTAGAGATAAGAACATATAAAGTCTAAAGGACCATTAGCATGAGTGGTTAGACTAGGAAATGGTAAGCAATGAATTTTGTTAACACTATATGCATGGCAAAAATGACTATTTGAAGAGGAATTGTAACTAATTTATTGATGACATAGAGCTTGTTTGACTGTGAAAGAGGATGCATGGCCTAATCGCGCATGCCAAATAGGAAGAGTGTAAATATGAGCTTGAATGTGAGACTTGTAAAGAGAGAGAAAAATGGAATAGAGACCACCATCATTCCGGCCTTTATGAAGAAAAGTTCTCATATGGATATCCTTAATTTCAAAATAGTTAAGAAAAAATTCAACAGAGGCACTGTTAGCTTTAGTAAAAAAAAGACACTAATAAAAGGTTAGCATAAGTAGCTAGAAAATGAAAAATATTATTAAGTTGAAAAGTATATGAGGTAGGAGATACAAAACTAAAAGAACTAATGCGATAGATAGAAAGATTTTTACTATTAGTGATTTTGACATTGTTTGAGCCTTCATAGTCCAAGTTAATGATAAGATTTTCCAAATCCAAAGTGAGATGGTGTGCTACTCTGGTGTCCAATATCCAAGGCTGAGTAGAGGTGGAAGGGGAAGCTAAGTGACTTTTCAATTTTTAGGTATAGTGGAGAGAAGAATAAGGATTAGCATGATGGCGAGGAGTGGGGCACTGAGTTACATAATGTCCATTACCATTGCAAGTATAGCAAATAATTACAAAACCATAGAAGTCCATGGATGATGCTGGAGAATAATTAAAATAACTAGGGACATAAGTATTACCATTATGGTAAGAGCCATAAGAACTAGGAAAGTGAACTCATCCTCTGTTTCCTTAATTTCCACAACCATATGATTGATGAAAAGAACTGTGACTTTGGCCTGAAGAAGGATATAAGAGCTGATTCTAAGCCACATGGGCAATAAGAATATGAATATCTTTGGCAGTATTTTAGTATTAAGGTTTTGTTCCTTACTGAAAAGAAGGCTGTAAAGCTCATCGAATATGACATCATCATGTTTATTCTCTAAGGAATGATTAAATGGCTGATATTATGGTCCTAAACCACTTGAAGTGACATGAACAAAGTCTTCATTAGGTACCAGATGATGTAATGCTTGTAGTTGATCAAAAATGGATTTGGAACATTAGATGCACTGCATAATTAATTCATTCTATTTCTCGAGCTTATAAAAATGAGTTTTGAGAATGCGAACTTGAGCTTTGGAGGTAGCAGCATAGGTATTTTTTAGCTTCATCTAACCATCATATGGAGAAGTGCACAATATAAGAGACATAGTTCTTAAACATGGAGTTGATTATCTAACTTAAAACTAATTGATCTTGGTAAAAATAATTAAGTAAGGCAAGATTAATTTGATCATTTGAAGAGGTTGTGAAGTGCTACCATCTACGTGTTTGGCAAGGTTGTAGCTATATAAGAAGGGATACAACTGAGTCTTCCATAAGAGATAGTTGCTAAAATTAAGTTTGATAGGAAATTAATGGAAAATATTAAGTGGAGCCGATGAGGAAGATGATGTAGTGTTATTAACTGCTGGTTGGATGGCAATGTTATCACCTGTGGATGTCAATATAGCAAAGCAAAAAATTAATAGAAGAGACATATGTTGTTAAGCCATGTACCACTCTAATACTATGAAGGTGTAATAGCAAGTGACAATGGAAACTTACTTCTATTGTATTAATAACTAGTTCAATAAATACAAATTACAAATGGTGAGTGCAGTAAGCGTATGAGATAAGTATGACTAAGTAATGAGTTGTTACAATAAGAAATGTAAGAGATAAGTGAACTAAGATTATGCCTTATTAATTAGTTTACATTAAGTTTTCAATTCGTTTTCTACTCTATTTGGTTGAAATAAAAAATTAAAACTTTAAGCTTTACAGATGTTAGATTCTTGAATTATTTGCTTAGGAATTTAAATTTCTTCTAATTGAAATTAAACCTTTTTCTCTAAAGTTCTTTTATTTAATTTCTCCTTAAATTTCTTATATCCTTCACTGTTTTTAAACTTGCACAAATATCATGATTGATCATTACTTTATTAGCCAAACTTGTCAAAAATAATATGTAAAATTGCATATTGTTGCAGAAACATGCTAGGGAAGATCAGACAACTGCTTCATTTTAAAATGCTTTATATTTTTCAAGTTTTATAGATACAATGATAGTGGCAAAAGCATATTTGACAAAACTAGGAAATAGCAACAAATTTAGGAGAAATTTTTGTAGTATACATTGAACTAATAAAAGACTTATATAGTCATGGAGCAATAAATATGCCTCCTATAAAATGTACACTGAACCATATATTAATTCTTTAGATTGGAGCCACATGTTTTTATTTGCTCTAGTTTGATGAATTTTGATTATGTAGCTTCAATAAACAAACTTGTAAGGAGCCAAGGATTGACATAACTTTCTAGAGGATTTTAAGAAATGTTCAAAGCAAATTCTATCCTTGTTCACTAGAAATCCATACACGAGCATTTCCCTCCACTAAAATGATGAAATCTATACTAATCTTTTAACATTATATCTCTATTGTAAAGCTCAGATATGAGCCTAGTAACTGAGTGGCAATCTTCACACACATGAGATTTTTTATAATCCTTTAATTTCTCTGAACTTGTGCAAATGTCTTTAAAGGCTCAACCATGGATACAAGGTACTCTCATCTGCCCCAACTACCATGATCTGGTACTTGAGTACCAAAATATGATACTTTTGAGTTCTAGATCTCTATTGTATTTGATCTGGATCTCTACAAATAAAGAATTAAATTTTTTTAAGAAATAAAATTTAATAAGTAATAAAGGCTAAAAATAAAGCAATAAAAAAGAATAAGTCCTTTCATACTCCTAACTAATAACAATTACTCAAATATCAAAAAGTTCAAATACCAAATGTTAATCATCAGTCTTCTTCTCTTTACCAACTTTTCATATTCTTACTTTTTTTCTTTACATTCCTTCTCTTTCTATAAAAAAAAATATATTTGACGTAAGACGTACCAAAAAAGTGAATTGGCTAAGCCTACTCATGGAGTATTGTATATATTGACATTAGAGTTTCATGTACCAATACATATACCATAAATTGAAATGTATCGTGTACTTAATAAATATGGACTCAACATACTCTTTGAAACCTAAAGTCGTCATGGCCCATAAAAAACACCATTAACCGTCTTCCTCTTCTCCTTTTGACACTTATCAGATGCTGCTCCTGTGATGAATTTTATGAATTATAACACACACTCTTATACTGTCTCTTTAGCATCCTTTAAGATCTTTGCATTAATTGGTAAAACTTTTTTCATGGTCCTACTAACATTAATTATTAGCAAGAACCTAGGTTGCTCTTTTAGTGAGAAATGAAGATTTGCTATTAGCAAGACCTGTGATCCTATTGACCTTAAAGAAAAAAAAAGCAAAGAAAAATAAAATTTTACCATCGATGTCGTTATCAACTGAGGTTTCTGTTGAGAGTGGGAAGAGCATCGAAAGCTATAGTGTATCGGTATTGGAGTTAACATTTTTAGTGGTAGTAGGAGAAGAGTTTGCTGGAGGAGTGTAGGAAGGGAAAGCTTGGAGCAGAGTGATGATGTAGCATTGCTGAAGGAGGAGGAGGAAGAGGAGGAGGAGGAGGAGATGTTTGCATGGGAGAGGGACATAATGATGATAACGGAGACGGGCAGCTATGATGAAGTTAAGTTTGGTGATGAGTGGAGTCAATAACTCCTTTTTTTTTTTTTTGATAAAAGATGTCATGTGGAACCAATGGAAATATGAACTACCATTAAAACCAGGGGTTTAGATCTCCTACAAAACTTAATTTTGTGTTCTTTTTGTTCAAAAAATATATTAAGGGCTTATCCGTTCAATGGAGTAAACATTAGGGGCATATTTGCTCAATAGAGTAAACATTAGGGGCATAAATGCACTTTTACACTTTAATTAAAAATTCTAAATACAATAGGTTTATAAAATCAATTCATAAAAAAAATTAAATATGTTTACTCTACATTTTTTAAGTTAAATCGAGTCGGATAATATAAGTGTCCTCTTTAGAGAAATAGTTTGTGTTACAAGGTGAATGTAAAAGTGAAGTTACTTTTTTATTAACTATTTTAACCTTTCTTTTTAATTTACTTTGCGTTTGATTTTGATTTTTATCTTTATTCTATTTTATTTGATTATTCATGTTCTATTCATAAATTAAATAATTTTATTTTTTATTGATGATATGTGTAATTAGAGTTGTAAATGAGCAAAATTGCTCATGAATTACTTATAATTCAACTCGATGAAAGCACTTTCAATCTTGCATATTAAATATCATTTAATAAATGAATAGATTTCAAACTATGCAATGATCGACTCATTAAATTCATGAATAAACTTGAATAAAAACTCATAAGTTAACTCGTACTTTTAATATATTAATAATTTGATTAAGATATATAATATATAAATTTTTATTAATAATAAATGTAAAAAATATTTAAAGTATACATTATTAAAAATATTATTCATAAATGTTTATTCATAATAAATATAGATTATATATATTATAAATATATCGATAATAAATAAATTTGATTCATAAATATAGATTCTATAAATTTTTATTTATAATGAATGTGAAAAATATTTAGAAATATAGATTCTATAAATTTTTATTCATAATAAATGTAAAAAATATTTAGAAATATAGATTCTATAAATTTTTATTCATAATAAATGTAAAAAAAAAATTAGAAATATAGATTCTATAAATTTTTATTCATACTAAATATAAAAAATATATAGAAATATAGATTCTATAAATTTTTATTCATAATAAATGTAAAAATTATTTAGAAATATAAATTATTGAAATAAAGTCATAATTTTTATTAAATATATTATAATTTATTTTGTAAATATTTTTTAAAATTTTTTTATGAATAATATTAATTTATAGTTAAAATTTATTTAACTTCATGTGAACACAACTTGTAAAAATTAATTGGCATAACAAGTTTGACTTGAACTCGACTCAGTTATAAAAGAATTGAATTTAAGATAGATAAAATTTGGTTCGACTTAACTCCTTTACATTCGTACGTAAAATCATTAATATATTAATATAGTTAATTGTATTAATATATTATAATTATTAATATATTTGATTTTCATTTTGGACACCTGCTAGAATAGGTGCATGCCAAGATACATTCCAACAGGTTTTTTTTTTTAATTATTTTTATATTTGTTTATTTGATTTAATTTTAATTGGTTGATCGAGATTAGATTATTTAGGAAATATGTAAATATAATGATCATTTATCTTTTAATTAATTTAGTAAATGAGAATGTTTTATGTTTTAAATGATTTTAATTAATTTTAAATTTAGTTTTAGTTTCAATTTTAATTTTTCATCTAATTTAGTTGTAAATGAATTTAATTATAGATTTAGTTTAGACTTATTTAAATTTGTTGCATTTTTTAGAGATTTGTTAGTTTTTCAATTTTTTTAGATTTTATAAGATTTGCCATTTTTATTATTAATTATGTATTATTTTGTTATTTCTAGTACTATTTTTTTGGGAAATTATTTCGAATATTATTAATTAAGTATTACGGTCATAATTTTCATTCCCATGCATTTTTATTTATTTATCTTATTTATGATATATTGCTATGTAATTCTATTTATTATTATGGGATGTTTGTTGGATTTATGAAGTGTTTTGTAGGGTCCAATTCTGGTGCGTATAATTAGACCTAGACATTAGTGGGCTTAATCCTCGTTTACGGAAGGGCCTATTTATTTGTTTATTTATCTTGCAATTATAAACTGTATTGGTAGGGGTGTTAAAATGGGGTTCTAAGAGGGATCCAACACACAAAATTAATAAATTAGTAGTGAAGTTAAATGGATTGATGTAAGAAACGAATTAACTCGATTGTAATTTTTCCTATATATATGCTTTGCATGGACTTTCTATTATTGGATTGCAATTTTTTCTTCCCCACCTTTTTTTTTTACATTCATTTGTATTTATTTTGGTTTTAATCCTCTTTTCTTTATCCCCTTCTATATATATATATATATATATGTGGATGTCTATGTGATATAATCTGTCAATAATCCATGTAATGAGTAAGTAATTAATAAACAATGAATATTAATAAAAAAAAAAATAGAGAAAATATCATTGAGTGGTCCGTTTGACCACTACCTTTTCAATTCAGTTTGTGGTCCATTGTTCTTTTTATTTTTAACCTTCCGTGTTTTTAATTCATAACTTCAGCATTTTTTTTTAATTCTTTGTAATTTTTTTTCTATTTATTATTTTTGAAGTTGTCTTTAATTAAATTTGATTGTATTTATTTATTTATTTTTTGTATATTAAATAATTGTAATTTTATATTTTAAATAACAATTTTTAATAATTATGTAACTTATCATTATTTAGAATTACTATTTAAAATATAAATATTAAGCTAATAAAACTAAAAATAACTTGATGTATTTCATAGTTATTTTCTCAATAAAAACAACAAAAATTATGAAATATATTAAATAAATTATTATTTTTATTATTAATACTGATAAAAGTAAAAATTCTATTTAAAACTTTAATTTTATTATTAATAATTAAAAAACTGAAAAAAACCACAAACAGTAACAAAAATCAATAATTGTAATTTTTTATTATTTTTGTTGTTTCTGTTTATTTATTTTTGTTGATTTGTGTTAAAAATAAAAAATAACAACAAAAAATAATAAAGTAAAAAAATTTATTATTTTTATCATTAATACTAATAAAAGTAAAAATTTTATTTATGGCCTTAATTTTATCATTAATAATGAAAAAAAATCAACAACTACTAAATTTTGTTATTTTATTGTTTTAGTTGTTTTTAGTTTTTTTTGTTTCGGTTTGTTTTTTTTAAATGAAAAAATAAAAAAATCAACAACAAAATTATAAAATACACCAAAAAATTATTATTTTATTATTAATATGAATAAAAGTAAAAATTTTATTTGTGATGTAATTTTATTATTAATGCAAAGAAAACTAAAATTTTTTGTTGCTTTTTGTTGTTTCTTTTTTTTCCCCCTTTTTCTTTTGTTAATGTTACAAATACATCATAAGAATTATAAACATGTTACATATTGATTATCAATAAGTAACAAAAAATATATTTTTAAACAAAACTTGTTAGAAATTTTAAAAAACAAATCAAAGTAGAAAAAAATAAAATAAAATCCTTATTCATTAAGAATATAAAAAGAGAAATTTTTGTTTATTTCTTGTTATTACAACAGTTGAAGATATTTATTGTTGATTTTCAGAACAATTGAAAACGTTTAGTTCATAATCATTCATTTGAAAAAAAAGGTTTTAAGAGAAAAATGTTGAGCAAAAAAAAAAAAACATTGAGAAACAAAAAGAGAAAACATTGAGAAAAAAAGAGAGAAGATAGTACCATAAAAATACAAAAAAAAAATGTTGAGCAAAAAAAAAGATGAAGACAATAGAAAAAAATATTGAGAAAAAAAAAAGATAAAGATAGTACCTTAAAAATAGAAAAAAAAATGTTTTAGCAAAAAAAAATGTTGGGAAAAAATGTTTAGCAAAAAAAAAAAAAAAAAAGAAAAAAATAGATTAAGACAACAGAAAAATGTTGAGCAAACAAAAACATTGAAAAAAATAGATGAAGATAGTAGAAAGCTAAAAAAAAAAAAAAAAATTGAGAGCACAAAAGGTAGAAACGAAAAAAGTTGAAAAAAAAAAAAGAAGACAACCCTAAAAATAAGGGAGGAAATGAATGTGGTACATATTTGAAAGAAAAAAAGTAAGTTTTGAAATAATTTTTGGTCTAATTCTTTTCTTGATATTATTTTTAGTTTTTGGTCTATTTATGAAAAATTCCTAAAAAAATATATATGGAAACCAATAGAAAGCTTAGGTGGATCCAAATTTATAACTAGTTTTCAAATATAGTCTTTGAGATAGTTATTGGGCCTCATGAAATCTAATTATCTAAAAAATGTGTCTTTAATTATTACCTAGGTGACGATTTTTATATTTAATATTGGCCTTTATTGCTAGCCATTATATCTCACAAGTGAATTGCAAAATTTTTATACAATGTCATGGTCATTAAATACTTGAATACATGATAAACCCAGTGTCTATATTGGTGACTTCACTAAAGATAAAGAAATAATTTTTGATATTTTTCTTATTATAATCTTTTATTCGCTAATTATCTTCTTTGTATTTGCATAACATCTTTTCATATAATGAGCATCTTGTCACAAAAAATTGATAATAAATTATGTGATGCTGCTTTGTTTTATTGAGACATGGTGGTAGTAAACTTGATTATTATCACTAGATCCTTGAGTATGGAGACAAATAGGAAATATGACACTATAAAGCCTAACCCTTTACCAAATACTTGATTTATATAATGGCCTTAGTAACTTTCTTTAGAATATATCTAAAAGTACTTGTATATATTGCCATATATTCCTCTTATTTTTAAAGTCAAGCCATGATAATGAAGTACTAAACCACGAGAAGTTAGACCCAAATCCTCTTAATTATAGTCTAAAACTTCTACAATTATATTTATTTATGAAATAGCTACTCATTTAATTTTCTGCTTTGAGTGATGTCATGCTTGTTAGTCTTATTATCCCCTATTGATAACTAAGGCTCAAATGAAAATTCTAAGAATAAGGAACTCACCATTAAACACATGTATGAGAGGAATAAGGTTGGAAGAACACTTTTCTTTACTTATGATACATATAAAATGTTTATGTATCATACATACATAATATATTGTAATTGCCTAAAGGTGGTGAATAGGGATTTTGGGAGGTTAAGAGAAAATTAATAAAATATAGGCAAGAATTAAGAGAGTAGAAGAATAAATACAAGCAATTAAGGAGTTCAGTTTATGAATAAACTTATGTTTACACCTAACTCTTTAAAGTTAGGATTTTTGAACCACTACAATTTATTCACTTAGATTGATTCTTACAATTTTGAGTTTTTGGCTCAACTCTAACCTTACAAAATAAGAGTTTAGGATAACTCTTCAACCCAAATCCTAAGTGTTGTCAATAGGTAAACACTTCAATCTTTAATAATAATAGAACCTCACTTATGTTTTCTTCAACCATAGAAAATAAAATAAGAAGAAGAGTTCCTATTCTATTCACACAATTAACTCTTAAAGAGTTTAATCAATTATAAACAAATTAGTTGAAGGAGTAAATGCTCAATGAATGCTAATGAGAGAAAAATCAATGTTCAAAGTGTGTAACTTTTCAATATAACTCCAGAGCAGGTTTATATATATCTTAAGCATAAAACAGATGGTTGTTAGAGCCATTAATTACGTCTCCAACCTCTTTTATTCTTCATTAAATGAAAAATAGCTTTTTGTAGTCAAAACACCATTCACGATTATGAGGGTAGTGTCTAGCTCGTGAGGAGCAAGTTTGATGGCCATTGTATTCGAAGTTTACCATTGTAAGATGTGTGGTATGTCCTCATGAGCAAACTTATAATTGTGAGTGTCACTTATGAGTGAATTAGACTTGCACTTTTAAATGACTTGAAGTAGGCTTGGACATGGGGGATATGAGGCAACTCGTGAGTGGCTCATAAGCAGCTCATGAGTGGCTCATGAGCATCTACCTATAGCTCAAAATTTGATATTTTTAAACCCCTAATGCATTCTTTTGACTTAGACACTTTCATAGGTTGATGTACTCCATTAAAGTCTATATAAATACTCATTTTATACAATATTTCAAATCACTATATCTTGAACAAATAATTTTGATAATTTGAATAAATTCCTACACACTTAAATAAAATCATTAGTAATTTAAATTGTTTGTCAAAGTCAAAATCAAGGGTTTGATAATGCAAATGGTCAACAATCTCCCCCCTTTTGGCTTTGACAACCAAATTAATAAATAATAAAAATTGTGTGTTGTGTCATATTTAGATGCAATAATTAATTTGCTTTCCTTTAATATATGCATAATTTTAATACAATAATTATCAATATTTTATCATGTATCATAGCATAATAAAAATCACTATAAAAATATGTATTAGAGGATATATAAAAAAAATATAACATAAATAACATGGTTTTATGCTCCCCCTTAAAAAGATACTAAATGAAAAATAAGCACACAAGGTATTATTGTTCATGTGATGGAGCATCTTAAAGAAAAAAATAAAATGCTTTCCCCCTTCATCAAATAATTTTTATCTCCACTTTTTATGTAAAAAAATGATACCAAATAGCCATAAACATAAAGGCGATGATTAAAAAAGTAACCCTTTATTTCATAAAAGATATAACATAAGACATGATAAGAAATAATTTCTCAAAATATAAATGTCATTCAAATAAAGATAACACTTAACAACACAATTTCTCTTCCCCTTTGTCAAAGAGCAAAAAGGGAAGAAATACAAAAATAAGAAATAAACAACTAAGACAAAAAAGATAAGAAACTAAAAATAAACTAAAAATAAAACAAAAGACCAAGAACTAAAACAATTAAAAACAAGATAAGATATTCAAAACAAACTAAAAATAAAATAAAAGACTAAGAATAAATCAATTAAAAACAATATAAGTTACTAAAAAGAAATGAAAAGGAAGCTAAGCAAAGGCTAAATAATTTAAGGATCATGTCCATCTGAGGGATCTTGGAATGATGGAGGAGGAAGGGTCCAAGAACATTTTATGTTGTGATGAGTATACAATTGATGAATATCACACTCCATATGATCTATTCTATGCTCAAAATGATTAAGTCGAGTGTCCACTTAATCAAACTTATTACTGAAGTTAGATTCAACAATGGATAAGTAATCAAAGAAGCCTCCAACCTAAGTGGGTTCTTCATCAACACTTTAAGAGGTGAATGGTTCTCTTGCTCTTTTCCTTTGATAAGGTACATGAGGTTATGTAGTATCTTTGTTTTGAGGGTATTTTTCTCCAAGTCTAATGCTTTTATGACCATGAGTACCAATTTGCTCAATGTCCTCCAAATCAAGAGTAAGTGCCTCATCAACATCTTCATCTCCCTCTTCATTCTTCCATACCTATATACCTCTAACCAACTTAAATTGTCTAGAGTTTTTTAAGAGATTTTGTTCAAGAAAAGATGGAGGCAAAGAAGGAAGATTGTTCAAAGTGATCCCAAAACAGTTCACAATTTTAGTGATGATTCGTCCAATATATATGCTCCAAATAACATTATCATTCACTAACGTATTAGCTTATTGAGCCAAAAAAATAAGAGGTTTATTTTGAATAATCTTCTTTTGGAACACGCACTTCGCATAGCCACGTGCTCCGTTGTAGGAACGAACATGTGACTGTGCACTCATACACCTTTTCCTTGACCTTTGCATAATAAATAAGGGCTTATACACCTCATTTTGATAATAAAAACCTACACACTCAAATATTTGTCCATTTGAAGATGTTGGAAACCCATTTCTACACACTTTTAGCTCTACCACTATATTTTTCTTAGGTTATTAGACCTCTTTTTCGCCAAACCTAGCCTTACATTTGTCAAAGCATGCTTTAAAGTTATATGAATTTGCATCATTCTACACGTCATTTTGAACCTTTTGACGAGGAAAGCTTGATAATCCCTCAAAGCTAAAGCTTCAAAACTCATATAAGCTCAATCAAATCTAAGGACCACATAATCGTTTTAGCACATTTATCTTATTGCACTATATTTTACTTTATTGTTGCTAGCATTTGTGAAATTTATTATGCTTGCATGTTGAGACCAGTAATTTGTGTGCTATATGAATAACTTATGCTTTATTTTACTCATTTCATATTATCATTTTGCATCCTCTAGTTTTAAAATGTGAAATAATGTTGTACATATCAATAATGTGAAAAATTTGCATTCCAGAGTGGGGCCATCATATTCCTGGTCCAATGATGTCATTATACATCCTCTATATTGTCATCATACATTATCATAGCATAATAATTATTGTAAACATGCATGATTATTTACATTTTGCTTACTCTTTCAAGTGATTGGGCGTTCATTATTTATTCTATTATTCGCACGATTGAGTAAGCTACGTGTATAATTGTGCTAATCTTACAAATTCATTTTATTTTAGCTTGATTTATATTTTCGCAATCTATTTTCCTTTTATATGTATTTTATTAGGAAAGTAATGTAATAATGATATTTCAGTTGCTTTATTATCTTTCATTATCTGATGTATTGTGTGAATGCTATATAATGTAATAATGATATTTTAGTTTCTTTATTATCTTTCATTATCTAATGTATTGTGTAAATGCTATATAAACTGTCATTACCGAAACTAGGGTGCTACAGTAGCAACACATAGAATATTGTATAATAAAAAGTCATAAAGTAGATGCAATCCTCTGAACTTAAAAATCTTTACTGTTGGTGATATGCACTAGGTCAATCATGTATAACCATGTTTTAACTTTATCATTTTATTTAATAAAGAGGAATTTTTCATTATTATTTTATATAATGATAATTACTTGAATAATCAATTCTTACTAAGGTTATTAAGTATGTGACTTGATAGTAAAACCCTTAGATGAAATATGAGTTCTATTCAAATTATCCCTAGTCATAATAATGTATTATGGCTAGTATGGTGTTGATTGATGATTATGTTTTACTAATAATGAATATGAGATATTAAGTCAACTCATAGGTACTTATTTGAGAAATAAAATGCTGGATTAACCCATCATGAGAATACTACATAGATAATTGTCATGAATAATTCTCATCACAGTAATATTGGCTTAGTCCTTTGACCTTGAAATCACCATGGATTTCTACATAACTATTTTGTATTTTGACATAATCTTACATTATCATTAACTGGATGATAAAATAAGTTGTTGTTGGGTATAAAATGAGTTATGTGAGGAATGTGAGTGATTGAGAATGAATTTGTCCCTCATTTAATATGAGTAAGATATCTATGGGCCCATTGATAAGATAATCATGGCCATGCTAAAGTAAATTATTAAAGAGTTATCATTCTCAATCTACTTGGAATCAAGGAATTATATGATTGAATTCCATAAGGATGACATAATCTATGCCTTATATTCAATCAAGATATCATGTGACAAAGGGACTAGAATATTCATTATATATTAGGTTATGTAAGATTATTGACTTTACATGACTTGGGTAGTCATAATATCGTAGTAGAGACCACTTATGACTTGTAGGCCTAAATAGAGATTTAAGGCCCACTTCTAATGTCATGTGAACCTACAGGGTCACACAATTTGAATAAGCCTAAAACGAAAATGAGTTTAACAAGCCTAAATAAGCTTTGTGGAAATAAATAAATAAAATATTTATTTAAGGTAAAGGTTATCTTAAATAAATAGAATATTATTTTTGATTTAATTTTAAACAAAATTAGAATAAGAATAAGTGAGAAATTACTAAAAGGTTGTTTGGCAAGTGCAACCCTAATTTAAATGTCTGTAAATATGTTATATTTTCTAGGGTTTTATACACTCTTCATTTGCTCTCTTTTAGAAAATAAAACATAGAGTTCTTTTTAATTCTTGATTTATGAGAAATCAAGAGAAGGTGCTAGCACACAAATATTCATTTTCAAAATTAAGGGTTGTTCATGTGGACACTTGTGGAGGACGAATTCTTTTGGAGATATCTTAAATCCAAACTGCTAAATTAAAAGCTCAAGGTAGGCTGTCATAGGAGTGAACGTCCTCTCTTTATTTCAAATTTCTTGCCTCTTCTGCATTTATGTAAGAAAATGAAAACCCTAGATTTAATTAATTAATCAAATTACTTGGATCTGGGTTTGGGTTTGTTATTCAAATTTTATTTTTTTCACTGTGTATGGAATCATGAAACCCAACATCTACTAGGGGCAATACTCATTGAGTGACCTGATGTTGCCCTATTCTTTTCTTGATTTTCTAAAAATTGGGTGGCGACTCTATAAAATCAAAAAGCACCTTTATTCCTTTTGAGACCAATCATTTGTCCCTATTTAGTAAAGTTTCCATGTCTCTCAGAAATAAAGCACAAGATCAAAATGAGACTCTAGGTTACCCACAGTGGTGACTTTACTGGAGAAAAAGTGCCTATTTCTTATTACACAATACTCAATCATAGAGAGCCCCTCACTATTGTATTTGCACTACATATCACACGTGCACTACTAGTCCCTATTAGCTGACAATGACAGAAAGTGTTCTACTATAGTTCTACTCAAGCATGGGGTGAGTGATTTGGATTTGTTACCTTTAGCCTTTACTCATTGTATCACTTGGCTCATATGACTATAGTCTATAACCCAAGTCCTAAAGGGGGTGACCCGAGTTATTAAAAGAATGATAGACTCATTGACCGGAGTCTCTAACCATAGTCATATGGGAGCATTCTCGCTAAAGGAACCCTTGTCCTTTCACTTTGACTTAGCTCGTGTCGATACACTAGTAGTAAGTTCCACTAAGATTCCACCAAGCTTTGTATGCTATCCTTATTCTAATGCTATCTGTTTGACCTAATATTCATAAATGACATGACTCTCCTAGTGCCTATCATCGAATGATGTCATAATGTCAATTTTTATAGAATGTTCATGCTTAGATCCACGTGATTCTTGTCTGCTTCATGCGAACTCAAAGCATGAGGAATAATGAGAATCATGTACTTCAACCTGAATAGTCTATATAAACTAGCGAATAATGACATCTCTCAATGATGGAACCTATGAGATGTAGTCCATTTATTCTTATTAGATCAAACGAAGGGGTTAGGCACATACAAGCTCTAGATATCATTTGAGGCCCCATAATGGACCTTTACATTGACATCACATTATTACCTTAAGTACATTTGAATATCGTTCCTTTGTTTACTTTTTGGTTCTAATTGATATAAATAAAAATAACCTAATTCTAAGAGCAGAACCATAGTCCCCTAATGACTATAGGTTTGAAACCCACTTAGGAAAGAGATTGAATAACATTGTGGAGTAATAAGGTTAGAAGTGGGAGCTCGCTTGTGATTAGTTTGTTCATTGTGTAAGGAATACTAACTAGCTTTTAAAACTAATCATGCATACATAACATACATGTAAATAGCATATACTAACCACTATTTCTTATAGCAATGATCATTTTTCATCATTGGATTTTGCATCCACCCCATCTATACATGCTCACCCTTTTCTTTTGTAGGAACATGTCATGCATCATCTATTTAGCTAACTTTAATAAATGTGCACGAATACAACACTCAAACATGAGTGACCAAGAATATACTTCTTATTAATAATTCAAAGATAAACTAAAAGAGGGGATCCAAAAATTGCTCACTGATGGTACCATAACCAAAATCCTCTAAGCCTAAATCAAGGCTAGATATGCTTGAGATGGGAATAATACACCACTGAATAAAGCTTCTACATATGTTCACCAGAAGGTAGATAAGATAAAGAGAATTCCCTATACTCTGGTTTAAGCTGATGATGATAACGATTACTACTAGGATCTCAAAAATGCACTAAAAGCTATAAAAATTGCTAACATGACCAAACTTGAATCAACAGGGGAGGTTAAATTATTGGCTAACAAAATGGCTCAATTGGAATTTGGTTTTAAAGACAAGGGGACTCATGGATGTAAAAGCTTTATTGACCTAGCATTAATCAAAGATGAACCACTCCCAAATGATTTTAAATTGCCAAAAATTTGCTAAGTTTGATGGAATTGGGGATCTAAGGGTCCATTTAAGGCAATCTGATACCTTTATGACTGCTACAAAACTTACAGAATCATAAATTATTTGATTCTTCTTCACATCACTAGAAGAAGGGCTAAGAGCTTTGTTCTTTGACCTTAAAGATGAAATTAAAAGTGATTAGCTGTAGTTAACTCAGAGATTCACTAAACAGTATGAATATAACACCCAACTAGACATCACTCAGGGATTTTAAGACCATAAGATAGAAAACTGGTGAAGCTTTTTCTAATTATATTATAAGATGGCGTGGTAAGGCAGTTAAAATGATGAACCATGCTCTTGAAGATGAACAAATGAAGTTGATAAACAAAGAGCATTACCACACTTTAGAAAGCAAATGATCTTTGCTCATTACCCTAACTTCAGAGCTCTCCATCAGGCTAGGATCAAAATTGAAGATAAAGAACCTTAGCAAACACAAAAATCCTTTTGCCATAATACCAAATTAAACATTCAAAGCACCTTCACCATGGGCTGCAGAAATAAACCTAATTTAACATAACACTCACAAACCACCATCAATTAATGCCATCAAACCACTAAGAAAGTTCTCAAACTTCAATCTCCTACTATCTAAAGTATTCCAAAGACTTCAACAAAAGAACCTTTTGTAACCTTAAGAACCCAAGCCTCTTCCAAACCCATTACCCCCTCAGATTGACCAAAACCTATTCTATCACTTTCACCAAATGCTCGGTCACACCACTGATGCATATGGGAGCCTCAATAATGCAATCCTAGATCTCATTAACTATGAAAAAGTTAACAACCTAGAAAAATGACCTAACATCAAAACCAATCCTCTCCTAAGCTATCAAATCATGCCTCTACCAACCATTAGTATTATCTCCTCTAACCTACCATAAGCTCTTGTTGAATAATCAATACAAACCATCTAAAATACCCAAGATAAGAAGTAGATAAAGAATTCCTGGTGATCTTAAAAGATGAGTTCTTGAGCCTCATTCTTGAACCTTATCACTCTAGTGAAGATGAATAATGTCCTTGTACCTTTGAATATATTTTGATGCCCCAAAAGTTCCTTCCTCACTTGATGTTACAAAGAAGAACTAGGGATACAACTCTTCCCATAAATGGTGAAGTGATTGATTGCTCATACTCACAAGAAGTAAACACATGCAAAAATCTTAACAATGAACATGAAGTATCAAATTTACTAGGCCAATCATCTGGAAAGTTTTACTACAAAGTCAAGTACACAACACCCCTACTACTCTTATTCATTTAGAAGATATAGTACCCTCAAGATAGGGAGAGGAATTTAATAACAAAAATGGGGTAGTCAATACTATTCAACTTAAGAACCTATAGGTTATGGGGATTGATATATGGTATGACTTTGATGAAGAAATAAAAAAGGATATAAGGGATAATGATCCTGAAATCATTATTTAATACCAAAATAGTAGTACAAAAGTAGACAAGTAAGCAACTAAAAAACCCACACTAGCAGTCAATCATGTAACTTGCAGTGGGTGATGTATCAACCTCTTAAGAAAGATTCCCTTGAAGGAAAAGAAGTGTCAAGTAATGAAGCTCCAATCAAAGAGGAAGATATTATCCTCAAATAGCTTAAGAAAACCTAAGCACAAGCTAGTATCTAGGACCTATTCATGGCCTCTAAGAAGCACAAAGATGCCTAGTTAGAGCACTAGATGCAGAAAAGATTGTCACTAATGCCTTACTTTGTGAGATGATAGCCTCTTTAATGAAAGCTCCTTCCAATACAATCACCTTGTTAAATGAAAATTTACCCTTTAAAGGAAGGGTCCAGAATTGTCTTCTCTTTATACACACAATTATCAAGTCTAAGAAAATTTTGTGCATTATGGTGGATGACCGATATGCTGTTAATGTTTGCCCATTGAGGTAGCTACATAAATTTAGGATCAATGTTGAAAACTTAGAATAATCCAACATGGTCATACAAGTGATTTTAAAAAGCTAGTTATTGGAACTCTCAAAGCAATAGTTATAATGGGTGATATTGAATCAGTAATAGAATTTACCATCTTAGACATTCCTCCAACTTTTTCCCTATTGCTAAAAAGACCTTAGTTCCACCCATTAGGGGGCATACCCTCTACTGTGCACTAGAAAATCAAATTCCCACTGAATGGGAAGGTCGTTACCATTCCTGCTGAAATAAACAACAATGTTGCTTGCCTAAATATAGTCCCACTAGGATTTCAGGTTGTCATAAACAATGAAAGTCATGTTAATCCTAAAGTCACTACCATAATAAATAAGATGTAATATCTACTTGGAATGGGATTAGGAGGAAGGAACATTGGGCTCATGGAATTCCCTGACTTTTGAGGATAGAACAATAAACATGGTCTATAGTATGATCCAGAAAAAGACACTAAGACTAAGAAGATGATTCCTTTTATGATTGAATGCTCAACATGAGTCTACCAAGGGCACACTGAGAAGTGGGTAAGCAGCAGAATCGAGAAACCAGGATTTAAGATCTTCAATGACACCCTCAAAAGGAAGCACTTAGTAGATATAGTCACTGAAACTCACATTAATAAGCTGATGAAAAATCTGGAGCTAAAATTTAAGAATGAGATTCTCAATTATGCTTAAGATGCTGCCATCCTTGAATTAAGCATTGATGACATCCTGTTTGAAGACACTATTGATAATGATCTCCGTACTTTTTATTTATTTAAGACTGATGATGTAATAAACTCTAAAATTAATACACTGAGATTAGATTTTGCTTACTTGTTTAATGTCTTCCTTGATGGTAGTGTGCATTGCACTGATAAAAAAATTAGAATATTTGACATTCATTTCATATGCACTAAATCATTTAACATTGGCATAGAATTTGAATGTGCATTCTGCATATTTCAAAAGATGTTATGCCTAAAGAAAGGAGAGAAATTAAAAAACATTAATAAAATATTTAAAAGTATTTGCCTAGACATACAATGACAATTTTGGTATTAACATGGACATTGCTCAAGACTTCATTCCTACTAAAGATGGGTGCAAACCAGTAAAATAGAAAGTGAGAAGACTCAGACTGGAATGGGCCCAACTAATAAAAGAAGACATTACGAATCATCTGAAAGAAAAATTCCTATGGGTAGTAGACTATTTGAAATGGTTAGTAAATGTGGTAACAGTACCTAAGAAAGATAGAAGGGTTAAAACTTATGTTGACTACAAAGATTTCAACAAGGCATACCTGAAACATGATTTCCCACTATCTCACATAGACATATTGGTTGATAGTATCATTGCATGTGGAATGTACTCCTTCATAGATGGATTCTTTGTGTACAATCAAATCCTAATGGATATTATAAATAAAGCAAAAAGGGCTTTCATAATAGAGTAATGCCTTTTGGTTTAAAGAATGCATCAGGGACTTACTAAATAATGACAACTACAATGTTCCATGACATGATACATAAATAAGTGGAAGCGTACATCAATGACATGATGGTCAAGTCAAAGACTAGGAAAGAACACCCATTCAATCTTGAAAAGTTCCTTAAAAGATTTAAAAAGTACAATCTCATGCTTAATATGAAGAAATGCATGTTCGAGGTCACTTTAAGAAAGATATTAAGGTATGTTATTAGTTAAAATTGAATTGAAATAGATCTAGATAAAGTAAAAGTAGTTAGAGAGATTCTAGAACCAAAAATAGAAAAAGAAATCAGAGAGTTTATTACCAACTTAATAGCATTATGTGAACTGATCTTTAAGCTACTCAGAAAAATCAACTAGTTAAGTGGAAAAATCAATTAGCATTTGATAAGATCAAAAACTACCTAGCTAACCTGCCAATCCTATAAACCTTGAACCTTATATCTAGCCATCAAAGGAAATACAATTGGTGCAATGTTAGCCTAAAATGGAGAAACAATAATGGAACATGCAGTTTACTACTTAAGTAAAAAGATGTTACCATTTGAAAAAAAGTACAGTCAAGTCGAACAGATATGCCTGGAAATTGTATGGGCAATAAAGAACCTAGAAATTACTTTTAGTCCTACAAAATTTAGGCTATGTCTAAAATGGATTCGATGAAATACCTCTATGAAGCTCCCTCTCTAGTGGGAAAACTTGCCAAGTGGCTCGTTTTATTGACAAAATTCAATGTGCAGTTAAAGAGGTTGAAATCTTCAAAGATTCGACTCTAGCAATCAATTATGCTATAGAAGAATGGGAATTAAAGGAGTAGAACTTAAACCCTTACTTGGATCACTTGAAATTTCTTACTATGTCCTTCCAAAAAAGCAAATTCATCCATCTCACTATCAAGATACCACTTGCTTCATATTCTTATGGACTTTAAGTACACATATATAACATAATTCAAACATTCTTTTAAACCTAAACCTTAGTTGGTCTAGGTTGGTTACTTTCATCAAAATCCAAAGGCAATGTGTTTAAATGCAATCTCTTATAGTAGCACACATTGCTAGTGTAACTTTTTATTATATAATAAAAACATTCAACATTGGCAAATCTCTTTCTTCCAGGAGTATATAATTGCCTAGTATATGGAACATGCCTTTTATGTTATGATTTTGTGGGCTTCCTAAAGGTCTTTTATGCCTTAGGAAGAGAGTGAGACATGCATTGACAATAACATTGTCTATTGTGTGGTGTTTCTATAGCATGCTTAAGAGTGATGTATCTAGAGTACATATAAGCATATCTAGGTTAAGGCTCTTTAGTTTTAACTTTAGCCCTTTGTGTCAATGAAGGTTGAGTTTTCTAAGACTTCCCTTTATCATTTAGCACATGAGATTTTTTAACTTTGAAAGCTTGAGTCTCAAGAGGTTTAGAAGTTAAAAAAGTAGAATCATATAAAGCTTTAATAAAGTTAATATGAGATGATGATAAGGAAGACATTCCATTTCTATATCCAATTATATGAGTATCTCCATAGATTTTTTGAGAGTTAAGTATATTATCTAAAGTCTCCTTTCCTATTTTGAATTTAAATACGAAATTCTTCAACTCTAAGACTTCTTTAAAAAGCTCAAGATTTTCATCATTTGCTTTCTTGAGTTGGTCCTTTAAGGAATTTGAAATTTTCAAGTCATTAGCAAGTTTATCATTTTAATCAACAAGTTTAGAAAAATCATTTTTTAAGATTTTAAATTCCTTAGATAAACTATGTAATTCATGCTTGTAATACTTCTTCTTAGAGAATAAGCCTTTGCATTTAAGCATGAGTTTGGTCACAATAAAGCTCTCATCATCATCATAATCATTACAAGAAGAATGAGAAGTAGATAGCACTTCATTTTTGTCTTCAAAAGCCATGAAGCAAAGCTTGGCCACTTCTTGTTGCTCCTTTTCCTTTTCTGATTTAGAGGAATCCTCTTATAAAGATTTGAAGGCCTTTTCTTGTCGTTTGCTATATTATTCTTGAATTTGAGCTTGAGGCACTCACTTATAATGTGACCCAAATTCTTGTATTCATAGTAAGTAAATTATTTGCTATTCTTATTTTCATACTTATCATACTTCTTGTTGTCTCTTTGCCTTGAGAAGCTTTTTCTTGTCAAGAACTTCTTAAATACTCTAGTGATTATAGTTATTTCATCGTTATCTTTACTATAGTCCACTAAGCTTTCATCTTCACTAGCTTTTTGTATAGCCTTTAATGTAATGCGCTTTTTCTTTTGTTCTTTCACATCTGTCATCTCATCTTTGCTTAATAGTAAGCTTCTATATGAGGAGCTTTCCAATTAGCACATCGATTGAGAGAGTTAAGAGGTTCTATGCTTTTTCAATTAAAGTAACTCTAGATTCCCAACCATTCTTAAGTAGAATTTTTAGAATTTTGTAGTTCACTTCTTCCTTGGAAAAATGTTTTCCAAGTTTCTTCAAAGTAGTAAGAAGAGCATTGAGATGATTTGTCATTTTAGTTATTGACTTATGAGGCTTTATCTTGAAAAGTTCATACTCATACATATGGAGTTTAACCTTCTTGCTTCTCACTTACACATTACCTACATAATGACTCTCAAGAGTTTCCCATACCTCTTTTATGGATTGGCAATATTAAACCTTGCCACCTTCTTATCTTGACATAGAAGAAAGTAGAGTGATCATTACTCTGTTATTTTTATGATTTTCTTCTTTTTGAGTTTGACTTCATTGGCTTATTTAAGGAACCACTTCCACATCATTGACTTTGCCTTTTAGAGGTTCCTAACCATCTAAGATAACATCCCATAGTTTTATTAAGCCACTATCTAGATTGAGCTCCATTTTGAACTTCCAATAGGGACACTCCCATCAAAGAATGGTTTAAAAGAAAAAAAGTTTAGAAATTCACTCCCTATGATCTTAAATTCTAGCAATAAAATACCTAGAACCCAAGTTCTAATACCAATTGTAATTGCCCTAGAGGGGATAAATAGAGCTTTTGAGATATTAAGAGAAAATTAATAGAATTTAATCAAAAATTAACAAAATAGAAGAAAAAACACAAGCAATTAAGGAGTTCAGTTTATCAACAAACCCATGTCTCCACCTAACTCTCCTAAGTTAGGATTTTTGAACCACTATAATCTATTCACTTAGATTGATTCTTACAATGTTGAGTCTTAGGGTCAACTCTAACCTTATAAAATAAGAGTTTAGGATCACTCTTCAACCTAAATCCTAAGTGTTTTCAATAGGCAAACACTTAAGCCTTTTATAAGAATAGAACCTCACTTACCTTTTTTTAAACCCCAAAAAATAAAAGAAGAAGAGTTCTTATTCTATTCACACAGCCAACTCTTAAAGATTATAAAGAAATTAGTTAAAAGAATAAATGCTTAATGAGTGATGAGGGGAGAAAAATCAATGTTCAAAGTGTGTAACTTTTCAATGTAACTCTAAAGCAAGTTTATATATATATCTTGAGCATAAAACATATGATTATTGGAGCCATTAATTGCATCTCCAACCTCTTTTGTTCTTCATTAAATGAAAAATAACTTTTTACAGTCAAAATGCTGCTCATAATCATGAGGGCAGTGTCTGGCTCATGAGGGGCAAGTTTAATGACTGTTGCATTTGAATTTGACCATTGTAAGCTATATGGCTTGCCCTCATAAGCTACTCATGATCATGACCAGCTCAAACTTGCTCTCCTGAATAACTCAAAAGAGGCTTGGACATGAGGGATAAGGTGTAGCTCATGATGACAAGATCAAGGACAAAGAAGTTCAAATAAGTATTGAATTCATTAGTTCTTTACATTGTGAGATAAATGGTGGATTCGACCTCAAGTGCAAGCAAGAATGATGAAGATTTTAAGCTAATTAGCTTAATTTCCTATTCTAAAATTAATTAACTTGAATTGAATGAATTTTCAAGTTATTTTTCTATTTTCGATTCAATAATGCAGATTCAAAAAGATTATAAAAGATGTAAGAAGATTCAAGAATATTCCAAGTTAAAGTCAAAAATCAAAGTCAAAGAGTCAACAAGTCAAGGGTTAAGGGGTCAATATGCTTAGTTGTCATGAGTTGTCAAATTGACTTTTTAATGATGAATTGTCATGAGTTATCATTATTTAACTTAATTTTAAATGAAGCCTTCTTCTTTTCAATTTTTCTTAATTTAAAAAAAATTAAAAAATTGAATTTAATGTTTTGTTCAAAAGGGTTCTAAATCTATCAAAAGTCCCATAATTGATTTAATTTATTCAATTTTCGCGTCTATTAAAAAATAAAAAAAGAATTTTTAATTGGTTTTAATTCAAAATTATGTTGTTTGTTATGTTTGTGGGATTATAAATTAGATTTAGCTTCTCTTGTTTATTTTCATTAGCTATGTTTTCTTAGCTTTTTGAAATTGGATTTTCTTGATTTTAAGCTAAGTTTTGCTCACTTGGTTATTTTCTTCATTATTTAACTCATGAATAGTCAACTTGAATTTTAAGTTTAATTTGATTTTTGTGATTGTGGTGTTGAGTTGATTGAGCAATTCTTGAAGAATTTGCAATAGTTTTATTATACTCGAGATTTAGGGAATTTTAGTGGTAAAAGGCAAGAGTTGTGAGAATTTCTTTCTAACTTCGTTTACAGTATGGACATGCCTTATAACTGATATGAACCCTAACTATAATAGAGATAGAATGCACATCCAACTTTTAAATCTAGCCTAAGATCATAAAAAAAGGTTGTGTTGATGGAACAAAACCTCTTGCTTATTAAATTGAAGCAAGATACTTAGTTTTGAAAAGATGAACAATCATATAATTCTAAGTCAAATCTAACTTAACAATTGGAATGAAAGGTAAGAGTGAAACAATTCAAGTAAACTTGTAAAGTTTCCAAAGAATAAAGTTTAAGAAAAACCTGACTTTTTTTTATGAAAATACTCTAAATTCATTTTTCATAATTTTAGCCTTTAAATAGGCATGTAAACATCCTAATCCTTGAAGGAAAAGTTTTCTTACTTATTCCTAAAGACTCATATAGAGGAAAATCCTTAACTAAGGAGGATTCCTTGAAAATTAGGTCAAATAATGACAACTCATTATTGAAAAGTCAAATTGACAAGTCATGGCAACTAAGCATGTTAACCGCTTGACCCTTGACTCTTTGACTTTGACTTCGGATATCCTTAAATCTTCTCACATTTTTAGAATTTTCTTAAATCTTTCTTATTAACTCTAAAATAGAAAAATAACTTAAAAATTCGTTCAATTCAATCTAATTAATTTTAAAATATGAAATTAAGCTAATTATCTTAAAATCTTCATCATTCTTGCTTGGACTTGAGGTCAAATCTACCATTTTGCTCACAATATAAAGAACAAATGAATTCAATGCTTATTTGAACTTCTTATCCTTAATCTTGCCATTCTCCCTCCCTCTTGAAGATGATTCATCCTTAAATCATAGCCATCTTCTAAAGTTGATAAATGTATAAATTCTTTAGGGTCAAACATAAACTCCTTCATTGAAAAGTTCTCCTTTGAAGTAATGCTTCACATAAGTAACTTCAACATAACTTGAGTTGGATTGAACAATTGGAATATAGAACTCTTATCCATAAACTTATAGGACTGTATTCTTGTTGCTTCCTTCTAAACTTGAAACAAGAATATCTCAAGTGCTTTTTAGTATAAGTGAAGACTTTATCGAGTCCTTTAAAAGAAATAAAACATTGCAATTCTTTTTCATAGTTCATGCTAGGAATGACATCTTCAAAGGTATTATTGACCTTGTAATGCATTTTAAAAACATCATTAAATGGATCTTTATATGGCTTAAAAGTTTGTAAAATAATTTTCAAAACACTAGAAAAAGAAAGATTAAAGTTGCTAGTATAATCATGAAGAATAACTAGCTCTTTATCCTTTATGATGCTTTTAATCTCTAGCTTTTCTCTTCTCTCATGCCTTGCTTGTTTTCTCTTACCAAGTGTTTCTCATTTTCATCACTTTTCTCACTCAACTCATTTTTAACACTTAGCTCACTTTTTGCTTTTCTCTCAATTTCATAGGCTTCCCTCCCCAAAGCATTCCTAAATGAAGATGGAGACTTTTGACTTCATTGATTAAAGCACATGTCTTCAAAAGTTGTCTTTGGAGGTAAAGTCTCAATTTGACACTCTTCCTCCCTACTTTTCTCAAATTGTTGCTAAACCAATTCACTAACTTTAACACCTTCATTTTCGTTAGATTCACACCCTATTACTATCTCCTTATAAATACCCATTTTCTTTTCATACTCCAAAGCAAGTTCAATTATAACCTTTAAAGACATAAAAGGTCCTAATTGCACTTCTTTCTTTAATCTCTTAGCAATCTCACACTTAAGTCCATTGATGAATTTGGTAACTTTCCATCTTTCAAATTCAACTACATCACTTACAATTACAAAAAAAACTTAAACTTTTTAGCTTAATCATCAACACAAAATCATCACCTTGTTTAAGCATTTGTAATTTAAGATGAAATTTATCCCTAACTTCATGAGGAATAAAATGTCTAATCATTAACCTCTTGATTATCTCTTAATTTTTAATGTCACTAAGCCCATTCATTCTCCATAATGCCATCAAATCTTCCTACTATATAGCAACAAGACCTAAAACTTTATGAGATGTAATTTTATACTTTAGGAAATCACTTATTTTAAGAGAATCAAATATATTCTTCAATTGTTGCACCCATTTCAAATAAAAATAATGATCTTTTCCACCTAGAAAATAAGGTATATCTATACTTAAAATTAAGTTAGAAAAAAGGAATAGAAAAGAACTTCTCATAATGTCCATACTCCTCATAAAGTACTCCCTTATGTGTTTACATTTAAGGATGTGAATACTCTCATGTTTCACTTAATTTTTTTTAATCTATAAAGAATTGAGAAGGAGAAGAAAAGATAATGCATGAAAATTAAAGGATAGATAACCAATCCTTGAAGTTTGGCTCTGATACCAAATTGATATGAACCCTAACTATAATAGAGATAGAACGCATATCCAACTTTGAAATCTATCCTAATATCATCAAGAAAAGGTTGTGTTGATGGAGCTAAATCCTTTGCTTATTAAATTGAAATAAGATACTTAGTTATAAAAAGATGAACAATCACATAATTCTAAGTCTAATCTAACCTAGCAATTATAATGAAAGGCAGAAGTGAAATTAAAGTTTAAGGAAAAACTTCATTTTTTAATCAAAATACTCTAAATTCATTTTTCATAATTTCAGCCTTTAAATATGCATATAAAAATCTTAATCCTTAAAGGAAAATATTTCTTACTTATTCCTGAAGAGTCCTATAAAGGAAAATATTTAACTAAGGAGGATTCCTTTAAAATTAGGTTAAATAATGACAACTCATTATTAAAAAGTCAAATTGACAATTCATAACAGCTAAGCATGTTGACCCCTTGACCCTTGACTTGATGAGTTTGATTTGAAATGTCCTTGAATCTTCCTTATTGACTTTAAAATAAAAAAAAACTTAAAAATTCATCCAATTCAAGCTAATTAATTTTAGAATAGGAAATTAAGCTAATTAGCCTAAAATCTTCATCATTCAGCTCCTGACTTGCACTCGAAGTTAAATCCACCGTTTTGTTTATAATGTAAAGAACAAATGAATTCAATGCTTGTTTGAACTTCTTTATCCTTGATTTTATCACTTAAGTAGCTTCTTATAGCTTAAAATTGATATTTTTAGACCTTTAATTCATTCTCTTGACTTGGATACTTGTATAGGGTAATGTACTCCATTAAAGTCAATGTGAATACTCATTTAATAGAGCATTTTAAAATCACCATTTCTTCAACAAATAATTTTGATAATTTGAATAAATTCATATGCACTTAAATAAAATCATTAGTAATTTAAAATGTTTGTCAAAGTCAACATTAAGGGTTTAACAATGTAAATGGTCAATATATATGCATCATACTAACGTTTTGTTTTACAACCATTAATTTGTGTCACATCCTTATCTTTATATACTACTTATACTAGTTTTCAATATATAGTTTGCACATCATTAATCACATTTCTTCATAAATTATTTATCATATATCTTTTCTTTATAGCCACTATTACATTATAAAGAAAGATTCTTTCATTCTTATTAAGTATGTGCATCTATAATATAATCTCGTCTAATAATAACCTCCCATAAGAATATTCAAAATTGTATAAGCATTTGCTTTTTTTTTAATTCAATTGACTTTATAAAGGTGACATATTTTCAAATATGAAATAAAGGATTTTTAGTCCTATCATACTTCTGTATGTCTAGTAATTAAAACTTAAGAGCTAATGACTCATCCTCTTTTAAGTCTAAGTTAATGAAATCATACTTAAGCTCATTCTCCTATTTTATATACTATACCTAGTTTATTTTTTAATCATGGTCTTTATTCATTCAAGTTCAATTGGGCTATTCTTTTTGTTAAGCTTTCTTTAAATGGCTCATCAATTAAGATTTTATATTCAAAGTCTTCTTTAAAAGAACCCTTACTCTTGAGATTAATTGTTCTATATTCATCTATAGTAATAGGCCTTTTTCTTTCTACTTTGCTCACCATGTGTGAGTGAACGAAAAAATTTGTGTGGGGAACAAACTCATTAGTTACTTTGCTTTTATTTTATTTTTATTTTTATTTTTTTGGGACAAGGAAACTTTACTGAAGGGACATATATTCCACTAACAAGATAAGGACAAATGTTTAGTCTCGAGAGGATGCAAGAAATTTTTGTATTTTTGGAGTCACCACCAAATTTTTAAAAATTAGGAAAATGTAAGGGACGACATTGATTCACTCAGTGAGTATTGTCCCTAGCAGTGATTCTAGGTTTGGAAGATCACATCCACTTTTTGGCTATTTCCTATTAGAAAATACTCAATACATGGCTACTGCTTGATTCTAGTTTCAAAATGATAGTTAATATGCATATACATGTGCAATAGATAATAAAAGAAAGCAAAAAAATTAATTACAATTATTATGTGGCTTTTCTATTAAAACACCTTTGAAAAATAAAAAGTGCAGAAAAGTAAATCTAGTCTTAGATCTATAATACACTTACAAAATAGAGATTGGCACAGATATATATATTATATTCATTTATCAAATCAGATAATAGATAAGTAGTAGGTGTTCACTCAATCTAAAGAGCAAATAGAAGTATATAATTATATACACTTATAAGATTTGAAATGAAGTGAAACTAATTACTAGAATGATAAAGTATTTTGAAATGGTTAAGGAATAAGAAAAGATGCATGATCACATCATTTGACCATGAAATGGAAGCTCTAGCTCGAGAAAGTGAACTTTCACATTATGAATGCATTTTTATGCAAAAATGAGAGAAAATACTTTCATGTTGGAGAGTGGAAAGATGCAATTTTGATTGCAATAATGTAGATCTGATGCAAAAATTCAAGTTTTATGTTAAGAGTGTAAATTTTATACTGGAAAGATGAAATTCATGTGAGAATGCTAATTCATGTCAAAAATTGAATTTTATATTATGAATGTGAATAAAAGGTAGAAAATGTCAAATTTGAAGGGCTGTTTTCATTATCGGACACTTTTAGGATTATTCAAAACTTAATATGTGTTGTATAGCCTCCTAACATTAATGTTAATACACATGAAGCAATGTAGAGATGCAAAAATATATTTATTGAGAAGAGAGTTACTTACCTAGTAGAGTATTGTATTGTCTTTTGACATCTCATCTTGTTATTATTATTGTTTTTGATTCAGCTGTCATGCAAGATGTGGTTTGGGATGCATGCAAGAATGTAATTTAGGACTCAAACAAGGATGATAGTGATTTATACAAGATGCAATTTTAGGATTCATGTAGAGATGATAATGATACATATAAACTATAATTCTAGGATTCATATAAGAATGATAGATGTAAGAATGCAATTATTGAATGCAAAATGTATGATGCAATTTTAGACATATGCGAGATGCAAGATGCATAATGTAATTATAGTTTTTATGCAAAAATGAATGCAATTTTTACATTAACATGGAAGTGATGCATTTTTTAATTCATGTAGAATGATGTAGTTCAGGATACATGCAAAATGATAAAACTTGGGATACATACAAAGATGCATTTTTTACATAAGATGAATCAAGAAAATGAGACAAACACATGATAGTGATATGCAATTAGGCATATAATATACAAGCATGCACATGAAATGAAAATGCAATGACTACCCCTTTGGGCATCATAGTTAACACTCTATAGTTATGTTAAAGGTTCTTAACACTCTTTAGTTATGTGAAGGAGACTAACATCCAATTGGATGTTAAGAAGTAATTGCCACTAAAAGCTTTTTAGGTGTTAGGCAAACAAACAATGCCACTATGACCTTTTTAGGTGTTAAGTGAACAGATAATGCCATTATGACCTTTTTAGGTTTTACGCGAATAGACAATGCTAGTATAACCTTTTTAGGTGTCAGGTGAATAAACAATGTCACTATAACCTTTTTAGGTGTTAGGCAAACATATAATGCCACTATAACCTTTTTAAGTGTTTGGCAGAAAGAGCTACTATAACCTTTTTAAATGCCAAGTGATTAATTGTGATTATAATCATGATCAATGCATAGTACTGTCATGATTTATGATTGTGATTGTGATTCATGTATAGTGTTATTATGATTTGAGATTATGATTGGTGTGTGATTTGTGATTGTGGTCAGTGTGTGATTAGGATTATTAGTATTGATAGTGGTTGATGCATGATGCAATTTCTATGATTAGGCATTATGAATGCAAAATCAAGGCTCAAGCAAGAGTGATAGTAACATAGTTTGAGGTTAATATGATAATGCCACTAAGATGTTTAAAGAGTGAGGTAGACACATGGTAGTGATATGATATGCTTGCCAAGCACATGATATAAAGTTAAGCATATGTGATGTAGACAATCACATATGATATTGTCAAGCATATGATATGCAATTAAGCACATATGATGAAAAATGCAATGTGTCTTTTTTGCCCTTTTTGCTTGGTTATTAGTGCTTCTTAATCTTGATTGATAAACACTTCTGAATTCTTATTAATTGGTTATAGCTTAAAATCCTTCTTTATTTTCAATCTTAATCAATTATGACTTTTGAATTCTTATTACATAGTTATAGTTTGAAATCCTAAAAAAATGCATATAAACATATGAGCAGTATGCTTTCAAGTTTATTTGAAATATGTTTAAAGAATTTCTAAATTTATGCATTAAGTTAATCATGGTAAGTAGAGTACTTATATTCTAGAATTCTTATAATTAATTCATTGATGTTAAGAGTCATATGTAATACAGGGATTGAGCTATAATAACCATACCAATCTTAATTTAATAGGAATCTCATTAATTTAAAAACATGATTCACAACTCATTGTTAAGACTATTTATATTACCAAGTGGAGAGTATGCTTCCAAAGTGAATTTATGAAGAATATAGTAAAAATAAAACCTATAAAGAATGTAGATGAATAGAATAAATTTTGATTATCAAGAAGCTTCTAAGCAAGAAGTGATAGCTGCTCATATATTATTTAATTATTATTTTTTGCATAGATTTTCTTTCTTTAGTATTCCCTTTCTTGTATTACTCAATAAGGATACCATTAAAAGGTCTTTTAAGATACTCATACTCACTTTTTGAGCATTGGAGTTAGCAGAGATTTTGATTGAATTTTTTTTTTCTTTTCTTGCATTTATTCTCTATTTCGACAAATGTTTCTCCTTTTAGTATTCCTTATTTTTCTTGCATTACTCAATCTAAATACATCAATAAGGTCTCTTTTGGATACTCTTACTCATTTCTAAGAATTGGAGTAGGTAAGTATAGTATGGAGATCATAAGCCTATTTTATAATTATAGTAGGTAAGTATGTCTTGATAATTATAATTTATTTTGTTCATCAATGTCCTTAATAAGTTTTGTCTTACTAGTTCTTTGTCCACCTAGAAGATAAATAAGCATTAGATTAATTAAAGTTTAGAAACTCCTAATTTAGAGATAGTGCTTGGGAAATTATGAAATAAGCATTAATGGAAGATAGTGCTTGGGAAATTATGAAATAAGCATTAATGGAAGATTATAACAATTATAATAAATTCACTCAACTCTAATATATACCACTCATGACATAGATAAAGTTTGTAAGAATACAAAAAAGAGTAATTATTTTGTGTAATAGTCATGTCATTGTTATTATCATTATTTTTTCTTCCTAATACATGAATGCAAATGCAAATGCAGGCACTAGAGAAAAGGAGGAGGACACTCCTCAGTGTAGAGGTGGTGACAGACATGGCACTTGTCAATTTATTATATTTAATTCCCATTTTGTAAATTTCTCCTTTTGGTATTTGGCACCTGTTGGCTATAACATTTTTTGCCCATGCTCTTTTATGTCATGTTTGCTCATATAGTTTTTTATTAACCTTAGCTTAGGCTTATGATGTATTTGGAGCTATTGAGTGTTGTCTTTCCTAGACAAGAGACATATTCATCTTTGACACTTGATTTGCTTCTTTTAAAGGCTTTATCCCTTTCGAATTGGAGGATTTCATAAGCAAGTAGAATTGTACGGATCTAAGAATACAAGTGGGAGAAGGTGAATGACTACTTATTGCAATTATTATGCCTAATGGTAGGATGTCTAATTTTTCCACTTTTTAACTTGCAAGAGCATGCTTGAGTGTACCACTGTCAAGAGGCAAAGCATTTCCACTTTATGATTTTATCATTTTGTCACTTTATTACTATAATTATATACTTTACTTTTCTTATTTTGCATGTTCCCATATTTATTCATGCATTATCATGTTCTTTTTTTTTATTACTATCTCATTGTTCAGTTACATTTCCCTATAAAAGAAAACCACAAGCATTTAATGAGCTTATATTCTGATTTGAGTAACAATTCTAAGTCAATGTATACTCTTGTTGTATCACTTTGTGGGCACCTTTCACCTTTACACACTTAGATATGCTTCGTTAATTTTCACTGTTGCATTTTCTATAAAGCAAATAAAGAATTTTAGTTAGTATTAGTTCTACTTTTAGACAATGATTCTTAGCTAAGGTACATTTTAACTACCCTTCTACTTTGCTACTTTAGTTGCTTTAATGTTCTATGCTCTCGATTGTTTACATTTTGCTTTGTTATTAGTGTAGTTGTACTTCCCTGTAAAATAATTAATGAAAGAAATTTTAGTTAGTGTTTTTCTATCTATAAAATAATTCTTAGCTATAGCTTATTTTGAAATCCTTTTTACTGGTTATGTTGGGAGGACTTCGTGCTCTTAACCTTGCCTGTTGGTCTTACTAGAGTAAAGGCATGGTACTAAGAATGGCTTTTCACTTGTCTTTTAGGGATAACCACCATTCCCCTTTTGATATTGTTATTGTCATTAATTTTGCTTGAGCTTTTTGCTTAAATCTAAGGTGACTAGGATTTTAAAGTTAGCTTTTATATCTCATCATATGCAAAATTTGCCTCACTTTAGTTTATTTATCGCTAATATGAATGTTTACCCCCTAAGACTGCTCATATAGGTTAATGGCATATTTCTGGTTTCATTTTAATGTGGATGCCTTAAGACCTTTGTTGGTGTGCTTTTGACTTCTGTGAACATTTTATCCAATCTTGTTTGAATATTTAAGTTTGAGTTTATGGCTTCATGATGCATTGTCTTTTTATCATTTTCAGATTGAGGTTTTCCAACTTCAGTTGGAGAGAGAAGCTCATCATTAAAGTAAAATCTAGACATCTAAGGACTGAGATTTGTCTACTAGAATAGAGGAGAAAGCCTTGAGGTAGAGCTGAAGTATGACTTAGGTGCCATAATAATAAAATAACCAAGAAGGTATGTGAACTTTATGCTTTGACCTTGAAGCTCTTTTCATTTTCTTCATTTGATATGAATTTCCTTTTCTTATCCTAGGCAATCAATTAAGTTATTTATTAAGTGAGGGTATGACAATGGTTTGACAGATGAACCACATATACGATATGACCTACATGTTATCCATGCACATTTTTAGATACTAGGAGGCAAATTTCTAGTTGGTTTTTCATTTGCATGGGTCTAAAGAGTCTAAAAGGTTTTTCGAGAGGTGTTTTATGGTGTTTGAGCTAATCTTGTGGTGGTTTTTAGGCAAGGTTTACTTGTTTTGAATTTTTAGGTCTCGTGCTCATTGGTATTTTTTTTCTTTTTTGCTTAGGGATCATATTAAAATCATTACTAAGGCTAGTCTTTGAGAGGCAAAGGATTTTTTTAAGGGGCAATCAGTGAATATTGAAGAAGTCTATAATCCACTATTATGCCATGCTTTGAGATTTGACTATAGCTTTTTGTGAGCTACAAATCCTTGGTGGGATCTTTATAAGCATTAATGGTCACTTATCGAATCCTCTAAGGGATTGTATATGCAAATGGACTTATGTATGTATGTATGTTTTTATGATGCCAAAACCTACATCTTATTATGATGTATGTATGCTAATGTCAATGAGATGTTGGTGATAGAGAGGAGGTAATTTTTTGGCTTTTTGCATGTGATGCAAATTACTATGTTGTAAGACTCATGTGAAAGTACATGTTTGTAAGGAATGATGATGATATACACATTGGTGGATGCACACTTTGCTGGGTCTAACTTACCATTCTGAGGGTTGGTATCAGGACAAGATTAGTGTAATGTTAGTGTGCATAGGCTAATGGTGACCATCTACTAGATATTATTGATGTGGGAGGGTATGCCTGAATAGGCTTTATAGATTGGACTTGCCACCCCACTTTTCATTAAGAGAAAGTGAATTAAGAACTCACTTTCCAAACTAGAGACTTCGGGTTCAAGGGCTAGGAGTTACTTATCCTGTTTCTCGTTATACGTTGTTTAATTTCTCATTTCTTCACCTTATTTTTGGTTTTATGATGCAATTACCACACTTGATTGTTAGTTAATTTAAATTGCATTGGAAATAAAAGTGGGATCGTTAGATTTGGGGTGCATACATCACAAAATAAGCAAATAAATAAATATTCACCAATCACATCAACTAAGCAAGTGATAATGTAAAAATATAGCTAATATTACACAAGCATGCAAGAAATAATAAAACAAAATAAACACATGAATAAACAAAAATAAAAAAGAAATAAGGAAAGAGATTAAGGATTACAACCTTTAGAGAAAGCCTATTACAATAAATACATTCAAAATAAAAAATAAAATAGGAATTGGGATTAAAGATTACATTTCCTCAAAAATTTTCTATTCTATTAATTACATTAAAATGGAAAATGAATTAAATAGAAATTCCTATTCTATTGATCTTGCAAAACAAAGGTTAGTTTTCCCACAAATGCAAGCACACATCACATTTAAGGCAATTATATATTCATTTTCATCCATAATTGAAATATCAAAAATAATTAAGCAAATAAGTAAACAAGGATGCTAATGGATGTGCATAATGCAATAATTTGAAATTTAGGTATTTTGGCATAAAGTTGTCAATTTTATTATACAAAATAGAATTTTTTGACAAGTAAAATATAAAAATAACAAATTTACCAAGAAAAATAATAAAAGCAATGAAAACATTAGAAAATGATAAAAGAAATGCACATAAGATAATAAAAGTGATAAAAGTATTATTTTCACCATAAAAATGTGAATTTTAAAATTTATCAAAAAGGCAATAAAAATAAAAAAAACAAAAATGATAAAAATGCTTTTTTTTACTATAAAAATATGGACTTTAGGATAAGAATAGTAAATTTATAAAAAAAATGATAACAAAAATAATAAAAAAAGATAAAAATGCTATTTTTAACATAAAAATATTAACTTTATGATAAAAACAGTAAATTTATCAAAAAAATAATGACCAAAATAATAAAAAGCCAATAAAAATGATAAAAATAATAAAGGCGTGAATTAAGTATTAAAAATAATAATAAAAAAAGTAAATTTATTGAATAAGTTTTACCATGATGTTTATGATAAAATAGTAAATTTATCAAAAAATGACAACAAAAATAATAAAAATGCAAAATCAAATAGAAAAAATGATAAAAATGCTATTTTTACCATAACGATGTAGAATTTATTATAAAGATAATAAATTTATATTAAAAAAGCAATAAAAATAATAAAAAATACAAATAATATAACAAAAATCATAAAAAAAAATTCTATTTTTACCATAAAAATATGAACTTTATGATAAAAATAGTAAATTTACCCAAAAACAGCAACACAAATAATAAAAGTAATAGATTTACCAAAAAGGGCAGCAAAAATAAAAAAAATAATGAAAATGTAAATAAAATAATAAAAATGATAAAAGTATTATTTTTAGCATAAAAATATGAACTTTATGATTAAAATAATAGATTTGCCGAAAAAGGCAACACAAATAATAAAGGTAACATGTAAATGCCATCAAAGAGATGCTAGTGTCAAAAATAGAGAAAGAAATCAAAGGGTTTCTAGGGAAACTATAGTTCATTAGCAAACTCATTGCTAAGTTAACAACAATGTGTGAACCAATCTTCAAGCTACTTATAAATCAGCTGGTTGAATGAAATGAATAGTGTCAACTAGCATTTGACAAAATAAAAAGCTACCTAGCCAACCCATCGGTTATAAGACCACCTAAACTAAGATACCTCTAACCCTGTAACTGGCCATTGAAGGGAGAAATGAAAGTAGAACACGCAGTCTACTACTTGAGCAAGAAGATGCTGCCATATGAAGAAAAGTACAACCAAGTCAAACATATATGCCTAGCAATGGTGTGGGCAATGAAGAAACTCAAACACTACTTTTAATCCTATAGAATTTAGGCCGTGTCTAAAATGAACCTAATAAAGTACCTCTACGAAGCTCCCTTCCTAGTGGGGAAACTTGCCAAGTGGCTCATACTGCTAAAAAATTTCAACGTGCAATATCTGATTAAGAAGGCAGTAAAAAAGAGGGCAGTGCTTGAATTTCTAGCTCTCAACCCCATTCTAGACTCAAGAGAAATCCAACTAGACTTCTCAAATGATCTCATCTCAGCCATTGAGATCTAAGGATGGCACATGTACTTTGATGGAGTAGTGAATCAATTTGGCACAGGAATCGGTGTCATAATGCAATCTTCAGAAGGTGAAGTAGTACCAATTAATAAAAAGCTTAAGTTTAGACTCACAAACAATGAAGCATAATATAAGGCATACACACTCGGAATAGAAGTGCTGATAGCCGAGAATATCATAAAAGTTAAAATCTTTAAAGATTCCATGCTAGTAATCAATCATGCCACAGAAGTGTGGGAATTGAAAGAGCATCACTTAAAGCCTTATCTGGACCACTTGAGGCTACTCATCATGTCCTTCCAAAAATGCAGATTCATTCATCTCCCTAGGAATGGCAATCAGATGGTAGATGCACTCGCTTCTAACATTAGTGTAGGAAGGACTATTCAAAATGCCCATGAAGCCTCTGATTCTACTCAGATTGGGACAACCTTGTCATAAAAATTGTAGAATATAAAAGATAGAAGCAATTACAAAACCATGGTTCATTAACATCCAAAGATATCTAAAGGAACGAGCCTATCCTGATTAAGCAAATGAAAGAGATAAAGTGGTCATTTGAGAACTAGCATCAAAATTCACATCGCACCAGGGTGTGTTATATAAGAGAACCTCATATAGTTTATAACTCCGATGTCTAGATGAAACTGAGGTTGCAAAATTAGTAGAAGAAGTACACGAGGGTGTTTATAGTCCACACATGAATGGAGCAAGCCTGGCTAATAAGCTAATAAGACAAGGGTTCTTTTGGATGACGATGATGGAAGAATCATCAAATTTGTAAAGAAATGCCACAAGTTTCAAATCCACGGGAATGTCAGTCACCTTCCCCCAATAGAACTATACTACATCTCCTCTTTATAGCCCTTATAAGTATGGGAACTAGACGTAGTTAGGGAAATTCACCCCATAGCCTCAAATGGACATAGGTTCATCCTAGTGGTAGCAGACTACTTTACAAAATAGGTTGAAGGAAAATCATTCGCAAAGATAAGAGTTAAGCAAGTGGCTAAGTTCATTAAAAGAAACCTGTTATGTTGTTATGGGATCCCTATCACATCATCTCTAACAATGGTGTCCAATTCAAAAGGGAAGTTAGAGAGCTACTAAAGAGTTATAAGGTGGAACATCACAAATCTTCTCCTTATTGACCATAAGCAAATGGGACCATCGAAGCTGTAAACAAGAACATCAAAAAGATCTTTTAAAAAATGACTCAAACTTACAAAGACTAGGCAGACAAATTGCCATATGCCTTATAAGGGTACTGAATAATAGTCAGAACTTCAATAGGAGCAACTCCTTTCTCACTAGTGTATGGATCAAAAGTAATCCTTCCAATCAAAACTGAGATCAAGTCTCTTTGGGTAGCAATTGATTTTGAATTGCCAGAAGTATAGTGGGCTTAATAGAGGCATGACAATCACACTCTCTTGGATAGGCAAAGGCTCAAGGCTCTATACCATACATAGTTGTATCAGGCTCAACTAGTTAAGACCTTCAATAGAATAGTAAAACACAAGAGTGTGAAAGTAGGAGACTTGGTGATAAAGCAAGCAAGATAGAACATTCTAGACTTAGAGGGAAATTCAAGCGAAACTTTGAAGGCGCATAACTAGTCAAACATGTCTTATCAAAAGGAGCAGTCAAGCTGATAAATTCTGAAGGCAATGGATTCTTTGAACCTATCAATATAGACAGCCTAAAGAAGTATTACATTTAAGGCATAAAAAAATCATCCCATTAAGTTGAAAACCTATACTTCCCACTGAGTTGAAAACCTAAAAATGATAAATCAGGAAAAAATTAGGGAAAGAGAGAAAATACTTAACTAGAAAACTTGAGAAGGTTAGTTAAGGACATGGTAACTTCAAGATCAAAATTTGTACGAATGTGCCTATGCTTTTCTTAAATTACTACACTAAAATGAGAATGATTGCCAATTTATGCAAAATGTCTTTGAAAAGCACAATACTTTTTATCATGATGAATTACATCAAGCATGCTTTGCATTTTCTTTCATTACATGACAATGGTTCTTACCATCCTCTCTGAGCTCTTTGAGATTATCCACTATTATAAAAAAAAACTAGCTAGGTGTGAAAAGCTCTGAAAGCTTGAGCAACTCTCGACTGAGGAAAGCCAAGTATAGGCAAATTGAAATTCATTACTCTACTAAGGATATTCATCTTGAGTAAATACAAAAATGGTTGAACTGTAAAGTCCCCAAGAATTGTACTACTAGAAAACACACCATTAGTATGGGTAGTCACCTCAGTACGGAGCATGCCCTCATCCTTAAAATAAGATCCATATCTTCTCTGATGTTGCTACATATAAGTTCTCATAACTCACATCAATTACAGTTTATTACTAATAAAGATTGCTATATGCTTACACCAAAATAAGAATAAAGGCTTAATGGATTAGAAGAAGTGACTCTCGATGACCCGCATGATAGCCTAATCCTTGCCTGAGAAGGTAGAGGTGAAGGAAAGGTCCCACTAGCTATAACATTAATTAACTAAGGGATCAATACATCAATATAAGGCAAAGCTACACTCTCCAAGAGGCTCTTAAAGGGGAATCCCATTATAACAGTAGCAAGATCATCACCACAAAGCTCATGGCCCTAGAACATGTCACTATAGGGAGGGATAGGAACTCTCTTTATATATAGGCCATCCCACTAATGATGGACTTGCTTAGCCAAATACCACACTCTATTGATGAGGCTAGAGAGCAACACCCGTCTCTCCATTAGCTACCATGCAGCTACCATCTCTACCATCCACTGAGACCTCACCACCCACCAGCGAAGAAAGATTTGATCAAAGGGTAAGAATGAATAAAAGATCCCTAAGAAAGAAATAACTAACACAATAAGAATTAGACATATCTGTTTAGGGGATAGCTTCCCCATATAGTCCTAAGCTACTATATAATCCTCAACCAAATCAATAGTTTTCTTGATCCAACAAGAATAACTAGGGAAGCCATCCTCTTGGAAATGCTTGATGGAAAAAATGAGGGAGAATCCCAAACTTATATGCCCAAATCTGTCAAAATTAGGAGGTAAAAAATAACAAACCCAAAAGTAAAAGAACAAACAATATAATTCCTACTCACATCTAGCACGAACAAGCATCCTCAAATCCTCGATCCACCTTGGCATGTTGCATCAAGGTCTGAGTACATATGGGCAAAGGTAGCAGTGCCCTAGCAATAGCTTGACAAGCCATCCAGATCTCTTAAGATAGGCAACAATCGTAGATCACCCGTACTTGAAGGGTTCAAGAAGATAACAACACTTAGTAAATGGAATAAAAAGTAACGAGCTAACTACTTTGTTGAAATAAGGCCATCATCATACAAAGTTTGCATGGAAGAAATAAACTCTGTTTAACGAGCTAGATATGAGTAACCAAACTTCATAGGTGTGACCACCCCAAACAAAACCATCATGAGGTGCCTCTTTTCTATAGTAGTAGAACACTCCTCCTCACTGAAAGGAACATGCTCTTAAGAAAAATTCAAGCTCATGATAGTAGCAAAATCCAAAGGGGTAATAGTCATCTCCCTGATAGGCAAATTGAAAGTATACATCGTGCCCATCCACCACTCTATCAATGCATACATGGCAATTTGACTTAATGCATATGAGTCATAAAATAATGCAACAATGACTCCATTAAAGCCCTTCCCGATAATGATTTGCTTCACACACATTGGGAGACCCTAATAATACATGCTAACTTTATTGAAACTGCCAGGCAAAATAGTAACATACCTACAAGGCTATAAACAATAGGTACGCTATCAAGCATTTGCATAACTACTAAATATTAACATATATCTCTCTTTCATTTAACAAGATTAAAATAATAACAAAAGCCAAAAAGAAAAACATCACAACAAGCACTAGTAGATGATCACAACATTTACAATAAAGCTATAACTAGATAGACATTAACAACAAGGGCTATGAGCTATAGCTACAATAACCTCATATAGAAAAATAAGTAGCAGAGCAGCCAATGAAAAAACTTCAAAAAATAAGGGTAAAGAAGGACCTACCTCACAATGATGACGCACCCAAGCATGAGTCTCTAAGTTATAAACAATAGGGATCAGATCTCCTTGAGAAAGCCTGGATGACTGAGAACTCTGAGCACCAGATGTGCTAGTCCCTACAGTAGACGTCCCAGCTCCAGTGGCCTCTATAAAGTCACCCTTAACATCAACATCAATATCCTCTAGACCCTCACGAATGTTGGGGAACTCTATTCTACATAGAAGAAAATGGAAGTTTATAAGCAAAAATAAAGCAGATAGCACCTAAAACACAAAAAGGGTTAAGAAAAGTCAAGAAACACTCAAAGAGGTCTGACCAAAGCCTCCCCAAGTCTCCAAAATAGTCGTTTAAATAGTCTTAAAAGGGAGGAAGCACATGACCATGCACACAAGCGCATGGCCACGTGCAGTCACTTCCCCCTTCCATGTGCTCTTCTATGGTTTTATGTGCACTTTGAGACTTTGCACACTCGCTTCTACGGTCCTAAACTTCCATTTAAGCATAAGACATGCTCCAAACTCATGTAAAAGTACATTAATGGGGACTATATTTGTCTAAAGGCATTACGCATGCATTATGTTTTTTAGAAAATTCAACACTGCATAAAATAAGAAGAGTAAGGGAAATTCATTGTAAGGATATATTACTCTAAATCATCAAAATAACATCCTTAACATGATAAATCATTGCTTCATTACTACATCACTACTGCATCATTACTGTATCACTACTACATCATCACTGCATCATCACTACTACCTCATTCAAATTGCTTAGGAGCACTCTTACATTGCTTAAAAGCATTCACATTGCTTAGGAACACTCTCATGTTGCTTAGAAGCACTCTCACATTGCTTAAGAGCACTCACTCATTGCATATAAGCTCTCTCACTTTGCTTCACAATGCTTAAGAGCATCCTCATATTGCTGAGGAGAATCCATAATGCTTAGGAGCATTCTCATTTGCTTAGTAGTAAACTCATTTCACATGACACCTAAGAAGGTTATAGTTGTATGTTCATTTCATGTGACACTTAAAAAGGTTATAGTCATATGTTCATTTGCGTAACACCTGAGAAGGTTATAGTTGCATGTTCATTTGTATGACACCTAAGAAGGTTATAATTGCATGTTCATTCACATGACACCTAAAAAGGTTATAGTCATATGTTCATCTGTATGACACCTAAGAAGCTAATAGTCCATTTCTTTTTGCTTAGTATTGTCTTCATTTGTGTAAGACCTAAGAAGGTTATAGTCATATTTTCATTTACTTAATAACATCCTCATTTGGTGTGACACCTAAAAGGTTATAGTCGCATCTCTTCTTTGCTTAGTAGCATCTTCATTTGCGTGAAACCTAAGAAGGTTATAGTCACATTTCTTTTTGTGTGACACTTAAGAAAGGTTATAGTCACATCTCTTGTTGCTTAGTAGCATCTTTATTTATGTGACACCTAAGAAGGTTATAGTCACATAAATCCCAATGTACTTTGCATGAATCGTAAGCTTGCATATGTCCTAAATAGCACCTTGCATGAGAACCAAGCAATAGAATAACAAAAAAAAAAAAAACACAACAACAATAGTCAAATCTTGATAAGATTTCTAAAGACAACCCACAAGTAAGTACCTCTCTCCTTACTAAAATATTTTTTGCATCTTGGCATTTTGCTTCACGTGTATTGACACTAGTGCTAAGTGGCTATGCAATACATGTGAAGCAGGGGGCAACTGTCATACCTCAAATTTGACTGTCCCCAAAAAGGTCCAATAATGAAATGAATCCTCTATATGACTAGAGTTTACTCGTTTGTAACACCTCTGAAGTGTGCAACCTTAAAAAACCTAACCTAACACTAATGGCAATCGAGATTGTATAATTCCGATTGGAATTACACAATCCCGATCCAAATTGAATTCTTCCGTCTCTGTTTCCTATTTTTTATTCAGTTTTAATTACTTTAAAATTCCTAATTAATTCAGTCCTAACTGGTTTAAAATTCCTAAATATAATTTTAAGTATTAATCTTATACTTTAGGAATTAGAATCACATTAGGATTGGGGCTAGGCTTCCTAGTTCCACTATATAAAGAGAGGGGGGATGGTATAAAAAAAAAGGTAGTGAGAAAGAAAAAAAGAAAAAAAAGAGAAAGAGAAGAAAAGGGAGGAAGAAGGAAACGTGATTTTCTTTTGAATTTTTTTACAAAAAAAATTCCTTTTATTAACAATTAATTCAAGATTCGTAGAGAATTTTTGACGGGCAAGATTTGAAGATTTATCAAGAACGGTGAACTACCAATCTGAGGAGTACCTTAAATCATTCATAATCATATCATCTTCTTCTTATTCTTTATTTGTTTTTTTATTTTTTTTATATCATTAATTATTTTTATTATTTCGAGTTATTATCATAATTTATTCATTTAATCATTATTTTATCTTTTTTTTTATGGTGATTATGGAGGAAAATGCATGGTGATCATGTGGGAGGAATAAATTCATGAGAAGTCCATGGGAGGTTATGGATAAAGCCTCATAGACTTATGTGTTTTGGGCCTTAAGCCCACTTTAGGTCTTGATTTATTTATTTAAGTTTAGGTAATTCTTTTAGCCCATCTCTCTTAATAATTAATTAGGTTTAATCAACTAAAATATATTTTTAGGTCCATAATTAATTAGATTTTAGGTTAGAAATATCCTTAGGCCCATTTAGTTAATTAGACATAGGCTCACCTAATTTAGTTTAATTAATTTAGACTTAGCCCATTTAATTTAAGTCCTTTTCTTCATAATTTGTAGATTTAAGATCACTATTTAATTAAAAAATGTAGAATTAGGCCCACTAATTTAAATATTCCATAATTTGTAGATTTAAGCTCATATTTAGAATTAAAATTATTAGACTTAAGTTCATTTAATTAAAATCAGAAGGAATTAGGTCTTTAGGTTCACATATTAATTAAAACATGTAGATTTAGCTCATTTATTTAAAGTCCATGTGGATTAGACTAACTTAGAGATTATGTGATTTATTGAATGCATTATTTACTTATATATTTCATGACTAGTTTGCCTTGGAGTTGATTGTTTTAGGTTTATATGAAAGTGCATGTAAATAGAGAAGAAGATAATAATTCATAAAGTAATTCTAAATGAACACAAGACTAAAGGAAGTTGGTATTCCGTATCTAGAATCTCATGGTTGTGGTGTTAGCTTTCTTTTAGGGAATCGAGTACCACCTTTTCGATTTGTCCCAGTTATTACCCTGGGTGGCAACTCCTCATCTCCATGCCATGTCTTTGTGACAGTGGTTAGTGTGTTCTCTAGAGCTCTAAGCTCAAACAGTGTCACGGTTACTAAAATCATGGACATGCACTAAACCCACCATCTACAGTGGAAACTCTACTAGGGATATGAGATATTGATTCTACTTATGTTCTTTAGAATTATTTTATTCTTGCATTCATTTTGCATGTCCCTATTAATCGATGGCATTGGTTTATGATTCCATGATTCCACTAGCTTTATGGGGTTGTAGATTGGCTAACCATCAATTTTAGCCTTAATTTGGTCCAAGAGAGATTACCGGGCTCATCTGACTAGAGCCTGTAACCCAAGTCCTTAAGGGGGGTAGTCTTCTCTCGAGTTTGCAAAGGATGTTGGGCCCCTCTGACCTTGGCTTGTAACTCAAAGTCCATAATGGAGAGCATCTTGCTAAGGGAACCTTGACCTTTTTACTGGACCCTAACCACATATAATGGCTTAGTTATTTCCCCTAGAATCTACCTGAATTGCTTGTGAATGTTGCCATAAGGTATTCCTATCTGTAAAGGCCTAAGCCTATACTTTAGAAACCCATTTAAGTTAATAAAGATTAGGCTAATCTTTTACATCTATAAATGTTGTTTTTGGGCTTCTATTGCTTTGAGAGATTTGGCATGTGCGTCAGTCCCTGATATCCCCTGTTGATATTAAGACCAAGACCAAAAATCCTAGGAAAAGAGACTCGCCATTGAATATGTGAGCGGGAGGAATAAGGTTGGAAGGATGTATGTATACTTAACTTGTTACTTGCTACTTGTTGCATATCACATGCATCATGTTAACAATTTTTCTTTCAGCCATTATAGATTCATCCGAGTCTTCTTGTGTTTGGAGTAAAAAAGGTAGCAGACTGGTGAGAACTGATTCAAGCCCCCAATCGATCATGAAAGTGATCCTTAGCAAACTGGAAAAGAGCTCCATTAATATGGTCTATTTAGAAGCTACGCAACCTGAATAAACAGATATAATGGAACAACAAAAGGGAGGAAACTAGACCCTAGAAGATGTCAAAGGAGCACTGATGGATGATATGAGAGCAATGATGCAAGATGAATTAAGAAAAGCTCTAGTGGGATTGATGCCACCACCTGCTGCTGCTGCACCACCCGTTGTGACCATCCCACCTGCTATAGGTCCACTACCTGTTAATAATGACAATACTAGGGAAATGAAGCTGGATGATGCCGAGAGTTGTATGATTCAAAAAGCAAAAAAGGAATCACTTGAGCAAGTTCAAGATCTGGAATCCAGACAGATGAAGGCATTAACTCAAAAGATGTCTAAGATGGAGGAGTTGATGAGAGGACAAGGCTTAGGGCACCTATTTAACTTTGATGATGTGATGCAATTTGAGGAAAATAGGCTACCTGAAAAATTTAAGATGCCATAGCTATAGAAGTTCAATGGTATTGGGGACTCGAGAATTCATCTCAGTCAATACATAACTACTACGAGTACCACTAAGGCTCCTTTATCTGCAGTTACTAAGTTGTTTGTACTATCCTTGAAGGGTATGGCTGGTAATTGGTATCATGGGTTAGAGAAGTCTATCCGAGCATATTGGAGGGAGTTGTGCACTACTTTTCTAAAGCAATATGACTATAATACTAGACTTGAGGTGTCCATAAGAGATTTAGAACTAACCAAGCACAAGTCCAATGAATCATTTTTAGATTTTTTGACTAGGTTCATGAATAAGGCAGGAATGATGAAGAATAAATTGGCAGAGAAGGATTAGGTTAGAATGATAGTCTGAAATGTGTCACCTAACCTAGTTGAGAGGTTACAAATGATGAACCCCAAGACATTTATAGACCTTTATGATGATGGGTTACAGGCTGAAGAGATCGAAAATGAGAAAAAGAAGGCTACTGGGAACACCGGAGCAAGAAGCTACCCAATTAGGGGCATACAATAAGGAAGCACTAGCCGGGTTGTAGGAGTCCATGCTGTTCAACAACCAAGGAGGTTCTTAAATTTTAAACAACCTTTGTCAAAAGTCCTAGAGTGCCTAATGGAAAAGGGCTTACTTCAACCTTTACCTACTCCAAACCCACAAAATCCAAATATCTTAGGCTATAACCTGAATAAACACTGCAAATTCCATCAAAACCTCCAACACTCCAAAGATAACTGCATCCACCTCAAACATGAAATCCAAAACCTCATAGACTCTAGAAAAATCACATATCCTGAAAACCCAAGCACTAGAAGCAATCCTTTCCCAAACTACCGAAACATGCCATCTCCAATAACTATGATGATCAACTTAGGAGTAAGCAAGAAAGAAGTGCTAAACTCCTTTAAGGACCTAGACCTTAAAATCAATGAGAAATCTCCTGATGCCCCTAAATATGTAGAGCGAGTTAAAGATTTACTAGGTTAGCCCTCAGTTAAGTTTGACTACAAGGTGTTTTACACTAAACCACATTCTTTTAACATACCCTTCGAGACAATTATACCTACAGGATGGGGTGATGAATTTGATGATAAGAAGATACAAGACAACAAAACACATAAAGTGGAAGTATGGAAAGATAAAAAGAAAGCAAAACCACTGAATGAGAGTTTCATCAAAGAAGGATATGGAAAGTATTACCTCAATGCAAAGGAACCTGTTAATATGCCCGGTGTGAATTGGAGTAGGATCTATAAGGAATGGATTGTTAAGAACCTGGTGCAAGACAACAAGGATGAGGAAATGCAAGAATAGCTATTATGTCAGCCACCTGAAGGACCACTGCCATAAGACTTAGCATCCTTAGCATCTAGAATAGGAAATAAATTTTCTTATTGTCTTTGAATAAAATTTTAGTTTCTTTAGAACTTGTTTTATTTTGTGATTGATGATACAAATTTTGATTATGCTCACTTATGTAATATGCATCCTGATGGTACTACACATTGTGCTATTGATCGCATATGCATGTTTAACAAAAATTTAATTCAATTAGATTCATTGAGTATAGGCACAAATGTAAACTTAAAGAATAGTCTTATATCACATGACATAACTTCTAAAGAGAGAAAAATCAGAGGAAAAATAAGAAGAATGATAAAAAAGAGAAGAAAAACAAAGAGAGAGAAAAGAACAGTAAGGTGAAAAATTAGAGAGAAAAATTCAGGATTAATTGATTATAGGAGTTGTGTCATGTGATGTAATGAATGTTCTCATTTTTACCCTAATGAATGAGTAAAATCAAATTATAGATTTTTTTCAAATATCGCATATTCGTCTTTATCATATTGCATAAGTATCTAAATGGAAAGACATTACATAATGAAAGCTAAAATCAGAGTTATGAGATCACTATTTTAGTTATGTTTCCTTTGTAATTTTCCTTATAAGCCTAGGGTCCCCTTATACCTTGAGAATTCAAATGGCTTAATAACTTTCATTTCAAGTCTTATCCTATAACTATCATCAATCATTGCATCAATATCAAGCTTCATATTCTGCTTAAGAGTTCTTCAAAGTGCAAGTCCAATTGATTTCATCATTAAGAACTCACTTCAGTCAGTTTGCCCATTCCTCTACATCTCCAATGCATGAGATTATAACTAATAGGGTTAAAAAGTCAAAGGTTCAACAAGAGTAGTGAACAAGCTAGGTCTTTTGCACATAAAAATGAAAAAAGACTGCTAGAATAGCATGAATGAATCCAGAATGGAACTAGGGGCATAATACAACTTAGGGGGTAGATGGTGTCGGCATTCAAAGAGCGAAGATGGATGCTTAAGTGTAAGAGCTAATACCTCAATCATTAATAGTAACAAAAGAAAAGTTCAATAGTGCATCGGTTAATCACAAGCTTTATTGTAAAGCCATGGACCCTAATTGTTAGCCTAGTAATCAGCCTGATGAATTGTATCAGAAGCTTTAACATTAAAAGTACCAATAGTGAATCATTCAATGCTCAAAATGATAGGCTATTAATGGGACACCTCATTCTTACACTCCAAAATCAACAACATGGCTATGTTCCAAACATGAGACCTATTAGGATCATGCACATCATACATAGCATGCATACACTTGCAAACATTTTTAGAAAATACTTGTTTTGTATAATAAAAGTCTTTGAGCCTAGACAAGATTGTATAGATACTCTACTACTAACATTTGAAATTAGTGTTATGAAAGTACAGGAAAGCAGTCAGAATGTGCAAGTGTGAAACATCTAAGAGAAAAGGGGTAACACTATTAAGGTGAACCTGATGCTTAATGAGACTCTGGACTACAGAAGACTAATAAATCATAGGCCCATCTAGTAAGGGAATATCACCAATAGTGATACTTACAAAAGCATCTTCTTAGCAATCTTAAGAGGCTAGATAGGACGCTCAAGCTCCTTAGATTCAACATCCATCTCCATAATCTCATCTAGAACATCCTCTGGAATATCTCTCCAGAATAACCAAATGAGTGTAGGGTGTGGAATATGGTGATGAAAAGGTCCAACATGTTAGCAATTCATTCACCGACCCTAAAAAGGCAAGAATGCACTCAAAACTTGAGACGAATACACTCTGAAAACTTCTTTGATTATGAAATAAAAACCTCTAACTCCTAAATCTTTTATTTTATAGGAAATTTTAGGAAGAGAAATGAAGCCCTCTACCATAGCATCAATAGGATAAAGTCGCAACTTCGATGGTGGAGCATCACGACCCTGTGATCGGAGACATCATCACCACAATGAAAGGGAAGAATATAAAAGAATAACATTGCATTCTGATAAATTTTTTACTAGCAAATAGACCATATTAACTTATGGTATTTTGTGCAGGGAAAATGAAAGAGAATGAAAAAGGGAAAAGGAACTGATACATTAATAAGAATGGGCAAGATAGCAAATGCCAATCACTAATTAAAACCTCACCCTGTGCAAATACCAAAGGGAAGTAGTACAACTCTATCCCCTTTGATTCTGTAATAAAATAAATCCTCAATAAGAAAATTCATAAATTGAAAGGAAATTCATCCACTTCATAAGATCATGTGTGAAAATTTATCTCATGACCTTTGATTTTAATGGCTTTATTTTATTAACCTGATAGAATTCAGATGTCTTGTTAACAGTTCTACGCTGAGAATTTCTAAACTCTAATCAATTTAATTTTTACATTGCACCCTAAACGAGGGGAAGAACATGCAAAGGCAAAATCTGTGGACTTGTGGTATAAATTGATTGAATTTTAGGGTGTCATTTCAATCTTATGAATGATAAATATGTATGTAATATACTCCAATGCTAAAAAATGAGTATGAGTACAAAATCCCTTGACGGTATCCACGTTGAGTAATACGAGAAAGGCAGGGGAATACTAAGAGTAGAATAGAAAAAAGAGCAAGCATAATTTACTCCAATACTTAGAAATGAGTAAGAGTATTAATATAAAACCTCTGGCAGTATCCATGCTGAGTAATACAAGAAAGGTAGGGGAATACTAAAAGAGGACCATGCCAAAAATTGCTCTATTTACTCTAATGCTCTATATGAGTATGAGTATCTAAAGGACCTTTCCAATGGTATCCACATTGAGTAATATGAGAAAGGCGAGGGAATACTTGAATAAGGAAGGAAAGCATAAAAATAATTCAAAGGCTATTTTGATACTCAGAATTTGATCTTTTTATGTTCATATTTCATGAGTTTTGTTTAGCAAATTTCTTTAAAATTAGGTGTGGAAGTAAGCTCTTCACTTGGTAAAAAATATGCTCTCAGCATAAAATGGTTAACGATGCCTCTGCCTTTTGCAAATGGTAAATAAATGATAGTCATGAGGATCAAAATTAAATAGATTGGTTAAGTACATGTTATCTCATGCAAAGTGATGAATTTTCTTATAAATTTTTAAAATAATAATGTACTTTTGTACATTCATCTTGTTAAAACTAACTTCAATAATTCTATAGGAATTTCAAATCCATAAAGGGGTATACTCAACTTGCAAAGTCAATTAACACAGTAAAATTCAAAGTCAGTAAACAAAAGTGCTAATTAGTCAGCACAAAGAATCCAAAGCATTCAACTCAAACAACTAAAGATAAAAATTAGTGAACAGTTATGGACTGTAGCATCATCAAAAGTGAGCAACAAAAGGGTTGTAGCTAATCACGAGCAATTATGAATTACAGCATTATCAACGAGCAACAAAAGGGTTATAGCTAATTGCATGCAGTTTTGGATTACAGCATCATCAGTGCGTAACGAAAGGGTTGCAGCTAATCGTGACCAATTTTAGACTACAGCTTCATCATTAAGCAATAAAAAGGTTATAGCTAATCGCAAGCAATTTTGGACTGCAGCATCTTCAGTGAGCAATGAAAGGGTTATAGCTAATCATGAGCAGTTATGGACTATAACATTGAAAGTGAGCAATGGAAGGGTTATAGTTGATCGTGAGCAATTATGGATTACAGTATAATCGCATAATCAATCATCATCAGACGACTAAGTGTGATACCTTTTTTCAAATCAGACTATATGACTGAGTGTAGTCAGCATTGTATGACTGAGTATAATGTATCTTCAATTGATTATAAGACTGAGTATAATCAGCATCATATGACCAAGCGTGATGCCTCTTTTCAAATCAGAATATACGACCATGCAGTCAGCATTGTATGACCGAGTGCAATGTATCTTCAATTGATTATACGACCGAGTATAATCAGCATCATACGACCGAGTGTGATGTTCCTTTTCAAAAAAGACTATACGGTCTAGTATAGTCGGCATTGTATGACTGAATGCTATATATGCTCAATCGATTATACGACCGAGTATAATCGGCATCATACGACTGAGTATAATTAGCATCATATGACCAAGTATGATGTAATTTTTCAATTCAATGCTATACGTCTGAGTATAGTCTTTTTTATGACCGAGTACAATGTGTTTCATTAACCTAAGGTTATATGACCGAGTATGATATGTCATTTGAAACGTTGTATGTCTGAGTATAGTAAATTCATAAGCAAAAGCTTCAAGGACTAGGTAAGTATCCTAACTTTTAATTTAGAAATTAGGTGCTATTTTGCTTTGCTGTAGTTTTTCAAGCAAACAGCAACAAAGGGGGGCAACTGTAGACACCCAATTTCGGGATGACGTGTTATAGATAAAGCAAAGGACTCTAGTAATGAAAATGTCTTCGATACTTAATCTTTAAAAATTCTAAGGGTTTAAATATAGCTTTTAAAGGAAGGATTTAATGTTTTCAGGGACTAAATTGTAAGGTTTTTTTTAGGACCTAATTGCAAAATTTAAATTCTTCCAGGGGCCTTTTTGCAATTAAAAGTTAAAAAAATGTTGGAATTCCATAATTTCGATCGGGATTGTATAATTTCGATCGGAATTACACAATCCTAGTCGAAATTGAATTTTTTCGTCTCTGTTTCCTATTTTTAATTTAGTTTTAATTGCTTTAAAATTCCTAATTAATTCAGTCCCAATTGGTTTAAAATTCCTAAATATAATTTTAAGTATTAATCTTATACTTTAGGAATTAGAATCACATTAGGATTGGGGTTAGGCTTTTTAGTTCCACTATATAAAAGAGGGGGAACGGTGTAAAAAAAGGCGATAAGAAAGAAAAAAAAGAAAAAGAAGAGAAAGAGAAGAAAAAGGAGGAAGAAGGAAACGTGATTTTCTTTTGAATTTTTTTACAATTAACAATTAATTTAAGATTTGTAGAGAATTCCTTTTATTAACAATTAATTTAAGATTCGTAGAGAATTTTTTAAGGGCAAGATTCGAAGGTTTATCAAGAACGGTGAACTACCAATTTGAGGAGTACCTTAAATCATTCATAATCATATCATCTTCTTCTTATTCTTTATTTATTTGTTTATTTGTTTTTTTTTATTTTTTTATATCATTAATTATTTTAATTCTTTCAAGTTATTATCATAATTTATTCATTTAATCATTATTTTATCTTATTTTTTTGTGGTGATTATAGAGGAAAACGCATGGTGATCATGTGGGAGGAATGAATTCATGAGAAGTCCATGGGAGGTTATGGATAAAGCTTCATAGAGACTTAGTTTCTAGGGTTTTTATTTTGTTTTATTTATTATCTTTATTTTATTCTTTATTTTTATTTTATTAGTTATTTTATGAATTAATGTAATAGCCCCGATAGTGGGAGTAATAAAATTATATGTGTGGTTGCATGTTTATTTTGATTAAATTGGTTAGTAGATTAATTAGGTAATTATTTAAAATCAATGAAGGAAGTAGATTAATTTAGGTTGCTTGATAATAAAATTAGGGTTTTAGTAAGAATTAATTTAATTATTTGTTTGATATTATTTAATTGTTTCATTTATGTTTTATTTGTTTTTGGGATTTATTTATTATTTTTATGTGTTTTGGGTCTTAAGCCCACTTTAGGTTTTGATTTATTTATTTAAGTTTAGGTAATTCTTTTATCCCATCTCACTTAATAATTAATTAGGTTTAATTAACTAAAATATATTTTTAGGTCCATAATTAATTAGATTTTAGGTTAGAAATATCCTTAGGCCTAATTAGTTTATTAGACATAGGCTCACCTAATTTAGTTTAATTAATTTAGACTTAGCCCATTTAATTTAAGCCCATTTCTTCATAATTTGTAGATTTAAGAGCACTATTTAATTAAAACATGTAGAATTAGGCCCACTAATTTAAATATTCTATAATTTGTAGATTTAAGCTCATATTTAGAATTAAAATTAGTAGACTTAAGTTCATTTAATTAAAATCAGAAGGAATTAGGTCTTTAGGTTCACATATTAATTAAAACATGTAAATTTAGCTCATTTATTTAAAATCCATGTAGATTAGACTAACTTAGGGATTATGTGATTTATTGAATGCATTATTTACTTGTATATTTCATGACTAGTTTGCCTTGGAATTGATTGTTTTGGGTTTATATGAAATTGCATGTAAATAGAGAATAAGATAATAATTCATAAAGTAATTCTGAATGAACACAATACTAAAAGAAGTTAGTATTCCGTATCCAAAATCTCCTAGTTGTGGTGTTAGCTTTCTTTTAGGGAATCGAGTACCACCTTTTCGATTTGTCCCAATTACTAACCTGGGTGGCGACTCCTCATCTCCACACCATGTCTTTGTGACAGTAGTTAGTGTGTTCTTTAGAGCCCTGAGCTCAAACAATGTCGTGGTTGCTAAAATCATGGACGCACGCTAAGCCCCACCATCTACAATCATCCTATTATTCATGAAATTAAGCAAGCTGTGTGAATATTTATGGTAATCATGCAAGTCCAAATTAGATTTACATTTCTACAGTGTTTCCTTTTTCAAATGTATTTTATCAAAAAAGCGATGTAATAATATTTTTAGCTTTATTATATTACACTACTTTATGTACTTTGTGAATGCCATACAAACTGTCATTATCAAAACTAGGGTATTACGGTAGCTATAAATCAAATATCGTACAATGAGAAATATCCAAAATGTAGACACAATCCCTTGAACCTGAAGATCTGAACTGGTGACAATACTCGCTTTATGACCCGATGTTGTCCCTTTCTTTTCTCAATTTTCTAAAAATTGGGTGGCAACTCCACAAAATCAAAAGCGTCTTATTCCCTCGAGACTAATCATTTGTCCCTATTCAGTAAAGCTACCATGTCCCTTGGAAGCAGAGAACCCACATAATGTCCCATGAAAACATACCCCACTATACTTGAAAAAATTATTCGCTCACAGTAATGTTAATGACATGTGGTAATGGATGGTGGTAACCTTGATGGTGCTAGCTCTTAATAGTGGTGGATGGTATTTGGATAGTAGTGTTTGATATTGTAGCGATAATGGTAATAGGTGCTTGTGGTGATGATGGCAATTGATGATGAAAGTGTAAGTAGTGGTGCTAATATTGGTGGTGTTGACTGCTGGTGATAATGGTTGTGTTGCATGGTAGAGGTAATGGTTATGTCGGATGGTACAAATGGTGGTGGTGTTAAGGAGTTTTTTTTGGCATGTGCATGTAACTTGATGGAGAGGGGAAGGAGTGGCATTGTGACATAGGACCTGAGTCAGATAGGTTTAGTGGGCCCTACAGTCCAGTAATGCAATTTTTAATGTTTGTTTAGGCCTCCATTAAGTTAATGTCCAACTTGAGAGAATCTTGTAAGACAAGTTCCAAATGGGAACAAAAAAAGCATTAATTCCAATCCTTAGCCCAAAGTACAAGGTCCAATTTGTACCTTTGACCTATGTATAATATTAGTTATGCTACTTATATTTTATCATATGAAATTAATTTCATTTACATTTCAATGTGAAGAATATTTATTTTTAGGTAGCAATCAACTATTCCAATGGAAGGATATATAAAGAAAGTTGAATGATGATGGAGAAGTAAAAAGGATAATAAAAAGAATTTGATTTCCAATAGGCCTAGATATATGCTAGAATCCAACTCTAAAAACTTATTGCAACTATGTGTGAGCTTTGATGATTTTTATATAAACAATTAGCATGCAGAGATTACATTGGAATATGTGATAAATTCAATTATCATAAATGTTTTTCACATCTAAATGTAAAAAGAATGATGAGGAAAAAAATAAAATGTTACGAGTACTTTATAAATAGAAAAAATGTTGAGTATAAACAAACATTGAAAAAATATTAATAAAAAATAGTACCTTAAAAATAGAAAAAAAAAGTTTAGCAAAAAATGTTATGAAAAAAATGAAGAAAGTAGAAAAAAATGTTTGATTCAAAAAATAATAATAGAAGGATCAAATTTGTGATGTGATTAGTGAAACTATATCAGTCGTACCTAGTTTTATTGTTGAAACAACTTATAAAAGAATCATGGTCTAGATTTGAAAAAAAAAACTTCCTTACAGCTATTTTTGAAAATACTTTGGTCAATGTGGCTTTTGATATTATTTTTTTATTTTTTTAGCTATTTATGAAAATATCCCTAAATAAAAATGACAAGAATAATAAAAATGCAATAAAAATAATAAAAATAACAAAAATGATAAAAATGTTATTTTTACCATAAAAATAAGAACTTTATGATAAAAATAGTAAATTTATCATAAAAAAGAAAATAAAGAAAGAAAAAAATTAATATAATGCTAACTTGAACACCGAAATACCTATTTTTTATATACAAAGAGAAATGATGCAAAAATGATGGAAAATGCAAAAATGAATGCAAACATTCATGAAATCACCTAAACAACTCATTCATTCTACATATCTTATATCCAAACTTCAAAATCACCATAAAATCACAACTTCACAACAAGATAATAAATAATCATAATAAAATAACATAAAATAAAATGCAAAAATGATTAAAAATGTAAAAAAGGTGTATAAGAATAAGAAAATGATATGTTATGCAAATATTTAATTAAAAATAATCAGGAGATCCTTAGATGGACCTGGTGATTACCCTTGGAGCATGCTTTGAGTTAGAATTAATTAGGTTTTGATTTTGGATCTAAACCCCAAAAAAAAGATTTTTCATTGAGTGTGTTTAGGAGAAAATGGGTCTCCACGAGTAGATCACCCTTTTTTGAAGGGTTTTGATGCTTAATCTAGTGCAATTTTTAGACAAAGAGAGTGTCTCTTTTAGGTCTCAAAATCTTGCATGGTCTTGCAAAAATTAAGAGAGAGAAAAAGCCCCTTGAAATGACATAAAAATGGGATTTTATTTAAAAAATTTGATCCACAATGATGACTTATAGGTGTGGGTCACTTGACCCATGTCTGTAGGTGGGTTTCAAAAACCCATGACCAAGTTTCTTCTTCTAATATATATATTTTTTTACTTTTTTTTCTTTTGCTTTGAATTTTTTTTCTTTTTATTTTGTCTTTTTATTTTGTCTTTTTCTTCCCTTTTTTCTATTACTATTTCTTTTCTATTCTTTTATCTAATTATTTTCTTTTTCCATTTTTCTTTTGTTCCTCATTTTTTCCAGTCTAAGTCAAATTTAAACCTTTTGGTTATTTAGGATTTTTTTGGGGTTTTTTGACAATTAGGTTTGATTCAAGGGTTTGGGGACTGTGACTCTAGAAGCACATTGCGGATAGCCTTTTATATGATTGTCCTTTGTCTAATCAATAGAAAACTCTCATCATTGGACTTTTGTAGGATCATTGAAATTTAAACTATTAATAGTTGCCCCCTACTTCATGTGCATTGATTAAGTTGGCGCTTGTCAATGTAAAGGAAGCATGGATGGGCTTCCAACTAAACACACTATTCATGCAAGAAAAACATTCATGGGGTGATGCGCAGGCATTGGTAAAGTTAGCACTTGTCAATGCACAAGGAGCAAATGATTAAAAATGTTTTTAAGGGTACTGCACATACACAGATCAAGTCAGCACTTGCCAATGCACGGAGAGCAAATTGTGCTTTGAGTACTTGGTTTTGATGAATCGAAGATGCATATACAACTTTTGTGAGTGTTATATAGCCTTGAATGTGCTACAAGTAAAAAATACACTGTATTACCTTGAAAAAACTTAAAGTGAAAATTTTATGTAATTTTCAAAATTATAATACATATCAAATTAAGATGTCGTACTGTGATTTGGCTCTTGAAAACATAGTTCATGAGGACTTCATTTATGCTTTTGGTGATTTATCTATACTAGGGAGAGGTAAATATCAAGAACCTTGAGTGACCTTGGATGCAATAGCCTTATCTCAACATATTTCTTATCACTTCTTTAAGATTTGAACAATAATTCTTTTCCAAGGATGTTTTTATTATTAAGTGGAAAGTAAGAGTCCTATATGACTTGAAGAGGATTTCTCAAAAGGAAATGACCAGGGATTGTGATGAATAAGATAGCTTTTGTTACTGATACATTCCTATATCAGGCATGAATGCTTGATCATACACTTTTTTTTTGTATGGATTTTTCTCTTGTCAAGCATTCCCTGCCTTTATAAAACTACTCAGTGTGATGGCTATCAAAGAGACTTTAAGGTACTCTTACTTATTTCAGGAGCATTAAAATATATGTCTTTCTATATTAGTTTCCTTTTTTGGGCATTCCCATCTTTCTCGTGTCAACATGAATTCTGCCAAAGGATCCTTTCTTACTCATTTTTTAGCATTAAAGTACATCAAGTATGATCTTGCATTTATGTGGGTTTCAAGGTTTGCTGCAGTAATCGTAAACTAATTAAGCATTATAATTCTTTATGATTATCTTTTTGATGAATTTCCTCCCTTTCATTAGGTTATTAAACATTATATTTATTAATGTTTTAAAGTTGCTTGTTAATGTGATGAAATTCCAAAATCTTCATTAAGATGAGGCTATAACTACTACAGTGTTAATCGTTCAGTCTTTACTATAGGCACCCTATAGACACTCGATTTGGTCGGCCTATGTTAGGGGACGAATTAGGGATGCTCAGTTTGATCGGTACGTTGTCAAGCCCACTGATAAGAATGTGAAACTTGGACATAAGAATGAAGCCTGAACCTCTAATGGAAAGTGGACTTGGAAACCTAAAGCCTAAAAAGTCCAAAACTTAGCCCAATTGTTTAAAAATCGGCCTAAGCCCGCCTAGCCTAATGTAGGCCTCGGCCAAAGGGGCATTGCCTCAGTGCAATGAGGTGATCGCCTCTTTGGTAGCTGCTAATGAGGTGATCGCCTCATCACAAGAGTTAATTGCCTCATTGAAGAGGCACCGCCTTTATGACAGCCCACTTGCAGCTGCAACCATGATGGCCAAGTGGTGTGGGCCCCAGCCTCCAGACCTAATTTTTAAGTGAGAAAGAGATTTTTAGGGAAAAGAAAAAGGCTATGGAGGCTTATGATGAGCTAGAGGGCTTAAGGGCATAGGGAAGCTAGGGAATAAAAGAGAAAAAGAGAGAAAAAGAAAGGGGGGCCATTATTAAGAAGAGAGAAAAAAAATAGAGAGAGGAGCTCTGAAAAAAAAAAGAAAAGCAAAGAAAAAAATCTTCAAGGAAGAAGGGGAGAGATTGTAGTAAAGGAGTCCACATTTTCCTAAGAGAAGAAGGGAGAAGCTTGTGTCAAAAGTGGAGATCACATCTTAGCAAAGATCACAATCAAAAACATCTTTGAGGGTCTCTCATTTTGGTAGAAAACTTGACTTAAACTTAATATGTTCCTCATCATGTGTGTTCATGCTTGTGTGCAACTAAGTCATTAGTATATTTTAAGTATATTTCTAGTTTATCTTGCTTTAAAATCCCACTTTATTGATGTGATCTTTGAATACTTTTGCATGTAGTTGTAGTTTTGATGCTTATAGACTGTGTATGTGCATATATTACTACTTAAACTAGAAGTTTGAACGTTTGAGAGTTGGAACCGGCCTATTGATCATGCGATGCCTCTTTATAGAGTTGTCACCTTTTGTCAAATGAGGCAATTGCCCCATTGACAGGCCTCTAAGAATTCTCCTTTGTTCATGTGTGTTGTATGTCTTTTTCTGCCTTAGAAATACTAGGAGCCTCTATTGATGAGGTGTCACCTCATCAATGAGGCGATCACCATATTGATAGGTTTGGCTTGCTTTTAGCTTCATTTTTATTATTACTTGTCATGAAATCCACTTTGGTATGTCCCTTTTTGACCCTAAACATGTCTGTTTCATTGTATGATGATGTTCAATCTTGATTGTTTGATGGTTTCTTTAGTTCACAATGTGAAAACCCCTTTTTATAGAGTCTCTTTATAAGTATCATTATATGTGATTTCATTTTTTGAAAGGAAGGACTAACTATGTGTTATTTGCAGGAATTACTCCATGATTTCCATAATTGAGTAGTCACCTTTGTTAGTTATCCCTTTTATATTACTGCATTTATGTTATTTTATCGGTTTTTTTCCGGTATATGTTTAGTTTATTTTCTGTATATTATTCTTTTATTTAGCCTAAAAGCATTGTAATCCTTAATCCCTCTCCCCCATTTGATTTTGAATGTATGGTTGTAAATTATTATTTATTTTATTTTTACTGAATGTTAGGACTCAAAAGCCTAAAACTGGACTAATGTGCAAACTTGGACTTAACTATAAAATTTGTAAAGTAAATGAAGGAAAGTGTAATTTTGAATGTAAAAGAGGAAATAATTAAATAATTAAAGGTAATAAAATGCAAAACACAAACGGAGGACAACTGCAAGGTTGGGTGAGCATTCAAATACTCATATCCAGTTTCCAAACCCATTCTCTAATGACGGCTTCTGGGAACCTTTGTGGAATCCAGTTGTTGTACAGTGTGTCCCAGATTTTATCTGGGTGGTGACTCCATCTCCGAATAGGCCCAAGACCTATATCATATTTTCTAGTGCAGTGCCGTGGTCACCAAACACTTGGGTGTACGCTAAACCCCGTTGCCTATAGTGGCGACTCCACTAGGGATAGAGAAATTGATTCTAGTGTTTTCCATTTTATCATCTTTAATTATTTTCCTATTTCTTCTTGCATTTATGCATTCACTACACATTTTGCACACAACGAGCACTTCAGTACCTAATTAACCCGACAATAGTCAGTACTTCACTATCTATGTTTCAGTCAAACCTGGTGGCAAAATATTTGATTATTGTCACTCACGACACATACTAATCCGCATTTTTTGACCCTTAAGTGGGGAGACATATATGGATGTATTTTTTTGTGGGAGCCAAAGCCTTTTACCCAAGACTCAAGCCCATATAATGACCTAGCAACTATCCTTAGGAATTTTCCTATTTGCATGTGTATTATGCCATATAATGGACCTTTAAAATAAATCTTGAGCCCATCAATAAGCAATCCAAAATAAAATGGGCCCTCATGTCCAACTAAAGCCCATTATAAACAAGCTAGTTAACAAAGGCCTCTCATGCCTACTCATAACCCATTTCAAATGGGCCTTGACAAGCAAGTTTATGGTGCTAAGGATCTTGGCTCACATAAAGTGGACTCGGGATTTATTTAAAGGAACCTTTACTTGTCTGAATCATTTTGAGAGTTTTCTTGCATACGTCAGTTTTATTATCCCTCATTGATAATTAAAACCTAGGCCAAAATCCTAGGACAAGATACTCACCATTGAATATATGTGTGGGAGAAATAAGGGCGGAAGTTTGCACGTTTAAGCTTCATGTTTTGATCTTGTATATCTTTTTGTGTGTGACCTTTTGTTTCTCAAATTTTTAAAATAAAACAGACTTGCATATCATGCATACACATCATGCATCATTCTAACTAACTATTTTGCAGCACTATAGATCCTTTAAGCTTAGCAAGGTGGGTCCGAACTAGTTCAGGTCTCCTGGTCAGAAGTTCAGAAATAAGAATGGTAGGGGGATTCAATCTAGAAGCATTTAGGGCACAATGAAAAGATGAAGTAATGGCAGAAACCCGGGCCATGATGAGAGAAATGATGGGGGAGATTACTAAGCTCATCAAGGAGAGTCAGCCAGCACAGCCACCCAATGCATCGCCAATCGATCTGGTGGATCTCGATGAGGAAATACCAATTAGAGGAAGGGAAGAAGATGATGTGAAAATGTTGGCCAATCCGATGAATCAAAGAAATGTTATCCCAACCGAAGATGTGGATCAAACTAAGTGGGCTAAGAACATGACCAAGGTAATGAACCAGATGCAGGTGATGATGAAGGAAAAGGGTATGGTCGCTCCTCTAGATTATTATTTGAATCTAGAAAAGGGTGATAAATCATTGCCTTGTAAGTTTAAATTCCCAGACATGAAGAAGTATACTAGTGCCAAGGATCCCCATTTGCATTTGAAGCAGTATGTGACTTACATGAAGTTCCCTGAGCTAACTGAGAGCCAAATTATCAAGCAATTCCCTATTTCATTGGAGGGGGCGTCAATCCATTCAGTCAAACTAGAAGGAATTATGTGCCACTTTTATCAAGCCATATGGTCTCAATGTTCAATTAGAAGTGTCCTTGAGAGATATGCAAAATACCAAACAGAACTTTAACGAGTCTTTTGCTGACTACCTTACTCGTTAGAGGGGAAAGTTGTCCTTGATGAGGCATAGATCTACTGAGTTCGACTAGTTAGTCTTGGCAATAGAAGGGTGTGTCCCAACATTGTTTAGGAAATTAAGGGATCTAGGAATCATTAACTTTGAAGAATTGTACAGATTTGGGGTCCAAAAAGTGTCAGATTTGGCTCAAGAGAAGAAATTCTTTGGAAGAGGATCTAGGGGCAAAGATGGGGCTAGCTCAAGTTGTAATGTTTAGATTCATGCCATTCGACTACCAAGCAATAATGTACAAGTTAGTGCAGTTAGACAACCTTGAAGATTTTCGAATCTGGGACATCCTATGTCCAAGTTCCTTGATAAGCTTATCGAGAAGAACCTACTACGGCCTTTACCTTCACAACAACCTTTTCCTGGAGCCAACCCAAATTTTTTTTATAAATTTCATGAGAGCATTAGACATGACATAGATGGTTGTGCTCAATTAAAGCATGAAATCCAAGACTTAATAGACTTAGGAAAAATTATCGACCTAGAAAATAGAAAACCAAACACACAAACCAACCCATTACCCAACTACCGAAATGTACCACCACCAAATGCACCCATTATGATGGTCAACTCTAGCCTAGTGGAAGAGGAAGTCCTAAACACCTTCATTGATGTCTCCCATAATTCCCTAAAAACCAATCCTAAAAGTTCAAAACTAAACCGACAAACCATGGAGTTACAGGTGCACGTCTTGGACATAAGGAGTTTCAATGATGAGAGCGAAGAACAAGTTGACCTATGGGATAGTGAGGGGTGCAAGCCAAGTCAGTTTATGGGGAAGGTTGAAGAAAAGAAAGAGGAAATTGAGGCTGCCAAGTCTAGGCCTGAAAAGGCAGAAGGTGCGGAGGAGGGAAAGGAGATAAAGCAAAGCAAAGAGACCATTACCAGTGTTTAGGAGTTACTTATGCATTCTATGGGTCATAGGGAAGCCTTGGTTCTGGCACTAGATTAGAAAAAGATTTCTAATAATTCTACTTTAGAGCAGATGGTCCAGTCACTAATAGAAAACCCTCAAGGAATGATTACATTTTCCAATGATGATCTGCCTCTAGAAGGGAAGGATCACCACAAAGCTCTGTTTATCAAGGCTGAGGTGAAAGGGAAAATGACCTGTTGTGTGATGGTCGACAATGGTTCTACCATCAATGTGTGTCTGTTGAAGATTCTACTAATGCTAGGGTTGATAGTGGCCTAATTAAAGCCTTTTGAGGTAGTTATCAAGGCTTATGATGACACCAAGAGGTATGTGGAAGGAACTTTTAGGGCATTAGTTAAAATAGAACCTATAGAGGTCTAGGTTGACTTGCATGTGATTGATATCCTGGTAACATTTTCCATTTTATTAGGGCATGGTTTCACCCTATAGGTGGCGTTCCATCCAGTGTTCATCAAAAGATTAAATTTCCATATGAAGGAAGGGTTGTCACCATCTCAGTTGAAACTGAAGTTGCCGTAGCTGGACTGAAGTTGATCCCTAAGGACATTTCCCTTAGCCCTAGTTTTGAAGTCTATGTAATCTATAAGGATAAGATGGATGAAAGGTTCTAAGAATGATGCTCAATATGAAATTTTTGCCTGGCATGGGATTGAGGAAAAATCAGAGTGGACCTTCGGAGTTTATGGGAAGCAAAGTACCTATTTTAAAGCATGGGTTAGGATTCAAAGAGGCTGATGGAGTTGGGGAAGAGATAAGTGTGTGGGGCCAGTTTGAAGAAAAGGAAAAGGAGATTGTGGCTGGAAAGAAAACTCTATAGGAAATCTTTGTAAAGGAAGGCACTGGGCAACCATACAACGAGACTCTAGAACCTCTCCTAATCGCTAGGGGAGTTATCCCAGGGTTTGAGATTTTTGCTAAATTTGTGAACAAAGCCGAGGGAGTCACTGTTGAAAAAGACCCTATTGAGGAGCTGGTATTGGTTGAAGAGGAGTTTAAAGGGGATAAAGCTATCTCAGAGCAGAAAGGCATTGATGATCAAAGCAAAGACCTTGACCTTGAAACCTACGTCTTCAACTCCATCGTAGATACCTCTTAAAATGACTTTAATGTTTCTTTTACTTCTCTGTTTAAGAATGATGATCTTTTCTTTTCAAAAGTAAATGCAATGAAGTCTGAGTTTGCTTATTTGTGTGATGTGTTTCCTAATGGTTATTCTATTTATGATGATCATTTCATGCATATGTTTGACATTAATTCAATGCAAACTGAGTCATTTATTTTAGGCACAAATGATAATCCTCAAAATATATTGCTTGCTTCTGGTTTAACTTATGGTGAGAGAGAAAAAATGAAAGAAATCTTAAAAAAGAGGCAGAAAGTATTTGATTGGGGTTATGAAGACATGCCCGGAATCGATAGGGAGATCTCAAAACATAGGATCCCCACATACCCTCACATAGTGCCAATAAAGCAGAAGCAAAAAAGGTTAAGGCTAAAATAGGCTGTCTTGGTTAAGGAAGAGGTCGAAAAGTAGCTAAAGGCAAAGTTCTTAAAAGTGGTAGAGGACACTCAGTGGTTAGCAAATATAGTTAATATTCCTAAGAAGGATGGAATGGTTAGAGTGTGTGTAGACTACCGAGATTTGAATAAAGCCTGCCCTAAGGATGACTTTCTGCTATCACATTAATTGATAGTGCAGCTTCCAACGCAATGTACTCTTTCATGGATGGATTTTTGGGGTACAATCAAATCATGATGGCAGTAATAGATAAATTGAAGACATCTTTCATCACCGAATGGGGTGTGTACTATTATCGAGTGATGCTTTTCGGGTTGAAAAATGCAGGGGCCACTTATGAGAGGATAATGACTGCCTTACTGCACGACATGATCCATAAAGAGGTAGAAGTGCATGTGGATTATATGATGGTGAAGTCTGTAACTAAGGAAGGGAATTTTGAAGCGCTAGACAAGTTTCTGGCTAGGGCAAAAAAGTACAATCACATATTGAACCTGAAGAAGTGTATTTTTGGGGTCACATCTGAGAAGCTGTTGGGACACATTGTCAGCTAGAAAGGAATAGAAGTGGATCCATATAAGATCAAAGCAATTAGGGATATGCCTGCACCAAAGAATGAAAAAGAGGTCCGAGGGTTTCTAGGGCATTTACAGTATATCAGCAGATTTATAGCCAAATTGATAGCCATCTGCAATCCCATCTTTAAGCTTCTAAAGAAAGACCAACCTGTTGTGTGTGATGAAAGATGTCAATGAGCCTTTGAAGCTATCAAGGATTACCTGATGAATCCTCCTATTTTATAGCCACTGAGACCGGGTAAAGCCTTAACACTATATCTAGCAATTGAGGAAGACGCAATAGGGGCAATGTTGGCACAGGAAGGTGAAAAGAAAATAGAGCATGTTGTGCATTACTTGAGTAAGAAGCTTCTGTCCTACGAAACTACTTATAGCCTAATGGAGAAAATGTGCCTAACAGTAATTTGGGTGACGAAAAAACTCCGACACTATTTTTAGTCTTATAAAGTACAGGCGGTTTCTAAACACCATCCCCTTAGGTATCTCCAATAGACCTCGTCTCTTACAGGAAAATTTGCTAGGTGGCTCGTTTTACTCACGGAGTTTGACATAGAGTATATAGCCAAAAAGACAATGAAAGGAAGAGCAATGGCGGACTTCTTGGCATAAAGCCTAGTGGATGATGACTAAGAATGGAAGTTGGAGTTTCCTGATGAGCATCTAAGGGTGATAGAGATACAAGGTTGAGAAATATACTTTGACGGAGCTGTCAACAATAAGGGGGCCGGAATAGGGGTAGTTTTGGTTACGCTAGAAGGAGAAATGATCTCAATGGCAAAAAGACTTGAGTTTGAAGCAACTAATAACCAAGCAGAATATGAGGCCTGCATTTTTGGTTTAGAGGCATTACACAGTGCAGGGGTAGAAAATATTACTGGGATTCCATGCTAGTTATAAAATAAGCCACCAAAGAATGGGAGATAAAAGAAGATAGATTATGACTGTACTGCAAATACTTGGTCACTATCCTATGCTCATTCGCTCAGTATAAGTTTGTCCACTTGCCAAGGGAAGGAAACAAGGTGGCTGATGCTCTAGCCACATTGGCCTCCATATGGGAAAGTGGGAAACAACCAAAAGCTATGCCTTTAATTCTCATGAAATCCTGAGTCCCCTATTATGAAGAGGTGAGAGTGACACCAATTGATGCTATTGAGACATGTTGGTTCTATAATTTACAAAGGTATTTGGAAACTGGACGGTTTCTGAATGATGCTGATAAGAAAGTAAGAATATTCCTATAAATGTTGTCTTAACAGTTCATAAGTCACAACAGGATGTTATACAAAAGAATGCCAGCCAGGGTACACCTCAGGTGTGTTGATAAGGATGAAGTCTGGAAGCTTATGGAATCAATTCATAAAGGGGTGTGCGGGCCACACATGAATGGAACCGTCTTGGCAAAGAAAATAGCCCTCTAGGGGTACTTTTGGCTCACCATGGAGGCAGATTGTATTAGATTTGTAAAGAAATGTCATAATTGCCAAACTTATGGTGATGTTAGCCACCTACCATCTATAGAGCTTTAAGGAATGACTTCTCCTTGGCCATTTGCTGTATAGGGGATTGACATTGTAGGAGAGGTAAGGCCAAAAGCAACTAATGGCCATCGGTATATCATTGTGGCTGTTGACTACTTCTCCAAATGGGTTGAAGCTGCATCTTATGCTACCGTGGGCTCGAAGCAAATGTTAAGGTTCATCAAAAATAACATAATTTGTAGATATGGTTTGCCACACCACATAGTTACAAACAATAGTGTTCAATTTTGAGAAGAAATGACCACACTACTGAAAGACTATAAGATTGAGCACCACAGGTCATCTCTATATAGGCCATAGGAAAATAGGGCAGTGGAAGCAGCAAATAAGAATGTAAAAAAGATCCTATCTAAGATGCTGGAGAATTATCGAGATTGGGCAGAATACTTACAATTTGCATTGTAGGGTACTGAACCACTGTTAGATCTTCAACAGGAGTCACTCCATACTCTTTAGTTTATAGGTGTGAGGCCATTTTGTCGGTAGAAGTTAAGATAAGGTCATTGAGAGTCCTTCTAGAATCTAAACTCCTTGAGTATTAGTGGGTCAAAAGTCGGTTGGCTTAGTTGACATTATTGTATGAAAAGAGGATAAAGGCTATGTATCATTCTCAGCTGTATCAAAAAATAATAGCCTGTGCCTACAATAAGAAGATCAAGCCAAGCAAGATTCGAGAATGGGATTTGGTGTTGAAACTTATAAGATCAGTCATGACCGATCCTCAAGGAAAGTTTAAGCCCAACTAGGAGGGATCGTATATAGTAAAGAAGTTATTTTCAAAAGGCACTACCACTTTGTCTAGCATAGAGGGAAATGAGTTCAAAGAACTCATAAACTTAGATAAGCTCAATAAATACTTTGCATAAAAAGTCTCACTAGGGAGAAAACCTCAAAAAGAGGTTGTTTAGGCAAAAGTTAGAGACTAAAAAGGAAAAAAAGAAAAAGGTCATGCTGGATTCAAAACCTCAAAAGAGGTGGTCCAGGCAAAATTTAAGGACATGTAAAAGGAGAGAGAGACACACAAAATGATTAGTTGAAAAACTTGCAAGGGCAAGCCAACTAATAACATGAGATGTACCAGAAGTGAAAGGTATACACGTTTTGTGCTTAAATGAAATGAAATGGATTGCTTTAATTATTGTTAAACATTGCATAATGTGTCCATTACTAGCTGTTTAACTAGTATAAAAGGAAAATTACATCTAATAAAAGGGGAAATGACGACTTTATTTCATGAGCTAATTTTGTTTTCTCTTCTTTTGTTGCCTACCCTGTGAACTTAACATTTGTAACTCTCTTGTCCTCTTGTATTTAATAAATTTGTCTTTTTCTATCTACTGCAAATAAACCCACGCTTTGTAATGATCATCAATAGTCTGATCTCCATCATAGCTTAAATTTCTTTTGATGACTCTTCGAGGCCAAGTTGCCACTAAGTGGTCCAGGAATTTTTGAGAAAGGGGCCCTAGCTCAAACTTGTGAACTAGCTCCATAATCAGTTATTTGTGACCATATTAGTGACAGAGGTAGGCTAGATTATCAAAAGTGGCAAAATAGAGATCGACAATCAGGACACAATATGTGTAAGACAGAATGGTCACATGCTGCAATCCCCACCAGGGGCACATCCAGCGGATCAGTGTATAAGGAAATATTGATAGCCAGCCGTGAATATCTACAGGAATGGGATGTAGTTTTCTTATTCAGTAATGCTTCACTTTGTAGCATTTTATGTCTTGAGCAGGTTCGATCAAGCCCAACTTTTCATAAAACCACATCTGCGAGTTTGCAAATGATTAGATGTAGATAGTATGATAGTTGGAAGTTAGGAAGGGATAAGGGGAAATGTACCTCTAATAGGAATGGACTTCTTGAGAATCATCGTGTCTTCGTGAAGTCGTCCAATCCGATGATAGTTTCTACTAAGATGAGAGGGAAAGGATTGAACCCTGACTCCACTTAATCAAGGATAGAAAGGATTTTTGAATTGCAATATCCTGAGGAAGAAACCAACATAAATTAAGCATACAAACAGAGGGCTACCATATGGGGCCAAATAAGTTTCTTCTTTGCCCACATTCATAGTGACCTCGAGAAAAGACTCTAGTTTGATTTCTGAACCAAAGATACAATGATGAGAAGACCAGGGTGGAAGGTTGAACACACGTGCCATTTAGTGCTGAATGGAGTGAGAATCCAAGTTTTCAAGGTTAGGAACCATGAGTCAGCAAGTAGAATCCATATGATGGCTAAGGATTGCCTCAAATTCCTCCAACAAGGGACATATTTCTATTGTATTGAACTAAAAGACATGTTTATAGGGATCCCAAAATTGAACCATGGCATGGAGAAAGGGGAAGTTAATTATCCTAGCATGAAGTGATTTGAAGACTGGAAGGTGAAAAGGTTCTAACCTAGTCTAAGACTTGTTGTCTAAACCCTTTAAGATTGGTTGTAGTAGCCTCAGACTCCATTCAGTCATGGTTGTAACTTTCAGAGGTGCTTGGAGAGAGAAATGGGAGGTTAGAGACGAAGGGAACTCAAGAAGTGGGATGAACATAAGAGTGTGGGTTTTTAAAGGGGCAGGACCGCCTGCTGGTGAGGCAATCACCTCATTGATGAGCCAATTACCTCACCAATGAGGCACTGCCTCAGTAGCAAGAGGCGATCACCTCTTTACCAAAGTTCAATGAGTGATTGCCTCATTAGCAGTGTAGGCCGTTACACTTCTTCGAGTCGCGTAGTCTAAAAAAGTCCAAGTTAGAATATAGTGGGGCAGATACATATGTAATTAGTTGAAATTAGCCCACATGTGAAAAAAATAAATAAATGAATTTAATCAAAGAGAATGATGAATTCTGCAAACATTCTATCTATAAATCAATAACTAAAATTTATGTGTTCACTATTCAAAGACTACACAAGTTTCAACCCTGGTACATCAAGCATTTGATCCGATACCCTCAGGGTCAGCCTCTCCTCCAGTGCCACTGCCACTCTTTCTTCATCCTCATCATCCTTATTAATCTAGAATACATCAATTTGATGCTCAAGAGTAGTGATCCTCGCCCTGTTGGCCTCGTCCCAATCCTATTAAGACAAATCACAGGTTAGTAAGCCATGCATACATGTAGGAAATAAAGACATTCTTACCCTCCACTGCTGAGTGATCTCCAACATGTAGTCTCTCTGGGCCTTTATCATGTGATACATATATAGGCCTTGCTCCATAGGAATCTACGTTATTGAAATAAATGTTAAAACTAATGGTTGGTTTGGGAATCATGATGAAAGCAGGTAAAAAAAAAAATTACATGAGTAGCACCACTAGGGGTGCATGCAGGCATCAGGTCCTCATCCAAGGTCAAGAACTGACATGACAAATCTCTAGGAGGAACCCAACATTAGGCTAAAGGGGTAGGAATGTGGATAAAATTGCCTAGAACAAACTCAGAACTGGGGGTAGTAGTCAGCTTGACTTGCTCGCTAGCCACAAAAGTCTCCTCCCTACCTGGATCCATTCGATGCCTCAAGGGCTCTCTCTCTTGCACTCAGGATCTAACCAGGGCCACGGGTCTAATAGGAGCAGCCTGAAGACAAGACAAGAGAAGCATGTGAGAACACAATCAATTCTCAAGGTGAGGGAAGCTGATAGGAACATACCTGAGAGGTAGAAGCATCATGGAAGGGGACTATTAGTAGAAGGTGGGTGCAAACGAACTCTGCATATCGACACTTCACATGAACCATGTGATCAACAGCTGGTGAACTTGCAACAGGCTGGGCAAGGTCACCACCCTCCAACTCATGTGCCTAAAACATATTGTCAGGAGGAGACCTCGAAACCCTCCTCGCTCTGGTACCTCTCCTCCAATTCAAGACCCGCTCACTCAAATACCAAGATCGATATCCAGGGCCACAAAGGAGTACCCTCTCTCAGGAAAAAGGCCTACAGGGAGTAATCTTAATGGTCCAAGTATCCTCAGGCCCCCACAAGTCATTCCGGATCTGCAAAAAGGGAGATGTTAATAGGTAAGTGATTGAATATGCATAATTTACTAATAAGAAAGGTTGTGCTTTGTAAGTATTGCATCTTGTGTCAGAGAGTTTAGGTGCTATCTATGGATGTGAACTCATGCGAGGTGCCTTTTCATAACGCGGTTGGGGCCCCACCTGCCAAGAGCTAGAAGGTGATCCCCCACTCGTGTCATGCCCACGACCAGTTCTAGCTCTAAAGCCCATACCTAAAAAAGTAAAACAGGAGAAGTTGAGAAAATTGATGTAAATAATAATGGGGGTCAGAACAAGATAGGGAAAGAGAGGATCATGACATACCAAAACAGCATGCTAGAAGCCGCAGAAAGTCCTAGCCCCTCGGACCACCTCGTCCATACTCCAGTACAAGTACACTAGAGGATAATTACCCCAATCAAATTTAGGAACCTAATCAAGATCTCGAAGAGCCAGTAATAATATCAAGTCGATGGAGCTAGCAGTGTCAACAAAGAAGATGGTACTGAGCAGATAAAGAAAGAAGGCCCTCACCACCTGGTCAATCTCACGGGGAGTAATCATCACCGCAGCCCGCTCTTGGGTGTAAAAGCTCCTGATCGAGTCCAACATAAGGTTATAAGTCCCCTTCATGTTAGGAGTCATCCCCAAAAGTCGCTTTATATATGTATCCTTATCCGGAGATAGTTGATGTAGACTCGCATCAAAAGGGATGGGGTCCCTGGCGTAGGCAATCCCCGTGATGACGGCAAATGACACAGGGTCCAAAGTAAGCTCACCGAATGCGAGGTGGAAAGTGTGAGTCATATTAAACCATCTCTCCATCAGAGCGTACAATGGCTGATAGTTCGTGCACCCCTGCTCGGAAGGAAGTGAGAGTATGAAGTCCTCAAATCATGTCTCCTAAATTTGATCCCTCTACTCATCGGTCAACTCGCCATAGAAAACTTAGGCTCTATGGCAATTCCCAGTGCCCTTGAATGTCTGAGTTTCATGCTGTAAAAAGAGAGATAGGGAAGTGAAATTTATGAATTTTATGGTTTTAGAAAAAAATTCAAAATGAACAGACATGTAAATAGCACATTTCACCCTGTTGATGAAGTGATCGCCTCATCATAGAGGCGATCACCTCTTTGAAAGGGCAATAGGAATTTGCGTCTTTGCAGAAGCTGATTGTCTCATCAATGAGTCAATCACCTCATTGAAGAGGTGATCGCCTTTGCGAAGCACAAACAGGGATGATGTTCGATTTTTGGCAATTAAAACACAAATTTTATGTTTGTTTAATTAATTAATGCCTCAGAATGATAATTATGCAAGATTAATCACTGCCCTAACATGATTTTATAGGAAATTTTGGGGTACTAACCTCTTTAGATGCAGACGAGCAGATATGGGACCCTATGTCTGCCAAAAGGGGAATCGTGTCTCCTTGGGTCAATCCTAAACTCCTATAAGCACTAACAAAAGGTGGGATGTGACCCACTCAAGCACAGGGGGTGTTCTCTCATTCTCCATTGACTGTAAAGAGAGAAAAGGCATAGAGAGTATAGGAAGTACAAAAGGAGGAAAGAGGAAAAAGAGAAAGGTGGAAAAAGTGAAAGAGAATGGAAATAAGAAAAAGTTATTTTTATAGTGGGGAAAGGTGTAGGGTTTCCAAAAAAACGAATGAATGGAAAATGATGGTTATTATCATATATTAAGAAGGTGAAATTCAGAGGTAGAGATTTCAAAAGTAATGTTTTGAGAAAAGTGGGCTAGGAAAACCCATGCCGTTAACAAGACAAGGCTGTTAAGGTTTGAATCCCTAAAGCTTAAAGACAAGGCTGTTAGGGTTTGAATCCCCGAAACTCAAAGGATAGGGTTGTTTGGGTTTGAATCCCCAAAGTTCAAAGAAAAATTTGTTCGGGTTTGAATCCCTGAAGCTCAAAGACAGGGCTATTCGGGTTTGAATCCCCAAAGCTCAAAGACAGGGCTATTCGAGTTTGAATCCTTGAAGCTCAAAGATAGGGTTGTTCGAGTTTGAATCCCTGAAGCTCAAAAGATAGGGTTATTCGGGTTTGAATCCCCGAAGCTCATAAGATTGAGATGGCTATTCGGGTAGTATCCCCAAAGTCGAATGACAACTGGGCTAGGAAAACCCAAAAATCTACGTCCTCTGAGGAGTGATAATCAAACTAGGAAAATCTAAAACCCACATCCCCAATGATTAATAGGCCATGAAAACCCAAGAATTGAGATTCAGTATTATGAGGACCGGGCTAGGAAAACCCGAGAATCAAGTTTCAGTGTTGTAAGGATCGGGCCAAGAAAACCTAAGAATCAAATTTTAAGTGTGGTGATGATTGGGCCAGGAGAATCTGAGAATCATGTTTCAAGTGTGGTGGTGATCAGGCCAGGAAAACTCATGAACCATGTTTTAGCTGTGGTGATGATTGGACTAGGAAAACCCATGAATCATGTTGTAAGTGTAGTGATGATTGGGCCAGGAAAACCCGAGAATCATGTTTCAAGTGACTAATGGTTGGGCTAAGAAAACCCATAAGTTTATGTCCCTAACAAAATGGTAATTGGGCCAGGAAAACCTGAGTTCAACAGTCTTCAAATATCTTTATCAAATATTAATAAGTGGCTGATCGGGCCAGGAAAACCCAAGGATCATGGTCATGTTTCAGAATTGAAGGATTCGTCTCTCATGTGAAACTTGAGAGTTAGGTATGTTTTTTTTTATCTTAGTCTTTGATTGTTGTTGTGCATGTGATTTTTTGAAAAATGGTCATTGCATGCATTTGATTTTTTAAAAAATCAGGCGGTAAACTGTAGACACCCGATTCGGTCAGCCTGTTTTAGGGGATGAATTAGGGATGCTTTGTTTGATCGACCCATTGTCAAGCCCAATGATGAGAATATGAAACTTGGACATTATAATGAAGCCTAAATCTCTAATGGAAAGTGGACTTGGAAATCTAAAGTCTAAAAAGCCCAAAACTTAGCCTAATTATCTAGAAATCAGCCCAAGCTTGCTTGGCCCAACGCAGGCCTGGGCCAAAGGGGCGTTACCTCATTGCAATGAGGTGATCACCTCATCAAAGAGGTGTCACCTCTATGACAGCCCACTTGCAGCTGCATTAAATGCAGCTGCAACCATGGTGGCCAAGTGGTGTGGGCCCTAGCCTCCAGACCTAATTCTTGCATGAGAAAGAGATTTTTGGCAAAGAGAAAAAGGCTATGGAGGCTCATGATGAGCTAAAGGGCTTAGGGGCATGGGGAAGCTAGGGAATAAAAGAGAAAAAAAGAGAAAAAGAAAGGGGGGGCCATTATTGAGAAGAGACAAAAAATAGAGAGAGGTGCTTTGAAAAAAAAAAGAGAAAACCAAAGAAAAAAAAAGGTCCTCAAGGAAGAGGGGGAGAGATTGAAGCAAAAGGGTCCACATTTTCTTAAAAGAAGAAGGGAGAAGCTTGTGTCAAAAGTGGAGATCACATCCTAGCAAAGATCACAATAAAAAACATCTCTGAGGGTCTCTCATTTTGGTAGAAAACTTGTACTTAAACATAATATGTTCCTCATCATGTGTGTTCATGCTTGTGTGCAACTAAGTCATTAGTATATTTTAGGTATATTTCTAGTTTATCTTGCTTTAAAATCCCACTTTACTGATGTGATATTTTAATACTTTTGAATATAGTTGTAGTTTTGATGCTTGTAGAGTGTGTATGTGCATATATTGCTACTTAAAGTAGAAGTTTGAACATTTAAGAGTCAGAACTGGCCTGTTGATCAAGCAACACCTCTTTATAGAGGCATCGCCTTTTGTCAATGAGATAAGGCGATCACCCCATTGACAAACCTCTAGGAAGTCTCTTTTGTTCATGTGTGTTGTATGTCTTTTTCTGCCTTAGAAATACAAAAAGCCTCTATTGATGAGGTGACACCTCATCAATAAGGCGATCGCCACATTGACATGTTTGGCTTACTTTTAGCTTCATTTTTATTAATGCTTATTGTGACGTCCGCTTTGGTACGTCCCTTTTTAACCCTAAACATGTATGTTTCATTACATGATAATGTTCAATCTTAATTTTTTGATGGTTTCTTTAGTTCACAATGTGAAAACCCTTTTTTATAGAGTCTCTTTATAAGTATCGTTATATGTGATTTCATTTTTTGAAAGGAAGGACTAACTGTGTGTTATTTGTAGGAATTAGTCGATGATTTCCATCGTTGAGTAGTCACCTTTGTTAGTTATCCCTTTTATATTACCATATTTATGTTATTTTATCAGTTTATTTTTGGTATATGTTTATTTTATTTTATGTATATTATTCTTTTATTTAGCCTAAAAGCGTTGTAATCCTTAATCCCTCTCCCCCATTTGAATTTGAATGTATGGTTGTCAATTATTATTATTTTTTTTTACTGAATATTGGGACTCAAAAGCCTAAAACTGGACTAATGTGCAAACTTAGGCTTAACTATAAAATTTGGAAAGTAAACGAAGGCAAGTGCAATTTTGAATGTAAATGAGGAAATAATTAAATCATTAAAGGTAATAAAATGTACAACACAAATGGAGGCCAACTGCAAGGTTGGGTGAGCATTCAAATGCTCATACCTAGTTTTTGAAACTAACCTCTGATGATAATTTTTGGGAACCTCCATGGGATCCAATTGTTGTACAGTGTGTCCCAGATTTTATCTGGGTGGCAACTCCATCTCCGAATAGGCCCAAGACCCATATCATATTTCCTAGTGGGCCTCGAGCCCACACAGTGCCATGGTTGCCAAACACTTGAGTGCACGCTAAACCCTATCGCCTACACCCCCCTCAGTGCTAATTCACTTTCAAGAGCATGAGAAAATTTTTGAAAATATGAATATGAGTGCATGGATGCCTGAATGCACGTGTGCATTTTCTTTAAAATAAAGTGTAATAAAGTACAAGATTGAGTACTTCCTAGGGATATAACATGTTTCCTTAAATGTGTTATGTCTTTCCATTTTTCTTTTAGAGCTTTATTAGTGTCTATTTCTTTTAAGAAAATCCTTTTGCTTCTTTAGTGTTTGGCACCTACACGTGCTAGAAATTCCTTTTTGTTATTGTTTGCTTGGATTTTGCTTTGTTACTCTTTGTGATCATATTCTCCTATAAAATAACCAACAAAAACATTTAGTCAGCATTAATTTTTTTAACAATGATTCTCAATTAGGATACATTCTAACTTCCCTTTTATTGTCTTATCTTTTCAATATTAATGCTTCTTACTATTGTATATTTGCATTTTACTATACTTCCATATAAAGTAAATAATAAAAGAACTTTAGTTATAATTAGTTCTTATTTTATGCAATGATTCTTAGCCAGAGTACATTATGACTTCTTTTTTATTGATAAAAAATGTGTGTTAGGTGGATGATGTGCATATGACCTTGATTCGTGGTGGTCACAAAGTTGCCTTGCACTCATCTTTTATAGAGATGACTACTGTACTTTTTAATTTTGCTACTGTTAATGACTTTACCATTTCTAAATGTGAAGATGCCCTTTGATGAGCCATAAAACTTATAAGGATCAATATCAAGATCACCCAAATATCAACTTGATTGGCATTATCAATGCTTGTTCGATTATTGAAGCGGGTTAGAATTATATACCCTAGTCTCTAAGACGTAGATAGAGCAAGCAGGGTGTCAAACATTGGGATTTGTAAATTTTATATTAACCAAATAGATACTAAGATGGATAGGCAATATATTAATAGTAAAAATTATTGGATTACTCTAATTATACTAATTAACTACAAATTATACTAACAATTCTAATTATTCTAAATATCAAATTAAATATGATTTATTAGAAATACAATTCCAAATTAGTCAAAGAATTATAATAAATAATGAACACATGTAATGAATAAAGAATATGACCTAAAATCCTTAAGAGCAACTGTCGTTGTCAGGTAAGGGTATTTCCATTTAGAGTCAATAAGTACCGTTATATCATTATAGAGATAAAAAAAACCATGAAGTTCCTTGCCAATTCTTTGACCCCTCAAAGTGGATTTCTTGTCTCCAGGTACTTTCCTAAATTTTAAGTGAAATCAATTATTTTTCCACCAAACTTTCCCAACTATTGTTGTGGAAAATTTGACTAACACATCATATATGGTGATCAAGCATATACAACTCAATTAAACACTCAAATGAAAATAATTCATTCATGCATTATAAAAACATATAATTCATTGATTCATTTTTCCTTGCAATTCTAACAAACAAAGGCTTAGCCAAGATACATGATCAAGCAACAACAAAATAAAACTAAATATAAAATAGAAAAAGGGAAAAGAATAGAGAAGATAAAACCCTTTTTACTAAGTCTTGATACTTGAAGTAGAATCTTTCTTCTTCTTGGCTTTGTCTTTTATAATAACTCTAATACAAACTAAATAATTTTATAATTTCTATTTTTCTAAATATATGGAAAACTAGATATCTTTTTTTTATTAAGATCCTCTATTTATAGGCCTTCAAAAGTGACTTAGAAAGGACTAGAACTTTGGACTTGGAATGGCATCATTTCATGAAAGGTCATCTTTTTTTACAGATACTATGACTTCAAGGGAAATTTTTTCCATCCAAATGACTTCTAATCTTGAATGTTCCTTCATAAATGTTCTATATCTTTGAGTTTTCTTTCTAGATCAACTTGAATCATAAAAGTTGGAAGTCTGTAGAAGAAATTATGATAGAAATACGAAAACTGCTCAAATCAAAAGGTTCTAGATTTCTGCATTATGCCAAGTCATGACAATGGTGCCGAATCATGACAGAAGGTCTCTGTTACGAGTAGTGCCCATGGTGATAACTCATGATAGTTTCCAAGTTCCAAACTTGACTCCTTTTGCTCTCCAACTTGTTCTAATCAACTCCAAGTCTTTCCAAGCATGAATTGAGCTTAAAACATGTATATAACCTACATAATAAACCATAAAGATAAAATAAGTGAAAATGATAACTTAGTAGGCAAATAAACACACTAAACATAAGAAAAATTAATGAAATTTAATACTAAACTACCTTAAAATACTAAACACATTTGCATTATATCAAACTCCCCCACACTTAGACCTTGCTTGCCCTCAAGCAAATAAAGATCCAAGATGAAAAAGTTAAGAAAATGTTCATTTACTTCCTAAAAAGTGTATCATCATTATCAAGTCATTTAAATCATGAATGAAGTTAGAAAAAAAAAAGAATAGCTCAATAATTGAACTTCCAATGCTTAACAATGGTAAAATAGACAAGTCTCATAGCATAAGCAATAAATTTACCAATTTATCTCAATCTACTAAGAATAAAATAAAAAATGTAAAGTCAAAGTTCTAACTAAGCTATTTAGCCAAAATAGTCATGCTTCAAACTTAAGGATTCTAGAGTCAAAAGCAACCTTGAGACAATATTAAGCACACACATCAACTTACTCTTCTCATGGCAATTTATACTTTTTATTCATAAGCATTTTTGCTAGATGTACTCTTTTCAAATGAATGCAAATGAGTAGCAAACACAAATGCACATAACTTACTTGAGTTCCATCTACTTGTGACATTATACATTTCTTTCCAAATGAATGCAACTAAGGAGCATACTCAATTACACATAACTTACTCAAAATGCATTATATCATAAGCATTATTTACTTATTTCTTTTTATTATTTTTCTTCCTTTTTTTAAGTCCTCATCCATTATTGAAAAGCAAGCGTCTTGGTATTATGGCTATAGATTCTCTAAAATTACCTATGTCTCTAAGAAAACCTATGCTTAAATCATTACCACCTAGCCTTAAGCATACTTAGCAAGTTGACTAATACATTATTTAGACTTTAGAAATAATAAAAAGAGATAAAAACATAAACTTACTACTTATAGTACATAAAACGTAAATTTCTACCAACTGAGCAAGAAAAGTTTAAAAGTTTACTTTTAATAAAACATATAACTTCAATCAAAATTAAAAAGACTATTAAGGATAGCTACTTATTAAATATGGGAGAAAAATGAATGCAAATGCATAAAGATGTGGAACTAAACACATAAACATATATATTACTAATATACTAATACTAATATCAATATCCCTTCCCCTACACTTAAAAGCATGCATTGTCCTCAATGTAATAAAAAGAAAGTGAGAGAAAGGATAAGAAGTACTCCCCTTATTCATCGATTGGTGTAGGAGGTGGAGACTCAATTTGGTAGCCCGATTGAGCAAAGAATTGCCCCATTTTATACTCCATCTTCCTTTGACGACGAGCCAATTATTGTTGGTGAAATGCCATCTCATTCAATTGCCCTTGCATGGCAATTTGATTGTTTAGAATTTGATCCCAAATTGGAGGGTGATCACTTGAATTTTTGGGTGCACTTTAAAGAGGATATGTGAGCATAGGGACATCTCCAAATGGTGTATAGGAAGGTGCATCCTCCTCAAGTTCAAATTCATCCTCCTCTTTAATAGGCTGCTCATGAACTAGTGGTGGTGGTGCAAGTCCTCTCCAACATAATCTAATGTGGGCCAGGATCAAACGGAAAGTAGAATCAATAATTTCACTATGAATAAATGCTTGCTTGGTGAAATAAAAACACTCAACAATTCTAGTAAAGTTAGTAAGATCAACATTGAAAGCTTTAGCAATAATAGTAATCACATGACCAAGAGTTATAATAGCATCCTTTATAGGGGCACATGCCAACAATTGGTTAAATAGCCAATATGTCTAATAAACTTGTTTCTTATGATGGACACACCATATTAAAAACAACTCTTGAGAAGAAAACCTATTAAACTCAGTCTTGTTGAAAATAACACATGCATGTACTTTATGCAATAACCAGAATTTTAAATCTTTGATGAACATAGCTTTCCTTTCTTAGGCTGAAATGGGGTTTACAAATCAGTAAGAAAAGTCAAGAATTCATTCACATTAAAAGCTAGTGGAGGGTCACATAATCCTTCTTTTTTTAAAACCAAAAATACGTTGCATGGATGAATAGGTAAGTTGGTGCCTATTTCCTACCAAACAAAATTCCAGAATTTGTGAATTAGTGGAGTTCACATCCAATGTGGTGTAAAATTCTATAACTAAATCAACATGTATATCCTCATGCATAGACACAAACTTTTTAAGTCCACATTGTGCCAACAATTTGTCAAATGACTCAAGCATACCCATATCTTTCAAAAGGGAATTTGGAACATACTTACAAGAGGTAATTTCCTGAAACTTGATTATAGAAAATTTAGCACCTTCTTCATGATTGAAGATGGGGAACTTAGAATTATAAGTATTTGAAAGGTCTTCCTCCCTTTATGGTTGCTCCTCCACATGTGGCCTCTTAGATGTTAAACCTTTTATTTTACCCATGGTTAAAGGAAATGATTGTTCTGAATAATTTGGAGAGATGAAGTGTAGAGATGGTTTTTCAAAAATAAAGAAATAAGTGGGGGAGAGGAAGTGTTTCGAGTATGGTTAGAGGGTTTAGAAAGAAAATAGTAAATAGATATAGAAAGGTGATAAAGTGAAAAGGAATTAGGGTATATATAATGGGTAAAGACATAAAACCAAAAAAAAATGAAAGGAAAACATATGGGAATAAATTGTAAGGGAAATTGGTAGTCAAACATAGAATATTTATAGAGTTGTAAGGATGTAAGTGATAGGGTGTGTGTTAATAATGAAAGGTCATATGGGTTAGTGAAAAGGCATGTGGAATTGTGAAAAGTTATGACTTTTCTTATAAAAGATATGAATTTTCACTAAATTGTGTTATATTTATTGGGAAAATAAATGTAAAAATTGAAAAATGTAAGCAAAATAAGAACTAAAAAATGTGTATGCATGTGAATGTGTAAAACTCTAGGGTTAGGGTTAGTGTCACGAGTTGTGCCCAATTGTGCCGACTCATGACGATTAGGTTCTATCACGAGTCATGCCACCATGCCGACTTATAACGATGTAACTAGATTAGTGACGAGTCGTGCCCATAGTGCTGACTCGTCACAGAATACTTTTGTCACAAGTCATGCCACTGTGCTGACTTATGACAATGTGTTCTATATTAGGCCTAAAAATTTCTAAGTATAAACACTTAAGAAAGCAACTAATATATGTGAAAAATTATATAATATTGGTATAAGAAACCAATCATATACCAATTATATACCAATTATATACTAGAAATGAAAATACTAATTAAACTAATGTGGATAAATAGTATCAAAATAAAGTAAAATAAAGCAAAATAAACTATAAAGCAAATGAAAATAAAGTAGAAATGTGTGGATAATACTTGACTAAATTGAATTAAGGAGTAGACATAGAGATAGATTAGCTTAAAGGAATTACCTCCCAGAACAAGTAAGGCTTAAGAGGATGCCCATTCACTTTAAAAACCTTTCCTTCATCATCTGAAATTTCTACTACACCATAAGGATGAACCTTGAAAACCTTAAAAGGACCTGACCATTAAGACCTTAGCTTGCCTGGAAATAACTTCAATATTGAATTATAAAGCAAAAAAAGTTCACCTTCATAAAATTCTTTCTTTAATAAATGCTTATCATGCCACAATTTGGTACAATCCTTATATAACTTGGCATTCTCATAAGCATTCATTCTCAACTCATCCAATTCATTAAGTTGAAGTAGCCTCTTTCGTCCAACTTTGTGCAAATCAAAATTCTAAGCTCTTGTTGCCCAATATGCCTTATGCTCTAGTTCAACAGATAAATGACAAGATTTCCCATATACTAACTGATAAGGAGTAAGGCTGATTGGGGTCTTAAAAGCCATCTTATAAGCCCATAATGCATCATCTAGCTTTAATGCCCAATCTTTTCTTGAAGAAGACACTATTTTTTCAAGAATCCATTTAATCTCTCTATTACTCACCTCAACTTGCCCATTTGTTTATGGGTGATATGGATTAGCAACCTTGTGTGTTACTCTATACTTATTCAAAAGTGCTTCTATCACATTATTGCAAAAGTGTGAACCACCGCCACTAATCAAAGCTCTAGGGGTACCGAACCCTGGAAAAATTACTTTCTTAAGCATCTTTTTGACTACTCTAGCATCATTTTTCAAGGTTGGCATTGCTTCTACCTATTTAGAGACATAGTCGACCATAACCAATATATACTTGTAGCCTAAAGAAGTAGGGAATGGATCCATGAAGTTAATACCCCATACATTAAAAAGTTATACTTCAAGAATCCCCTTTAAAGGCATCTCATGTTTCTTTGATATATTTCTCATCCGTTGACATCTATCACATGTAAGCACATATTCTCTAGCATCCTTAAACAAAGTAGGCCACCAAAAACCAGATTGAAGTACCTTAAATACTATTTTTGATGCTCCAAAATATCCACCAACATCCAAAGAATGACAATGCTTCAAAACATCTTGGACTTCATCTTAAGGAATGCATTGTCGAATCAAATCATCGGCACACCTTTTGTAAAGTAATGGCTCCTCCCAATAGTAGAATTTGCTATCATGTAAGAATTTTTTCATTTGTCTATAATCCATGCCATAAGGAAGAATACCACTTACAAGATAATTTACGATATCTGTGAACCATGGAAGTTCTTTTGATGTAATTCTTAAAAGATGTTCACCCTAAAAGTTCTCATTAATTGGCACACCATCATCATGTTTATTTAAATCATCTTAATCTAGTCTTGATAAATGGTCTACAACTAGGTTCTCAATTCCTTTCTTATCTCGAACTTTCTAGTCAAACTCTTGAAGCATCAAGATCCAACGTAGGAGTCTAGGTTTTGATCCTTCTTTTTTAGAAGATACTTAAGAGCAGCATGATCTGTATAAAAAATCACCTTTTGCCCTATAAGGTATGCTCTAAACTTGTTAAATGCATAAACAATAGTAAGTAGCTCCTTTTCTGTGGTGGTGTAGTTGACTTGAGCTTCATCAAGTAGCTTGCTGGCATAATAAATTACATAAGGCTTGCCTTCTTTTCTCTATCCCAAAACTACTCTTACAACAAAGTTACTAGCATCACACATTATTTCAAATGGCTCCTCCTAATTAGGTGGTTGCAAGATAGGCACAAAAATAAGAGCCTTCTTCAAAAATTCAAATTCCTCAAGACATGCATCATCAAACTCAAAAGTAGCTTCCTTAGCAAGTAACCTACATAATTGCTTTACTATCTTTGAAAATTATTTGATAAACCTTCTGTAAAAACCAACATGTCCAAGAAAACTTCTTATATCCTTAACACATTTTAGAGGTGGCAAATTATCAATCACTTCTATCTTTTCCTTATCAACTTCAATGCCCTTCTTTGAAACTGAATGACCAAGAACTATTCCCTCTTGTGCTATAAATTCACATTTTTCCCAATTTAATACCAATCCATGCTCAATACACCTATTAAGAACTTTAGATAGGTTGTCCAAACAATTAGGAAAGTTAGTACCTAGACACTAGAGTCATCTATAAAAACTTCTACACAATCATCGAGTAAATCACTAAATATTGAAAACATACATCTTTGAAAAGTTACGAGTGCATTACATAAACCAAAGGGCATATGCCTAAAAGTAAAAGTTCTATAAGGGCATGTAAATGTAGTCTTAGGTTGGTCCTTAGGATGAATAGGAATTTGATAAAATCCACTAAGTCCATCCAAATAACAAAAGAAAGAAAAATTAGCTAACCTCACAAGAACTTGGTCAATAAAAGGCAACAGAAAGTGGTCCTTCCTAGTTGCTTTATTTAGTTTCATATAGTTAATACGCATACGCCATCCCATGACAGTTCTAGTAGGTATCAAATCATTAGATTCATTCCTAACAATGGTTAAGCCTCCCTTCTTTGGTACAATCTGAATGGGGCTCACCCATTTACTATCACTACTGGAATATATAATTCCATTATCAAGCAACTTAGTTACCTCTTTTCTAACCACTTCCTTAAGAGTGGAGTTCAACCGCCTTTGACCTTCAATAGAAGGCTTGGCATTATCCTCTAAGAGAATCCTATGCATATATATTTTAGGACTAATACCCTTTAAGTCATTTATAGAATAGGCAATGGCACTTTTATGACTATTCAACTCATCGCATAAGGCATTAACACTATCACTAGGCAAAGATGAGTTAATAATAAAAGGACATTTAAGATTAGAATCAAGAAATGCATATATGAGATTTAATGGTAGAGGCTTGAGCTCCATCTTTACTTCTTCATAAAGTGTATTGTCCTTTTGATCATCTTCACTCCTTAAAGGTTCAAATCTTAATGTCCTTTGAAAAGGTTGATATGGAACTACCTCCAAAATTTTCTCATTAGCTTTTCGCACCTTGTATGGCTCCATATCATCATTCTTTAAACACTCATGAATCACTTCTTCAATAAATCCATCAATAATATCAATAGAATCAACTCTACTTGCCACTTCTATAGGTGTTGACTTTATTATATTCAGCACATCAAATTCCATAGATTCATTATCCACTTTTAGTGTGATCTTTCCATTCTTCATATCTATAATTGCTCTTATTGTCCTAAAAAATGGTCTTCCAAAGAAAATTGGAATTTCAAGATCCTCCTCCATTTCCAACACAACAAAGTCAGCTGGTATCATAAACTTACCCACTTTTGTTGGCACATTCTCTAGAATGCCAAATGGATATGTTACTGATTTATTCACCAAGGAAAGACACATATTGATAGGCTTAAGTTCATCCAAATCAAGCTTTTTGTAGATAGAGTAAGGCATAAGACTAACACTAGCACCAATATCACATAAAGCTTTATCAAAATGCATACCACCAATTACACAAGGAACTATAAATGAGCCAGGATCCTTAAGCTTTTATGGAGACTTGGAGTACATAGCCTTAGATTTTTCAACAAGGGATACTAAACCATAATCTTTAAGTTTGCTTTTATGGCTAATAATATCCTTCAAATATTTACCCTAAGCTAGCATATCTCTAATAGCTTCCACAAATGGTATAGTGATAGTGATATCCTTAAGATAGTCAAGGGATTTACCAAATTGCTTATCCAAATTATGCCTTATGTACCTTTGAGGAAAAGGAAGAGTTTTTAAGTCTACCTTAGGTTCATCCTCTTTAGGTGGCTTGGCATTTCCCTTTTTATCTCCTTTGGAAATCTCATCATTATTTTTACTTTTAACATCTACTTCCTTAATCTCTACTCCATCATCATCATCATCAACCAATCCTTTCTTTTTATTGAGATCCTTTTTAACCTCTTTACCACTATGTAATGTAATTGATTGACAAGACTCTTTTTGTACATACTCTGGTTGGCTAGGAAGCTTTCCCAAAGGTTTAGTGTTTAAGGTAGAGGCTTGTTGGGCAATTTGGATTTCAAGGATATAGTTATGAGTAGCAAGTTGCTCAAGCTTAGAATTAATTTGCTTAAATTGCTCCTCATTTTGTTTGTTGATGGACATTTATTGGTTAACAAATTACTCTATAAGAGTTTCAAGGTTAGGTTTAGATTGGGTAGGATTAAAGGCTTATTGTTTCATAGGAAATCCAGGTGGATTTTGGGGTTTAGTATTTGGGTTAAATTGGGGGTTTAATTGGGCAGATGGGTTTGACCATGAAAATCTAGGATGGTTTCTGCACTGCGAGTTATAAGTGTTGGAATTCAGCCCCATTCGTTGGTTAAAACCTCCTTGCACATAATTCACATCCTTATTTGCAACTATATTACATTGAGAATATGAATGAGATCCTCCACAAATCTCATAAATAAGATTAGTACATTCTAATGAATTAACTTAAGATTTACTTACTAATTTGTTAACGGTATCTACCTTTGCACTCAACATATTGATGGTGTCAAGTTTTAAAACTCCCTTTACTTTTGTCGTTGTAGTTTCATCACCCATGTATCCTTGAGATGCAAGTTCTTCTAGCAATGTAATGCCATCTCTAGCTGTCTTTACCATCCATTTCCCACTAGCTACAACATTCATAATATTCTTATTTTCATATGTTAACCCATTGTAGAAAATTTGAGGAATCATCCATTCTAGCAAACCATGATATGGACATTGCCATTAAAGTTCCTTAAACCTCTCCCATGCCAAATAAATAGTGTCACTTCCATTTTGCTTGAAACTAGTGATCTCATTATGAAACTTGGTTGTCTTGTGTGGTGGAAAATATTTGTGTAGAAACACTTGCTTCAATTTATCCCATGTTGTGATTGATTCATTTGGAAAACTTTCAAGCCAAAGTTATGCTTTGTCCCTAATAAAAAATGGGAAGAGTCTCAGCCTAATTGCATAATCTATCACTTCATTTATCTTGAAGGTTGCACACATATTAAAGAAAGTCAAAATGTGAGCATAAGGATCTTCTCCTTGTAAGCCTCAAAACTGATTATTTTGCACCATTTGGATAATACTTGGCTTGATCTCAAAGTTGTTATTAGTAATGGCTGGAGCCACGATTCCTCCAAAACTACCCAAGATGTCGGGCATTGCAAAATCGTCTAACATCCTTCTCTCTAATTCAGCCATATTATTGAAATTCTGTTGATTTTCTCTTCTTTGCCTTTGTTCCCTATGCAAATTTCATATAATTAAATCAATTTCAAGATAAAAGTATAAATTATTATCACTAATACTTCTAGTAAGCATGTAAATTCACAAATAAACAAGTAAAAAAAAAAACAAAAACAAAAATTAAAACAAGGCTTAAAACAACCTTTTTCTACCCTAAGTTAATAAAAATTATAAACAAATCCCCAGCAATGGCACCAAATTCTGTAGCGGGTTAGAATTATATACCCTAGTCTCTAGGACTTAGATAAAGCAAGTAAGGTGTCAAACATTGGGATTTGTAAATTTTATATTAACCGAATAGATACTAAGATGGATAAGCAATATATTAATAGTAAAAATTGTTGGATTACTCTAATTATACTAATTAACTACTGATTATACTAACAATTCTAATTATTCTAAATATCAAATTAAATATGATTTATTAGAAATATAATTCTAAATTAGTCAAAGAATTATAATAAATAATGAACATATGTAATGAATAAAGAATATGACCTAAAATCCTTAAGAGCAACTATCGTTGTCAAATAAGGGTATTTCCATATAGAGTCTATAAGTATCGTCGTATCATTTTAGAGATAAACAAAAACTATAAAGTTCCTTGCCAATTCTTTGACCCCTCAAAGTGGATTTCTTATCTCCAAGTACTTTCCTAACCTTTAAGTGCAATCAATTATTTTTCCACTAAATTTTCCCAACTTTCATTGTGAACAATTTGCCTAACACATCATATATGGTGATTAAGCATATATAACTTAATTAAACACTCAATTGAAAGCAATTCGTTCATGCATTATAAAAACATATAATTCATTGATTCATTATTCCTTGCAATTCTAACAATCAAAGGCTTAGCCAAGATACCTGATCAAGAAACAATAAAAGAAAACTAAATATAAAATAGAAAAGGGAAAAAATAGAGAAGATAAAACCCTTTTTACTAAGTCTTGATACTTGAAGTAGAATCTTTCTTCTTTTTGGCTTTGTCTTTTATAATAACTCTAATACAAACAAAATAATTTTATAATGTCTATTTTTCTAAATATATGGAAAACTAGATATCTTTTTTCTGATTAAGATCCTCTATTTATAGGCCTTCAAAAGTGACTTAGAAAGGACTAGAACTTTGGAGTTGGAATGGCATCATTTCATAAAAAGTCATCTTCTTTTGCAGATGCTATGACTTCAAGGGAAATTTCGTCCATTTAAATGACTTATAATCTCAATGTTCCTTCATGAAAGTTCTATATCTTTGAGTTATCTTTCCATATCAACTTGAATCATCAAATTTGGATGTCTGTAGAAGAAATTATGATAGAAATACGAAAACTGCTCAAATTAGAAGGTTCTAGATTTTTGCATTGTGCTGAGTTATGACAATGGTGCCGACTCATTACAGAAGCTCTTTGTTATGAGTTTTGCCCATGGTGACAACTCGTGACAGTCTTCAAGTTCCAAACTTGACTCCTTTTGCTCTCCAACTTGTTCTAATTAACTCCAAGTCTTTTCCAAGCATGAATTAAGCTAAAAATATGTATATAACCTACATAATAAACCATAAAGATAAAAGAAGTGAAAATGATAACTTAATAGGCAAATAAACACACTAAACATAAGAAAACTTAATGAAATTTAATACTAAACTACCTTAAAATACTAAACACATTTGCATTATATCAATTATTGCCTTTTAGGGACCACTCACATAAGTTTATGGCACCTTTTAGAGTCTTTGTCTTGATATTAGTTCCTCGAGATGTTGTTTGACATGTTCATTAATGTGCTTTCAATTTCCTCAACTATCTTATTGAATTCTCTCTTAAACACTTAAATTTGTAGCCTCTTTACTTAATGCCAAAGTAAAATTTGGACATTGAGATTTAGGGTTCCTTATTAGGATAAGATGGATAGCAAGTGTTTGAGTGAAGGTATGGGAATGGTTTGATGGATGAATGATGCAAATCTTTAGGTGCAAGCCTCATGTTGAGTGCATGGTTAGTTTGCCCATGCATGTGCTTAGGTAATGGTAGGAAATTTTTTTATTGGTTTTTGGTGAGGTTTTTTTTTTTTTTTTTGTGGTGTTTCGGCTAACATGGAGGTTGTTTGGGTAGGATTTATTTCTTTGAGACCTATTTGATTTTTGACTTTAGGTTTACAATTTTTACACTTTGTATAGGGAGTGTGTTGGAACAATTGCTGGAGCAGGTCTTTTCAATTTAAGAGATTTTCTTACGATGGATGACCAATGCATTTTAGAGAAAAGGAATGTCCTACTTTTAAATCCTTTAGCATAGTTGACCTGACTATAGCTTTCTATAAGTTTCCATTCCATTTTAGAGTCTCCAAATGCACTTTTTATTTCCTTTTCTGGTTATACAAATGCATGTATGCATGTAATGTCAACCACACCTTATTATTATGTTTTATATGCAACTGCCAATATGCATGAGATGTTAGTATTAGAGAGATAGAATTATTTAGCTTCTCTTGGGTATATTTATGGATGCACGTATGCATGTGACGTGGATAACTATGCTACACAATAAGACTTATGTATTAGTGCATGTGCATATAGAATGTTGATGATTGTGGTATCTAATGAGGAGGTTTGCCTACTTTTGTATGATATATAAAATGCTAATTCACACATTCTATGAAGAAGGGAAAGATATCCTGTAGTGGTATTTAAAAGAACGTATGTATGCAAATGATCACACAACCAATATATGAAAGAAGATATATAAGTGTATATATAGGTGCATGCGTAAGTGCTATGTGTGCATGCATAAAACTCTAATGGTCCTTGCTATTTATTGAAGATGAAGATTATTTTATTTTCAATGGTATGGCTGTATATGTTTAATGTGACCAAAAAGATTGCATGGTAGAGGGAGAGATATTGTGCATGCACACATGCAAAGTACTAATTATTTTGCCTCAGAATGGGGGGAAAGTTGCAGCCTCAAGGTATATAAGCAAATGCATGTATGGATAGTGATTGTTTGACAAGATAAAAAGAAATATAGCTTATTTCTTTGATGAGCATATGTGGATTCATGTAACATAAATGGTTATTAAGATACCAAGAAGGAAATGGATTGTATGTACATTTATCCATGCAGTGCTAATGATTATGCTTCAAGGCAAAGGAAAAAAAATGACTTAATTGCATGTGGTTTGAATGGTTATGCCTCATGAGAATGTGATGTTAGCTAACTTCCCTAAGCATGTATATAGTTGTGTGCATGTGTGTAAAATAAGGATATTAATGCAATAGAATGAAGCATTTATGCAAGAGTGCACACTCATGGAGCATTGGTTATTATGTCACCTAAGAAGTATTCCAATGTGTATTCTCATTAAATGCTAGTCATTATACTCACAAGGGAGAAGTTCAATCATGTATACAAGTGTGCATGTACATGTAATGTTAATATGGATGTTGCATTCATGAAGTATTGATGGTAATAAAGAGGATAATTATTTATTTTTATGATGCATATGGAAAAATGCACGTATACGTAAGATGCTAGTGATTATGGTGCATGCTAAAAGAAATAAGATCATTTATTTATAGATGCATACATCTATATAAAGCTAAAAATGATTAATTTGGCATCACTTATCATTACACATATACATGCAAGTGAAAGACTATGCTTTATAAAGATAAGATGGTTGCTCATTTTCACGAACTTATATATAGGTGCATTCAATGATCATAATGTAAGATAATGGTGGGACCTCATATATAGATGCATTCAATATGCATACATGCATAGAATGATAATGATATCATACAAATGGGTACATTACATAATGAAGGCCGGGGCTAGGTTTCAAGTGGTCTTTTGTCTTTCCCCCTTTTTCCTTTCTGGGCTAAGGCAAAAGGGGTGGGTTTATTTAAAAATCTAGGTTGAGGTCCCTTTATGGAGAGTTAGCTAGTTAGGAACTCATGGCTTAAAAATAATGAGGCTAGGGTTAATAGAGAAAGGACCAATGCATTTACATCTAAAATTTAGAGATCCTAATAATAGTGCTTTGAACTGATGGCCATTTTAGGACTTGGAGTTCTAGGTAAAGTTTTGGCAATTTGTTTATCACACGGGTGGCTCTTGGGAGTTTTAGTGCAAATTAAAGCATAGATTTAAGATTTATTAAGGGAAATCACTTAAAAGTAGCATTTGGGTTTATGGTTGGTTTTGGATAGACATGTGTTTAGGCATTTTATAATTCCTAAGTGACCATTATCAATATTTGATGGGTTTTTATCTTATACCATTATATATGAAGTTCAATGTACCTCACATAGCAATGAAATTCAAGGAGGTCATAATAATTATTGAGCATGATATCCATAAATGAAAGTCTTTGGGTTTTCTAGGTCTAAATTAGCATGTGGTTAATGCTTTCATCACTTTTGAAGAAGATTAACGTAAATAAAAGTATGCCAAGTGGAGTATAACTTTAATTGCTTGTACCTCAGTACCACTTATAATCTAGTGAAAAATCAAAGAATGACTCATTGTATCTTAGGATGACAAGTATTCATTCAAGCATATGCCTTAAGTTCTTATTATTTTCCCTCTTTTGCCTAGGCAAAAATTGTGACTAGCCAGGCCATTGATCTTTTTCTTCTCTACTTTTTTTATTTTTTCTCTTTCTCTTTTTTTCCTTTTTTTTTTGTTTTGTTGTTTTGAATGAGGCTATAGCAAGAATTGAACACTTACAGTTTTAATGAAAATGCTAAAGAATGCTAAGATAAATAATAGATTGAGAGGCAATAACAAATAAAGGGTGTAGTATTCTATCAAGATGTTTGGTAAACCACATGAACATTTAGTTTTGCTCATACTATTGGCAAAATAATAAAGTAAGAGTTGATTATTCTAATTTAACTATTACATCCAAAAGGAGTTTTATTAGCATTCTTTATTCTAGTTGCTTTAGTTTAATTTATTCATGATATCCACTAGAGATAGCCCCATTTTGCTTTCTCCTCTTAGGATGACAGGAGTAAAGTTCTAGAAGATAGGTGGGGTTTGTGAAGTAAGTGCCCCATCACCTCCTTGAGACTCATATGACCTAGAGGAGAAGATATCCATCCTTAAGGGCAATTGTGGTATGGTTGGGTAGTTGAGTAGTGATTTGTTCTCAAGGATGGCAAATGATGAAGGTGGTGGTACATTCTAGTAATTAGGTAAGGGGTTTATTTTGATGTTAGGTTATTTTTTTTAATCTTCAATTTTTCTAGAATTTATCAGATCTTGGATTCTATCCTTTAGGACATAACAATTGTCAATTGTGTGGCCAGGCATTTGGTGGAAGTGGAAAAAGAGGTTATTGTTGATGTGAGGGGGTATAGGGTTAGGTAAAGGTTTAAGCTCAAGTGGTTTAAGGAGGCCTCTTTGTTGTAGTCTTTGAAAGATTTTGGATGAAGGCATATTGAAGTTTGAATATTTTTTATTTTTTAGAGCTTTCACGTTTAGGATTATTTTAATTAGGTGGGTGTTTTGATTAGGCTAAGTTGGTTTTTGATAGGAATTTTTGGGTTAAAAGGCATCTTCATCCTTAATGTGAATGCCAACTTAGTGAAGCACTTTAAAGGTAGGATAATGGACAAATAGCATTTGTTTCCAGAAGTGAGGTCATGCTCCTTTAATTATCATGTCTATTTATTCATCTTTTAGAGTTTTATCTCTTATCAGAGCAATTTTCCCTCTCTATCTAAGGATGTAGTCTAAAAAACTCTCACTATTTCTCTACCTAGTGATTTTTAAGTCACACATTATGACATCTAGCTATGTGTTATACTCATACTGCTTCATAAATTTCTAAGTAGGACCTCTGGATGCAATGGATCATAACCCTTTATACTTTGGTTACTAATTTTTAGACTTTTAATTTCATCAAGCTTAGAGCATTAAGGTTACATAGTGTGACCTTGTGAGAGCTCATTCATGAACATAGAGAATTGGTTGAAGCCTTTAATCAATGTGTTAGTATTTTCAATCAATAAGACTTCAAGTTGCATGATCTTATCAGATAATTCTTGGATCTCCTTTGCCAATTCAAAGTTAGTTGAACTAGTTGACTTGGAAAATGATTGGAAGAGCCTTTCTTTAAAAAGCTCACAATTGCTTTCAATATCCCCAAGTATGCTCATGTCTTCTTTCTTTTTGTTCATCTCAAAATTAGGAGTGCCAAGTGCCCCCCTGTCATTGCCGCCTTAAAGAATAATCTCATCCATGGCATTTAGGGTTTGGTTGAGTTGTTCTTAAATTTAGTTTTAAGAATAGTCTTGATTTCAGCTCAGAGGATGTCAATTAAGCCACCATTAGCCATAAATATTTTCACATGCTCTTTGAGTAGGTCACTGAGGCTTTGATTCCCAAATTGTTTAACCATTTTAATGCCTAACCATTGCTAACACTCCTTGAGGGGTTTTGAGGGACTATAATGGTAAGAATGATGAGGTTAATGTAGTTCTTGTGAAATGTATGCATGAAACATTATTGAAAATGGTGATATTAGCATGGAGAGTGAAAATTTCATAAATATATGCTACGTTATATGCAGCAAAATGATAAGATTATTGTTGATGCATTCAACCTTATTCAAAATGTACTTTAGCATTACACAAGAAAAGAGAAAGGGTTAGTAAATGAAACCAAAATATGCCAGTAAGAAATGGAAGAATCATGAATGTATATCGTGTAATAATCTACAAGAGAGTTATCATGTGTGCATAATATGTCCTTATAAAAGAATGGTGCAAGTATATATGCATGGATGGTGTGTCATGCTTTATAAAACATATGGGTTAGTATGTAACCTTATTCAAAATGTACTTTAGCATTACATAAGAAAATAGAAAGGGTTAGTAAATGAAACCAAAATATGCCAGTAAGAAATGGAAGAATCATGAATGTATATCGTGTAATAATCTACAAAAGAGTTATCATGTGTGCATAATATGTCCCTATAAAATAATGGTGCAAGTATATATGCATGGATGGTGTGTCATGCTTTATAAAACATATGGGTTAGTATGTATACATGATGTGATAATGTGATTTTACTAGCATGGTGATGCAAAATGATTGTAAAGAGATTATGGGTTAGTTTATGATAAAATTCTCCCTCTGTGTGTGTATGTATGTATATATATGTAAAGAAAGAAAAGGAAAAAGACAAAATGAACAAACATGGTTACCATAAAAACATATAAAGTGAACAGACCAAATACATGCAATCACTCCTTCCAACCTTATTACTCCATGTGGTGAAGATTTCTATCCTAGGTGGGCTTTTAAATCATAGTCATTGGGGAACTATGGTTCCACTCTCAAACTAGACTATTTCAATTCTTGTTGATTAGTCTCAAGAGGTAAGCTAGGGAGTGATACTCAAATGTAATCAAGGTAAACACACAATGTCAATAAGAAGCCCAATCGTCAGGTCATTAGTGGCATCTACAACTCATGTGTGCCTATGAGCACATGAATTATAGTCAATAGGAGGGATCTAAGTTTGTATCCCCTTTATTGACATTCTTTATGCTTACCAAGGACCATAAGAGTTTCATTTGGTAGTTTACAATTTGATTTTTTCAACATAAACATCCACAATCTAGTTAAATTCTTAATTCACCCATATGATCTACTAAGGATAAATGGATGACTTCCTATAGGTTCCATCCTCAAAAGATGCCATTATTTATTAATTCTTATAGATTATTCAAATTAAGGCCTATGATTCTTGTCATTCTTTATGTATCGGGCTTACACAAGGTAAATAGGGATCACACGGGTCTAAGTATGGGTAGTCTATGAGAACTAAGATAATGACAACAATCAATGACAAAAACTAGAAATGTCATGTCATTTATGAATGTCAAGTTAATGACAACATCAGGACATGATAATTATGCAAAATCTAGGTAGGACCTTAGTGGAAATTTTTATTTGTTTACCTATATGGGTTGAGTCAGGCTTATGGCTAAGGGTTCCTTTAGCGAGAATGCCCTCTTATGACTAGGGTTACAAACTCTAGTTAGTGAGTCTAGCATTCTTTTACCTACTTGAGAAAGACTATACCCCATTTTGGACTTGGGAGCTAGGCCATGTCACTTTAAGCCCTATGGCTTTTCTTAATTAAGTAAAGGCTAAAGGTGATAATTCCAATCTCGTTACCCTATAACTTGAGTGGAATTTTAGTGGCAATATTGTCCAATATTATCAAGGATTAAGGACCAAGGGTGCATTTAATAAGTGTTGTGAAATATACTTATGCTATTTGTGAAGGTGAAATAAATAAGTTATATATAATAAGAAACAATATTTCAATCATACCCCTCTAACCAATAGTCCCCAGAGAAATCATCAAAAATCTATCTGCATTGGGGAATGCGTGTTGTGTCAGGTCTGACTTTCCATTTCAATGGTCGGTATCAATACAAGATCAATGCGATGCCAAGGTACACAGGCTAATGATGACCATCTACCGAATGTTATTGATGTGGGAGTATCTACTTAAATAGTCTTTGTAGATTGGAGTTGCCACCCAACTTTCATCAAATAAAAGTGAATTAAGAACTGACTTTCCTAACCAGAGATTTTAGGTTCGAGGAGTATAAGTTACTTAACTTGTTTCTCATTATATGTTGATTAATTACTCATCCCTTCACCTTAGTTTTATTTTTATGATTCATTTACCATACTTGATTGCAAGTCAATTTAAATTACATTGGTAATAAAGGCGGGATTGTTGGATTTAGCGTGCCTACATTATAAAATAAATAGATAAATAAATATTCACCAATCACATCAATAAAGCCAGTGATAATGCAAACAAATAGCAAATATCACACAACAAGAAATAATAAAACAAAATAAACACACGAGTAAACAAAAAATAAAAAGAAATAGGGAAAGGAATTAAGGATTATAACCTTTGTAGAAAGCCTATTTTAATAAATACATCCAAAACAGAAAATAAAAAGGGAATTGGGATTAAGGATTACAACCCTTGCTGAAAGCCTATTTTAATAAATACATCCAAAATAGAAAATAAAAAGGGAATTGGGATTAAGGATTACATTGCCTAAAAAATTTCATATTCTATTAATTACATCAAAATGAAAAATAAAATAAAATAAAAATTCATATTCTAATGATCCTGCAAAACAAAGGTTAGCCTCCACACACATGCAAGCACTCATCACATTTAAGGCAATTATATATTCATTTCATCCATAATTGAAATAGCAAAAATAATTAAACAAATAAGCAAACAAAAATGCTAATGGATATGCATAATGCAAGAATTTGAAATTTAGCTATTTGGACATAAAATTGTCGTTTTGATTATAAAAAAAAAGGAATTTTATGACAAGAAAAATATAAAAATAATAAATTTACCAAGAAAAATAATAAAAGAAATAAAAACATTAGAAAATGATAAAAGAAATGCGCATAAGATAACAAAAGTGACAAAGTATTATTTTCACCATAAAAATGTGAATTTTAAGCTAAAAATAATAAATTTATCAAAAAAGACAATAAAAATAAAAATAACAAAAATGATAAAAATGTTATTTTTACCAAAAAATACGAACTTTACGATAAAAATAGTAAATTTATCAAAAATGATAACAAAAATAATAAAACAAAGAAAATAAAATAATAAAAAGATAAAAATGATATTTTTACCATAATAATATTAACTTTATTATAAAAATATTAAAATTATCAAAAGAGAAAATAAAAATGACAAAAATAATAAAAAGACAATAAAAATGATAAAAATAATAAAAGTGTGAATGATGTATTAAAAATAATAAAAATATTATTTTTACCATAAAAAATATGAACTTTATGATAAAAATAGTAAATTTATAAAAAATGATAACAAAAATAATAAAAATGAAAATAAAATAGTAAAAATGATAAAAATGCTATTTTTACTATAAAGATGTGGACTTTATGATAAAAATAACAAATTTATCAAAAAAGGCAATAAAACAAGAAAATAACAAGAAAATGCAAATAAAATAACAAAAATATAATTTTACTATAAAAATATGAATTTTATGATAAAAATAGTAAATTTACCCAAAAAGGCAACACAAATAATAAAAGTAAAAAAATGCAAATAAAATAATAAAAATAATGTTTTTACTATAAAAATATGAACTTTATGATAAAAATAATAGATTTACCAAAAAAGGCAACATAAATAATAAAAGAAATAAAAATGTAAATAAAATAATAAAAATGCTATTTTTACCATAAAAATTAAAAATAATAGATTTACCCAAAAGGGCAACACAAATAATAAAAGTAATAACATGTAAATGAGATAATAACAAAAATGATAAAAATACTATTTTTTTTTACTATACAAATGTGAACTTTATGATATAAAATGATAAAATTATCGAAAAGGACAATAAAACAACAAAAATATTAAAACTGTAAATAAAATAATTAAAATGATAAAAAAATGCTATTTTTACCATAAAAATATGAATTTTATGATAAAAATAAAAACTTTATCAAAAGGGAAAATAAAAATGACAAGGATAATAAAAATAACAAAAATGATGAAAATGCTATTTTTATAATACAAACATGAACTTTATGATAAAAATAGTAAATTTATCAAAAAAAGAAAATAAAAATGACAAAAATAATAAAAATGCAATAAAATTAACAAAAATGATTAAAAAAAAGCCATTTTTACCATAAAAACATAAACTTTATGACAAAAATAGTAAATTTATAAAAATAAAATAAAGAAAGCAACAAAATATAAAAAATATAAAAATAAGAATAAACATGCTAACTTGAACACCAAAGTACCCATTTTTTATATATAAAAAAATAATACAAAAATGATGAAAAATGCAAAAATGAATGCAAACACTTCCGGAATCACTTGAACTACCCACTCCTTTTACATATCTTATATCTAAACTTCAAAATCATTACAAAATCACAACTTCATCACAAGATAATAAATAATCATAATAAAAAAAAATACAAAAGTGATAAAAAAAATGCAAGAAAGGTTTAGAAGAAGAAGAAAATGATATGTTATGCAAATTTTTAATTAAAAATAATTAGAAGATTCTCAAAGGGATCGAATGATTACCCTTGTAGCATGCTTTAACTTAGAAGTGGTTGAGTTTGGACCTTAAATCTAAACCCAAAAAAAAAAAAAAAAAGATTTTGGTTGAGAGTGTTCAAGAGAAAATGGGTCTCCACGAGTAGATGACCCTTTTTTGAAGGGATTTGATGCTTGATTTTACGCAATTTTTAGAAAGAGAGACTCTCTTTTAGTTTTCAAAATCATGTCTACTCTTGTAACAATTAAGAGAGAGAAAAACCCCTTCAAATGACCTTAAAAAATGAGTTTTTATTTAAAAAAAATTTGACCTAAAATAGCAACCCGGTCACTCGACCCATGTCCGTGGGTGGATTTCAAAAACCCAAGGAGGTTTCAACCCACTGCCAAGTTTCTTCTATATATATATATATATACTTTGTTTACTTTTCTTTCTTTTACTTTGACTTTTCTTTTTTTTTTCTTTTTTTTTGTCTTTTTCTTCCTTTTTTTTCGATTTCTTTTTCTTTTTTCTTTTTTTCCTCATTTTCGAGTCCGGGTCAAATTTAAACTTGTAATTCTACAAGTGCCATATGGGGAGTGAATTGACTTTTTAAACTAAATGAGCAATTTTTTATTTTTAACAAATGGTAAGCTAGAAATAGAATTAGAGGACAATAGAATGAGGAAGATGAGCAAGAAAACACAAGGAATTTATAGAGGTTTAGACCTCAAAACCTACATCCTCTGCTCAACCACTTATTGAGAATTTTAATCCATTAATAATCTATTTTAAGGTGTAGATTAAATCTTTACAAGCTTAACTAAGCCACCCAAGTGTTTTTACATGGTTCACACTCAAGCCCAAGTGTTTTCCTAAGGCTCGCACTATAACCCAAATGCTAAGAACAATTCTCTTATCTTATAAGTATTTAAAATCCTAACCCAACTCACTCAATCTCACTATTGAACTACTTAATAAAAGAAATAAATACTCACCAACGCATACTCAAGAACACTCTTGAGATAGAAAGAAATTATAAAAATAAAAGATTGAGAACTTAGATGATTAAAGAATTAATTGAAGATTAAATGCTTAAAGATTGCTCTAAGTATTTTTGCCCAACTTGATTCACTTCCTCTGTATGAATTCTTAGTAGTATTTATGAGTCGTTCAACCACTAAAATAAAAGTTTTTTGCATCATTGTCATTGTTCATGATGGACTCATCATTGATGATGACAGTTGGGGTGCTAAGATAAAAATTTAAATTCATGTGCTTTCATGAGTTATGACAATTCTGTCAATGGTTGTGACAACATCCGAGATAGCAATTGTGGTCATCATTTCTCATGATAGCTTTGTCACTACTCATAATAGGTGTGTTATGACTTCACATGCTCATAATGCTAGTGATGAAACTGGTCATGACTAGCTTCGGAACTTTTGGAATTTGGAACTTTATTATTTTGGTTGAAAATTTTTTATAATGATTGGAATTTGCTTATGACCATATGTGATAAAAATTCCTATCATATTTAACCAATTTTGAAAAAAAATTCAACCTTCAATTTTGTCTTTTGTTACCACTAATGATGAGTTCATCATAACTCATAACAGAGCTGCAAACTTGGAAAATCAAAGAATTGACTTTTCTTGGCTTGACTTGTGCAGTTATGATCATGATGAATTTATCATGACTTATGTCCAGACTTGAATTTAGCAAATTTGATTAACCTAAATATAAACACTTAAGCACATGGATTAAATATAATTTTATTTAATTAATTTTGGCCATAAAAAATGGTCATTGTACTCCTCAAGGTTCAATAATCTCCCCTTTTTTATAGTAACAAATAATTGTGTAAAATTAGTCTAAAAATTGAAAGGGAATACTCCTTAAAATTAGCCTAAAGATAAACTTACAAAAATCGATATTTAAGTCCATTTGCATATTTGATCATTAAGTCAACAATAAATGGAAATCATAAGTAAATTCTTATAATGATTTCTATAATAATAGTCAGAAAATATCAGCATATTTGACAAGCATGTAATTCATAACCACATACTATTTAGCTTATAAACATCCATCGGCTAGTGACTGTCATCATAAATGAATCAGTTAATTACAGTTTATGATTATGAAATCATGATCATAAAATAAAAATTATGACCTGTGAGAAGAATACTGATATAAAAGTAATATAGTCATAATCATAACCATGACTCAATGATCATAACTTGTAGAATGTAATTTTTCACAAGACATACATGACTCAAAAATTTTCAATAGATTAGCTAACAATAATAAATCCAAAATTATAGATCATAGATAACCATACCAAGTCAAACATAAAAATAATAGTCAATAACCACTATCTATATTTAGTAGCTAACACTTGAAAGCAATATTCATAATCAGTATCCATAATCAATATCCATAACTATCAACTAAAACAAATATCCATAAAGTAGCTAACTTAGCCATAAAATATATAAGTCTTTTGCTAAGCCTTTCTCCCCTTTACTATTATCAAAAAGAACCAAGCAAGGGATAGTGACTATCTAATGCAACCATGAAAACAAAAATAATAAAAAATATGTCTTAAATTTAAATAGGTTGCAACCAAAATAAGTTCTATAAAGACTTAAAAAATAATCTTTTAGCAAAACCAAAAAAAATAAGATGAAATGAGATATATTTCAAAATGTAAGATGTTAATGGTATTCATGGGGAGCAGGGAGGTTGGTCTTTAAGTAGGCCACATCTTCAATAAGGTTATTAACTTTGATGTCTAGGGCATCAAACCAAGACTCCAAAGTGGAAAGGGAGGTTTGAACAATACCAAACTTAGTATCCAAATGAACTTGAAGCTAACTTATGATAGATTGGAGAGGGTTGCTTGGCTCAGTCTCTTCATCCTCTTCAGGTGCTAGAATTTTAATTCTCTTCTTAGAGGTTAAAGGAGCTTCACTTTGCTAATTTTTAAAATTTAGGTCTATCACTATCCCACTAGACCGTGTTTCCTTCTTTGTTAACCTCTCTAGTAGATAGTCTTATTTATATTGAAGTTTCTAACCATAAAATTATGAACCTAACTATCCAAGTTCAGTCTATTAGTGGACTTAAAGGAGATGGATTTAGGGCAATTCTCGTTCACCTAACACTTTTAAATACCTTATGATAATAGTGATGTAGGTGCCAACTCGAATTATGCTAGACTTGTTAATAGTCATACTAAGGAGTTTATCAATAAACATTTTGGTTAGGGTAACATTTTTACCTATCTCACCATACCACATAATAAAAAGCTCAAATTTCCTCACATTCTTATGGCTTTCACCTCTAGCTAAAACTGAATAGGAAATAAAATAATGCAAGCATTTATGAAAAAACAAGTTTAGACTTCAAATCTTAGCAATCTTAGGGTGAAATTGATTCTCCCTTGTCAAATCCTTTCAAGCAGTGTGGTCATCAAATAAAGGCTCATCCTTATACCCATAGGACCCTTAATAGAAAGCTTTAAGGCTTTGCCTAATTGTTCATTTGTAAGAGCGTATTTTTCATCATACAATTGAAAGGACAAGGAATGGCCCTTTTCTACTTTCAAAGTTGATAGAAACTTAAGAGTTAACTTATGTGAGGTTAACTTATAGAGTTCCATAAACTCTATTAATTTCATTTTATTAAATAAAGTTTGTATTTCTTATTTATATCCTAGCTCTCTCACATAGTCTTAATGAAACAAATAGTGGATAGAATTGGGAAAGAATTTGGAACAAAAAACTTATCCTTTTGTTCTTTAGTTCATAATGATGAGAAAATTAGATGAAGTGGGCCCCTCATTACTATCACATTTGTCTTTGGACTAATTCTTGTCAGTGCCTTTGGGGTTGCCATGGCAACATGTGCAATTAAAATGGGGGGACTGATTCAAGTGAGGATTGATTTTGGTACTTTAAATTTTCTTAATTGCCACTTAAGATTTAAGGATGATGTAAAATGACGAGTGGGGATGATAATGATATATAACGGAGTTAAAAACAAAAAAGAAAATAAGAATATTAAAAAAATAAGGTCAAAAGAAAATGAGAAGAAAGTGATAGGCATCATGAGGAAGAAGATGGGAAAATAAAAAAAAAGGCTTTAAGATACTTTAAATACCTCAGCACTGATACTTTAAATACCTCAGCACTAACTCTAAGTATGTCACTAGTGGTGAAAGAGATGTCATAGCCAATGATAAATATTTTTACCCACTGTTAAAGCCGATTTATTAATGACTGATAACATGATAAATTATGATCATGATTAAGCAGTCATAATTAAAAGTCACTGTTAAGGTTTCATGATACAAACGCAGTGGAAAATTAAAATTTTATTAGGTTTCCAAACTTGGATCCATGTAATTCGACTACTTAATGAATCTAGAGTTTTAAGAATCTCATAAAAATGCAAAAGAGGCAAGATTTTTTGGAAGGATGAGAGGAGGTTCACACCGGTGACACCTTACCTCTAGCTTTTTACTTTGGTTGTTTGTATCAAGACGTCTCTAAAAGGATGCGTCCTCTATAGGTATCCACATAAATAACCCTTTATAAAATGAATTGGAGTGTGTGCTAGCAACTTTCTTGATTGTCTCACAAATCAAGAACAAAAGAAAAACTCTATGTTTGTTTTCTAGGAAGAGAGAAAACCATTTTTGGAGGCAGGGAAAAACAAAACTGTATTAAACCTTAGAGAATATAACATATTTATAGACTCCAAATTAGGGTTTCACCTACCAATGACCTTTTTTGTAATTTCCTATTATATTCTGATTTTGTTTTAAAAACAAATCAAAAATAATATCTTATTTATTTATATATTTAAAATAACATTTATCTTAAATAAATAAAAAATAAATAAATAAATAAAACACTTTAATTATTTATTTCCATAGAGTTTATTTTGGACTTATTAAACCCATAATCGTTTTGGGCTTGTTCTAAGCATGTGACCCCGTAGGTTCACATATCATTGGCAATGGGCCTAAATCTCTATTTAGGCCTATAAGTCATAAGTGGCCTTTAGCAAGACATTATGACTACCCAAGTCATGTGAAGTCAATAATCCGACATAACCTAATTACAGTGAATTTTATCATCCCTTTATCATATTATATCTTAAATAAACATAAGGCATAGAATGTCATCCTTATATAGTTCAATATTATGACTTGATTTCGAGTAGACTGAAAATGATAACTCTTTATCAATTCATTTCAGCATGGCCATGTATTTTCCTTTAGTCTATCTTATCAAGGGGCCCATAGATATCTTTCTCATATTAATAAGGGATAAATTCCTTCTAAATCACTCACATTCCTCACATAACTAATTTCATATCCAACAACATCCTATCTAATTGTCCGATTAAAGACAATGTTAGAATGTGTCAAAACATAAAATAGCTATGTAGAAATCCATAATGATTTCAAGGTCAAAGGACCGAAATAAAATTACTGTGATGAGCAATACTTATGACAATATTCTATGCAGTATTCTCATAGTGGGTCAAACCAGTACATGATCTCTCATCATGTACCTATGAGTTGACTTAATATCTCATATTCATGATTAGTAAAACATAACCATCAATCAACATTATACTAGCCTTAATACTTTAACATTAATAAATTGCTAGGGATAATTAGAATAGAACTCTTATTTTAATCTAAGGGTTTGGCCTTAATAAGAATTAACCATTCATATAATTATCATAAAATCAAATGATAATGAAATACCTCTTTATTAATAAAATAAGAAAGTCAATGCATAATCAAATGATTAACCTAGTGTATATAACTAACAATCTCCCACTTGCACTAAGCCAAATCAACATTATATCGAATACCCATGGACCTAGTATGACTCTTATGTTTAGGCTGTGGAAGAGGCTTAGTCAGTGGATCAGCAACATTATCATTTGTACATACTTTGCATAATTTGACGTCTCCTCTCTTAATGATTTCTCGAATGAGATGATAACGCCTGAGTATGTGTTTGGATATCTAATGTGATATGGGCTCCTTAGCTTGGGCTATAGCTCCATTATTATCATAATACAAGTTCACTGGATCTGATATACTAGGAATAACACCTAGTCCAATTATGAACTTCTTAATCCAAACAGCCTCTTTAGTTGCTTCTGAGGCAGCTATGTACTCAGCTTCTGTTGTAGAATCAGCAATGGTGTCTTTCTTGGAACTCCTCCAGCTCACTGCACCTCCATTCAAACAAAACACATATCCTGACTATGATAAAAAATCATCCTTGTCAGTTTGGAAGCTGGAATTTGTGTAACCATTTACAACTAGCTCATCTTCCTAACCACCATATAGTAAAAATGCATCCTTAGTTCTTCTCAAGTACTTAAGGATATTTTTAACTGCTATCTAGTGACTTTCACCTGGGTCTGACTGGTATCTACTCGTTGTGCTTAAGACATATGAAACATCAGGTCGAGTACACAACATTGCATACATGATAGATCCAATAGTAGAAGCATATGGAATCTTACTCATACGATCTCGCTCATCTTGTGTCATAGGACATTGAGTGTTGCTGAGACTAATGCCATGCGACATTGGCAAGAATCCTCTCTTGGAATCTTGCATACTAAACCTATTCAATACCTTATCAATATAAGTGCTTTGACTTAGGCCAATAAGCCTTTTAGATCTATCTCTATAGGTCTTGATGCCTAATATATAAGCAGCTTCACCTAAGTCTTTCATTGAGAAACAATTCCCTAACCATGATTTAACATTTTGTAAAATAGGGATATCATTTCCAATGAGTAGTATGTCATCCACATATAGCACTAAAAACATAATAGCACTCCCACTAACTTTCTTGTATACACAAGGTTCATCATCATTTTTAATGAAGCCAAATTCTTTAACTGCTTCATTAAAATGAAGATTCCAACTATGAGATGTTTGCTTCAATCCATAAATGGATCTTTGAAGCTTGCATACCTTTCCAAAATTCTCAGGACTAACAAAACCCTCTAGCTGTGTCATGTACATATTCTCAAGTAAATTTCCATTAAGAAATGTTGTTTTGATGTCCATTTGCCATATTTCATAATCATAGTATGCAGCTATGGCAAGGAGAATTCAAATAGATTTTAGCATAGCCACTGGTGAAAAGGTTTCATCATAGTCTATACCATGTGTTTGTTTGAAACCTTTTGGCAACCAGTCTTACCTTAAAGGTATGCACATTGCCATCTATGTCGATTTTCTTTTTGAAAACCCATTTGCACCCAATAGTTTTTAAACCATCATTTGGGTCAATCAAGGTCCATAGTTGATAATCATACATGGATTGCATTTCTAATCTCATGGCTTTAAGAAATTTCTTAAAGTCAGGACTATTTATGGCCTACTGATAGGATGTGGGCTCATTGTGATCCACAATTAACACATCATTATCACTGGTTATGAGAAATCCATATCTCATGGGGATTTGATGTGTCCTACCAGACCTCCTTGGGCCTTCTAGTACTTGTGCAGGCTCAATAACTACTTGTTGATTCAACTGTGGTTCCATATCAGGTACAATGCTATTTTGTGGGCCTTGAACTTCTTCAAGTTGCACTGTGCTCCCACTGGTTCCTTTGGAAATAAATTCTCTTTCCAAGAATATACCATTTTAAGACATAAACACTTTGTTCTCATATGCATTGTAGAAGTAATATCCTTTAGTTTCTTTAGGATATCCCATAAAAAGGCATTTATCAGATTTGGGTGCTATTTTATCTGAGATTTGACACTTCACAAAAGCATCACATCACCAAATCTTAAGAAAAGACAAACTGGGAGTTTTTCTAGTCCATTTCGCATATGGTGTCTTTTCAATTGCCTTCAATGGAACTCTATTAAAAATGAATGCAGCAGTTTCTAAAGCATATCCCCAAAAAGAGATTAGAAGATCATATTGACTCATCATAGATCGAACCATATCCAATAGAGTCTGATTTCTGCATTCAGACACACCATTCCATTGTGGTGTACTTGGAAGAGTCAATTGTGAAACAATCCCACAATCTCTAAGATGATCTATAAATTCTTGGTTTAAATATTCACCACCTTGATCAAATCTTAGTGTTTTAATATTTTTACTAAGTTGATTTTATACTTCATTCTTGAAAATTTTCAACTTTTCAAAAGATTTAGATTTATGTTTCATTAGATAAAGATAACCATATCTACTAAAATCATCTATGAAAGTTATGAAGTACTGAAAACCTCCTCTAGCAGTTGAGCTTAATGGTCCACATACATCAGAATGTATTAGGCCCATTAAGTCATTAGCTCTCTCACTCTATTAAGTAAAAGGTGTTTTAGTCATTTTTCCAAGTAAACAAGATTCACATGTATCAAATGATTCATAATCAAATGAATTTAAAAGCCCATTTTGGTGTAACTTTAAAATGCATTTCTCATTTATATGGCCTAAATGACAATGCCAGAGATAGGTTGAGTTTAAATCATTAGATTTTGACTTCTTTATATCTATGTTATAGATTGGCATTTCATTAGTGTCTTCAGCATCTAAAACATAAAGTCCACTAGTGCATAGAGCATATCCATAGAAAATGTTATCTTGATAAATATTGTATTTATTATTCTTAATAATAAATTCAAACCCTTTCTTGTCCAAACAAGAAACAGAAATAATATTCCTATGCACAGTAGGTATATAATAACAATTTTCTAAAGATAAAACAAGTCCACTAGGCAAAGGTAACTCATAAGTTCCTACAGCTAAAGCAGCAACTCTTGCTCCATTGCCAACTCATAGGTACACTTTGCCTCTTGCCAATGATCTACTCCTTTTTAGACCCTACACATTTATACAAATGTGAGATCCTAATCTAGTATCTAATACCCAAGAATCAAAATCAGAAGTAGATAGATTTAATTCTATAACATGAATACCTGAAGAGGTAGTCTCACCACCTTTTTTCTTCTTCAGATCATCCAAATAGAGCTTGCAATTTCTTTTCCAATGGCCTGGCTCATTATAGAAAAAGCAAATTCCTTCCTTTGCTTTGGGTTCAGCCTTGGATTTGGGCTTGGGCTTTGGCTTGGGCTTCTAAAAGCCTTTAAAGACCTTTCCCTTGCCCTCCTTTTTCATCCCCTTTCCCTTATTGACCATGAGAACATCCTTCGTGTTACTCTTAATGTTCCTTTCAGTAGTTTTCAGTATCCCATGCAACTCTAAAATAGTCTTCTCCATACCATACATATTGTAATTCATAATGAAGCTATCATAAGCTTCAGGCAAAGATTAGAGAATAATATCCACAGCCAGTTCTTGTTCAATCTTGAGACCAAGCTTGTCCAAGTGATCAAGATGACCCTTCATCTTGAGAACATGAGGATTGATAGAGCCGCCAGTAGTTAGCTTATAGGAAAGCAATACCCTGATGGTATTGAACCTTTCAATTCTAGCTTTCTCTTGGAATATTTCTTTGAGATGGCTTATCATAATATAAGCCTCCATTTCCATCAGCTGCTTTTGTAGCTCAGACTCTATACATCCAAGCATAACACAAGTGACATCAGTAGAATCATTGAAATGCTTATTATAATCATCCCTTTGTGCTCTAGGAGCATTGGCTGTTGGTTCCTCAGGGATGGATTGATCAAGGATGTATTCCTTTCTCTCATGCCTAAGAATAATTCTTAGGTTTCTGTACCTGTAAGCACCCAATTTCGGAATGCAATTGTGCACAATTGCAATGTAAGCCCCTATGATGAAATTTATTCAAAAATTAAACTTGGTTGTTGATTTTCTGGACTTTAGGGACTAAATTGCAATATTTTTTAGGATTTGATTACAAATAAGTCATTTTTTCAGGGTTCTTTTGATAATTAAAAGTTAAAAAAAAAGTCAGCATTTAATGCTGATCGACATTGCACAATGCTAACATGTTAAAATACAATTTTTTTATTTTTTCACGTATTTTTATTGATTTTTTAGCTTTTTTATTGGTTGAAAATTCAAATTTTATCTTTACAATTATCTGATAAGGTTGTTTAAACACATAAGGTTTTTGAAATCAAAGAAAAACAAACGCTATCTGATCAGATAGGTCTGTTCCTCCTTTGGAGGAAGTTCAGTATGCACAGACTCTGCATTTAAAAGCAAAGTCTACATGCATGCGTGAGAGAGAGGTTTTTTACTGGAGGGGACTTCTTCTTCTTCTAGTTTTCGAAAGGATTTCTTTTACAAAAAGAGACTGAGAGAAAGAAGACAGTGAGAAAAAAGAGAGATTGCGAGCATAAAATCCTAATTTTTGATACTGAAAATTCCAAAGGCAATAGTCCAGAATCAACAATATCTTAATTTTAACGGTGATAATCCAATCTAAGGGGCTAAAAAAAGGGCATTTGCAAGCATCTCCAGTGTTATTTTTCTATTTCTTTTATTACTTTTTTTATTATTTTCTGTTTATGTTTTTTTCTTTTATTTTTGTTATTATTTTGATTATTTGATTTCATTGCTAATTTTCTTTTTCTTTTTATGTCCGTATGTGGATTGAGGAGGAGGATACCACCTGTGTTTAATTGAACAGAAGGTCCATGGAATGCCATGGATGAATCTATACTGTTTTAATAATAGTTCTTAGGATTTTAATTTTTGTTCTGTATTTTTGTATCCTATGTAATTTATTTTAATTTATGGCTGTATAATTATTTAATTTTAATTCTGTACATAGTTTGTAATAGCCCCAGTAGTGGGAATAGTAAAAAATTTAAATTTCTGCACTTTAAAATTAATTAGTAATTAGGTTTAATTGGATAAAAATTAATTAAAATTAATGGTGGCTTTAGTTAATTAAGGTTTTTATGTAATTAAATTAGGTTTTTTTAGAAATCATATGTGAATGTGTGTTTGATTTGATTTTGTTATGTTTTTTTATGTTTTTTGGCCCCCAAGCTCATGTTTAGGTCTAACCCACTAAACAAATAGGTTTAAAAAATGATTTAGGTTTTTTTAAATAATTAAAATCAACTTAGGCCCATTAGGTTAATTAGATTTTAGGCCCGCTTAATTAATTAAAATTGTTTAGACTTAGCTAAGCCCATTTAATTGCATTTCTTTTAAAATAAATAGACCTAGGCCCATATTTCATTTAAAATAAAACCAGATTAAGACTTAGGCCCACTAATTTAATTTCTTCTTTAAAATTGAATAGACTTAAGCCCATATCTTAGAAAGACAAAAAAATAGATTTAGGCTCGAAAATGTAGGCCCACTTTTATTCTATTTTCACTTGTAAATAAAATGTAGATTTAGCTAACTTATTTAATAAAATTAACATAGTTTAGACTTAGGGATGACATGATCTTGAGTGCATTTTTACTTGTAATTTTATTGACTTGTTGCCTTTTTGGGTAGATGGATGTTAATTAGGGTTTAATAAAATTGCATGTAATAAGAGGATGAAATAATTATTTATAAAATTATTCTAAATGAACATGAGACTAAGAGAAGTTAGTATTCCGTATCTAAAATCTCTTGGTTGTGGTGCTAATTTTCTTTTAGAGAATCGAGTACCACCAATCAAATTGTCCCAGTTATTACCCTAGGTGCTGACTCCTCATCTCCACGCCATGTCTTTGTGACAGTGGTTAGTGTGTTCTCTATGGCCCTGAGCCTAAATAGTGTTGCGATTGCTAAAATCTTAGACACGCACTAAACCCCGCGTCTACAGTACCAGTTAAGAAAGTTAGTCCCATTGAGCTTATCCTTCTCAAGATCGATCGTAGTGACATGGTAGATGTAGTGTTTGAAGTCATTTTCTATAACAAATATATGCAAAGTCCATTCAGTATTTTATTAAATATGTATGAGGCATAATTAAAAAATCCTACTAAATTTACTTAAATTAATAACCCTCTAAGTTAATTTTACAAATTTTAATGGGCCAAGATCCATATTTCACCATACTCTAAGTAAGCTTTGGCTCATCACCTAAAATATGGTTATTTAGGTAGACAACTCTTATCAATTACATCTCATGTAACTCTTGGATGGTATGGGATTTGACATCACATTTTATAGCTAAAAATCCCATCTAATGCTCTAGGTCCAAAACCATTTTAATAACCTAGTTAAGTCAAACCATATCAAACGTTTGGATAGCACCATTATCCAACTTGCCTTCCTCATATAAATTTATACACCCTGCTTTGGTAGGCCCATATATAATAATCTAAAGCTTGATAAGTGTTGAATTTATGGGAGGTATTATAATGACTTAATATTAAATGAGGGTTCATCTTTATTTAATCTTATTTAGTTATTGTTATGTTGTATTGCATGGCATCATATGACATCACATACATAAGAACTAAAATAAATGTGACATAGCATGGCCCAAATCTAAGTTGATCTTCATAAGCCAATATGAAGATCAAATGTCAAACCTAGGTAATATTACAATTACAAATTGAGCCTCCAACTTGAATCTCTATCTTTTACCATGGATCTCCTTCTTTGGTTCCCACCTTGGATCTCCATCCTGGGCCTCCAACTTGAATTGCACCATGAGTCTTGATTTACATAAATTTTCATAATTTATTCTACACTATTCTAATAAAATAAATACAACAAAATAAAAATGACTCACAAGTCGTATTTAAAATTACAACCCATAAAATTTAAATCCAATCACATTGGTCTAAGGGTCATGCTATGCACCATGCATAAAACAACAAACATGTATAACATAATAATCTATTTAGTTAGCAAATCCAATTATTATGTTAAAAAATAAAATAATGTTAAAAAATAAAATAATGTGACAATTCTTTTGGGGTTAAGGGGCAGCACCCCTGGCGGGGTCCAGGGGTAGTAGCCCAAGCGACGGTCTTGCTGGCCAGTCAACGGGTCTGATGGTAAACACTTTACCTTAGTTCTTCGGTGAATTGCCTTCCAAATTTCTGAACATTAATGAATTTTCATAATCAAATTACTATAAAATCAACTTGTTCAAAAATAAACAAAATGCTCAATTAAAACAACCACCATGAAACCCTAATTCAAGGAAGCAAATAACCAATTTTCATAATCAAATTACTAAATTAGCTGCTACCTAAAACAACATCACTTTCTGTAAATAGCTTACAGTCTAAAAAATTCTGTTCAAAATAAATCAAAAACAATTTTTAGTTTTTCATAAAAACATCTGTGCTAGTAGCTGATTTTTATCACAATCAAAATCATAATAAAAAGGGTAATAAACAGATCAATTCGTATACTTGTACAAATTTGACTTTGCCTGTGCATCAGGTCGTACGGCTGTGTACAAAATGCGCATGGCCTTGCTACCTGATTCACGTCGTATCACACACGGCTGTGCTACCTGCTAGCACAAATTATACTTAATTCGTTTTTCATGAAACAGCATCATGTATTCATAAAATCAAAAACTGCTTTTAGTTTAATCACATTAAACCATTATAAACATTAATCAAATTAATGTTTAATTCCATTTTCAAATTGATTACTAAGAATTGTCACAAAAAAAATCAAAAACCTTTTTTGATAATTTTGAAAACCTTTTTCAAAATGAATCATAAACCCTAACATATATCACATATACACATAATAAATTAATCAAATTACAAGTGGCTCTGATACCACTGTTCGTGATACAAACACAGTAGAAAATTAAAATTTTATCACGTTCCCAAACCTGGATCCATGTAATTCGACTACTTGATTAAATCTAGAGTTTCAAGAATCTCACCAAAATGGCAAGATTTTCTGGAAGGATGAGAGAAGGCTCACGCCGGTGACACCTTACCTCGAGCTTTTTACTTTGGTTGTTTAGATTAAGATGTCTCCAAAAGGATGCATCCTCTAAAGGTATCCACACGAACATCCCTTCACAAAATGAATTGGAGTGTGTGCTAGCAACTTTCTTAATTGTCTCACAAATCAAGAACAAAAGAAAAACTCTATGTTTGTTTTCTTGAAAAAGAGAAAACCATTTTTGGAGGCAGGGAAAAACAAAATTGTATTAAACCCTAGAGAATATAACATATTTATAGACTCCAAATTAGGGTTTCACCTACCAATGACCTTTTTGGTAATTTCCCATTATATTCTGATTTTTTAAAAAAAATAAATCAGAAATAATATCTTATTTATTTATCTAAAATAAAATTTATCTTAAATAAATAAACAAATAAATAAATAAATAAAACACTTTAATTATTTATTTCCATAAAGTTTATTTTGGGCTTATTAAACCCATAATCGTTTTGGGCTTGTTCTAAGTGTGTGACCCCGTAGGTTCACATAACATTGGCAGTGGGCCTAAATCTCTATTTAGGCTTACAAGTCATAAGTGGCCTCTAGCAAGACATTATAGCTACCCAAGTCATGTGAAGTCAATAATCTAACATAACCTAATTACAGTGAATTTTATCATCCCTTTATCACATTATATCTTAATTGAACATAAGGCATAGAATGTCATCCTTATATAGTTCAATATTATGACTTGATTCCGAGTAGATTATGATAACTTTTTATCAATTCATTTTAGCATGGCCATGCATTTTCCTTCAGTCTATCTCATCAAGGGGCCCATAGATATCTTTCTCATATTAATGAGGGATAAGTTCCTTCTAAATCACTCACATTCCTCACATAATTAATTTCATATCCAATAACATCCTATCTAATCGTCCGGTTAAAGACAATGTTAGAATGTGTCAAAACATAAAATAGTTATATAGAAATCCATGATGATTTCAAGGTCAAAGGACCGAAATAAAATTACTGTGATAAGCAATACTTATGACAATATTCTATACAGTATTCTCATAGTGGGTCAATCTAGTACATGATCTCTCATCATGTACCTATGAGTTGACTTAATATCTCATATTCATGATTAGTAAAACATAACCATCAATCAACATCATACTAGCCTTAATACTTTAACATTAAGTGGCTAGGGATAATTAGAATAGAACTCTTATTTTAATCTAAGGGTTTTACGATCAAGTCACATACTTGATGGCCTTAGTAAGAATTAACCATTCATATAATTATCATAAAATCAAATGATAATGAAATACCTCTTTATTAATAAAATAAGAAAGTCAATGCATAATCAAATGATTGACCTAGTGCATATCACTAACAGTCATGACAAAGGTAATGATAGTCATCATGAAACTTTATGTCCAAAAATTTAAATGCATCAAAAACAAATTGCAAACAAATTATAACTAGTGATTAGATTATCATAATTATGAACATCATCTCACTAAATATAATGTTAAATAAAACATGAATTTATTTTGAAAAAGAGACTCTTCACTGCTAATAATAGTAGTATATTGATTATGATTTAAATTCAAAAATTTTAAAAGTACAACTTTGAACTTGGATTGAGCCTCTTCAAATGCTATGGGACTAATTCAATATTGCATTATAATTAACTAAGGTTTAAGAATGTATCAAATTAAGTACTCAAGGTTCAAAAAATTAATTATAATCCCATAATTAAGCATATATCATAATGTATTGCCATCCAACATGCCAATTTCTCTTTTGATGAAGTTCATTCATTCTTCACAAATTTTTAGTAAATATGTCCATAAATTGGTTTGATATATCAATAAATTCCAATACAACAACACCTTTTTTCACATGATCATGCTAGAAATGATGCCTAATGTCAATATGCTTACTCCTAGAATGTTGAATTGGGTTTGTTGACAAGTTTATTGTACTTGTATTATCACATTTATATGGAATGTGATCAAGAACCAATTCAAAGTTAGTGAGTTATTATTTAATCCATAACACTTTTTCACAATAATAACCTGTGGTAATATATTCCACTTCAGCAGTGGACAATGCAATCAAATTTTATTTCTTACTAAACTAATAATCCTAGAAATTGACAATTATCGAAGGTACTTTTCTTATCTAAGATATTATCGGCATAGTCCGTATTCAAATAGGAAACAAGATCAAATGATGAATTTCTAGGATACCAAAGTCCTAAATGAGATGTGCTAATAAGATATTTTAAAATTCTTTTAACCACATTCAAATGAGACTCTTTAGGATAAGATTAAAAACAAGCACATATACACACGACAAACATAATATCGGGCCTACTTGTGGTAAAATAAAGAAGACTACCAATCATACCTCTGTATTTCTTTTTAATAATGCTCTTACCATTCTTATCTTTGTCAAGCTTGATGGTGGTGCACATAGGAGTCTTACTTGCCTTAACTCCATTTATTCCAATTCTCTTGAGCAAGTCATTGGTGTACTTTACTTCATTGATGAAGATTCCACTTGTGCATTATTATTTTTTTGCAATCTCAGGAAGAATTTAGATTTTCCCATCTTGTTCATTTTAAATTCGCTCTTTATGCACTTGGGGAACTCTTCATATAAAAGCTCATTAGTAGCACCAAATATAATATCGTCCATATATATTTACATAATGAGAATGTCATCTTTATGCTTTTTTATGAAAAGTACAGTGTTAACTTTGCCTTTGGAAAAACCATATTTCAAAAGAAATGAAGTTAATCTTTCATACTAAGCTCTAGGAGTTTGTTTGAAACCATATAATGCTTTTGACAATTTAAAGACATGATTAGGAAAGTCATGTTCCTCAAAACCCGAAGGTTTTTGAACATAGACTTCTTCCTCAATAAAACCATTTAAAAATGCACTCTTTACATCCATTTGGAAAAGCTTAAAATTCATGTATAGTGCATATGCAAGCAACATCCTAATTGATTATAATCTAGCAACTTCTAATCTAGTAATTGGAGTAAATGTTTCATCATAGTCTATATCCTCTTCTTGATTGTAGCCTTTAGCCACTAACCTAGCCTTATTCCTAGTAATTACACCTAACTCATTAAGTTTGTTCTTAAAAACCCACTTGGAGCCAATTATAAGATAATTTTTAGGTCTAAATGTTAGTGATATGCACTAAGTCAATTATGTATAACCATATTTTAACTTTATCATTTTATTAATAAAGAGATATTTTTATTATAATTTTCTATTATGATAATTACTTGAATAGTCAATTAGTCCGAAGGTAATTAAGTATGTGACTTGATAGTAAAATCCTTACATTAAATATGAATTCTATTCAAATTATCCTTAGTCATAATAATGTATTAAGGCTAGTACGGTGTTGACTAATGATTATGTTTTACTAATCATGAATATTAGATATTAAGTCAACTCATATGTACTTATTTGAGAAATAATGTACTATCTTAACCTATTATGAGAATACTACATAGGTAATTGTCATAAGTAATTCTTATCACAGTAATATTGATTTAGTCCTCTTACCTTAAAATCACCATGGATTTTTACATAAATATTTTGTATTTTGACATAATCTAACATTGTTTTTAGTTGGATAATAAAATAGACTGTTGTTGGATATCAAATGAGTTATGTGAGGAATGTAAGTGATTGACAAGGAATTTGTCCCTCATTTAATCTGAGTAAGATATCTATAGGTCCCTTGATAAAATAGACTGAGGAAAATGCATGGCCATGCTAAAGTGAATTAATAAAGAGTTATCATTCTCAATCTACTTGGAATTAAGAAATAATATGATTAAATTGTATAAAGATGACAAAAACTATGCCTTATATTCAATCAAGATATCATGTGACAAAAGGACTATAATATTCATTGTAAATTAGGTTATGTCGGATTATCAGCCTCCACATGACTTGGGTAGTCATAATGTCTTTCTAGAGGCCACTTATGACTTGTAGGCCTAAAGGGATTTCAAGCCCACTACTGACATCTTGTGAACCTACAAGGTCACACATTTAGAACAAGCCCAAAATGAATATGGGTTTACCAAGCCCAATAAAGCTCAATGGAAATGAATAAATATATTCATGTGTGTGTTTGTGTATATATACATATATATAAGGTAATGTTATCTTAAATAAATAGGAAACTATTTCTTATTTAGTATTTGAATAAAATCATAATTGGAATAAGTAGAATATACCAAAAACATTTTAGTAAGTGAGAAATTACCAAAATTCATTTTGATAAATGAAACCTTAATTAAGAGGTATATAAATATGACATATTCTCTAGGGTTTCACACCCATATCATTCTGCCATCAAAATTCATTTTCTCTCCTCTTAGAAAACTAAACACAAAGTTCTTTAGTTATGAGACAATCAAGAAAAATGGTTCTAGCACATATTCATTTTGATTCAAGGGCTATTTTTATGGATACTTATAGAGGGCATATTCATTTGGAGATGTCTAAGTCCGACCAAGAAAACTAAAAGCTCGAGGTAGGGTGTGACCAAAGTGAACCCCATATTGTCCTTCCATTATTCTTACCCATCCTTTGCATCTGTGATAAGGTTTTTGGAAACCCTAAATCAATCAATCAATTGAATTACATGGATCTTGGTTCAAGTTTATGATTAAATTTTTTATATTTTTGTTGCATTTTGAATCACATAACCCAACACTAAGGACTAATGTCCACACTTTGTTTCTATTAAATTAATTGAGTTCCTCTTATATAGCAACAACCCAACTTTCATCATTTAAGGCTTATCAATATTCCTTATCTTAATTTGAGAGATAAAGGCAAGACTATTTAAATGTTTGAAAGAATATCTAGTAGTTCCCCTTTTGATGGCTCAATAATGATTAAGTTAGGGTGGTCTTTCTTAAAGTGCCATTCTTTAGGTAAGTCTTCATAAGCAATTAAAGTTTTGGGGGGCCACTTGTTCCTCTACAACTTCTTCCTTTTAAGCATCCACCATATTTTAAGAACTATCAATTAAAGGGGAAACATATTGATTATTCTCCAATGCTCCTTATTGTTGATTTAGCTCTTTAAGGACAACTACACCATCATTATCAACAACAATAACCTTTCTTAGCTAAAATGGATTAGTCTCATAAAACATAATGTGCATGGAATCTTCTACCATTAAGATTCTTTTATTAAAGACCCTATATAACTTACTAGAAGTTGCATAGCCAAGGAAAATTATATAGGAATCAGTTATTCTACCTAGATGTTAGGAACATATGTGTTTAGCATAAACCTAAGTAGAGAAAATTTTAAAAATTTTACTCAACATAACTCTTCATCACATAAAGAATTTGAATCCCAAGGATCCAATTTGCATTTAAACACATAGTTAAATATCAAAATAATATGTAAATAATAACCTAGGAATTCTAAGTTTGAGAATACTTACAAACTCCTTAGCTTTAGATGTCTTTGCTTTAACTCTTGAATTAAAAGCTTATCCTCCTAAGTGTTAGGCCTCTAGCTTGAAACACCAAAGCTTTGCCAACTACCTTCTTACCTTTATTGAGCTTAATAGCAAGGACCCTCTTAAGTGACCCTTGTAAACTTGCACTAACTTAGTTCACTTATAAGAACTTAGAGTTTATTTTGTGTATATGTTGCTTTTCCTTTTGGTATATTTTCTTACCAAAATCTCTACACACTTTCTCAAAGCAAAAACTTACATTAATTTCTTAATACAATTGCTCATTCACATGTATCTATCTATCTTAGAACTCTTATAAGGATATGTATATAGAGAAAGTGAGTTGTTATAGACATGCACAAATTAAACATCACTTGTACCACATCATTAGTAAAACACTTTGCATGTCACCTTGCATACACCTTTGACATGGTTAGTGAACAAATTGTGCAAGTAACTTACTACATCATTACCTTGCCACCTTGACATAGTAATGTATAAAGAAATGTGTAGAAAATACAACTCATGTATTATATCTACATCCATTCTTATACTTATTCAAAGTCAAAAATTTACACATAATTACCAATTAAATAATTTAATAACATATGAGATATACTTATACTTATTCAAAGTCAACAATTTTACACATAATTACCAACAATTTACCATATGAGATATTAATAACTTAATATCTCTTATTAAATCTAATAATTTAATTAATAACATATATTATTATTATTTTAATTATTAATAATTTAATATCTCATATTAAATTTAATAATTTAATTGTAACATATATTATTATTAATTTAATATTTTAATTAATATCTTATATTAATTAAATATAAATAAATAATAAAACTCTTATTGGAATTAGATTTCAAGATATACTAGAATCATTGCTTAAATCATAAATCCAATTTCAATAATCTTAATTAATTGATTAAACTCTTTAGTTAATAATTAGATTAATAGAAATGGTGATTTAGCAAAACTCTTTTAAGTGTGACATACTAGGTTTATGTCTAATTGGCAATGAGAATACAATATCAATAATTGATATTATTTAAAACTCTTTCAAGTATAAATGCAAAAATCTCAATTATGCACATTTAGTTCTCATAAAATGTGAGTGACCCCCAACATCGATATCACAACTACCCAATTAGATATAAATGAATATATTGATTCACATGAACATAATGATCATAATTACTGTGCACTAAAATCCGTTCATTAGAAGATCCTTATATAGCCTAGAGTCAAGGTTTAATCAAACTCTAATAGCTTCATCATATGACCTCATCTCAAGTATTGATTCTTGATAAAACATAACTAATACTAGAAACACTTTCTAGCACTAAAAATCTTTTTTACTGTGTTATGTTTGTCCTGGCCAGGAACTTATTAATCAAGAATAAACTTAGATAGTATATGATCTATCCCGATTCACTTTAGGCAATGAATCCCATCTTGGTTTAATAATCATCCGTACATTTAACTAACTAGAGCCACTACATGCTATATACCCATATATTAATAACACAAGTATGTAAGCGGTAACAAACTTTAACCACTCAAATGTGGATGATCATATCACCTCAGGTTAAAGGGACTTGGATTGTGATTATTGATTATAAGTGTCCTTGCAACCATAAATCTAATGTCACTGTTCAATCCACACATCATATGAGTGGCCATATGTCTATTCTAATATCTCATATCCAGTAGTATGAGACTCACTACCTCCTACTATTAGAATCACATACTAATAAAAAGAAAATAGACAGAGGTGATAGTCTAAGTAATATTACCCAAATATCAATTATTCGACTATGAACAATTTATAGCATATGTACTAAATAAATTTGTAACTCATATTATTAACTCTTGATAATAAATTTACGTAATATATTGCTAAACGGTAAATACTCAAATAAACAAACTCTTTATTTAAATGAGTATTTTATTATCATAGGAATAATTTACAATATTATTATTTATTATAAGAATGACACTAGGGCATATCTATTCTAACAGATTCCCGTATCAATTTTGACATTAAATTTGCCAAGGTTATCCTTAGTATTTAATATATAACACTTGCAACCAAGTACCCTTAGAGATGAAATCTTAGACTTTCTTTTATTCTAAAGCTCACAGGGAGTTTTATTTAAAATAGGTCTAATGAAAACTCCATTGGAAAGAAAACATGTGATATTGATGGCTTCGACCAAAAAGTATTTAGGTAAATTGTACTCATTGAGCATAATCCTTGCCATCTTAATTAAAAGCCTAATTTTCCTTCCAATAAACCCATTTTGTTGAGGTGTTCTAGGAGAAGAAAAATTATGAGATATTCCCATTTCATTGAAAAAGTTTTTGAAATAACAATTTTTAAATTCTTTTCCATAATCACTTCTCAAGGAAGAAATTTTAAAACCCTTTTCATTTTAAATTCATTTTGCAAGAATTTTAAAAGCTTCAAAGCTATCATCCTTATGAGCAAGAAAGAGCACCTAAGTGAATCTGGTGTAGTCATTGACAATGACATATGCATAGTGCTTACCATTTAGGCTACCAACTCAATAAGGTCCAAATAAATCCATATGCAACAATTGAAGATGTCTAGTAGAAGTTACCTTATTTTTAGTTATAAGTGCACTTTTCAATTGCTTAGCCATTTGATAAGCTCCATATACTTTGTCCTTTTCGAATTTCACTTTAGGTAGGCCAATGACATGATCACCCTTGCTTAGATCTCCAATAAGCTCCATGCTAGCATGACCAAGTCCTCTATGCCACATCCAAATTCTTCCTTAATGGCAATAAAGTACTCAACACCTTAGTTACTCAAAGAGCTTAAATCAATAGTATAAACATTGTTGACTCTTTCACCATTGAAAATGACTTTATTCTCTTCCATATGAGTTATAAAGCATTTTTTTGGTTTAAAGGTCATTCCATTACCTATTTCACATAATTAGTTAACATTAAGTAGGTTATGCTTTAAACCATTAAAAAAAGAGAACATCTTCAATATAAGTAGTGTCTTTCCTACCAACTCAATCAATGTCAATAATCTTACTATTGGCATTGTCACCAAATGTAACTTTACCTCCCTTCTTTATTTCCAAATGAGTGAAGAGCTTAGCCTTCATGGTCATATTCCTTAAACATCCACTATCTAGATACCTCTTTTTTTTTTGCATGCTATGTATTCTAAGCATACCTATAGGAAATAGCTCATCTCACTTTAGGTTCCAAATATATTTAAGTCTTTGGGGGTTAACATTAAAAGATTCATCATTTGAGCTGCCTAAATGAATCTTTCTAATATAACATCTATAATATTTGTGCCCCATCACACCATAATAATGACATATAATATTTGGTACATACTTTTTCATTTTGAAACTACAAAAACCATGAGAATGGGCATGATTGAATTTCCTAGGCTTAGGTCCTCTTGAGCTTTTATCTCTACATTTGTTAGTCTTATTACCATTTGAATTTTTAGGTATATTGGTTTTAAGACTAGGGTTTTTTATAAACCTTAGTAATTATAGTACTTAGGCTTACACATTTTAAAGTACTAGCATAAGTATTTTCAAAACCAATTCCACCTTTAGATTTTAAAGGAGTGAAAGTCATAGAAATCTTGCCATCAAGAATTTCCATTCCTTTGTTAAATCTAAAAATGGACTCCTTAAGATTGCCATTTTGTTTTTCTAAAAGTACATTTTATTCAATAAGTTTTTCATTTTCATTAGAAATCTCAATTTTCTTAGAATTATAATAATTCATTGAATTGGTTAACTTTTTATTAGTGGATCTTGACTTCTTAAGTTCTTCTAGAGTTTTTACCATTTCTTTGAGTGAATTAATTCTAGATAAGTATTTATCATATTTATGTATTAATTTTTCATAAAAAAGTAACATTTCATCATTAAATTTAAAGTCTAAAGTTACTTCATCATTTGAAGGTTCCTCTAATGCCATAAAGTAAAGATTGGCAACTTCCTCATCAATTTCATTATCACTAGACTCACTAGAATCATCCTAAGTTGCTTTAATTGTTTATTTCTTTTTCTTATTAAACTTCTTATCCTTTTTAAAGGTTTTCTTTAACTTTGGGCATTCAAATTTAATATAACCCTATTTTTTGCATCCATAGCAAATAACTTGATCCTTGTTACTTGAGTCTTACTTTTTGAATCCTCTTCTCTTCTTCATTATGAGATTTCTATTTTTTTTCTTAAAATCATAACATACTCATCATCATCATCTTCATTTGAGTCACTATCACTAGTGTCTCTACTTGCTTTAAGAGCAATCCTTTTATCCTTCTTGGGCTTCTCTTCCTCAACTACTTGATTCATTTTGATTTCATGGGCAAGAAGTTTTCTAAGAATTTCATCTATAGGTAGAGTAGAAAGATCTTTTTCTTCTTCAATTAAAGTAATCTTGGATTCGCAAATATTTTGAGGCAAATTCATAAGGATTTTGTTGTTGACATCTTTATTTAAGAATTTTTTACCAAGCTTCCTCATAGAATTGATGAGAGTAATGAGTCTACCATACATCTCACTAATTTTTTCATTGGGCTTCATGTCAAACAATTTTTATAATCTTCCAAGAATTTGTAATTTCTTAATTTTAACATGATTAGTTCCTTTATGCTTGTTCTTTAGACATTCCCAAATTTCCTTAGCCAACCTTAAATGGTCTATTTCATTGTACTCTTCCTTACTTAAACCACCATAGACAATGGTAATTGCTTTTCTATTTCTTAAGTTGTCTTTAGAGTGTTCATCATTCCATTCCTTTTCTAGGAATGATCACCTTATTGCCTTCATTATTTTTCTTTATTAGAGGACTCCAACCTTCTTCAATAATATCCCATAAATTGACCCTTTAAATATCCAAGAACATCTCCATTTTATTTCTCTAGTATGCATAATCAGTACCATAAAAAATGGAGGTCTTATGTAGCTAGGACCATGACCATTAAGGGCGTCAACAACTTGACTTATGGAGGCCATAATCTTCTCTAAGATGATTAAATCTTCAAGAGTGGAGACCAAAGCCTTGATATCAAATGTAATTCCATAATTGCAAAGAGCAGGGCTGAATTAGCTTTTTAAGCTAGATAAGTAATATTTTATTTTTAACAAAAAATAAGCTAAAAATAGAATTAGAGGATAATAGAATGAGGAGGATGAGTTAGAAAATTAAGGAATTTATAGAGGTTTTCCCCTTAAAGCCTACATCCTCTCCTTTACCACTTATTGAGAATTTTAATCCATTAACAATCTACTTCAATGTGTAGATTAAACCCTTACAAGCTTAAACTAAGCCAGTCAGGTGTTTTTACAAGTTTTACACTCAAACCTAAGTATTTCGCAAGGCTCACTCTCTACCCCAAATGCTAAGAATAATTCTATTATCTTACAAGTATTTAAAACTCTAACCCAACTCACTCAATCTTACTATTGAACTATTGACTAAAGGAAATAAACACTCACCAACCCACACTCAAGAACACTCTTGAGATAGAAAGAAATTATAAGAATTAAATATTAAGAACTTAGGTGGTTGAACAATTAATTGAAGATTAAATGCTCAAAGATTACTCTAAGTATTTTTACTCAACTTGATTCACTTCCTCCAGCTGAATTCTCAATAGTATTTATATTCTCATAGAGGAAAAGAGTTATTAGAGGTGCATTTAATGCAAATAGAGTCATTCAACCACCAAAATAAAAGTGCTTTGCAACATTATCATTACTCCTTATCAACTTATCATTGATCATGACAATTGAGGCATTAAGATAAAAATTCAAATTCATGCACTTTCTTAAGTTATGACATTTATGTCATTAGTAGTAATAATATACGAGACAGTAGTGGTGGTTGTCATTGCTCATGAAAACTCTGTCACCACTCATGATAGGTGTGTTATAACTTCACTTGGTTATGATGCTAGTGGTGACACTGGTCATGACTAGCTTCAAGATCTTTTTAAAATTTGTAATTTGGAACTACATAATTTTTCTTAAATTTTTTTTAGTTATTAGAATTTGCTTGTGACCATATGTAATGAAGATTCCCATCATATTCGACCATTTTGGACTTTAGATTTTGATAAAAAATTTGATCTTTAATTTTGTCCCTTGTCTCCAATAATGATGAGTTCATCACCACTTATGACAGAGCTATACACATGGAAAATTAAAAAATTAACTTTTTTTTTGCTTGACTTGTGTAGTTATGATGATGATGAATTTATCATAACTTGAGTCTGGACTTGAATTTAGCAAATTTAATTAACCTTAATATGAACACTTAAGCACAGAGATTAAATATAATTTTACTTAATTAATTGTGACCATAAAAAATGGTTGTTTTACCCCTTAAGGTTCAAGAAAACCTTTTTTTTTTTTGGATTTTTCAAGGGTTTTTTGACAATTAGGTTCGGTTTAATGGTTTAGGGATTGTGACTCTATAAGCACACTATGGATAGTCTTTCGTAAGGTTATCCTCTGTCTAGTTAACAAAAAACCCTCAATATTATACCTTTTGGAGGACCACTGAAATTTAGGTTATTAACAGATGATCATTGTTGATATCTAAATTTTATGGTTTCTTTAAAAATTTGATGATAAAGTATTCTTGTCAGGAAAATAGCATGGAATTTCTTCAAAAGTTCTCTCAAGCATACTTAAATCAAGAAGAAACCTGAAAGAAACCTAAAAGATACAAAAAATATAAATATATAACAAAAAGCAACCAAACTATCAAAAGAGTTGAGTTGGACCCAAAAAAGGACCAAAAGTATGGGAAAAGGCCATGTGGACGATCATGAGCTCGGGTTGATGACCCATGAGTTTAAGGTTTTAACCCAAGCCCATGGGTTAAAATGACCACATTACCCTATATGGCTCAGGGAACCCACACTTGTGGGTTTTATACCCAAAAGCATGGGTCTAGGACTTAAACTTGTGGATCCCTAAACCGGATTGATAAAAACTCAAATTTTCCTCTTTTAGAATAGGGGATGGCACATTTCCTAAGGCCGACAACTCTAGAGAGAGAAAGTTACTATTTTGGATGAATTTTTTCCTCTTCTTATTACACTTAAAGCACTTAAAAAACCCATTTACACTAAACACTCAACCAAAATCATTTTTCTTTTCTTCTTGTCTTGGGATTTAAACTATCAAATCCAAACCAAGCTCCTTCTTAGTCAAAGCATGCATCAAGGGTAATCATCTGATCCCTCTGAAGATCTCCCAATCATTTTTAATTAAAAAATAATATTTTTATCATCTTATTTCTATCATTTTTATCATTTTTTGCATTTTTATTCACTTTATTGTAAATATTTATTATTGTGATAAATTTGTGATTTTTTTGGTGATTTGAAGTTTGAGAATAAGATATATAGAAGGTGTGGTAGTTTGGGTGAAATCCGAGAGTGTTTGCATTCATTTTGCATTTTTCCATTATTTTTGCATCATTTTTCCATTTTTCCTACATTAAAAATGGGTATTTTAATGTAAAGTTAACAATTTTATTATTTTTTTGCATCATTTTAATTTTAATTTTTATTTCTGTAAATTTTATTTATTTTATTAAAATTTCTGCAATTTTTCTCATTTTTCCATATTTTTCTCATTTTTCTTCTATTAATGTCATTCTTAGTAAATTCAGCATTTTATCATGAAGTTCATGTTTTTATGGTAGAAATGTCAACTTTATCATTTTTATTTATTTATTTCTATCATTTTGATTTGTTTATATTATTGCTTTAATTTTTATTATTTTTTCTTATTTTTGTTCCATTTATGCCATTTACGGCAAAGTTGACATTTTTATCATAAACTTTTTATTTTTATAAATGAAATGTCAACTTTATCATTTTTATTTCTTTATTTCTGCCATCTTAATTTATTTATATTATTGCTCTAATTTTTATTATTTTTCTTTTATTTTTCCTTATTTTTGCTCTATTTATGCCATTTGTGGCAAAGTTAGTATTTATATCATAAAGTTTATATTTTTATAGTAGAAATGTCAACTTTATTATGTTTTATTTATTTATTTTTGCCATTTTAATTTATTTGTATTTTTTCAATAATTTTTATTATTTTTCTTGTATCTTTCCTTATTTTTGCTCTATTTATGCCTTTTATGGCAAGTTTGGCGCTTCTTATCATAAAGTTCATGTTTTTATGGTAAAAATGTTAACTTTATCATTATTTATTTATTTATTTGTTTATGTATGTTCATTTATTTTATTAATATTTCAGTATTCCTATAATTGTTAATGTCCTTTTCCCCCTTTTTTTTATTGATTTTTCACCATTTATGATCAACTTATTATTTTTATCAAAAAGTTCACATTTTTATGGTGAAAATAATAATTTTATCATCTTTATAATTATGTTCTGCATTTTTATTCATTTTTCTATATTTTTATTTTCATTATTTTTATCATTTTTGTTGCATTTCCATCAATTTTATTGTATTTATGCTTTTTGTTGATAAATTGGTCTTTTTTTTTTATCATGAACTTAATGTTTTTATGGTAAAAATGATATTTTTATCACTTTTATTATCTAAATCTGCACTTTATTACTTTTATTCATATTTTTACTATTTCTATTATTTTTTCTATTCTTTTTAGCTCTTTGGTTGATTAATTTGTCATTTTTATCATAAAGTTAATATTTTTGTGGTGGAAATGACATTTTTATCACTTTTATTATTTTAATTCTGCATTTTGAATATTTTTGTTATTTTCATATCTTTTTCTTGATAAATTTACTATTTTTATTATAAAGTTGATATTTTTATGGTGAAAATAGTACTTTTATCATTTTAATGATCATTTCATGCTTTATCTATTTTTTGTTAATTTTACTTCTTATTAAAAATGGTAATTTCATACCAAAATACCCAAATTTTAAATTCTTGCATCATGCATATCCATTAGCATTCTTCTTGGTTTATTTGTTTTATTTTATTTTATTTTAGTTATAGATATATAATTGCTTTAAATGTGATGTGTGCTTGTATGTGTATGAAAGCTAACCTCTATTTTGCAAGTTTATTATAATAATATTTTTATTTCCTTTTTATTATTTTAATGTAATTAATAGAATAAGCTCTTTTTTGAAGGCTATGTAATCCTTAATCTCAATTCCCTCTTTTATTTTTATTTTGGATGTATTTATTATAATAGACTCTTTTATTGGGTTGTAATCCTTAATCCCATTCCCTATTTTATTTTGCTCATTTGCTTGTTTATTTCAATTAGTCCTTGCATGCTTTTGTGCTAGAAATCTTACTTGCCTACATGATTACTTGCTTGATTGGTGGATATTTATTTATTTATTTATTATGTTGTGAATGTTCGTCAATCCTACAATCCCGCGCTTTATTTTCAATTTAAATAGACTAATAATCAAATATGGTAAAATGCATCATTAAACCAAAACTAGGGTGAAGGATAAAATAATTAATTAATGTAGAAAGAGAAATAGGATAAGTAACTTCTACCCCTTAAACGTAGATTCTATGGTTAGGAAAGTGAGTTCTTAATTCACTTTCTCTCAATTCAAGTTGGGCGGCGACTCTAATTTATAAAGCCTATTCAGGCAGACCCTCCCAACAATAATAATAAATGGAAAATGATAAATGGTTGCCATTAGCCTATGTGCCCCAATTCTATAAATGCACTGATCTTGTTATTTCTTCCTTTGCCGAGGAGAAATGATGCATGTATACATATGCCCCTATAGGTTTTTGGTGACTCCACTAGGGATAATCTCTAGTTTGAAGGGTATAAATGAAAGACTGTTTCCTATTATACATAACTTATTTACTTACCTTACAACAGTATAAATGCATTTCACTACACTCACCATGTGCATCTTTGGTCTGTAAACCCTCAATAATGCTAAATGACATTGCCACCATGATTCTATTTAGGTCATGAGGTGATGAAGATAGGCATTATCACCTTTAGTCTTTACTCGATCATGAAAAGCTATAGGGCTTAAAGTGATATGACCTGGCTCCCAAGTCTAAAATAGGGTATAGTTTTTTTCAAGTAGGTAAAAGAATGCTAGACTCTCTTACCAAAGTTTATAACACTAGTCAAATGGGGGCCTTCTCATTAAAGAAGCCCAAGCTATAAGCTCGATGTAGCTCATATAAATAAACCAGTAGAAATCTCCTTTAGGATCCTACCTAGCTCTTGCATGCTATCCTTAACTTGATGTTGTCCATTCAACCTGATATTCATAAATGACATGACATTTCTAGTGTTTGCCACCATTTTTTATCATTATGTCAGTCTTAATAGACTGTCCATGCTTAGGCTCATATGATTCTTATTTACCTTATTTAAGCCTGATGCATAAGGAATGATAAGAATTATACACCTCAATTTAGATAGTTCGTAAAGGCCAACAAATAGTGACAACTTTTTATGATGGAACCTATGGAGGTTGTCCATTTGTCCTTATTAGATCAAGAGGATAAATTAAGAATTTAACTAGATTATGAACACTCATAATGAAAGAATCAAATTATAAACTATCAAGAAAAATTCTCATATTCCCTAGTAACCATACTGAAGTCGATAAAAGGGGCATGAACTTAGGTCCTTTATACTGACTATAGTTCTTGTGCTTGCAAGTGCACATGAACTATAGGCATCACTTGTGACCCGATGATTGGGTTCCTTATTAACAATGTATGTTTACCTTGAGTACATTTGAGTATTGCTCCATATTTTATCTTTTGAGTATGATCATCATGAATTGAAATAGCCTAGTTTGAGAGCGAAACTATAGTCTCCCAATGGCCTTGATTCAAAAACCCACCTACAATAGAATTCTCTACCATGTAGAGTGATAAGGTTGGAAAAAGTGACTATTTGTGTTTAGTTTGTTCATTTTATAGGTTTTCTAGACTAACCTCATTTGTTATTTTATTTTCCTTTCTTTTCCTTTTTCATGCATACATACATACATCTAGAATGACAATTCACCATAAGGTAACCCATGATTTTCATACAGCCATCTCACATTATCACTTCAGTAGAGTTATAATCATCACACCATGTATACATGCTAACATATTTATCTTATAAAACATGACATGTCAAGCATGCATGCATCATCCCTTTTCCATCCTAACCACCATGTTTATGTAAAAAGATAATAAGCTCCAAAAAAGTTAGCAATAGTTAAGCATCATAATAACTTAACAGTTTATGAATCAAAGCATCAGTGACATACTTAAAGAGCATGTGAAATAATTTATGGCTAATGGTAGTTTAATTGACATCCTCTGAATTGAAATCAAGACTATCTTTAACATTGAAGTAAAAAACACTTATGAACAAGCTCCAAATGCCATAGATAAGGTAATTCTCTTACAAGGCAATGGCAAAAGGGCATATGGATCTCCTAATTTTGAGATGAATAAAAAGAAAGAATATATGAGCATAATTAGGAATATTAAAGGTGATCGTGAATTTTCTAAAGAGAGACTTTGCTCGCCCTTTCCCAAGTTAACTAGTGAAACTATGTTTGAATTAGCAATGGGGATCCAAGAGTGAACCTACAGGATCACTCAGTCTGAGGCTCAAATGAAGTGTAAGATCACCTAGGTTAAAGTCCTAGTGAAGGAAAATATTGATACCCTGATCAAAGGCTTTAATCAACTCTTTGTACTTATGAATGAACTCTTACAAGGTCACCCTAAGTGGCCCTATTGCTTCAAGATTGATAACCAGAGTATAGAGGGTTATGATCCATTGCATCTCAAGTTCCTTACTCAAAAATTTATCAGGTAGTATGAGTGTAAATACATAGCTGGATGTCATGAGGCATGACTTAGAAACCACAAAGTAGAGAAATGGTAAGAGCTTCTCAAACTACATCACCAAGTGGAGAGGGAAAGTTATTATAATAAGATATCGATCTTTGAAAAAGGAATACGTAGAGATGGTAATCAAAGGAGCACAACCTTATTTCCACAAGCAAGCACTATTTATCAATTATCCTACCTTTAAAGTGCTTCACTAAGTTTGCACTTACATTAATGATGAAGAAGCTTCTTAACCTAAAAATCCCTATCGAAAACCAACTTAGCTTGACTAAAACAGTCACTAGCCTGGAACACTCCTAAATGAGAAAGCCTTAAGAAAATGAACATATTCAAAGCTTGACTAAACCCTCTCTAAAATCTTCCAATCATTTTAATAAAGAAACCTTTTGAAAACTCTTGAACCAAAAGTTTTACCCAATCCTCTACTAACACATATCAACCTCAACCTCTACTATCGCTTCTACCAAATTCCAGGCCACATAACTGATGGCTGCTACATGTTAAAAGGTCGAATCCAAGACCTTATAGACTCTGTAAAGATCAAAGACCCTAAGAAGAAGCCTAATGTTAAAACCAACCCTCTACCTAACTATCGAAACATGCCACTACTAACATCGTATGCCATCTCCTTAGGGTTACCTAAATCCTTTACTAAGAGCTCTATTTAGGACATTTTAGATAATAAGATAGAGAAACTTAAAAGGAAAGAAAGAGAACTGCTGGCAATACTACAAGTAGGCTTTATGGGTTTAATTCATGGCCTAAGTGGTGATAAAATGAATCCTTTTATCGATGAGTATGTGTTTGAGTCTGAGGATAAAAATTAGGAAGAACTAGAAAAGAAGAGGAGTTCAGGACCAGTTAGAGCAACACTCTAACAATTTTGACTTTAAGTCAAAGTTGCTACTATACCGATGTCGTAACTCTCATCGAGTCCAACATAAAAGACATCCTATTTGATGATGTGTCTGATGGTATTTATATTGCTAGTTCATTTAAGTCTTTTGATATACCAAACTCTAAGAATGATGCAATTAAATCTAATTTTTCTTTTTAATGTGAAGCATATCCTAATAATGATGTGCATTTTATCAAATCTTGCATAGCATCTTTGGCATTCAGTTCATTAACATTGAACCATTTAACATGGGCATGTTCATGAAATCTCACACATTGTATACTTCAAAAGATGTTACCTTTGGGGAAAATAAAAGTGAATAAAGTAAATAATAATAATAATAAAATGATGATGATACTAAGAACAAGGGTACCTTCATTTTAAAGTATACGATGTGCATATATGCCTTTTGTAAATGGCATTCAGTGCAAATAGGAAGCAATTGTCAAAAATCGCACATGTAAAGAGGCAAATGTTTGAATAAATAACTATCGCATATAAAGGCAAAACTTGCATTTTAGATTTGATATTCTTTTTTCTACCAAGCAAAGAAGTAGAAGTAGAGAACAGATAAAATCAAGAAATATCAAAGGCACCATCAAAGTAGTACATCGATAAAAGTACATCCTAAAAATCCAAAAATTATCATCAGTATAGTTAGAGAGTAAGGAGGAATCAAGACTCATCCGCATCCTCATGATCATCACCCTTATCATCATCATGTCCTCTCCTTATGGGCCTAGAACTATGAACTCTTAGCTCCTCTAGCTCAGCCTATAATCTTTGAATCTCATCCTAATAGTAGGTTCCTTCCTACTGGTGTATTACCTCTAACTGGTAGATAGTCTTATCTCACTCCCATATTGGCCTTATATGCTCAAGCTACATCATTGTAACATACATGCATTAGCACACATGCATTTATAACATACACATATACATATTATTGCATAGTTTAAATAAGAAATAGTAAAGTATATGAAGACCTACATGAGCCTCTATGAAGTAGTGGACGTAGTCTCATCAAGCATGAAGCACACTGGTAACAGTACGTGGTTATCTCTTGGGGAACCTATAATTAGAACAATTAGCAAGCAATAAATGCAAAATATCAAAGTAATAAAGTCAAGTAGGAACTTACATGGGTAGCATCATTATGGATGAAGGCTACAGGCTCAGTTAATATAAGAGCCACCTGGACTATCACCTCACTATGGAGGTTTTGCACTCGAACTATAAGGACTAATGGTAGTGCAGCCACCCTAGAAATCATCTGAATAGTCTTAGCAAGGGCATCAATGGTAGCTTCTGCACCACTAAAAGTCTCAGCAACCCTCCTAGTATAGGTCCTCTTCAAACGAGGCTACTAAAAATGGATAAGAATGGTCATAATGGAAGAATGAGCAATGTGGATATAGTATAAAAAGAAAACAATGTGCACATGATGAGTAGAAGAAGAAGAAATACCTATAATCAGTGGACTAGATGGAGCAATCATAAAATCCCTTATAGAACCATCTATCAGACGATGAATAAGACTCTCCAAGTAAGAGACACCCTCTGGCTCCATGTACAATCAATGATTAGTCCCAACTAGAGCCTCCTCCAAGATGGCACCAACCATATCCTTCCCCCACAACATATCAATAGGAGGAGGGTAAAGGACGTGACAAATAGTAGGTCCTAAGAACCAACTTGCTACACACTCATCAAGATACTAAGTGCAATCAAGAAGGGTCATAAATAGTATTTTCCTACCAATGATTTTAATGGCTCCCTGCATAACTGGCGAGAAGGCTATGGATAGCACTCCCACTACCATTAAAGATGTATCTACATTTAGAAACCGTAATTAAGAATAAAATAAAGAACTTCAAAATAAGAAAAAAGAATAAAGAAGTAATTGAAGTGGTTAAATATTAAATCTATGTAAGCAATACAGGTCACCTCCAAGGATCGGACAAAACCCCTCCAAGGTTGAGCAGTCCAGATAAGGAAATGAGGGAACCCCTTATGTAGTCCTGATATGATAGAAAGGGCCAGGACACGAAACTTAGAAGCCTAATTTTATGTGAAGGAATGTGTTAAAGATAACATACTCAAAGGAAAGGAAAAGTAAGAGAATTAAAGCATTAAAAGCAACTCACATCAACCACCAGTGGTACACCACTGATCTGAGAGCTATATGTGCATGTGTCATCCATGTCGTGGAGGAGATAATTATAGGTAACAAAACCCCAATCATAATCTAGTAACACATCGAGATCTTATATTATAGGAAGTAACCAAGAGACACCAATGTTGTTTGTTCACATCGACTCTGAACTGGGGGGCCATAGCCTAGCAAATCATGGCATAACATCGTAGGGTCCTTTAGTATGTCAAAAGAGATCTGCTGACCAGCAAATGAGAACCCCATACTAGTAACAAAGTCGAGGGGTGTGATCACCATTTCCCTGAATTAAAAGTGGAAGGTATGGGTGCAGTCTGATAATCTCTCAATCAGGGCAATCATAGTTGCTTGCCTACTCTTTAAAGACTCTAGTCCCTCTAATAGACCATCCAAGATACTATCAAAGTTGAGACCATCCACTCAATCTTTTACCTCCATAAGTAGCCTCTAATAGAGCCTCTTATCTCCGATAAAGGTATTGGGGATGACCAAGTCGGTCATAGGGCTCTAAAAATGGAAGTCAGTAAATCATAAATTTTGACTCATAAATCTTTTTTCTACTTAAATTAGTACTAACTACTATTTATTTGTTATTCATAAGTAAAGGAAGTTATGCAAATGAAGAAAAAAAATGACATGGCCAACAAATCCTAACACATAGCTAACAAAAACAAAATCTAAAAAAATACATCCCCAAGCATGCAAAGGAGCTAATCCTAGTAAGGAGGACATATATAGCATTGAAAAAAATATTTAGATTTTAAGGTACAAATCCACTCATAATGAACCACCCAGACATGTTCCCTCAAGTTCAAAACAAAAGGAATCATTTATCCCCTAGCCATTCCATGCCTTGAAGTAGGCATAGGCTTCTGATGCACAACATCGCCCACCACTTGATCTCTAAGAGCTTTTACATCAAGATCCTCTAAGCCAATGGCAAGACTGAGGGAACTTGCCCGAGGTGGTCATCCCCATCACCACCTTCATCTCCTTACATAGGTATATGAGATGAAGAAAACTTAAAGTATAAAGAAAACCTTAAGGAGGAGAGAGAAAGAAAAGATGAAAAATGAAGAAAATGATGAAAAGAAAGCCTTTTAAAAGCGTTCTGTGGGTTAAGAACCTACCAATGCACATGGGTCTTAACAAACGCGCATGGGTCATTGGACCCACCTATATAAGATCCTTCCATGAGCCCCTCCAAACTTCTACAAAGCTCCTAAATTTCATACTCTAACATTGCAAAGCTTTGGAAGGGTTTCAAAGACACTTTAGAGGTTTGAACTTTAACTCAAGATGTAATTAAAGTCTGAAAAACTCACAGTAAAAGTAAAAAATGTCCCCGTAGTTTTTGAAAATTTAGGGAAGTCTTTTATGACTGTTTTTCATTCTTTTTTCATGTAAACTCATACATTCATACATACATTTACATTCTAAACATTATTTTTGCAGTGCTCTTAAAGGTGTACTCATTCCAAAAAGGGGGCATGTGATAAGGACGAACTCGTTATCCTCGATAATGGCTATCTCACCTTAATGAAATTTTCAAAATTTTTTATCTTGATCAATAACTTTGAGCCAAGATTCTCACTTCTAAGCAACTTAATGCCTAAATACCTCATGAAAGAAAGAAAATCTACTAAACGAAGAGTTGTTGGGAATCAAAACATCCAGGTAACCTACTATTGTCTTGATAAACCCTAGAAGAGGTTTAAATGCAAAAAAAAAAAAGGAACAAAGAAAAAGAAGAAGAAATAATAAAAACCATACTTAATCTACTCCAATGCTACCCCAAAGGAGTAAGAGTATTTGAGGAACTCTTCGATGACATTCATACTGAGTGACAAAAGGGGGGGGAATGCTTAAGAACAGAAAGTACTTTAAAAAAAGAAGAAGAAATAATAAAGACCTTACTTAATCTACTCTAATGCTCAAACCCTGAGTAAGAGTAACTCTTTAACAATATTCATGCTAAGTGACATAAGGTGGGGAATGCATGAGAAAAGAAAGAAGTATGCTCAAAGCATTTACCTCTAAAAAGAATGACATGACATTAAGGGTTGCCTTGTATGTTATGATTCTCAATGACCTCATTTGGTGATTTTCCTTCTAACCATGTAGGAAACCTACTCTCCACATGGTAATAAAAAAACGTCCTTAGCAAAGGGATGCTACATTGAGGTGAGACAGACATAGCCAAGTTAACTCAAAGTTCTTGACATGAACTCCTCACTAGTAAAGTAAGCCATTGATAACACCAATGAAACTACATGCATCATATTTTTTAAAACCAAGTTGCATCATAACATCTTATGGACACCACAATCACACAACAATTCACAAAAGAAGTTTTCAATACTTTGTACTATGGTACAAATGGCAACACCTAAAAGTTTTTTTATGTTTGGTTTCTTCAAAACCTGACACTTAAGGCCTGATAGGGCCATATAGTACACCCCCACTTATACCCCCACTTTATAGCTTGATAAAGGTTATATAGCACCCCCAAAAGTTTTTTTATATTTGGTTTCTTTAAAACCTAGGACTTAAGGCCTGTTAGGACTATAAAGTACACCCCCACTTGTGGCTTGGTAAATGTCACAACACCTTTACTTTGTAGCTTGGTAAAGGTTACATAGAACCCCTAAAAGTTTTTTTTATAATTGGTTTCTTTAAAACTTGGCACTTAAGGCCTGTTAGGGCTATACAGCGCACCCCACTTTTGTAACTTGGCAAAGATTATATAGCACCCCTAAAATTTTTTATTATTTATGTTTGGTTCCTTTGAAACCTTGCACTTAAGGCCTGATAGGGCTATATAGTGCACCTTTGCTTGTGGCATGGTAAAGGTCACAACACCTCCACTTTTAGCTTAATAAAGGTTACATAGCACCCCCCCTCCCCTAAAGTTTTTATGTTTGGTTTCTACAAAACCTGGAACTTGAGCCCTATTAAGGCTATATAGTGCAATATGGCTTGTGGATTGGTAAAAGTCACGGCACCCCCACTTTGTAGCTTGGTAAAGGTTACAAAGCACCCCAAAAAGTATTTTTTATGTTTAGTTTCTTCAAAACCTAGCACTTGAGGCCTATTAGGGATATACAGTGTACCCCTACTTATGGCTTAGTAAAGGTCATGATACCCCCACTTTGTAGCTTGATAAATGTTACATAACACCCCTAAAAAAAATTTATGTTTGGTTTCTTTAAAACCTGGCAGTGGAGGCTTGTTAGGGCTTATACAGTGCACCCCCGCTTATGGCATAGTAAAGGTTACATACCACCCTCATGAAAAAGTTTTTTTTTTATCTCATTTTTTTAAATTTTGCTTCCTATGCATGGACAAGCATTAGGTTGATTGACGTATATGAAGTAAGGGGCAATTATTGATACCCAAATTTTGGTGGTTTCCCCAAAAATCTAATGATGAAGGATTCCTCTTAGGCAGACAATGGGAGAATTTCTTCAAAAGTTCTCTCAAGTGTGCTTAGATTGAGAAGAAACCTAAAAGATATCAAATATATACCAAAAAGCAACCAAACTCTCAAAAGAACTGAGTTAGGCCCAAAAAGGACCAAAAGTAGGGGAAAAGCCCATATGGACGAGTCAATCCACAAGCTTGGATTGATGACCCACGAGTATGGGTTTTTAACCCAAGCCCATAGTTAAAATGATTGTATTACCCCTATGGGTTAAGTTACCCCTATGGGTTAAGGAACCCACGCACATGGGTTTTATATGTAAGAGTATAACTTCATAACCTAAGCTCATAGGTCCCTAAACTTGATTAATAAAAACTTAAATTTTCCTCTTTTGGAAGAGGGGGTGGCACATTTCTTGAGGCCGATGACTCTAGAGAGAGAAAGTTATTGTTTTATACAAAATTTTCCCTCTTCTTCTCACTCTTAAAGCACTTGAAGAACCCATTTACACCGAACACTCAACCAAAATCATTTTTCTTTTCTTTTTGTCTTAGGATTTAGACTATCAAATCTAAATCAAACTCCTTCTTAGTCAAAGTATGCATCAAGGATAATCACTTGATTCCTTTGAGGATCTCTCAATCGCTTTTAATTAAAAATTGCATTTTTATCATCTTCTTCATCTTATTTCTATCATTTTCATCATTTTTTTTTATCATTCTTTACATTTTTATTATCTTTATTGTAATAAAGTTGTGATTTTTGTGGTGATTTGAAGTTAGAGAATAAAATATGTAGAATGTGGGTAGTTCGGGTGAAATTTGGGAGTGTTTGCATTCATTTTGCATTTTTACATTATTTTTTATTCATTTTATTCCTACATTAAAAATGAGTATTTTGGTGTAAAGTCAACTTTTTATTATTGTTTTTGCATCATTTGAATTTGTTATTTTTATTTTTGTAATTTTTATTTATTTTATTATTATTTCTGCAATATTTATTATTTTTTCATATTTTTCTCATTTTTCTTCTATTAATGCCATTCTTGGTAAATTTGGCATTTTTATCATAAAATTCATATATTTATGGCAGAAATGTCAACTTTTTCATTTTTATTTATTTATTTCTTCCTTTTTGATTTATTTATATTATTTCTTTAATTTTTATTATTTTTCTTGCATTTTTCCTTATTGTTATTCCATTTATGCCATTTACGGCAAAGTTGGCATTTTTATCATAAAGTTTATGTTTTTATGGTAGAAATATCAACTTCATTATTTTTTTGTTTTAATTTATTTATATCATTGCCGTAATTTTTATTATTTTTCTTGTATCTTTCCTTATTTTTGCTCTATTTATGCCTTTTATAGTAAGTTTGGCACTTTTTATCATAACATTCATGTTTTAATTATAAAAATGTCAACTTTATCATTACCTATTTATTTACTTCTGTATTTTTATTAATTTTAATGCATTTTTATTATTGTTGGTGCCCTTTTTCCTTTTTTTTTTAATTGATTTTGCACCATTTATGATAAACTTATTATTTTTATCAAAAAGTTCATATTTTTATCATGAAAATTATACTTTTATGATCTTCATAATTTTTTTCTGCATTTTTATTCATTTTTCTGTATTTTTATTGCATTTTCATCAATTTTATTGCATTTGTGCCTTTTGTTGATAAATCTGCCTTTTTTTTTATTATGAAGTTTATATTTGTATGGCAAAAATGGCATTTTTATCACTTTTTAATATTTAAATTCTGTACTTTATTTTTTTTATTTTTGCTATTTTTTAATCTCTTTTGTTGATAAAGTTGTCATTTTTATCATAAAGTTAATATTTTTATAGTGGAAATGACATCTTTATCACTTTTATTATTTTTATTTGCATTTTGACTACTTTTGCTATTTTTGTTATTTTCTTATCTTTTTTTGATAAATTTAATATTTTTATCATAAAGTTAATATTTTTATGGTGGAAATAGTACTTTTATCATTTTAATTACTTCACTTGCATTTCATGCTTTATCTATTTTTGTTAATTTTATTTCATATTAAAAATGGTAATTTCATACCAACATACCTGAATTTTAAATTCTTGCATCATGCATCTCCATTAGTATTCTTATTTATTTATTTGTTTTATTTGATTTTAGTTATAGACATATAATTGCTTTAAATGTGATGTGTGCTTGCATATGTATGAAAGCTAACCTCTGTTTTCTAGATTTATTAGAATAAGATTTTTATTTCCTTTTTATTATTTTGATGCAATTAATAGAATATGCTTTTTTTTAAGGCAATGTAATCCTTAATCCTAATTCCCCTTTGTATTTCCACTTTGGATGTATTTATTAGAAGAAGCTCTTTTCTTGGGTTGTAATTCTTAATCCCTTTCCTCGTTGTATTTTGCTCATTTGCTTGTTTATTTCAATTAATGCTTGTGTGCTAGGTGCTTACTTGCCTACATTATTACTTGCTTAATTGGTGGATGCTTATTTATTTATTTATTATGTCGTGAATGCTTGTTAATCCAACTATCTCGTGCTTTATTTTCAATTTAAACTGACTAATAATTGAATATGGTAAAATGCATCATTAAACCAAAACCAGGGTGAAAGATCGAATAATTAAGCAATGTATACTAAGAAAACATGATAAGTAACTCCTACCCCCTTCGAACCTGAAATCTCTAGTTTAAAAAGTGAGTTCATAAATCACTTTCTCCTTATTCAAGCTGGGTGGAGACTCTAATCTACAAATCCTATTCAGGCATACCCTCCTAACAACAACAACAAACGAAAGCTTGTATGCCTTAATTCTTTAAGTGCATTGATCGATCTTGTTGTTTCTTGCTTCCCTAGGGAGAAATGATGTGCATGTACACATGCCCTCACAATTATGCTATTTGATATGGTGAAATATTCATTTTTCTAAGGTAGGCATGTATGCTTGAAATGCCAATGATTGATGACACATAGGAGAATGCATGTGTGCAAATGATTATGTAACAAGATGAGGAAGATGGCATGCAAGTGTATATGCACATATATGCAAGTGCTTTTTTGTATGTGTAACCAAAATGGCTATAAAATATTATAAAGAAGATTATCCTTACTCCAAAAAGCTCATCCACGAGTGCGTATATATAGGGAATACTAAAAAAGGAAGATTATTTTTCTTTTAATTGTATGATTGCTTTCAAGGAGTGCAAATTATAAGATCCCATGATTTAGGGAGAGATGGGCAAATTTTGGTGCACATGCAAAAATATTTTACATTAGAATGGGAGAAGATTATGCTAATCTTTAGGGTATGTGAGTGAATGCATGTATGAATGATGACTGTGCTATGTGAATGCATGTATGTATGATGATTATGCTACATGATGAATGGAAAGTAGCTTATTTTTATTAAATATATATGCAAATGCATGGGGTACAACTGGTCATAATGTTTTAAAAGAGAAATGGGTTGTACATGTGTTTATGCATAGGATGCTAATATTTGTTCTTTAATGTGAAAGATAAAATGACTTGCCTCCCTAAGGAGGAACAAATGTAATGCGTGATTACGTCTTATGGGAATGTGATGCATGCTTATTTTCTTAAGCATGTGCAAGGTGTGTGAGTAAGTATGATCATATTTCATCATGAAGATTTTTTAAAAATATCTATAAAAGTTGATATGCTTATAAAGCATTAGTTATTATGCCATGTGAAGAGTATGCAAATGTATATGTTTATGAGATACTGAGTATTATACTTTGTGATGTGCAAGTTTTAGTCATTTATGCAAGTGTGCATGCATATGCAATTACTCATGAACTATTGTTTAATGTGTTCATGGAGTATTAATGGTAGTGTCACATGTCAAAAAGGATGACAGTTCATTTATTTTGATGGAGATGCCTAAATACATGTATGCATAAAATGTTAATGACTATAGTGCAATGTTAAGATTATAAATTATGGAATCATGCATATATGAAATGCCATTGATTATGCTACACATGAATTATTATGCTTTATGAAGACCGTATAATTTCTCACTTTCTTAAGCTTATGTATAAATGCATTCAATGTTGATAATGAAAGATGGTCATGGGGCCTTACTTATTTTATTATCATTATTTTTGGAGACATATGCATAATACATATATGCAGTGAATGATGATGGTATTGTTATGCAAAGAAGAGAAGCATTTACTTGCATTCTTGAGGTATGCATTATGAGATGCATATTCACATGCAATGAAAATTGGTATATTGTATGATGAAGGTTAGTCATAGGTTTTAAATGGTCTTTTGGCTTTTTAAGGCTAAGGCAAGAGGATTTTTAGGTCAAAGCCCTTTTAGGAACATTCAGCTAATTAGTAATTCTTGACTAGAGACATCAGGATTAACATTGATAGAAATAGGACCAACTCATCTAAGGGAGAAACCAAAAATCTTGATGACAATGCATCGAGTTAATGACCATTTATATGGTTTAGAGTTTTGAGCTAAGTGTTAGGCAATTTGCTCGTTGTATATGTGCTTCTTTCGAGATATTAGGAAGGGTTTGAACATTTTTATTTAGGTCTTCTTAGAACTTGGTTTTAGTCTTATGAAGTAATTTTCTTTTATTATTGTTTGAGTTTTATCAGAAAAAGGGTTGTGTTATTAAGGATGTTTATTTGTGAAATAGAGATTTTATTGGAAGAAAGCGAATAAGGATTGGTTTAGGTTTTATTGAGAGGAAGTGCTTTTATTAAATATGGGCTTTAATTTTAGGTTGGTTGTAGGTAGACATATGTCTTAAAAAAAAGGGTATTCGAGGATTTTTAAATGACCAGTAGTAGTGGCTGGTAGATCCTCTATGTGCACCTTTGCTTATGATGTTCAATGTGCCTTAAAGAGCATTAAGAATCAATGAGGCTATAGTACACCCCACACGTCGAGTTATTGAGCATGTTATACTTATATGCTAGTATACCCCACACGTTGAGTTGTTGAGCATGTTATACCCACATACTAGTACACTCCACACATTATATTGCTAAGCATGTTATACCCACATGCTAGTGCACTCCACACATTGTGTTGTTGAGCATGTTATACCCACAAGCAAGACTACGAGTCTTTTAAATCTGAACTAACATGTGGTTGACACTCTTATTTCTTTTTCATGAGAATCGACTTATATCAAAAGTGTGCTAGGCAGAATGCAGTTTGGCTACTTGTTTATTTGTACTCTTTATAATCTAGTGATCAATTAAAGAATGGCTTATAGCAAGTATTCATTTAAGCATATGCCTTATATTACCATCATTTTTATTATTATTATTATTATTTCTTATCTTATCTTCCCTCTTTTGCTTAGTTGGTTCCACAAACTTAACTGGGTTTTTTATCTTTTTTGCTTCTTTTCATTTTCATTTTTTTCTTTTTTCTTTTTTCTTTTTTCTTTTTCTTTTTTCTTTATTCTCTAACACTTGCAATTTTAATGAAGTACAAATTGAGAATAATGACAAACAAAGAACTTAGCATTCCATTAAGATGTTTAATAAACCATATAAACATTCAGCACAAGAAAATGACAAAATAAGAGTTCACTATTCTAATCTGGCTACTACATCCAAAAGGAGTTTCATTGATCTTCTTTATTATAGCTACTTCGATATTACTTATTCATGAATTTCATAAAGGATAAGCTCCTATGGTTCCCTTTTGCTCTCCCCTTTTATAATAATCAATTGTAGGGTTTTATAAAGTAGTTGGGATTTGCAAAGTAAGTGCCTTATCACTTCCTTGAGAATCATGTTAATTAAAAGAGACAATGTCTAACTTTAAGGGTTATTGCAATATGGTTTAATAGCTGGATAGTTATTTGTTATTGGTGTAGGGTACATCTCGGTATTTAGGAGAGTTGGTCTTGAAATTAGGTCTTTTTTTAGGATCATCAATTTTTCTAGAACCAATGAGGTTTTGGACTATATTTTTTAGGAATCTACAAGTATATGTGGTATGGCTAGGCATTTGATGGAAGTGACAGTAAAGTTTTGGTTCAATTTGAGGGGGTAGTGGGTTTTGGAGTGGTTTTGGTTCTCAAAGCTGTACAAGGTTCTTTTATTAGAGCTTGTGGAACACCTTAAAAAGAGATTGGTTGAACTTTGCATATTTCCTTTAGGTTGAGTGAAGGTTAACTATATATGATCTTAAGAAATCCAAAATGTATATATCATAACCCATCATACTCTAGCTACCCATTTTTGGACTTTTAGCTTCGTCAAGCTGAGAACAAAAAGGTTGCTTAGAGTGATATTGTAAAAGCTCATTCATAAGCATAAAAAATTAATTAAAGCCTCTAGTTAGGGTATTAGTGTTTTCCTTTACTAGAACCTTAAGTTAAGTGATCCTACAAGCTAGTTCTTGGATGTTGATTATTAATTGAAATTAGTTTGTACTTGCTACCTCAAATAAAGATTATGGAAACTCTTCTTAATAAAACTCATAATCATCTTCAACATCTTCAGACATTCTCAAGACCTTTTTCCTTTATTCAACTTGGAATTAGGAATGTTAGGTGTCCGCTTGTCAATAGGAATGCCACATAAAAGGATTATCTTATTGTTGGAGTCTAAGGTTTAGTTGAGGATGTTCCTAATTTTAGTATGAAGAATGGCCTTGATTTTCACCTTAAAGGATATCAGATAAGCTATTGTCAACTGCAGATTTCTTTTTGTGCCATTTTAGTTGGTCATCAAGGCTATGATTCTTAAATTTCTTAGCCATTTCAAATTCTAACCATTATTGATTCTCCCTTTAGGTTGTTCTTAATGTTTTAAGGCAATGGAAATGGCGAGGTTAGTGCAAGTGTTATAAAATGTATGCATAAATGTGATTGTTATAAAATGTACAAATGCGATGTTATCTAAAAAGGTGAGATTAGTATAAAGAACAAGGGTGTCATGTATGCATGTTATGTCATGTGCTACAAGGGATTTATTAGTACATAGAGCCTTATTAAAAGTGCATATGATGTACTCACTCTATGTACATGAAAAGAAAACACAGTAAAAGAGAAAGGGTTAGTAAGTAAAAATAAAAATAACTAAAGGATCATAAATGCTTGTCATGTTATAAGTTACAAAAGAGTTATCATGTGTGCATGATGTGTCCATGTAAAAGAATAAGATGAGAATGTATACGTGGTATGTTTTTGCAAGGCCTTATTATAATGAATGTAGAAAGGCTGCAAAAGAATGTGGGTTAGTGTATGATTTTTGCATGCATATTCTGTATGCATGATGAAAAAGAATTTAAGAAAACTTGTTAGTATTTCATGCTTAAGGAACAAACCATACACATATAAGCTCTCACTTCCAACCTTGTCACTCCACGTACTTATTGAGTCTCTTTCTTAGTTAGCAAGGGACTATGGTTCTACTCTCATACTGAGCTATTTTGATTTACATTAATTAGAATCAAAAGGTAAGCTAAGGAATGATACATAAATGCACTTGAGGTAAACATATAATGTCAATGTAGGGACTGGTCATCGAGTCACAAATGGTGTCCACAGTCCATATACACTTGTATGCGCAAGGGTTATAGCTAATAAAAAGGGTCCAATTTTATGCCCCCACATAGATATTAAATATGTTTACCTAGAGACATGAAAATATTTTTTGATAATTTACAATTTGATTCTTTTAACATAAATGTCTGCAATCTAGTCAGATTAATAATCCATTCATTTGATATTACAAAGACAAATGGATAATGCTTTGTAGGTTCCATCATTGAAAGATATCACTTTTCACCAATTCTTTTAGGCTATTCAAATTAAGGTATATGATTCTCAATATTCCTCATACATCAAGCTCATGAGGTAAACAAGGATTACAAGAGTCTAAGTGTGAATAGTCTATAAGAATTGTTATAATGACATCAATTAGTGATAGAAACTAGAGGTGTCATAGCATTTGTGAATGTCAGGAAAAACAGATAGCATCAAGATAGGGTTAGCATGCAAAGCTTTGCAGGATCCTAATGGATGTTTCTACTAGCTGATCTATATGGACTAAGTTAAGGGTATAAGGCTAAGGGCTCTTTTAGTAAGAATGCCCTGACTCTGGTTAGTAACTCTAGTATTCTTTTGATAACTCAGGTCACCCCGTTAAAGACTTAGGTCATAGACTCTAGTCAGATGAGTCAAGCAAATCTATGAGTAAACGCTAAAAAAGTGACAAATCTGAATTGGTCACCTTATGACTCATGTGGAATTATATTAGATCACTTTCCATCATTGTCAGCTAATAAGGACCAGTGGTGTACATGTGATGTGTTGTGCAATATGTTGTGGTGAAGAGCTTTATATAACGTAGTATACTGTAATGAGAAATAACCTTTTTTTAATTAATCTCTCTAATTATCATCCACAGTAAAGTTACCAATATGAGTGACTGAATATAATTTATGTGGGGAGCAAATTATTTTGCTTTTTTTCTATTTTTATCCACTTGGGACATGACAACTTTATCAAAGGGAAATTTTTTCTATTAATGGGACAAGGATCAATTTATTCTTGGGAGGACAAGAGATTTTTTTTATTTATAGAGTCACCACCCAATTTTTTATAATTGAAAAAAGTAAAGAATGGCATCAAATCACTTAATAAGTATCGTCCCCAGTAGAGATTCTAGATTCGGGAGATCGCATATACTTTTTGGCTATTTCTCATTATAGAAGACTCAATACATGGCTATCGCATGACCTTAGTTTCAAAATGACAATTAATATACACATATAAATGCAATAGATAATAAAAAAAAAGTAAAGAAAATTAATTAAAATTATTATATTCACAGTAAAATACATTTTAATGAGAAAAGTAAATCTACTCCTAGTTCCAAATGCACCTACAAAATAGAGGTATTCACTCATCCAATCAAACAACAGATAAGCAAAAGGTGTTCACTCAATCAGAAGAGCAAATAGAGGTATATAATCATGTGCACTTGCAGGATTTAAAATGAAATGAAACTAATTGTTAGATTGATAAAGTATTTCTAACTAATTAAGGAATAAGAAAAAATGCATGATCACATCATTGGACTACAAAATCGAAGCTCTAGCTCAAGATTGTGAACTTTCACATTATAAATGCATTTTGATGCAAAAAAGAGAGAAAATACTTATTTTCATGTTGGAGAGTAGAAAGATGCAATTTTAATTGCAAAGATGCATATCTGATGCAAAAATATGATTTTTATGTTAAGAGTGCAGATTTTATACTGGAAGATGAAATTCATATAAGAATGTTGATTCATGTCAAAATTTGATTTTTATATTACGAATATGAATGAAAGGCAGAAAATGTAAGATTCGCTATTTTTGGATGCAAAATGTGAACTTTATGTGAAAAATTATGATTTTTCACATAAAGCTATAGAAATGATATGAAGATGTTGATTTTAATGTCAAGATTTGATTTTCATCAAGAAAATATGCTAAAAATGCAAAGAATGCAGAAATTGCATGAAAATAATAAATTTTGTATTTTTTTGAAAATGAAAACAAAGACTTAATTCAAAAATGATATTTTTGAATATGAAATGCAAAATTAGTGCAAAAATGTGAACTTTATTATTAAAATGCCATTTTTATAATAAAGTTATGAAAAAAAATAGTGAAAATGCATAATATAGCAGGAAACTATAAATGCAAATTTAGTGCAAAAATAATATTTTTATGATTTTCACATTTCCAAAGCTAGAAAATGCAATATGACATTTTAATATAATCAAAACAAAGTATAAATTATTCAAACAGTATGCAAAATCACTAGTCTTACCACATAAATCACAATAATTTCACAATTGTTATCATCAAATAAAAATGAAAAGAGGATGCAAAATTATAAAAAATAATTGTGCAAAAATAATTATTTGCTCTTTAAATTCTACTAAGCTTATTTTTTCAGTTTTTTAAGCTTTTAGCTTTGTGTGATGTTCAAGTTGTCCTCTTCAAGAGGTTGAAAATGACATGTAGAATGCAAATTCGTATACCTTTGAAGCATGCTTTGATAGAGATGAGGTTGGGTTTGGTTCAAGTTGGTCTAAAAAACCTACGAAAAATTAGTAGAATGAGCTAAAAGTGTGTGAAATAGAAGTCCTAAGTCTCCAATTTAGCAAAGTCTCGATATCGTGCTTTGATAGAGAGGCTGGTTTGGGTTTAAGTCGGTCTAAAAAACCTATGAAAAATTAGTAGAATGAGCTAAAAGTGTGTGAAATATAAGTCCTAAGTCTTCAATTTAGCAAATTTTCAATACAGTGTCTGATCAGTTTGTTAAAATAAGAGGACACTATTATTTATGGAGGATGAAAAATTTTTGCTTGTGTGCACACTCAATTTGCACGTGTGCATGCTCAATTTGCACGTGCACACACTCAATTTACATGTATGCACGCATGTTTTACATATATTTATTTTAGGCATGCACATGCATTTAGGAACATGTGGGCATGCATTAGGCATGTGGCAATGCATTGAGTGCATGGACATATGCAACAATACGTACACCCCAATGTAGTACATTCGAGCATTTTTGGAGGTTTTTAGGCCATCTAGGGCCTTTTTTGGAGTTTTCATGGTGCTTTTCAAGGTTTTGGGCCTTCTAAATGCATTTGCAATGTCTCTTTTATCAAAATTGGCTTCCATTTTCATAAAGTTGAGCCTGGATCTCATGAGACAAAAATTGGTTTGATAAGTTGCACACTTTTAGTAATGATTATTCGAAATGTGCAACTTATCATTTTAAGAATTCATATTTTATGAAATTAAAGTACGACTTAGGAAATATTAGACTTTAGGGAGTTTTAAGTTTAGGGATATTCATATTCACACTCGGTTTAGGGATTTTTAAGCTTTTCAAACTCTTACGCGCTTTAAAGGCAATATAAAGGAACAAACTCTTATCATCTTTTAAAAGGTTTTTTTTCATCATCGGACTTTTAGGGATAGTTAGAACTTGATTTATAATACTATGTCTCTAATTATTTATTGTATTATGTCTTTTATATCTTGAAAAATTTCTTTCTTACAGGATTTAATGTCAAAATATGAGGGATTTAACATTCTGCTTTCTTATAATAGTGGTTTTAAATAGATAATTGGATGCTTGATTTGGTAGATTTTTTGCTTGCTAATAAGAGGCTACAAAATAGTTGTTTATATTTTTCTTCATTTTTTTATTTCTTTTATTAAGATATGCAAATGTAGTTTCATTAAGTCACATAAAACAATTCAATAGTTAGTATTATGTAGCTTAAGAAAACTATTAGTTTTTCAAAATAGGAATTGCACATATTAATATAGCCCTTTCTTAACTTATTGATATACAATGTCTCATAAGTAGTACACTTCTTACCTAGCCATAGGTAAAATCCACAGACGATATTTTGTGCAAAAATCAATATAAGAAATCAATCCATAATTGATATTTTTATATGATATGCTTAACACATGCAAGTTAAACGAGAAGTGGTGTTTCCAATGGTAGACGTGTGAGTAACACATAAGAACCTACCCTTGGGTGAGGAACAATAGCTGGAAACATCTGTTAATTCCCTATAGGCTGAGGAACAAAAAAAGGAATCCCCTTGATAAGGGACTCACATTTAATTAACTAGTTTATAAGGCAATAGCTTACCAATGTGTTGATCAGTAACTGGTCCAAAAGGATGATCAGCAATACTGGGACTAAGATATGGCCCAGACTCCTATAGGATCTAGTAGTGGGAAATTTTGCATAATAGGCGAACGCTTAATGGAGTAATGCCGCAGTGAGGTAGAAGGCCTACAAGTCATGAACTTCTTTTCCTAGAGAAAAAGCAATGATAGTATTTAGAGAATAAGTATCATCTAACTCTGTGCCAGCAACCATGGTAACACTAAAGATGCAAGCATTATCTTAGAAGGTGCTACTGGATCACCTCCTTTTCAAAGAGAGGTAATTCTTATTATGTATTTTGGTTTCACACTGCTTCACACCTAAAAAAGGAGCTACGTATGAGTTAAACTTATTGACGAAAGTCTTCTTTTCTTGACTATAAAGTAAGACCAAGTTCATGAGCTTATTATCCTATATCAGAACAAGTTGATAGGATCCACTTTTTTATGTCCCCATATCCCTCTCGTGTGGTAATATAGGAGTGAAAAAAAGGAAAGAAAGGGATGGGGTTTTTCTCGCTTTTGGCATAGCGGGCCCCTGATAGGAGCCCGCACGACAAGCTATTAGCTCAATAGTAGAGCACACCCTTGATAATTGCATCATTATGCTTGGGCTATGAGGGCTCTTAGCCACTTAGATAGTTTAATGTGCTCATGAGCGCTTGACCTTGAGATGTGGATTATCCAAGGCACAATAGCATGGCATACTTATCTTATTCGAATCGGAGTTTGAAACCAAACTTCTCCTTAAGAGGAAAAATAGGCCACTTTAGGTAAGATCTAATGTAGATCCAACTTTATATTGACTCATGGGATCTAGGCAGTTTAGGGAGGAGCACATGCCTCTTCTCTTCATGAGAATCCATACATCCCTTATTAATGCATGCATAGCTATCTCTCGAGCATAGGTTTTAGGTTCAGCCTCACTTAAAAAATAAAATGGAGCACCTAACAATGTATCATCACAAACCAAGAACTATGAGATATCCTTTTCATTCTAAAGCAGCACTTTCGTACCATTCAAGCCTTTTTTTTATGCTTTTCCAAAAGGTCTAGAGAAAGCTATAATCAATTGGATTTTCCTAACCCTGCCTTCCCAAAATGAATAAGGTGAAATTCTTTTTCCTTTCTACATGGACTAAGAGATTAGATCTAATCATAAGAAGAATGTTTAGTTGATAAATAACTTATTTCTTGGTCTTTAACCTCCTTAGTCATTACAAATGCCATCGATAAGTGCAATAGGATATGTCTATGAGAAATAGGTCTTACGTTTAAGGGGTCATGTACCTATGCTTCAAAATTTCCTTGCCAAACTACATGAAAGAGATTTCTAGAAGTCTAAAGAAAATTTATTGCTAATTGTTAGAAATGAGAAGCAAAATATTTTAATGAAGACGTTCCTAAGTAATAGCATCATGACTCTTAAAGTCATGTGCAGTAGCAATACCAAACCAAACATGATGAGTAGTGTGGTCCTAAGCTAAGCTTTGGCTAAATCTTAGAAATCTTAATGCCATAATGCCTTTCAAATTCTTGCTAAGAAGAATGCCCATATTATGGCAATTCCACCCACAAGGTGATGAAATAATCCTATAACTTATCCTTATATAATGCTTAAGGCTTGAGGCCGAGTAGCAAGAGCAACTTTTAATTTATTATGAACCTATATAATTAATTCAATAAGTTTTTGCTAATAACCATGATCACTAAATAGAAATATTAAATTAAAAGACCATACAAAGTGAGCACTTGGGAAAAAAAGGTCCTATGCAGATAATGAAGAACCATAAGACTAAATTACCTAGGATGCTTGTGCCCATAAGAAATCACAGAGCCACCCATTAATAGTAATAGAACTTTGTGCAAAGTTTCCTCCCATGACATGAGTTATCACTCCTTAACTACCCCAAACATTTAACTGCATTTTCCAACTAAAATGGAATATTACTACCGAAATGGAATTGTACATCTATAATAGACATGATCCCAAGTAGATACTTAACATGTTCCCTCTCTTCCAGGTCAATCACAAGGGAAACAAAAACTAATATTTTCTTTACATGGTATCAAATGAGAGTTATGGGCAAATATAACTTATTTTACAAGTATTAATACTGTCATATGAATTATAAATGCATACCATGACCAATACCCTAGTTAGTCCTATACATGTGACCCACTACCAGAAAAAGAATTGCAATATCTAAATGATGGTGTGTAATGTCAGTCAGCTATAAACCCCTAGTTACCTATCTAATCCTCTATGAAAGGTAAGAAATTTTGAATTTTTTGACCAATTCAAGGTGAATGGGTTCCTCCCATAGCAAAATGGGGATAATAGTTACAGCCTACCTAAAAAAAAAATCAAATGCAACCTATTGAAAGCAATCAATTTTTTAAAAGAAATGAAAAGTAGTTAAAGTAATGGAAGCTTAACCTAGATCTACCATCGATATTATACCAAAAAATGAAGGTAATTTTGTTAGTTTAATGTGGACCGATGATTTATCACCTATTCATCTTTCATAATGATGTGGATCGTTGATGTGGAGGCACTATTAGCTTTACTAACATGTTTGTTAGCAAAGGGTGCAATTTATAAAAAAATAATAATAATAAAAGTGCAAGATTACAATGTGAAAAATTAAAAGTGAAGGATTGCAATGTGAAAAAACTTAAGAATGCATGGGTCAAAAAGCAATTTTCTTTTATTTTGAACCTATGATGCATGAAACTGATATATTTTATGTACATTGACGTTGATATGGATAAAAAAATTATATGGACAAAAGTAGTGCTCAAAAGATAGTAGAATTAAAAGAATAATTATTTCTATATTTTATTTTATTATTTAAGACTCATTTGTAGTATCATATGCTTAAAATTATTTGAAATCAAACACTTATATATTATGATATTAAAAAACTATATAAAACTAAAATTTATACATTTTGAGGTGAAATAAGTATAAAATAAAAATAAAAAGTAATATAATATAATAAAAGTTTAAATGTGAAACTAGATACATTATGCCATTCTATTTTCATCCTTTCCCTCAACCAAACAAAGCCTAAGAATACGAAAGAAGAAAATTACTAAAATATATATATGAAAAATTAATTGTAAGTCATGGCTACCACGTAATTCAATAAGAAATTAATTGGCAACCAACCTTTTCTTCTTCTCTGGTAAGTACTTTAATGAATCTTCTTCAAATTCTTGTTTCGTTTCCTTTTCCATTATTTTCAAGGGTTTCGGCCCTCTTTATCTTTTTCTTCAACCACATCTAATGCCCTCAAACATATGCACCAAGCCAATATCGTCATATCAAATCATTAACTTACATTTTTAGACGTCCTTCATTTCGTATAACACCATCATTGGGCTTGCTAGACCGCTAGGGATTATGTTATCCATGCACTTAGAGATGTGCGACCTGACCCTTCTTAATGACATTGAATGCTTCGTCACCCACCCTACCTACACTCCATAAATTGTGATATTACCATCGCTGCCCTGGCAACACCAGATTACATTCAATATTCGGAGATTTTATCTATATATATAAGATCATATTTAGGGTTTAGGCAGGCTTTTGACGAGTCTTAATTTTTCAATTCTGCAACATTGATTGCTGCCATATCTATATATACACGAGTTAACCATCAAAGCTTTTAAAAGCCAGAAATTGCCAGAGCAAGAGATCAAAAGAGAAAAGGATGGCTAAAAGCAAAGTAAGTACAGTAGTTGGAGGCAGCACTCCGTTGAGAATGATGGGTTCAAGTGAGCGCGAGAATGAGGAATTAGCAACAAGCCCCATGCGCACAGCTGAGACTATTCTGCGTCTTATGCCAATGGCTTTATGCATCTCAGCTCTTGTTCTCATGCTTAAGAATTCTCAAACTAATGACTTTGGCTCTCTCTCTTACTCGGATCTTGGAGCTTTCAGGTTTTCTTTTATTTTCACATATTCTTCATTCATATGCTTAACTTTATTTCTTTTTTCTTTTTATTTCTTTTTCTTTGCTATTTTTATTTTTATTTTTGGTTTTTTTTACTCTATTACTTCCAGATTTATCACCTGAAAAAAAAACTACTAATTAAAACAGTTCTATGGTGTGTGTACATATATCTCAATTTTTTTTAATAATTTAGGACTTTTTCAGCTCACTTAGAATTTAAAATTTCATTTTTTTTTCCTTTATATGTATATTATATCTGCAAATTAATATTTGTCATAAGTAGTGTTATAATGTATAGTACAAAAATTTCTATGAATTAACACATTTAGAACAAAAAAGCATAGTTAAGTAAAATATTAGTTGATGAATAAATTAATAAATTATTATTTATAAAAATAAACTATGTTATATGGATGTATATAATTTATTTTTACGATTTAATTTATTTTTTATTAAATAAAATTTATAACATGTATTTTTTATTTTCAATTATTTTACACATTTTTCATAAATTATTTTATTTTATTTATATACATCTAATCAAATATAAATTCTTGAATTTTATAAATTAAATTGAAAAAAATAATTCATTTCGATTTGATTTTGTAGTAAAAATTTGATAAATCGAAATAACCGGATAAATTAAAATTATATCTTTTTTATCTTTTTTTTAATACTTTAATAATAATTTGATATAAAAATATTTAATATTTGTAAAAAATTCAGTTGATTCAATTAGTTTGGTTTCTGGTTTGGTTAAATTGGTTACTTCAGTTCGACTTTTAATTTAGTTCGGTTAAATTTAATTTTTATAAGATTTGATTTTCAAATTTCATTACTTTTTTGTGAAAAATAAACTTTAATATTGTCAATTTTTAACAAGTTGTTAACTTTTAACTTATTTAAATTACTAGTAAAACTTGAACTAATAATAAAAAAATAGCAATTATTTCAAAAAAAAAATACTTTATTTTAAACAATATCATAATCTTGTTTTGTATTTTTCTTATCAATCTAGTATTGTTTAGGCAACAATTAAACTTAACTACTTTTTTTTAACAACCATTAAACTTAAATACTTGAGGCCGAAGAAATTGCATGATATTCTGAGTAACGTTGGTATAAATGAATGAAATTTATTTATGTATTTGATTTAAATGAAATTTTAATTTTTAAAATTTGCAAAAATGCTCAATAATAAACCAATTTCTAATAAAAAATTTCGAATTTTTAAGCAAATTTCATGATTTTAAGCTTATATTTTTTCATTATACATGCTATAATGCCCCTTTTATTATTTATATTTCCTATTATATTCATATCATTCAATATTATGTTAAAAGTTTGGTCAAATAACATACTATTTTGAATTTTAAATTCATACCAAACTGTATACAAACTCTGACATTTATTTGAAATGATAAGTATTCATTTAAAATCAAAGTTAATAAAAATTCATTTATAATTAATTTTTTTAAATTCATTTAGAAATAAATAAACTTTAAATTGAACCAAACACTTATTAGAATAAGCTTGAGCCTTTTTTTTTTTTAATTATAACATCCACTAAATTATCCTTTTCATTACCACCATCACCAGGACTAGATTTTAAAGAATTAAGATTGACACAAATTAAGATATTTCTTAATAATTGTGTTCTTGTTGAATCTATTAAGAAAATGTATAATTTATGTCTGGAAGAAAATATAGAAACTAGTTTAATTTTGTTCAAATGAAACACAAATTAGAGCTTTAACATTTTATGGCACTTATAATTTAAATTAAAGTATTTGTTGGAATAATTACTGACTTAATAAAACGTATTGACTTATTATAATTAACATTTGCTCAAAGTGCAATAGCTAAATATATTAAGTAGGAGTTTTAAATTAAATTTTTTAACTTATTATTTTATTGATTTTTTACTCAAATTTAGAAAATTGAGTTGGATTGACGTTATATTATCAAACCATCTTTGAAAGTACTAGTAAAATTTTGATAACAATAATACTCAATTAATTAAAAAAATTTTGAATAATAATAATCTGCTAAATTTATAAGATAATATATTAATAAATAGTTTTTAACGCTAAACTAATATATAAATTAATAATTCTAAAAAAAATCAGTAAGTATTACATAATTATTATACATTTTAAAATATAAGTAAATTGTTGTTTACTTTTCACTAAAATTAACTTATTGTATTATAATTTTGTTTATTTAAATATGATTTTTTGCATGGTTCTTTATGTGTAAAACAAAATAATATAATATGATGATGATGGTTGATTATATCACCAACTTTACTCAACGTATCATCGCTTTAACTTGTGGCAATTTGGCCTATGAATTTTCTAATTTGTAACCATTTTATTTAGATTTAAATTGGTGTGTACCCATGCTAACATACATTTTCACATGTGAATATATTTGCTAACGTGGATTTTAGTATAAAATTATTATTTTTTCTATTTTTAAGTTCACATGTTTTTGCAAATCTATCTTTAATTTTTCCACAATAATTTAAATGGTCACTTGTAAAAATTATTTCAAATTTTAAAAAAAAATTATCAATCAAAAATTCAAAAATAAAAATAGGTAACAATTTATAAATGATAATACTTACCGTTACTAATATAATATAAATTACTATAATTAAACAAAAAAAAATTATTTTCTTAAGATGAAAAATTGAAATTACTGTCATTATATCCTTCAGATATTATATATAAATAATTAATTGAATGGTGTATATGCATGACACACGAAGGAGGATACACAAATTTACAAAAATATATTGATTCTTTATTATATAAAGAGTCAAATCATTACATAATATAATATAAACTCTTATATATATATATATATATATATATATATATATGCAAATAACTTTTACACATAAACGAAAAATTTATTTAATTTTTGATATATAGTAAATAAATAATTAAGCATATTATTATTATTATTATTATTATTATTATTATTATTATTAATAAGCATATAAATAATTAAGCATAATAATAATAATATTATTATTATTATTAAATAAAAATAATTTTATAACAAAAAATGCATCTCTAATATATGATTATTTTAATTTATTTCTAAAAAAATATTTAAATAATTTAAGCATTTATATTACTGTGAACTCTATTTATATATAAAAAAATAAACCTCAAGTTCAAAAAAAATATATAAAATAACTCTAAAATTAGTGGTTAGTGCATTTCGAAAAATAGAAAAATTATAAAATAAATATGTGTTTATAGCTATAGGTAAAAATAGATCATGAGAAGAAATTAAACAACATGAAAAATGCATATCTAAATAAATGATTGATTTAATTTTTTTCTAAAAAATATTTGAACAATTTAAGTATTTTCTATTATTATGAACTATATTTATACATAAAAAATAAACCTCAAGTTCAAAAAAACTATAAAATAAACCTCAAGTTCAAAAAAACTATAAAGTAACCCCAAAAATTGGTGGCTAATGCGTTTTGAAAAATACAAAAATTATGAAATAAACATGTGTTTATAGTTATAGTTAGAGATAGATCATGAAAAAAAAAAATTAAACATGTGTTTCTGAATTCTATTAAAAATTAGAATTTACAAGCTCATTGCGAAAAAAACACATGCATTAATATTGAAAGGCTACAACATGAAATTATAATAAAAACAATAGATACAAATTACAAAAAAAAAAAAATCAACATGTTATTAAAACATATCTATATACAATCATGATCAATTAATACATGTATTAAGTAGATTTTATCATATATAAAAACTATAAACTCTTTGATAATATTTTCATGTGATGCAATTATAAAATAAAGTATTTGCCTTTTATAAATTTAATTTAACAATTAATCCTAATTCATATAGAATCTATAATTTAAATATAATTGTGTTTAATATATTTAAACATTAATCCTAATTTAAATAGAAATTCTATAAAATAAAAGTTAACCTAATTAAAATGGGAAATAGACTTTTAATCAAATTAAAATTATATTTTAATTAATTTAATTTTATTTTTATTAGTAAATGACTAAATCATCTAATTGTTATATAATAATGATTAAAAACTCTTTCGTAATTTTGCATATCCTCCCTTCATGAATGTGTACTAAATAATATATTCAGTTTTAATTTCAATTTAAATTAAATTAAATTTTTATTCTAATTAGATAAACTTTTATTTTGGCTTATATAAACTAAGTAAATAGCATAATTTTAGAAATTTATGGAAGTTTAACAAAAATTATAATTAATCTAAGGTGCTTTCTATAATTTCATTGTTTTTTATAAAGTAAATTTTATTTTGTTGATAATTACCATTAGATGATGCAAGACATTCTAATCTAATGGTTATAAGATTAAAGTAAAAATAAAGTATATAAAAAATAAAGTTACCCAAGAATTTTTCTTAATCTAATTACTTTCTATTACTTAAGTAATTAATTATAATCATAGTTTAAAATTACTAGAATGAAATAGAGAGATAATAAAATTACAAATTATAGTTTCAAAAAAAATACAAATTATAAAAAGTTAATGTACACTTATATTTTATTATTTTTCAAAATTTTATTAAAAAACATAATTAAGGAGCTTTTTATTATCTTATGATAATTATGACCATAAACACTTTTAAAGAAATATTGTATAATATTATGTTAAAATTAAAAAAATTTAGCATTACAGGAGTGTTGTATAATTGTTTAAATAAAAATATTATTAAAGTTGTAGTAAATTATAACTCTCTTAAAATTATAATATTGGATTTCTAATATAGAAAAGATAATTCTTTTATTATTTCTAAAAAATTTATTGGATTGAAGTTTTTTTTTAAATGAAGATTAAAGTTGAATAAAAAGATTTAAAACTAAATTAACTAAAATTCGTTTATTTATCAAATAATTAACTATAATTGTAATTTAAAATGGTACATTTTTTTATGATAGTATTTATATTATATAGATAAAGTAATATTTTATTATTTTTAGATGATTTATTAAAGTTTAGTAAGGAAAGTGTTAAAATTACATTGATTAAATTTTTTACTTTATAATTATTAACTCAAATATAATATATTTAGTGAAATTGTTTTTGAAGTGGAGAAAGTATTAATGTTTAATTTATAAATTTATTTTATGATCAGCTATTACCATAATTTTTTGTAACTACTGTTGTAAGTAATTATGTCCATAATTAATTTTAATTTTATTAACTTTGTAATATTAGATTGTTACATAGATAAAATAATACTTTTGTTATTTTAAAAAACTTTATTAGTTTAAAGTTTAATAAGTAAAGAATTTATCTCATATCTAACTATAATCATATTACAAAAAAAAAAAAAAAGAGTATATAATTGTTTTTAAGAGTATTATTTTTGTTATATCAAAGAATGGTAAAATATCTTTTTAAATTTAGATATTTTATTAAAATTTAATAAAAATAAAAATATTTAATTTTCATTATTTAATTATTTGCTAAAATAAAAAATTACATGATATTACCTCTCAAGTAAATAAAAATATTGATACTAAAAATTATTGAACAAATGATATATCAGTGTTTTAGTAGAAAATTTACTAAAATTATAAAAAATCATAATTTTTAATGAGGTTGTAATATTATATATTGTTATAAAGAGATAATAAAATTTTTATTATTTTAAAATTTTATCAAGATAATTAATTACAAATTTTATTAACTTAAGATTAATTATGGTCATCATTTTTTATAGAAAAATATTAATTATAAAAGAAATATTGAAAATATATTTATTTAAATAAATTATAACTTTATTTAATATTTTATTAAAGTAATATACATATAGTTCTTTTGTTTTAGCAGTAAAGTAGCCAGGCATTAAAACTTTTAAACTATGTGTGTAAGTGTTTCGGATCATATATATTATAATTCATGCAGGTATTTGGTGCATGCCAATGGCATATGTGCTGGTTATTCTCTTCTTTCAGCTGTCATTGTAGCCATGCCTCGACCGTCCACCATGCCCCGAGCTTGGACATTCTTCTTCCTTGACCAGGTTACCTAATTATTAATTAAATTTTTCAAGATTATTACTATTGCTGTCAAAATTATAACTTTAATTTATATTTTTTTAATTATAAAATATTAATTTTAATTACCCACAAAAATCATTCAAAATAATTAAGATAATGTGGTACAACAAAATTATTACATCACAATACAACTCAATAAAAGTTGTCATACAATACTAACATGCTACCTTCTTGCTAAGACTTATAGACCATAATTTTGCTTTACTTATTTTACTTTACTTATTTTACTTTTCTACACATAATTTTATAAAATTATGATCAACAGTCTCATGAATGATAATTTTTATTGAGTTTGAATATAATGTGACATTACTTACATAATCTAAATTAGTTAAAATTATTTTGGATGACTTCTTTATATAATTAAAATTAATGTTTATAACAAAAAAATACAAATTAAATCTATAGAACCAAAACAAAATTTAGTGTAAATTTTGGTAGTTTCTGATATAATTCCTAGATTTTATAAGTTAAAATATTTACAAATCATAATAAAGTAAAATTATATTGAAACCACAATTTTTAAGTGGTAAAAATTTTATTAAAATCAAGTAGATTTGTATTATTTTATGATTTTACTGAATTTTTAATTTACTGTTTTATTGTATTTTGCCATGTGAGCTCCGATTATTATATTTTATATGTGCAATTTTTGCTAAAATATAAAATTTATAATTTTATGATCCAATTTTACATTCTGATTCAATGATTATCAATGTTAGAAAAAAAAACATTTTTGACAACCATGCTTATTACAAAACCTTAATATATTTTATGGGGATAATTTTATAGCATCGTTAGTCCTATGTTAATTAATATATCATTTTTTAAATGAAGTCTAATAGTATTTTTTTTACAATCAAGTTTTATAAATTTTAAAAGGCTCTCCATTAGTCCTATCTATATTTTTACATTTCAGTTATAATATATATATATATATATATATATATATATACTTTTAAACTCAATCAAATTTGAATTAAATTTTTTTTTTAAATAAATATTTAAACAATAAAATAAGATAACATATTTTTATTATAATTTCAATTGTTATAATAAAGTATAATTAATTTAGGATAAAATTATTAATTAAAATATATTATTCTTCAAATATTTTTAAAAAAAAATTTAATTTAAAGAAATAATTTTTAAATGATCTAATTAAGATACAATTAAGTTAAAAATTTATTTAAAATATAATATAATTATAATATTGATAAAACTAATTGAGTTCATCCATGTATAAATAAATATTCATTTATTTAAGATATATTAACTAAATTTATAATTAAAAATACTTAATTAAGTTTATTATCATTGTTAATAAAATACTAATTTAAAAAAATATATTTTTTAATTTTAATTTTATTATTTTAATGAGTTATATAGTTATTATAAAAGTTAAGTAATAAAATAAGTTATAATAATAATAAATAAAAATATTATTTATTCAAAATATCAAAAGTGACCACTTTTTATTTTTTTTATAGTTTTAGGAAATAAATGTAAAAAAAGTTTCACTTTAGGAGTTTATTAACAGAAAATTATTTTTAAATAACCGATAGAATTAACGAAATATTTTTTAAAATTTATTTAATTTAATTTAATAAAATTTCGCAGAACTTAATTAAAAAAATATTATAATTTATAGAATCAATTATCATTTGCAAGGCTATGCATGCACATATATGTAGGTGTTGACATATGTAATACTGGCGGCGGGAGCGGCGTCAGTGGAGGTACTATACCTCGCAACAAAGGGAGACACCGCCATCACTTGGAGTGCAGAGTGTGAATCATTGGCGGATTCTGTCATAAGGCCATAGCATCTGCCGTTATCACGTTTGCTACAGTTGCTTGTTATGCTATGCTTTCACTCGTCTCCTCTTACAAACTTTTTAGCAGATATGGTGCACCAGCCATGAGCTACCCGGGTAAAGGCATGGAGATCGCCGCCTTCCAAGCTAGCTAATTGGTCGCAGAAGCTCTAAATAAACTGCACTAACCACCATTGTAACCACCTAAGAGTGGCATTGATGGTTATACGATTAATAATATTTGTTTTGTTGCTTTTATGTAACTTATCAAGTGCACAACTTTCTACTTTCCTGGACTTTGCACATATCAAAATTTAGACATTAATCTATGAAATAATTAAGAGGCATAATTTATCATTAATAATTTGTCGTTGTTAAAAAAAAAAATCTTTTTATAACAATTTCTTCTTTCTTTCTCTATCTCCCAACCACTGCAGCTGCTGTTGCTTCTCCTTGTATTGATTTTCCTTAGTGTTTTTTTGGCCAAAAATCACTAGATTTTTTTTTCAAGTATGCAATACATAATTTACATAGATTTGAGATTTAAATTAAAATCTTGATGAATTTTTTTTATAAATTATAAGTATATTTTGTTATGTGATTAATAGTTTTGGTGTGGAGTTTCTTTCACTTTGGTGTGGAGATTTCTTTCACTTTTTAGTGTTATAATCCTTCCATTGGAGCAATTAGATGGTGGACCAAAGTGATACTAAAGTGAAGATCTGAAAAATATTGTCAAATTTGCTCAGGCTTGACTCATTCAATACATCTGAAATATAAATGACATGCATAGCCAACAAAGGCTTAAACTAATTTTAACAAAGGAGATATACAATGTCTTTCTTGTTTTATTTTTTAGTATAATTATTCTCTTTAAAACAAAAGAGAGGGTATGTTTCATATACTAATGTACTATTCTCTTGTATATTTTCTAGTGGTGAAATCTCATCTCTATCAATTAAAAAAAAAGGGATAATAGCATTGTTAGTTTATAAATTGTATCGTTTTTAATTAAGTCCTACAATAAATTTTATTTTTATATTCATGTTTTATAAGTTTTAAAAAAGTTTTCCATTAGTTCTATCCATCAATCAAAATAGTTTTATATTAGTCAACCATTAAAACTTTTTTTTTTCTAAAATATAATTTCAATTAATATATCATAAATTAATAAATATTGTTAAGGATAAAACTCATTAGTTTTGTCAATATATAATTTGTATTAGATTTTTTAAACTAAATCAAATTTGAGTTAGTCAAATTTTTTTAAAAATATTTCTTTAAAGTAGACTATTTTATAATAAATATTTGAACAATAAAATGAGTTAATACATTATGTAATTCCCCTAGAGGGGAGGTGGTGAATAGGGTTTTTGAGAAATTAGAAGACAATTAGGAAGAATTAAAGAAAAATTAAGAATTAGAAAATAGCACACAAGAACTTAAGGAGTTCGATTGACAAATGAATCTATGTTTCTACCTAACTTATCCCCAAGTTAGGATTTTCAATCTTTACACCAATCTTATTCACAAATATTAAGATTGCAAGAGTTTTAAGGATTAACTTTAAACTTTATAACAATGAGCTTTTAAGCAAGACTTAGCTCTAACCGTAAACCCAAATGCTTTGATGAGAAACACTTAAACCAATTCTTATAGAGTATAACCTCACTTCCCTTCTAATCTAACCCAATAATTATCTAAAGTTTAAGGTTTATGTCTAACACACAGCCAACTCTCAAAAGAGAACACAAGAAGATTATATGAGAATTTTAATGCTCAATTAATGCTAAGGAGAAAGAAATTGAATAGCCAAAGTGTGTAACTTATAAATCAGTCTCCAAATCTTATTTTTATAGCTAAGCATAAAAAATATGGTTATTGGAGCCATTAATTGCTTCCTCAAGCTCTTCTCTTTAACATTTAATGTATTTCAGCTTTTTGCAGATGAACTGCCACTCACGGTCATGAGGGCAAGCTTCAGGCCGTGAGCATCAAATAATTTTGCCATTGAAGATTGAATTAACCATTAGGGCTTGAAAGAGTCTCCTCACAAGTAGCTCACAATCATGAGTATTGCTCATGAGTGGCATAGCATTTGAGCTCCTAAGGAAGACTGCTAGCTCTTATTTGGGGGGCTACTCGCGAGCCTCCTCACAGTCTAGAGGGTGGCTCATGAGTGGTATACTGTAACTTGAAAATTTGAAATACATTGACTCTATTTGCATCCAATTGATTTAGGAACTTGCATAGACTTTTATTCTCCATTAAATTCCATATAAATCCTCTTCAAAGAGCATTACACATCTTTAACTTTAAAGAAACAATTTAATATTGGAATGCAACAACCTACACATTTAAGTGAAATCACTAGTATTACAAATTGCTTGTCAAAGTCAAAACAAATGGGTTGATAATGCAAATGGTCAACAATCTCCCCATTTTTGGATTTGACAATCAATTTGATTAAATAATAAACAAAGTGTGTGTGTGTGCTATAGTGAAGGCTCCCTCTTATAACTTGAATTGATGTAATATGTGACATATTACCTCCCCTTTAATTTATGCATAACTTCAAAAGATAATTTGCATATCAAAGAGCATAAATTTGCATATGTGTTGCATTGTAAAAAAACTATTAGTAATGTAAATAAGCATAAGCACATAAATTTGAAAGAGAAAGTTTATATATCAAACAAAAAAGAAAAATTCATTAAACATTTTAAAAACATAATAATGACATACAATACTTACAATAATGACACATACACTACAACCTTCTCCGCCTTTGTCAAATAATAATGAGGGAAGAGAAATAAAGATAATAAAGACAATAAAGATGTAATCTAAATAAAAGATAAACACAAGCTAGAAAGTAACCTAAACAAGTTAAAATACTAAATATAAACTAAAAGTAAACAAGGAGTTAGGCATTATTACCATAATGGAGATATTAAGAGGAAGAATGAGGAGGAAGAGGAGGCCATAGACAATAAATATTATAATAGTCATAAAGTTAATTGATGTCATATTCCATATAATCCATTAGATTTTAAAATTAATAAAGTTTTATGTCCTTTTGATCAAATCTATTGTTGAAGTTGGATTCAACAATAGATAAAAGATAAAAAAAAGCCTTCAACCTAAGTGGGTTCATCATCAACACCTCGAGAAAAAGATGGTCTCCTTGCCCTTTTCTTTTGAGGTGGAACTTGTATTTGAATAGGAACTTGGTCTTAAGTGGTTTATTCTCCAAGGCCAACCCCTTCAAGGCCTAGATTGCCAATTTGCTCAATGTCCTCTAAATCCTAAGTATGGACTTAATCAATTTCTTCTTTTCCTGCATCATTCTAAAGTGACAAGTCCCCAACTTTCTTACATTATCTAAAATTCTTCAAAAGGTTTTCATTAAAGGGAAAAGGAGGGATTTTAGTAAGATTAGTGAATCTAATTCCAAAATGAGATGCAATTTTGGTAATGACACCACTAATGCAAAGGCTTCCACTCACACTATCACTAGCCAACCATAATCTCCATTAAAGCTATCTCCCAAATTCCATATCTATATTCTCAACAAGGCAACGAATAAAAAATAAATCATCAAATGATATTACCTCATTGCTAAGCCCTTTAACATGAAAGGAATAGGTGATGAACTTATGAATAAGGTTTAGAGGAGAATGAAGAGAATTTTGTACAATAAAGGAACTAGCATTTAGTTTAGCATATTAATGCCAAAAATTATGAGGGGATGAAATTATGTTTATTGAGGTGAGAACCCTTGTTAAGATAGAGTCAAATTGTTGAGAAGTTAGAAAATGATCTATACCCTATGTTAGTGATAAGATAAGATATTTATCTCTTAGTTAACAACATCTCTGTTGTACTATGTTTTAGAGTTGAGCATAAACTCTCTTTATATATATAATCCCTCTTACATGAATATACAAAATACAAGATTCTACATATTCATAAACTCTTATATTGACTTGGTATCAGAGCTCAACCTATTTAAACCATCACATTAACTCCTTCGATATCGTTTACCACTTCTTCTTCTTCCTTTTACTCAGGCAACTCTCAATTACCCTCTCTTCTTCCTTTCTTGAGCCCTTCCTTCACCACACCATCTCACATCTAATAAAAATTCTCCATTAAACTCAATTCCAAAAATTATATACCCTAAAAACTGTAATTCCAACCATTGTTTAATTTTTATAACCTTTATAATATTCTCAATGGGACTGAACCTTCTCCACCTTAAGAAATTCTTAACTCTACCACATCTCTTATGGAACCGAACCCAGCTTATCTTTAATGGTATAATAAAGATCAATTACTCTTTTCTTGGCTCCTCTCCTCTATTTTCAAAAAGATATACCTATATCTAATTGGTCTCAACTCATCTCCTTAATTTAGAAGGCTTTTAAAATAGTCTATGGAGTTGTTAACATTGCCCAACGTACACAACTCTACATTAAGTTACACAATCTCAAAAAAGAAGACAAAATTGTATCTGCATATCTCTTTCAAGCAAAATAGATTATCGATTCCCTTGCCTTGGCTGTATAGACTTTAGCTCATGCAAAGTTTAATGCTATTGTCTATCATTAACTTGGCTCCAATTTTAATGGTGCAATCAGAGCTCTTTAACAACATATTGATCCCCCATTGTTTCCCAAACTATAGGGCCAACTTATGGCCTATGAGCTGCCCCTTAACTCGTAGTAATCTACCCTACCAATGGCAAATCTAGCACATCAGGTTACTACAGCTGGTCCTTACAATAAATAATTCTCAATGCACAATAACCGAGGATGAGGAGGACGATAGAGTTTTTCCATACCACCTCGACCTGCATACACTTCCTGTCAGATATACGAATACTCAAATCATTCCACCTTTGAATACATATGATAATTTGATCAGAACTACACTTCTTGATTTTCAAACACTTTAATGACCACCTTCCTACTTATCGACCTTAAAGATGACCTCAATTCCCTCCTTAAGCACAAATGTCATTACTTGGACCACCACCATATACTTTTGAGTATGAATGGTATTCAGACAGTGGTGTGAGTCACCACATCATACCTGATTTAGCTTCTCTCTATAGTGTTGAAGACTACAAAGGTAAAAATCGTGTTTTAGTTGGCAATGGTACAAGTCTAGTTATTAAACATGTTGGAAAAAGTTCGATACCATCACTTAACAATTCTTCTCTCTCTCTCAATCATGTTTTACATGTTCCTCAAATTACAAAGCCATTACTTTTTGTCCATAAATTATGTAATGGTAATGAATGTTTTATTGAATTTTTTCCTAACCATTGTCTTGTGAAGGATTGTCAGACTAAGGAATTGTTGCTCTGAGGAAGTGATTTGGGGCTCTACAAGCTGAATTTTGCAAACTCACATCATTCTTCCCCATTGCTACTTCTCTTTCAACCTTAGATACTTGGCATCTATGACTTGGTCATCCCAACTTTGTAATTGTTCTTCATCTTATTTGTCAATTTCGGTTACCTTGCAAAAATACAACAATTGTTTATAATACTTGTCATGCATATTGTTTAGGCAAAATTCATCATTTTACCTTGTCTTTAACTCATCATAGAAGTTCACAACCTCTAGATTTCATCCATTTTGACATATGGGGCCCAACTCCAATTCAATCTTCAAATGGAGACAAGTATTTTCTTATTTTTATAGATGATTTTTCTTTGTTCACTTAGTTCTTTCCAATTAAAAATAAAAATGATGTTCTTTAAGTTTTTCTTCAATTTCAAAAACTTGTTGAAAATCAATTTAATAAAAAAATTAAAGCATTGAATTCCAATTGGGAGGTGAATTTCGACCTTTATTTAAACATTTTCAATCAACAAGCATTCTGCATCACATAACTTGTCTATATACCCTTGAACAAAATGAGACTATAGAGAGGAACATAAGGCATATTGTTGACATAGGTTTTGCTTTGTTAGGCCAGTCTATTATACCTTTCAAATATTGGCATTTTGCCTTTGAAACCTTAATTTTTTTAATCATTAAAATGCCTACCCATTCTCTTTCTAACAAAATTCCCTTTCAAATTTTGTACAATAAAATTCCAGATTATTCCTTTTTGAGAGTGTTTGGTTATACAACTTTTCCATTGTTAAAGCCATTTAATCAATATAAATTTTCCTTTAGAATAAAAGCTTGTGTTTTTCTTAGCTACTCACCACATTTTCTTGGCTATAAATGTTTGGATAAGGAAACGGGACACATTTATATGTTTAGACATATTAAATTTGATAAGTCCAATTCCTTTTTAAATTCAATCACAATATAAAGTCTTTATCTACTTCAACCTCTTCTTCTAGTTTACCATTCATGTAGGTTCGATTATAATTGCCTTAAATCCTAAGTTCTAAAGACTCCTTCTATGGTACGATCACTTTTTATCACTTTTCTTTATCCACACTTAACTCTTTTGATACACCATTACCCTTATCTCATATAAAAAAGCAGGTCTTCATCCCCATCTACTTAATCTCATTCAAATTCTACCATCTCATCACCTCGTCTCTTATCTAAATCCTAAACCACTAAACAACCTCATCCACATACTATCACCAATCTAGATGGGTTGAATTTATTTATTGACTTAACAAATACTTCTTCTCCACATGATCATAATATGTAACTTTCTGCTTCAACTATACCTGACCCTCTTCTCCAACACAGCATGACACTTCACCTATCAACCATGGCTCATACACATAAATATGCCTTGTCCACTTCTATCCTACATGATACCGAACCATCCAGCTTTTCCCATGCCAAGAATTTTGTAGAAATGTGAACATCTATGGATATTAAAATTAAGGCTTTATACTGAACACACACATGAGACCTTATACCACCTTCAATAAATACCAAAGTAGTTGGCAACACATGGGTATATAAAATAAAATGTCATGCAAATAGGGACATTGAACATTTTAAAGCACATCTGGTTGCCAAGTGATACACACAGGAGCACAGTTTAGACTACACTAAAACCTTCAGTCCAGTTGTAAAACCAATCACAGTTTGCATTTCACTTTTTATTACAATTATTGATAACTGGAAGCTCTATCAATTAGATGTAATCAATGCGTTTCTATATGGCGATTTGCAAGATACAGTATACATGGTTCAACCTTAGGTTTATATAGATAAGGCTCATCTAGATTTTGTTTGTAAGCTTCAAAAATCATTATATGGCTTGAAGCAGGCTTCTTAAATTGAGTGGTTTTCTTCAGACCATTGGTTTTATTGGTTCACATTATGATCCCTCTTTATTCATGTACAATAAAAATTCTCTGTAATGTTTTATTTTAATTTATATAGATGGAATTATTATTACTAGTAATAATAATGCTTTTCTTTAATCCATTATTGATAAATTGTCTACAATATTTTCATTAAGGGATCCCATTTCTTTAAATTTTTTTTCTTGGCATCCAAGCATTTCGACAACCTCATGGACTTCGGTTATCTTAAGAGAAATATATTATTGGCATTCTGAGTTTTATGGGTATGTCATCCTACAAGCCTATCTCTACTCCCATGGTACCAAGTTCTTCTTTATTTAAAGATTCATCTCCAAGTTTATCTTTAGACAAAGCAGTCAAATTCAGAAAATGTTATGGATCCTTACAATATGTTACTTTTTTTCACGACCCGAACTCGAGGGCACGTGACTGACACTAGGGAATGGGAAGGCATAAGGCCTCCGAAACCTGTAGTAAGCCTTAAAGAAAAGATAAACAACACCTTACAATTTAAATATTTATTTTAAAATAGAACACATTATCAAACTGATTTTTCTAAAAAAATAAACAGATTCAAGTGCTAAATAAACGTGCTTCAACGTCACATATTATAAATTAAACTTAAATCTTTATACATAAGCGTAATGTATACAAATAAGTTACACAAATATACTTAAAACATACAACTCTTAGTACATATACTACTGCAGCAAACTAGATTAACACACAATACAGCTTACAATGACCTACATAAAATAGCCGGTGAAGAAGAAACCCGACGTGGAGGTAGTCTGAGGTCGAACTCCCAAGCTCCTGAAAAAAAATAAATTGAGGGGAATTAGACCTCATTGAGTAAGTCAATAAAAAGAGCTGTATGGTTTGAAAACCTTTTTGAAAACTATATGTTTATAGTAAAAATAATTTATAGTATATATTTATAGCTTTTGAAAAATCTCGGTAGAACCTTAAACCCAAAAATCTACATGGCCAACTGGGCCCACTTATTCCAACTAGACTACCGGTCCCCGAGAGCAAAGGCATCAACCGAGGCACCAAGTCGTAGTCATCCATTTAATCCCAATATATGGCACTGGCGGTCCCCGAGAGCAAAGGCATTGACCGAGGCACCCATCTCAATCCATTATCAACCTTACAATCACTAGCGGTCCCCGAGAGCAAAGGCTTCTACCGAGGCACCCATCCCAGTTTAGCATTCACCAATCATATATATTACAGATCCATCTCTCAATCTCTACCATGTGCACATAGTCCTGGTGAAGCCCACCAGGTAGCCCATTTTACCAAAATTTCTCAAAATCGATTTTTAAATAAATAAAATGCGTTTAAATCTTAAATAATAGCCTTAAGGTAAATAAATCATATAATCAATATAATAAAAAATATGAGTGCATGCATTCTTTAAATAAACACACGCACAGATCGTTCTATTGACTTACAAGATGAATGCAAAGGTTGACGACCACGTGTCTGCCTCGATCTCACAGCTTCTGCTCTGATATGCTCTAGAAGAAAAATAACAAATCGACTTTTAAAACATGACTATGGAATCGAAATCAACAATCAACAAAATAATGAAATTCCATGCTGACTCGAGGAAAATCGGACAAGACTCGACAGATAGGATAACCTAACTAACGGTAGAAATTTTTTACGAATATCATGTTTTACGAGAAAATCTATTGAAATTTCGGTAGAGTCTCCTCTGTAAAACGGACATCTCTCTACCAAAGGTAGAACCAGACCTGCATAAAATGCACTTCTAATATCCACAAACATCCACACTCGAGTCGGGCTCCCAAATCTACATTTAGCCCCGACCGAGATCACAACTCAACAAAATATCAAGAATTAACAACATTTATTTCTTAAAATACATATTTCACATACACATGTACTAAAAATAGACAAAAATATATAAAAATCTCAATTATTCAAAATACAATAACTAAATTTGTATTCCTTCATCGAAATATAATTATAACCCAATTTAAAACCATTATAATGTATTATATATATATATATATATATATATATATATAATATTTGGAATTTAATATTGAAAATTTACACTACTTAAGTAAAAATACCAATTAATTTATAAAAATTGTCTAAACCCCTTAAATATTAGTAAAACTAATTAAAATATATTTAACTATGTTTAGCGTAAAATTACATTTTTTTTTACCCCTAAAATACATAAATTACATAATGTGCTATTAATACTAAAATAATTCCTTAAAATTATTTAATCATGCCAAAAATTCATTTTCTCAAAATAAATCTTCCTAATATAATTAAAACATTTAATCAAGCAACAAATTTTCTTTTAAAAATGAAGTTTAACCTAAAAAAAATCACATTTGACATAAACTCAAAAATATTTATAAAAATAGTATAAAAATCACAAAAATTATAATTTGAGTTCTAAAATTAATAACATTCACTAATAACCTCAATTATTAAAATTTCATAATTTTTTTCACAATAATTCCAGAAAATTAACATAAATATTAATTAAATACCTAAAATTTATATTATCCTCTAATTAACTCAAAAGAAAATTTTAAAACCTTAAATAAAATTAATATACCCAAAAACAATTAACTATACTTACTTTAATCACTAATTACACCTAAAAAATAGAATAGAATCAAATAATTAAAATGACAAAAATCAAATAAAATTCTGAAAAAAAATCAATTAATTCCCCAAAAATTCTAAATAAAGAACATCAATCTCATTATACACTAACAACATCAATTTACTAGACACTCTACCAAAATGCTCAAGATCAAAGAAGGAAAGGAGGAAATTGGGTGAGTATCACTCACCACTAAGCTGTAGAAACAGAGGGGAAATGAGGAGCTTGCTGTCACCGGAGATGGAGGCTGAGGAGGCAGCAAATCACAATAGGGAGGCAGCACCTACGAAGAGAAGCCGAAGCTAGGGAACTCCAGAAATGCAGGCTGTCGTGCGATGAAGAGCTGCTGCCAGGTAAAGAAGAAGAAGAAGAAGAAAAAGAAGAAGAAGAAGAAGAATAAGAAGAAGAACAATAGCAGCAGGGAGCTCGGTGAGGATGGCGAGCGAAGGTTCTCTGGCAGTGATGAAGATGGCATGGTGAGGGGAGAGTCGGTGAGGATGGTGAGTGAGGGGGGGGGGGGGAAAGGCAGTGAGGGTAAGGGACTTCGGGGTTTTCCTTTTTCAATCCAAACCTATATATATATATATATATAATATACTTTATATTATAATCTTTTTATATATATATAAACATATGTGTGTGTGTATTCATCCTTATTGTATATATTATATATACACACTTGCATACATATACGTGTATGTATATGTATATTTATATATATATACACATACCATTATAATAAAATTTTATTTATTGTAAACCCTAATATATATATATATATATATAATACATGTATTAGGGCTAAAAACAACAAGATTAGGGCTTACAAAATAGTCAAATAATAGTTAGTGCTATAGGAAATATAATTTACTAAAATAATAATTATATAACCCTAACATAATAATATAGCTAGCTAGTAAAAAATTATTTAATATAATTTTAAAAATTATTGCTAATAATGCAAATTCAATTATTACTTTATTTAAATAAAACATAGGATATTACACTTTTACTATACCAAACTTGATGTTTGTCGTCAATAAGCTAACTCAAATTATGCACTCACCGACTCAACTTCACTTTCAAGCATTGAAACGAGTACTCAAGTATCTTTAAGGTACCAAATCGTAAGGCTTACTCATCACTCCTACCGCTCATTCTAATCTTACAACATATGTTGATGCTACTTGGGTAGGTAATGTTGATGATTGCAAGTCCATAAGAGGTTATCTTATTTATATGGGCACTAACTTAATTGATTGGCAGTCCAAAAAATAGCCCACTATTGCTCAATGTTCTACATAATTTGAATTTAAATTCGTGGCAAATGTAATAGTTGAGTTATGGTTGTTATCTAGTCTTCTCCATGAACTTTATTTGTCCATTACAAAAGTTCCACAAGTTTGGTATGACAACTAAGGAGATGTTTTTATTTCTTCCAATGCTGCATTCACTGCTCCCACCTACCATGTTGAGGTCAATTTCCATTTTGTCTAGGAATAAGTTGTTGTAAAAACCATTTTGGTTGGTTCTATTTCCTCCAAAGATCAACTGGTAGATATCATAACAAAACCATTGTGTAGACCTGCATTCAAATTTATTATTTCTAAGTTATGACTAACTCTTACTTAGCCTAGGCTTATGGGGGGTGTTAGTGATAAGACAAGATATTTATCTCTTAGTTAACAACATCTCTATTGTACTCTGTTTTAGAGTTGAACACAAACTCTCTTTGTATATATAATCCCTTTTACATGAATATACAAAATACAAGATTCTACATATTCATAAACTCTAATATTGACTTCCCCTAACTTAGACCTCATTCTATTTAAAGGATTTTTATTATCAATAAATTGAACCCCAAGGCAAAAGGTGGAAAGGAATTCAATCATAAGAGAGGGATAAGTAGGGAGAGGTTCAAAAGTAAAATTATACATACTAACCCTTTAAAGTAGATTTTTTACTTTATTATAGCAACCCATTGTCTCTAGTGTGGCTTGAGACATATGACTTGAAGGAATTATGGTTCTCTTGCCAAATTGAGCCATCTTTTTCCTAATTTAAGTAGAAAGTAAGAATTAGGAGGGGTTTTCTTATGTTGATCTTTGGTTTCCCTTTTTGATTAGGAAGAGGGTACATCTTGTTGTATGGTCTTCTTTAAGGATGATACAAACCCTACCTATAATGGAAATTGAACGAGCATCCAACTTTGAATGTTAGCCCAAGGATCATCAAGGATAGGTTGTCTTAATAGAGCTACCTTGCTTATTAAATTAAAGCAAGATACTTAGCTATTAAAAGATGAACATTCACACAATTCTAAGTCTAATCTAACCTAGCAATTGTAATAAAAGGTAGAAGTGAAACAATTCAACTTGTAAAGTTTCCAAAGAACAAAGTTTAAGGAAAAACCTCACTTTTTAATATTTCAATCCTTAAATTCTTTTTGCATAGTTTGAGCCCTTACATAGGCATGTAAATAACCTAATCCTTGATGGAAAAGGTTTTCTTCCTTATTCCCAAAGATACCTATACAGGAAATTCCTTAATAAGGAGGTTTCTTTTAAAATAGGACAAATAATGACAACTCATCTTTGAAAAGTCAAAATTGACAACTAATGAAAACTAAGTGAAATGACAAGTCATGACAACCAAGCTTTGAACCATGCCATGTCATATGTCATGTAGTATGTTGACCATTGACCTTAACTTGTTGACTTATTAACTTTGACTTATTGACTTATTGACTTTGACTTGGAATATTCATGAATCTTCTCACATCTTCTAAAATCTTCTTGAATCTTCCTTATTGACTCCAAAATAAAAAATAATTTGAAAATTTATACAATTCAAGCTAATTTATTTTAGAATAGGAAATTAAGCTAATTAGCTTGAATTCTTCATCATGCAGCTCCAAGCTTGTAGTCAAATCCACCAACTTTCTTGTAATGTGAAAGACACAAACTTAATACTTGTTTGAACTTCTTTGTCCTTGATCTTGTCTTTAGTCCCTCATAATGTAATGGATCACTTAGTTTGATGGGCTTGCTTAGTTTGGTTGCATCATTCCCCTTTCCTCAAGATGATTCTTAATCGGCACCTACATCAAAATCAAAAGGAGATAAATCAACAACATTAAAAGTAGCACTTACACCATACTTACCGGGGAAGTCAATCCTGTAAGCATTGTCATTGATGCACTCTAACACTTGGAAGGGTCCATCACCACATGGCATCAACTTAGATTTCCTTTGAATAGAAGATCTTTCTTTACGCAAATGTACCCAAACCCAATCACCTGGTTCAAATACAACTTTTACACACCCTTTGTTTGCATGTTTGGCATATTACTCATTCTTTCTTTCAAGATTTGCTCATACTTTTTCATTTAAGGACTTCATAAATTCTACCTTCTTCTTTCCATCTAGATTTACTTAGTCACTCAAAGGTAAAGCAATCAAGTATAAAGGACTCAATAGAATAAAACCATAAACAATCTCAAAAGGACGAAAATTAGTAGAAGAATGTACGCTATAATTATAAGCAAATTCAATATATGGCAAGAAATCTTCCTATGATTTCAAGTTATGCTTAACCATGGTTCTTAGTAATTAAGATAAAGTTCTATTAACTACCTCTATTTGCCCATCAGTTTGTGGATGACATGTTGTAGAAAAAAAAGTTTAGTGCCCAATTTACCCCATAAAGTCTTCCAAAAGTATCTTAAAAACTTAGCATCTCTATCACTAACAAATGTTCTAGGCATACCATGCAAATGAACAATCTCTTTAAAGAATAAATCTACAATATGTTGTGCATTATTAGTTTTTTTACATGCTATAAAGTTACCCATTTTAGAAAACCTATCTATAATAACATATATTAAATCATGTCCATGCTTTGTCCTAGGTAAACCAAGCACAAAATCCATGGAAATATCAATCTATGGTGAACTAGGCATAGGTAGAGGCATATACAAACCATGTGGTTTTAACTTAGACTTAGCTTGTTTACACACAATGCACTTATCACAAATTCTAGTAATATCATTTTTCATGTTAGACCAATAAAATTAATCATGTAAAACATCCAAAGTCTTGGCTATACTAAAATATCCCATTAAACCACCCTCATGTGCTTCACGAACAAGTAATTCATGTATAGAACAGTTAAGAACACACAATTGTTTCTCTTTAAACAAGTAACCATCATGCCTATAGAACTTTTCAAAAGCAACATTTGTACATGCATGATAAACACTACCAAAATCACTATCATTATCATACAACTCTTTTATGTATTCAAATCATAGCAATTTGGCATCTAAAGAAGCAAGTGAAGTATACCTTCTTGAAAGTGCATCAACCACAACATTCTCGTTACCTTGCTTATATTTAATGACATAAGGAAACCACTCAATGAATTCACTCCACCTAGCATGTCATTTGTTAAGCATGTTTTGCTCCTTCAAGTACTTCAAGGATTCATGATCAGTATGTATCACAAACTCTTTAAGCAATAAATAATGTTGCTAAGTCTCCAAAGCGCCAACTAAGGCATACATCTCCTTGTCATAAGTGGGGTACTTTAAGCTTAAACCATTTAAATTTTCACTAAATACACAATTGGTTGCCCATCTTGCATTAAAACAGCCCCAATTCCCAAACCTGAAGCATCGCATTCAATTTTAAATGTTTTAGAAAAGTTAGGAAGAGTAAGTAAAGAAGCATATGTCACTTATCCTTAAGCATGTTAAGTGCTCATTCTTGCACTTCTCCCCATTTGAAGCCAACATTTTTCTTAATGACTTCGATCAATGGTGTTTTAATGGTACTAAAATCCTTAATAATTCACATATAAAAAGCTTGCAAGACCATGAAAACTTTGCACATCGCCAACTCCTCTAGGTATAGGCCAATCTTTGATTGCCTTAACCTTCTCTTCATCTACCTCTATTCCTTTTGCACTGACAACAAAGCCTACGACAACAAGCATATATGTGCAAAAAATACACTTTTTGAGGTTAGCATACAAACATTCCTTACACAACACTTCCAAAACTAAATGCACATGTTCAATATGCTCTTCCAAAGATTTACTATAGATAAGTATATCATCAAAATAAACAACCATAAATTTTCCAATGAAATTATGCAAAACATGGTTCATTAATCTTATAAAAGTGCTAGGTGCATTAGTTAAACCAAAAGGCATGACTAACCACTCATATAGACCATGTTTTTTTAAAATGCAATTTTCCACTCATCACCCTCTTTCATGCAAATTTGATGATAACACTTTTCAAATCAATCTTGGAAAATATAATAGCTCCATGCAACTTATTAAGCATATTATCTAACTTAGGAATAGGATGACGATACTTTACCATTATTTTATTAATTGTACAAGTTCCATCCTTCTTAGCTACTAGTAAAAATGGAATGGCACATAGGCTCATGCTTTCTCTATTGTAACCTTTGTCCATAAGATCCTTAACTTGCCTTTGCAAATCCTTGGTTTCTTTAAGATTGCATCTATACACGGGTCTATTTGGAATTATAGAATTGGGTACAAAGTCAATTTGATGCTCTATTCCTCTGATTAGTGGCAAATCATAGGAATATCGTTAGGAAATACATTTTGAAATTCCTATAATAATCTCATAAAAGAACTAGGCAAAGAAGGGTTAAGATCGTTAGAGCTCAAATAAGATTCCTTGTAAACAAGTACAAGTATAGGCTACCTTAAAAGTAAAGCTTTCCTGACATCTTTGTCCTTTGCATAAAAACTTACTTTTCTCTCTTGTTTCACCTCATTCACACTCAGCTTTCCTTTTGCATGTACATCATGCTTCTTTTCCTCATTGCACATCCCCTCAAGCTCTTCTTTTTCCACTTCTTTCTCACTCCTCTCATTGCTTTTCTCATAGCTCTCCTTTTGCTTGTTTCCCTTTTATTTTTTATACAAACTTTCTCTTTCTTTTTTTATTGCTTTTTCTTTTTCAAACTCTTCAAATCTTTGCTTTAGGACTTTTTGGTCCTCATACACTTCTTTAGGGGTTAAAGGTTTTAGGGTAATGGGTACATTACTCATTACAAAAGAATATCTATTAGAAAACCCATTATGATTAGCTCTCCTATGCCAAGGACACCCCAAAAGAGTATGACAAGCTTGCATAAGCACTACATCACACAATACTTCATCTTTATATTTTCCTATGGAAAATGCTATCTTTACTTATTTAGTCACTTTTATCTCTCCATAATCATTCAACCATTGCAATGTGTAAGGCCTAGGATGCTTCATGGTATATAAATGCATTATCTCAACTAACATGGTATTAGCTATATTTGTGCAACTACCCCCATCAATAATTATACAGCATACCTTATCTTGCACCTGACGTCTAATGTGAAAGATGTTCTTATATTGTACCTCATCCTCCATCTTAGTTTGAACATTCATGATTCATTTTATAATAAGTAATTCACCATGTGATGGACTTTGTACAACCTCATCATCACTTGCATCCTTAAGCTCAGGCATTTCTAAATCACACTCATCATCATCACTTTCACTAAAGACTTCGCTACCCCTTATAGTCATGGTGCACTTATTTGGATAGTTAAAAAGAGGTATGCCTATAAACCAAACATTTTAAATATTGAACATCATGAGATCATTTAGTTTAAGTCTCACCTTTATCTTTGGCCTTAGCATTCCCCCTTTCATTTCCTCCTTTATTATTGTAAAATTTTGCCTTAGTGAAGCTCTTATCTCCATTCTTCCAATTTGACTTCCATGAAGAACTAGAAGAAGTTAAATTGCCTTTGGAACTCTTGAACTTAAATTACTTATCAATCTTGATTGGCATGTGCAACATGTCATCCATGTTAATATAGTGATGTAATTCCACTAAGTCGACTATATTTCTATTTAGCCCATGTAAAAACCTTGCCATTGTTGCCTCATCATCTTCATCAATATTTGCTCTAATCATAGCTATCTCCATTGTTTGATGGTATCCCTCTACACTTTTAGATTCTTTTACAAGGTTTTGAAGTTTATTATATAATTCTCTATAATAGTGTGTAGGAACAAACCTCTTGTGCATGATTTCCTTCATCTCCTCCCATGTTAGGTCAATCATGGTTCTTTCTTCTACTAGTCACTAATTGATCCCACCAAACTAGTGCATAATCAGTAAACTCTATGGCAACTAGCTTCATCTTCTTTTCTTCACAGTATTGATGGTAGTCAAAGATGAACTCCACATTTTTCTCTCACTCCAAATAGGCTTTGGCATGACTCTTGCCTTAGAAGCTTAGAATTTTCATCTTGATGCTGCCCATGTTGTTATCAACTCTTATACGCCTATTTCTGCCTGAATTGGATGTTTGTTCATCATCCTCTTGTTCATGTCTCCCATGAGTTCTAGTAATGGTTATACTAGCATCTCCATGATGATTTGACTCCATTTTGTCTATTCGGTCTGCCAAGTCTCCAATTTGATTTACCAAATCTAGTCTCAACTTTTAAAACATTTGGTTCATGGATTTCATGTACATCTTTTGATCGGGCATTCCTTCTTAACCTTCTTATAAGCTCACTACTCACCTTTTACCACTCAAATTCCTTAAAATCTCGGTACTTATAAAACTAACGCAAATTATGCAAGAATTGCTCAATCAACTCAACACCATAAGCACAAAAATAAAATTAAACTTAAAATTCAAAGTGACTATTCATTAATCAAATAAATAATAAAATAAGCAAGTTAATAAAACCTTACTCAAAATTAAGAACAAAACCCAATTTTTAGAAGCCAAAAAATTGAACACAACAAAATTAACAAAAGAAGTTAAATCTGAGTTCTAAACCCACAAACATAGCCGATAACACAATTCTGAATTAAAAACAAAGTAATAAATTTTTTTCAATGGATGTAGAAATTGAACAAACTAAATCAATTAAGGGTCTTTTTAATAAATTTTGAACCTTTTTGCTTAAAACACAATGATTTGTTTTTTTTTTTTTTTTGAAATTGAGAAGAAGAAAAAGAAATTATGAATGAAAATTAAATGATAAATAACTAAACCTTGATGTTTGGCTATGATATGAAAATGATACGAACCCTACCTATAACGAAGAAAGAACGCACATCTAACTTTGAATATTAGCCCAAGGATCATTAGGGATAGTATGTATTGAGAAAGCTAAACCTCTTTCTTATTAAATTAAAGTAAGATACTTAGCTATTAAAATATGAACATTCACACAATTCTAAGTCTAATCTAACCTAGTAATTGTAATGAAAAGTAGAAGTGAAATAATTTAAGTAAACTTACAAAGTTTCAAAAGAATAAAGTTTAAGGAAAAACCTTTCTTTTTAATATTTCAATCCTTAAATTCATTTTGCATAGTTGAAGCCCTTATATAGGCATGTAAATAACCTAATCCTTGAAGGAAAAGGTTTTTTTCCTTATTCCCAAAGATACCTATATAGGAAATTCCTTAATAAGGAGGTTTGCTTCTAAATAGGACAATTAGTGACAACTCATCTTTAAAAAGTCAAAATTAACAACAAATGACAACTTATTACAACTAAACAAAATGACAACTCATGACAACTAAGCATTGAAGCATGCCATGTCACATGTAATGTAGGATATTGACCATTGACCTTAACTTGTTAACTCTTTGACTTTGACTTACTGACTTTGACTTGGAATATTCTTAAGTATTCTTACATCTTCTAAAATCTTCTTGAATCTTCCTTATTGACTCCAAAATAGAAAAATAACTTAAAAATTCATTTAATTTAATCTAATTAATTTCAAAATAGGAAATTAAGCTAATTAGCTCGAATTCTTCATCATGTGGCTCTAAGCTTGTACTAGTAATCAAATTCACCAACTTGCTTGTGATGTTAAAGAAAAATAAATTCAATGTTTGTTTGAACTTCTTTGTCCTTGATCTTGTCATTGGCCCCTCATAATGCAATAGATCACTTAATTTGATGAGCTTGTTTAGCTTGGTTGCAACAAAGGCCATGGTTGAGTGCAAGAAGATGAAAAGTAAGAAAAAATAATGGCCAAAAGAAAATAGATGAAGGAGAAGCAATGGAGAAGAGAAAATAGCCAAAAAGAAGAATAGATTAATGATGAATATTATGAGTATTGAAGAGGGGATGAAGATGGGTATAAATAGGGAAGAAGGAGTGCAAAAATTACTTGACTTTAAGTCAAAATAGGGTTAGGAATTGCAAGTGACCATTTGTAATTGAAGAGACCAGTTGATCACTTTGCTTAGGGAGCTTCACTCTGCTCTGCTCTCTTCGCTCTGCTCCTTCGCCGGGGAGTTATAATTTCAATAAAAGTGCAACTCTTCATATGTCAAGTCGCTCCTTATGAGCACTTAAGGATCATGAGCGTCGCTTGTAAGGGGCTCTAGCCATTAACAAAACATGACTTTCACAAGTAGTTGCAGCTTTATACAACAGCTCGTCATGAGAATACTGACAAGACTTTAAATGTTTGAATTATTTGCAATCACACCCCAAAAACCTAACAATTTATCCTTATGGACCTAATTGACACTAAATTGAAGTAAATAGAGAGCAAATTAAATACAAATAAAACTAAAATTCTAAGGCAATATGTTTGAGCATGCAAATAGGAAAAATTTATGACTAAAATAAATTTTGCTAACTTTAAATAATTAATTAATGGAATTAATTTGAATAAGTAATTATTAAATAGTAAATAATAGAATAAAGTCACACAAAAATTTAAAGCAAAATTCTATATGGGAAAAGTGAATTTAAAGATATTTCACATTGGCATCCCTTTTTGAAAAACTTAATCATGAATTTATAAGCATAAGAAAATTTAAAAAATTGAAGAGCACTAAATTCAAAAATATAAAATAACAATAATAATAATAGCTAAATGAACATATTAGCACTTATGATAGCAAGTTTAAGAGAGCTTAACCACTATTTCAAGCACTTAATCATATAAGAATGCATATAGTCAAAGGCAAAGTAATATTAAGGTAAAAGGTGCAGTAATTGAGCATGTAATGATCATTTTAAAAAAAATTAATAAGAAGAGACATAAGGGTATTGTATCAACAAATTCAAGACTAATATCACCATTTTGCACATGATCATGTAAGAAATGATGTATAATATCTATATGCTTGGTTCTTGAATGTTGAATGGGGTTTTTGCTAAGATTTATAGCACTAGTATTGTCACATTTGATTGGAATATGATTAATATCAATACCATAGTCCATTAGTTACTGTTTTTGCCATAAGACTTATGAGCAATAATAACTTGCCGCCATATATTCAACTTCAATAGTGGATAAGGCAACCACAACTTGTTTTTTGCTAAATCAAGGAACTAAGCATTGTCCTAAAAATTGACAAGTTCTGAAAGTGCTTTTGGTATTTGACAAGCTGCTGGCAAAATTGACATCCAAATACTTAACTAATTCAAAGGTTGAACTCCTAGGATACTAAAGTCCTAAATGCATAGTTACACTAAGGTATCTTAAAGATTTTCTTAATAACATTTAAATGAGACTCCTTAGGACATGACTGGAATCTAAAACATAAACATGTAGCAAATGTTGTATCCAATTTACTTACAATTAAAAAGAGGAGGGATCGGATCATACCTCTATGTCGCTTTTCATCAACCAGTTTGCAATTCTTATCTTTGTTGAGTTTGGTAGTGGTGCTGATAGGAGTCTTACTTGTCTTAGCTCCTTCCACACCAAAATTTCTAAGAATTTCTCTTGTGTATTTAGTTTGGTTAATGAAAATCTCATCTTTGCATTGCTTGATTTAAAGTCCAAAGAAGAACTTGAGCTCACCCATCATGGTCATTTGAAATTCCCTTTATATTAACTTAGAAAATTCCTCACACAAGTAATTATTAGTAGCACCAAATATCATGTCATCAATATATATTTGAATAATAAGTAAATTATGTTTGGATTTCTTAATGAATAGAGTTATGTCAACTTTTCCTTTAGAGAACCCTTTCTCTAATAAAAAGGTTACTCAACCTTTCATACCAAGCTTTAAGAGCTTGCTTCAATCCATATAATGATTTTAAAAGCTTAAAAACATTATTAGAATAGTCAGAACTTTCAAAAATTAAAGGTTTTTCAACATAAACCTCCTCTTCAATGAAGCCATTTAAAAATGCACTTTTAACATCCATTTGAAAAAGTTTAAAATTCATGTAAAATGTGAATGAAACTAGCATTCTAATAGCTTTTAACTTACAATGGGGGCAAAGGTTTCATCATAATTAATGCATTTCTCTTTATTATAACCTTTAGCTACTAGTCTATCTTTGTTCCTAGTTATAACACCTTCTTCATTCATCTTATTTCTAAACATCCATTTAGTGCCTATAATAAGATGATGCTTAGGTCTAGGAACCAAGGTACAAATCTTGTTTCTCGTAAATTAATTTAACTTTTATTACATAGTAAGGACCCAAAATTCATCACTTTAAGCATCATTAATATTTTTAAGTTCAATTTAAGAGATAAAGGCTAAATTAACAATAGATTTAAAGTGAGATCTAGTAATTACCCCCTTTGTAGTGTCTCCAATGATGAGATCCTAAGGTTAAGCTTTCTTGAAATGCCATTCCTTTAGAAGTTCATCCTTCAAGGTAAGTTGAGGCATCTCCTCACTATCCTCCTTTCTTAGACCTTCAAGCTCTAAAGGTTTGCTAGAATTTTCTTCTTAAATATTCATATCAACAAATTCACATACAACATCATCAATACTACCAAAATCCTTTCTAGGATCAAGTGGGTTAGATTTATAAAATACAATATGCATTGACTCTTCAACTACTAGAGTTCTTTTGTTAAAGACTTTATAAGCTTTGTTAGTGGTGGCATAGCCTAGGAAAATTCCTTCATTAGCTTTGAGTCAAATTTTCCAAGATTGTCCTTAGTGTTTAACATAAAGCACTTATATCAAAATACTCTAAGATATGAGATTTTATATTTTCTATTTTTCCAAAGCTTATAAGAAGTTTTGTTTAAAATGGGTCTTTTAAAGACTTTATTTGCTATATAGCAAGAAATGTTAACAACTTCTACCCAAAAGTATAAATGTAAATTATACTCATGAAACATAGTCCTATCCATTTTCACTAGAGTCTTATTTTTCATTTTAACTACATCATTTTGTTGAGTTGTTTTAAGAGAAGAACAAGTAAGTGAAATGCCATTTTAATTGTAACAAGTTTTGAAAATTTTATTTTCAAATTCAGTACCATGTCACTTATAATTATAGAAATACAAAAACTTTTTTTATCTCTTTTTGAAAAACTTTTAAAAGCTTTAAAAGCATCATTCTTATGAGAAAGAAAACACACCTAAGTGTATCTAGAGTAACCATCAACCAAAATGTATATATAGTGCATTCCACCTAAATTAGAAACTTTAGTTGATCTAAATAAATTCATATGAATAAGTTCAAGTGGCCTAGAAGTAACACTAAATTGTTGAGCTTAAAGAAAGATTTGGATTGTTTTCCTTTTTGATGAGCATCACAAGTCTTGTCTTTAGTGAACTTGAGTTTAGGTAGCCCAACCACAAGTTCATGCTTACTAAAGTCATCCAAAAGCTCAAAGTTTGCATGTCCTAATCTTCTATACTAATTCCATATGTCATGAGAAATGAAAATTAATCATTTAATGTCTTTATTATCAACCTTATTCAAGTCAATAACATAGACATTATTAACCCTTTCACCACTAAAAATTACTTTTTCCTTATCTAGGCTACTAACAAAGCAATTTTTTTTAAAAATAAAGTGACTTTATTTCCCATATCACATAATTGATTAATGTTAAGTAAATTATGCTTAAGATCATCAGCAAGCAACACATAATGAATTAATAAGGATTAATGGTTATCAAATTCTCCAATGCCTACTATCTTTCCTTTAGTATTGTCCCCAAATATGACATGACCTCCACCATTAGCATTAAACTTATTGAATTGTTCCTTGCTTCCTGCCATATGCCTTGAACACCCATTATCAAGGTACCATTTGCCTTTAGCTTTTGTGCACTTAAATCACACTTACACAACATAATTCAAACATTCTTTTGAACCCAAACCTTTGTTAGTCTTAGTTAGTTAGTCTCAAAGTAGTCCAAAGGAAGCAATTATAACTGTAATCTTCTATAGAAGCACACATTACTAGTGTGACTTTTATCATGCAATAGAAGCATTCAACATTAGCAAATATATTTCTTCTATGAGCATGTGGTTATATAGTATATGAGACATGACTTTTGTGTTGTGGTTATGTGGGCTTCCTAAAAATCTTTTATGCCATAGGAAAAGAGTAAGAAAAACATTGACAATGGCATTGTGTATTATGAGGTAATTGTGTAGCATGCTTAGGAGTATTGTATATAGTGTACATGTAAGCATGTTTAGGTTGGGGCCTTTTAGTTTGTGCTTTAGCCCTTTGTGTCAAGGAAGGTTGGGTCATGGAAGACTTCCCCTTGTCATTTGACACATGAGACCTTTTACCTTTAAAATATTGAGTCTCAAGAGATTTAGAAGTAGAGAGAGTAAAGTTATAATAAGCTCTAATAAATTTAATATGAAATGATGATGAGGAAAACATTCTATTTGTATATCCAATTCCATGAGTATTTCCATAGAGTTTTTGAGAGTCAAAAAGACTATTTAAAGTCTCTTTTCCTTTTTTGAATTTAAAAATGGAATTCTTTAACTCTAATACCTCTCTAAAAAGCTTAAGATTTTCATCGTTAGCTTTCTTGAGTTGGTCCTCTAAGGAATTAGAAGATTTCAAATCATTTTCTAGTTTTTCATTTGATTCAACAAGTTTAGAAAAGTCCTTTTTCAAGCTTTCAAATTCCTTAAACAAATTAGATAGCTCATTTTGGTAAAGTTTCTTCATACAGAGCAAGCTTTTGCATTTAATCATTAGTTTGCTCATATATAGCTCTTATCATCATCATCATCATCATCATCATCATAATAATCATAAGAAGAATGAGAAGTAGATGGTACCTTATTTTTATCTTCAATAGCCATGAAATAAAGGATGGACACTTCTTATTACTCCTCTTCCTTTTTTGATTCGGAGGAGTCATCCCATAAAGCTTTGAAGGCCTTCTTCTTGTTTTTTACTCCCTTATTCTAGAATTTAAGCTTGAGGCACTCACTTCTAGTATGCCCCAATTTCTTGCACTCATGTAAAGTAACCTCCTTGTTCTTCTTTCCATTAAATTTCTTATTGTCTCTTTGTCTTGAGAATATTTTTCTTTATAAGAACTTCTTGAACCCTTTAGTGATCATGGTTATCTTATCATCACCTTTATTAGAGTCAACCAAGCTTTTATCTTCATTTTCTTATTAAATGGCCTTCAATGCAATCCCCTTTTTCTTCTTTTCTTTCTCATCTCTCTCATTTCCTCTTTGCTTTATAGTGAGCTCATATGTAAGGAGCTTTCCAATGAGAATATTAGTTGAGAGGGTTAAGAGTTCATAAGCTTCCTTAATTAAAGTGACCCTAGATTCCCAATCCTTTTTATGTAGGATTTTTAGAATCTTATTATTCACTTCTTCCTTGGAAAAATTTTTTCCAACTTTTTTAAGGATAGTAAGAGAAGTATGGAGATGGTTTATCATTTTCATTATTGATTCTTATGGTTTCATCTTAGAGAGTTTATATGCATACATATGAAGTTAAACCTTTTTGCACCTCACTTGCACATTTCCTTCATAATGGTTCTTAAGTGTTTCCTATACTTCTTTTACAGATTGGCAATGTTAAGTTTTGTCACCTTCTTTTTTTAACATAGAGGCTAACAAGATTATCATGGCTTTCTTTTTTTTGTAGTTCTCTTCTTTTTGCTCATTTAACCATTAACTTCTTATAAGAATAGTCTCTACACCATCAATTATGGTTGTAAATGGTCCCCAACCATTCAGAACAACATCCCAAAGTCTAATGGCATCACTATCTAAGTACAATTCCATCTTGAACTTCCAATGTGGGTAGTCACTACCATTAAAGAAGTGTCTAAAAGATGAAAACTTTAAAGATTCACTCATTATTTTCTTTGCTTGTTACAATTAAGTATGAAGAAGGCAAGCTTTGATACCCATTATAATTGCTCTAGAGGGGGGGGGGGTGAATAGGGCTTTTAAGAAATTAAAAGATAATTAGGAAGAATTAAAGAACAAGTAAAAATTAAAAGATAACACATATGAACTTAAGGAGTTCAATTCATAAATGAATCTACGTCTGCACTTAACTTATCTGTAAGTGAGAATTTTCAATCCCTACACTAATATTATTCATAAAGATTGATATTATAAGAGTTTTAAGGATCAACTCTAAACCTTACAATAATGAGCTTTTAAGTAAGGTTTAGCTCTAACCACAAACCTAAGTATTTTACTGTAAAAACACTTAAACTAACTCCTTTAGAGTATAACCTCACTTCCATTCTAATTTAGCTTAAGAATTAGATAAAATTTAAGGCCTATCTCTAACACATTACCAACTCTCAAAAGAGTTAAATGAACATAAAAAGATTGGATAAGAATTTTAATGCTAAAGAAAAAAATTAAATGGCCAAAGTTACAAATTATAAATCAATCTCTAGAGCATGTTTTTATAGATGGTTGTTAGAGCCATTAATTGCTTCCCCAAGATCTTCTCTTCAACATTTAATGTACTTTAGCTTTTTTCAAATGAACTACTGCTAACTTTCATGAGGGTAAGCTGTAGGTCATGAGCGTCAAATAATTTAACTATTGAAGACTGAATTAGCCATTAAGGGCTTGATAGAGTCTCCTCATGAGTAGCTTAAGATCATGAGCATCACTCATGAGCAATATAGAATTTGAGCTCTTGAGGAAGATTATTGGCTCTTCTTCAAGGGGTTACTCGTTAGCCTCCTCACAATCTAAAGGGTGGCTTGTAAGCAGCATACTATAACTTGAAAATTTGATATACATTGACTCTATTTGCATCTAGTTCATTTGGGAACTTGAATAGACTTATATTCTCCATTAAATTTCATATAAATGCTCTTTAAAGAGAGCATTACACATCTTTAACTTTGAAGAAACAATTTAATCTTGGAATGCAACAACCTACACCTATAAGTAAAATCATTAGTTTACACATTTCTTGTTAAAGTCAAAATAAAGGGGTTGATCATGCAAATGGTCAGCATATTCTTATTATAATTTTTTTTATTATAAAAATAATTAATTTAATATATAACATAATAAATTTTCTATTTTATCTTACATTAATGATATTTTATAATAATAAATAAAATCATTAATCAAAATATGTTATTTTTCAAATATTTTTTGTAAAATAATCTAATTTAAAGAAATCTTTTTTAAAATTGTCTAATTGAAATACAATTGATTTTAAACTTTAAAATATAACATAAATTATAATATTGACAAAACTAACTGAATATATCCAAATATAAAAATATGTATTCATTTAAGATATATAAATTAAAATTTATTTTTTAAAATAATAAAAATACTTAATTAATTTTATTTAACATTGTTTATAAAATAATAATTTTAGAAAAATATATTTTTAATTTTTTTTTTCTTTAAAGTATTTTAATGAGTCATATAGTTATTATATAAGTTAAATAATAGGATAAGTCATAAATAATTGAAAGCTCAAACCATCTTCAGAACCCTTAAATTTTTTTTACTTTAATTAAATAAATCCCTATTGAATTATTTCCTCTAATTAGGTCCTCAAACTTCAATTTTTGTAAACATTATATCCTTAAACTTATGTTTGTTATACGTGTGTAAATCAAACACTTGAAACACATTTATATATTGCAATTAGCAACACATGGGCTATGATGAGGAAAGAGATTGTCCATGTATATAATACCAAAGAATTTCATTTTAGTGAAAAAGGTAAACCTTGAAAACAATCACTCTTTTTTGCTTAAACTTATTTGATTTCTTTGTTAACTCTCTTCTCTATAGCAAAAAAAATAATGGATTTCAATATCTTATCTTGTTTATTTTCCATCATCTTGACACTTAAATGGTAAAAGAAATTGATTTTCTCAATTTTTAAAGTTAGTAGTGTTGCTTCCTCTTTCATATTTGAGTGCAGCAATCATATGATGTATCACTTACAAGTTTTAACTTGTCTTTATTATAAAAGGATAGTGGGGTCACTTTGGATGTTAAAAAAGCTCAATCTATTATTGTATGTGATTGTTGTGATTCATAGAAAAAGCTATTAAAACTTGTCTACTTTGGGATAGGTGTGAAGCATAAATTATTGCTTTGTGGACCAAAAACTACTTAGTAAAGAAGAAGATGGAGTGGACAATGATGATGTATATAGTAATGAGGATAAATGTAATTATGAGATCACTAGTGTATATTTTGACAATGATGAACTAGAGAGTTACTATAATGAAATTGATTAGCAAAGTGGGGATGTAACATTAAAAAGGCATAATAAAGTTATATTTAATCTTGACTCACTAACTCCTATTTTTAATCTCAAAATCATTTTTAAAAATATAAAGGAGTGCAGTTATATTGTTGCAAAATATTACAACAGTAAAAAAATTAAAGATTCATTTTATGAAAAATGACAAGGGGAGAATAAGGGCACAATGCATGGTAAGTTATCCATAAGTTATTCTTACTTCAAAAGAGAACAATGATGATACTTAATGTCTTAAAACATATATCCCATAATATAAGTGTTAAAGAGTGAATAAAAATCCAATGGCAACTAGCAAGTTCTTGGCCCAACATTGTAGGCAAAGGTTAGTTAGCCAACCATTCATAAAGTTAAAGATATGAATTGTATAAGATTAAGTTGAAGTTAAAGGTCTGTGAAACCTTACGTAGGAACATTAAAAGGAGAATTATAGTGATTATGAGGAAGAATACAATAGATTGCATGACCATGTTTAAGTCAACAAAAAGAGCAATCTTGGTAGCATTTATGTTGTTAATGCAAAAAAGGATGAAGGTAGTGGTATAAATTCCTTTTAGAGGTTTTATGTATGTTTTAAAGCTTACAAAAAAAGGTAGGAAGTCGGGTCTAGGAAAATTATTAGCATTAATTGTCTTTTTTGTAGTTTATTGTAAAGGTCAATTATTATGTGCAATTGGTAAGGATGGGAACAATAGCATACAGGGTAGTTTTAATGAAAAATAAAAAGAATTAGGGTTGGTTTCTTTAATGCTTGAAGAAGGATTTACCTTTTAGAGATGGTAAGGCTACATAATAATATCCAACATGTAAAAGGTAAATTGTAAGTACTTCCTTCCATTGTTTAACTATTTTAAACTTATTTAAAACTGATAAGCACTTATTTTATATTGATAGGGTTTAGAAAGTGCAATGAGAAAAGTATCATCCCAATTTAAGCATATGATGTGTGCTAAAGACATCTATACAGCCTAGGTAAAGAAGTGGAAGGGTGAAAAAGAAAAATAGCATTTTGGACATGAACTAAGTCCACTTTTCCAAAACAATTGAAGTAGAATTTAAAAATTTTAAATGGAAAGGGTGATAGTATTATCCAAGATATGTTGGATTACACTGTTAAGTCATTTTGCAAGGCATTTTTTCAAATAAGAACAAAGTGTGATGTGGTAGATAATAACATATTGAAGATGTTTAATGGTTGGATCCTTAACGCAAGGTTTAAACCAATCATAAGCATGTTAGAGGAAATGTCAAGGGGGTAGATATACAAGTCAATATAGGACAAGCAGAGTAAGATCAGTGGGTCATGTCAGGACATACAGACTTAAATGACTATTATCGATTGTTATTGATATGAGAGGGCCTACTTATAAAGGTTATTTAGATTAGAGTCGCCACCCCACTATGGCCAGGAAATAGGAAAGTAAGTGGGAACCCACTTTTCCTACTAGAGATTTCAAGTTCAAGGGTAGCATTTACTTATCCTATTTTTTAGTAAACATTGCTTAATTACTCATCTCTTCACCCTGTTTTGATTTTTTTTAGTATGCATTTACCACACTTGATTATTGGTCAATTTAAAATTGCATTGAATCAAAAATTAGAATGTGAGATAGTTGAATTTGGTGCACATGCATCCCAAATATAAATGAAAACAAGTAAATAAGCAAATATTAACCAATCACGATCAACCAAACAAATAACAATACAAGCAAATAAGCAAGTAACAAACAACACATAAGCATGCAAGAGGCAATAAAAATAAAAAAGACAAATAAAAAAAATGAGGAAAGGGATTAAGGATTACAGCCCTTGAAATGACCTATTCTAATAAATACATCCGAAAAATAGAAAATAAAAAGGGAATCGAAATTAACAACTACATTACTTTGAAAGTTTCCTATTCTATTAATTACATCAAAAATAGAAAATAAAAATAAAAGAAATTTCCTATTCTAATAAACTTGCAAAACAAAGGTTAGTTCACATGCACATGTAAGCACTCAACACATTTATAACAATTTTATATATTTCATCCATAAAGAGTAATAATAAAAAATAATAATAACAAAGAGCATTGAAGAAAGTAAATAAACAAAAGATGCTAATGAAATGCATGATGCAAGGTTTAAAATTTAAGTATTTTGGTGCCAAAATACAATTTGCAATAAAGAAGAAAAGTAATAAAAATGGTAAAAATACAATTTTCACCATAAAAATAGAGATCGTATGATGGAAAATGGAAACATGAAAATAAAAAAAAATAGCATAGAGAGAAATAAAAATAATAAAAATGCTAAAATGCAATTTTCACCATAAAAATATGAATTTTATGATGAAAAATGCAACATTAATAATAAAGGAAACAAACAGTGGTCAAATAAAAAAAGGCAAACAAAATAATAAAAACGCAATTTTCACCATGAAAATTGAAATTTTATGATGAAAAATACAAAAATAAAAATAAAAACACAACAATTAACAAAAATAGTACAAAATGCTAAAAATGCAATTTTCACCTTCAAAATGGGAATTTTATGGTGAAAATTGTAAGAAAATTAAAATAAAAAGGACAAAAAATTAAAAAATAATAATAAAAATGCTAAAAATGAAATTTTCACTATAACAATAGGAATTTAATGATGAAAAGTGCAAAAATAAAAAAATAAAAAAATAAGAGAAACACCAAAAATTAAAATAAAAGAAACAAAAATAGTAAAAATGACAAAAAAAATGCAAATTTTTATTATCAAAATATAATTTTTATTGCAATGATATGCATTTTAGCACCAAAAGATCAACTTTATCAAGAAAGAAGAATTTTGATAAGAATGAATATAAAAATTATTTCAAAAATGCCCCTATTCACAACTAATATAAAAATGCAACAAACATTCCTTGATTTTCAAGCTGAATTTCTCACTCCTTCAACATATCATATACTACTTTAAAGCATCACCAAAATTACAATTTTACCACAAAATTAATAACTAAAATAAATACGAAAAATGATAAAAATAGAAAGAAAGAATTATGAGAAGAAGAGAAAATGATATGCAAATGCAAATTTACATTAAAAAAATGATTTACATATCCTCATAGGGATTGAGGTATATCCTAGAAGCATGCTTTGGCAATGATGAAGTTTGTTATGGCTCAAAAAGTGCTAAGAGATCCTAAAATTGAATAAAAGAAAAAGTTTGTAATGTTTGGGTATAGGGTTTCCATGTGTCGATCACCTTGCAATAAAGTTAGACATAGTCTAAAATTAGTCTCAAAATTCATCCCAAATCAATATCCTTAAGGCTATTTTTTTTTCTCTCTCTAAAATTGGCCAAAAGTCCCTTATATGGGTAAAATTTCTTATTTTTATACTTTTTTGGCCACGACTAAGCTCGTAGGATGTATGACCCATAAGTGTGGTAGGTCAACTTGCCCCATCCTATGGGTATGGATCATCTTCCCACATGTGTAAGATGATTATCCTATGTGCATAGGATCATTCCATGCTCGTGGGTTGAGCTGAATAGAGACATTTTCCTATATCAAGTGGTTTTTAGGGTTTGATTATTTTTAGGTATTTCAGGCATATTTTGGGTTTTTCACCTTGCTAGAGCATGCTCTGGATAACTTTTAGAAAAGCCTCCCTTTGTCTTATCAACCAAAACCTTCATCATCAGATCTTTTAGAGGACGATTAAAATTTGGGTATCATTAAGAAATTAGACTGAAGGTTATGGAAAGATTTGGATTTCTAATATAGCACTAAGAGCATAATAAAACCTTAATAAAAAAAAGTCATATAGCTAGTTTGCATAATGGAATAGGGATGATGGGTTTGAAGTGACAAATGCATATGATTTAGTAGATAGACACGTTATGGACAAGACAAAATGCATTTACACATTTAGAGAATGGGACATGAGTGGAATACCATGTCAACATGCTATATGCACTGTCTATAGTGCACATTAAGAACCTAAAAAGTATGTTGATCATTGGTACAAATAAGACACATATGTGAAAGTACATAGTTACATGCTTAAATTAGTGAAAGGAAAATATTTATAGCAAGAGACTGGGCTTGAGGCAATTCATCCTCCACCATATAGAAAAATGCCCGGTAGACTAAAAACTGCAAGAAGAAAAGATGCTGATGAACTGAGGAAAGTTGGTAACCTATCAAGGAAAGGCTGAATTATGATTTGTAGATTATGAAATCTGCTGCACATAATATTAAAGGTTGTCCAATACATACAAAAAAGGTATTTATTTATTTCTTTTTATGTTATATACACTCTAAATCTAATGGAGAAAAGAAAAAAAACCTGCAAGTCAATCAAGGAGCAACAATAAATCAACATTAAATTTTCTAAGAGAGTTTACTTAAGATATAATAAAGAATAAAAAAGTGAAAGAAAATACTCTTCCCTATTCTAGTAGCCAACTTGAGTTTCTTAATCCTATAAATAGTAAATCAAATGACTATCCCACCACATCAACGACTCAACATGTTGTTTGTCCATATATAGTAGACATCAATTCATTTGTATCTACAAATAAATAATAGTAGAGAGAGTTAGTTATAGAAAAGGTTAGGGATTGAATGATTTTACCTTAATGATAAGGAAAGGGAAGTCAATTAGAGATGCAAATGTTTTGAAGCAAAAGGATAAAGACAAAGCAGTTACAATTGAAAAAGGAAAAGAAAAGTGTTTTACAATTACTTTTAGAAAAGGGAAAGTAATTATGAATGATGGTACGAAAGAGAAAACTAAACCACCTATTAAGTTTTGAGGTAAGAATGTAGGAATGGGATGCAATGGGAATATGAAAACTAGTAAAGCAACATTGAATGTAAGTTGGCTCAATTAGTTTTTATATTTTGGGTTATTTTTTCATATTATAGTTAATAAACATAATATGCATGCTTATTATTCATTAGCAATGTTGATATTATTTACTATAATTTATGTGTAGCCTAGCATTAATTATGCAAGGAATTTGTATGGTGGGACATCTATAAGACACTTATACATTCCTCTAAAAAAGCCATCAATTATTGAAAGCAAAATGCATTGGTTTTGATACTAAAGATCTAAAATGGCAATAGAAAAAGGTACTCACTCAAAATATAAAAACATTAAGAAGAAAGGCATAACAAATATATGAAGCTTAGTAAGAGGAAACTCCTCAAGAAAGGCTATGGTTAATGTTCAAACTGACTTTAGTAAAATGATAATGATTTTGGATTTTTGGCCTAATGTTGCAATTACTTGAATTATTTGGCCTGATTTTACATTATGAATATTTTAGTTTTATAATAGAGGTGTACTCTTTGGCTAGCTATAATATTGTGAATGATTGGGTTAATATTTGGTTTTATAAAACAAATGATTATTTTGTCTTCATGAAAAATAATCAGTCACACATGTGCATACATATGTGTTAAGATAGTGAACAATCTCCCACTTCATGATGTTGTATAATCGTTGGCATCCTATAGTACTTGCATTTTATAAGAAGATGATTTTCTATTTTAGCATGAGACATAGTTATCGGCATCCTATGTATATATATATATATATATATATATATATATATATATATATATATATATATATATATATATATATATATATATATATATGCATCAAAGAAAAATAAATGATCTTCCTCTTTGATGTGTAACACCATCATCAGTACATTAGGAATGCATTAAGCCACATGCCTATGCATACTTGCTTACAAGATGGAACTTCTTCTTCACAAGCATAATAATCATCACTTCATAAGCATATGCACTAATATACTGATAAGTACAAAAAATAGTAGATTTTTAGCACTAATTAGTTAGGTTTTAGGTGTCAAAGTGTTTAATTTAGTTTTGAATATTGACATTATTTACTTAAATTCCTTAGAACTTAGGTTTTTATAATTTCATTTGAATTTTGATTGTTTTTACTTGATTTGAATGCTTTTAATGTTGTTTGGTTAGTTGTGCTTAAGTTAAGATTTATGCAAGTGGAGTCCAAGTGAGTTTTTGAACAGGAAAGCTTAAAATCTCCATTAAATCAAGATGAAGAGACATGCATAGTTGTGCACATAGGTGTGCACAGCTATACCTAAGCCTAAAAAGACTACCTTGTAGAGTTTCATAAATGTGTAGTTGTGCATAAGGGTGTGCACAGCCATACTTGAGTCAATTTTGAAGCCTTAGTGCAGACACACGGTTGTGCACATTAAAGTGCATGACCATACCTAAACCGGAGAAGTTCAAGGTGTGCTAATGCACGGTTGTGCACTAGGGAGTGCACACCGTACCTAGTTCAATGATTTCTAAAAATGAAGTGATGCATAGCCATGCACTTTGAAGATTTTTAATTATGGAAGTTTATTTTTAGGATTTTTTGGGGAACAATATAAATAGTTTTTGTTGGCCCCTTTTCCAAAGGTTTGTTGGTCTTAATTACAGTTGAGTTCATTTTTATATTTCAAAAGAATAATTTTATTTTCATTTTTTGGATTTTTTTTTATCTATTCAAGGATTATCAAGAGTAGAGGATTGAAGAATAATTGCAATCATATTCAAAAGAAGAACAATAAAAAGGGGTTTTATCCTTCCAATTATTCTTGTACTTTATTTAAATATAATATAATGTGTGTATTTGCAATTTTCAATTCTTCCTTTTCTTTTCTTTTTACAATTACTATGAGTAGTTAAATTAGTAGATGGGATTTTTAGACCCGGCTTAAGTATAGACTTAATTGGCAAATTCCTTGTCACTAAATCTATAATCCATGATTATTATTGAACGTAATGCTTTCCTAGGACTAATCACCCTTGGAATTGAATTAGACAAAAGGGTGAGATTGTAAAAAGATCCTTATTGATAATAAAATAATAATCTATTAATTTAATCAAATTGGTTGGGAGACATTTTAGTTATTAATATTCCTTGAAAATCTTTGCTTTATTATTAAGAATAATTAATGGCTTGAGTAGCGGAAGCTAACCACTTGAGTAGTTGTTAGAATAAATAAATTATAAGAGTGTTCGAAAGAGACTTTCATATGTTTAAAGGTGCTTAAGAAATGGAATAAATCTATAAATGATAAGGAGATTAACATGAACTTTTGATAAAATTGAGTTGGGGATAAAAAAAAACCCAACATTCATTTAATTGATAAATTTTATAGTAGTTTAATTGCATTTTCTTAGACTAGTTTAATTTTCTTAACAGAAATCTCTTTTGATCATCTAGACAGATAAACATAGAAAGTAGTCCAATACTCATCATCCACTCCTTATGGGATTGATGTTTTTACTACTTGGATGACTCCATATGCTTGTGGATTACAGCCACCACATACTCCTTAAATGGCTTAGTAACTAACGCTCTATGAGTATGTGCTCTTACGTAAATGCTTTATTCTACAATATGAATATGCTCATTATACACATCAGACACCCATATCCATGCTTAGGGAAATGAGCAAGCATCACATTCCTATATTTATTTATATTGCAGCATTGCAATTTTAGAAAAGCGAGTCATTTTATCCTTCACCTTGAAGCATAATCATTAGCACTTTAGGAATAAATGTACATACAATCCATTTCCTTTTTAATACCTCAATAACCATTAGCATCGCATGAATATGCATATATGCCCTAAATAAATAACTTATCTTTCCCTTCATTTTGTAGCATAATCACTATTCATACATACATTTGCTCATATACCCTGAAAAACATAATTAGTACTTTGCATGTGCACATACACATGTCATCTCTCCCTTTATCATTCAATTTGATAATTTATATTCCACATATATAACCATACCATTGAAAATAAAACAATCTTCATCTTCAATAAATGGTAAGGACCATTAGCATTCTCTACACATTCATATAGTAATTGCACACACACCTGCATATACACTCGCATATCCTTTTTCTCATTTTTACTACATGGTCACTTGCACATACACATTCTCTTAATTGACACTAAAAGATAGCTTTCTCCTTCATTATACAATAAAAGCATTAGCATTCCATACATCCTGTAAAAGTAAGTGAACCTCCTTATCAAATAGCATGATCGTTAACATTCCCTATATACATATACTTGCACATAAGTCTTATCATGTAGCATAGTCATCCACATCACATGTATGCATACATCTATAAGCATACCTAAGAAAAACTAAATAATTACCCTTTCTACATTACCAGCACCTCATCCATATTGGCATTTGCATACAAAGTCGAGTAATAGGGTGTAGTTGACATTACATGCAAACAGGCATTTTCATGATTTGAAAAGGGAACCAACAAGTGCTTTATGAGATTCTAGAATAGAATGACAATCTATAAAAAGCTACAAGTTAACTATAATGAAGAATTTTAAAGTAAGACATCCCTAAAAGCTCTATACTTCTAATATGCATCGACTGTCTTTCATAAGAAAATCTCTCAGTTTGGAAATACCAGCTCCAATCATAGTTCCAACACACTCCCCAAGCAAAGAACAAAACTTGTAAACCCAAAATCAAAAACTAAACTGATTTAAAAGAAACAAATCCTAACTAATAACCCCACCATATTAGCCCAAACATTGCAAGAATACCTTAATAAAATCTTCTAAATTGTCTAAACTCACCTATGTAAAAAACCAATGAGAAAATTGCCTACCATTGCCCAAGCACGTGCATGGGTAAACTAAAATGTTTGACATGATGTTTGCAACTAAAAATTTGCATCGTTCATCCATTGAACTATTCTCATACCTTTACTCAAATTCTTATCCCAACAGTAATCTTTAATCTTAAAATATTTTAATCTCACTTTAGTAAGAAATAAATAGACTACAAACTTAAGTATTCAAATGAAAAATGAATAGAATAGTTAAGGAAGTCAAAACCATACTAATGAATATGTCAAATAACATTCTGAGGCACCTATATTAAGACATGGATTGCAACTAGATACCATCAACTCATATGAGTTGTCTCCAGGGGGCAAGATCTAAATGAGTAGTAACAACACCAATCAAGTTAACATTTAAACAACCATAACACTAGTCCTTATATGTCTAATGGGACGTCAAAAGGCACCTTTACACTAATAAATGGAAAAGTCATTGATGGTAGATAAAGTTAAAATCTATGGTAGTCATCTCCTCAGAGGACAAGCAAAAGGCAACTCCCAATACCATACTTTTACCCTAACCACCACCAATCATTATCATGTACGCATGATCCTCCTAAAACAAATCCTAGGTCAATAAAAAGGGGAGTCTGTAGATGGCGGGGTTTAGCACATGCCTAAGATTTTAACAACAGTGACACTATTTGAGCTCAGGGCTCTAGAGAACATACTAACCATAATCACAAAGACATGGTGTGGAGATGAGGAGTCGCCACCTAGGGTAATAACTAAGACAAATAAAAAGTGTTAGTACTCAATTCTCTAAAAGAAAGCTAGCACCATAACTAGGAGATTATGGATACATAATTGTCATACCTCAAATTTGACTATCCCTAAAAAAGGTCCAATGATGAAATGAATCCTCGAGATTACTAAAGTCTGCTCATTCATAACACCTCTAAAGTGTGCAACCTTAAAAAACCTAACCAACCCTATTAGTGTGCAAAATTGATCATCGAGCCATTAAGTTATGCTCTGACCTTATGAAATAAGAATTATCAAAACAATAAGAGGTTTATTTGGGAAAATCCTCTCATAATACTCAACTTGTTGGGCCAGTGAACATTTTGTTATATCAAGACACAGCTTCCTGAAAAAATTAAAATTAATTTTGATAAAATGGACTTTGAAAATACATCCAGAAGGCCCCAAAACCTCTAAAAGCGGTCATGGAATAGTCCAACACAACCCGAGGATCAACGCGTATCACTTAAAAGTGCGCATAAACACTCCTAGGTGTCATATACTAAAATTGAGGCCAAATTTTGAAAAATGAACTCTGGAAATGCTTTTGGAAGGCCTAAAAACCCTGGGGACCAACCCCAAAATAGTGTGCATAAAACCCGAGAAGTGTGTGTAAAACATCAAAGTGCACGTGGAAGCATATATGTGCTCACGTGGCCACATGCACACTGTGTGCAACCACGCACACTTTGCATGGCCACACGAAAAAGCCTCAACATACGCATGCGACCATGCCTCTACCACCCTATTCTACCCAATTTTCCCTATAAGTAGACCCCTTCACACCCCATTTTAGAGGGGGGAGCAAGTGGAAACAGACACAAACAAAAAAAATCAATCTGATCGAAGGCACTGGAAACCCCTTTCCAGATAGTTTTTACTCTCCCACAACCTTTCTCTTAGGTTGTTAGTTCCTTTTCCGCTAAACCAAGCCTCATCTTTGTCAAAGCATGCTTCAAAGGTATATAATCTACTGTCATTTTGTTGTCATTTTAAACCTCTCGACGAGGAAATCTTGATAATCTCTCAAAGCTAAAGCTTCAAAACTCATAAAAACTTAGTTGAGTCTAAGGACCACATAATTATTTTAGCACATTTATTTTATCGCATTGCATTTTATTTTACTATCACTAGCATTTAAGAATATTATTGTGCTTGTGTGATGAGACTGACAATCTTGCATGCTACGTGAATAATATATGCTTTATTATGCTCATTTCACATCATCATTTTGCATTCTCTATTTCCAAAGTCATGAAATCACATTATAAATACGAATAATGTGAAAAGTTCATATCCCGTAATAGAGTCATCATGCTCCCGATCCAGTAATGACCATATGCATCCTTTATATTATTGTTGTACAACATCATATCATAAATAATCATTATAAGCATGCATGATCATCCTATTATTCATGGAATTGAGCAAGTTGTGTGAATGGTCATGTTAATCATGCAAATTAATCATAACCAAATTAGATTTACTTTTCTATAATATTTTTCTTTTTATATGTATTTTATTAAGAAAGCGATGTAATAAATAAAATTTTCAAAGTTAATATCTTCCACTATTTGATGTACTGTGTGAATGCTATACAAACTGTCATTATCGAAACTAGGGTGTTGCGGTAGCTATACATCGAATATTGTATAATGAGAAATAGTCAAAAAGTAGATGTGATCCCCCAAACGTGGAATCTCTGCTGGGGATAATACTCATTGAGTGACCCGATGTTGTCCCATTCTTTTCTCGATTTTCTAAAAATCAGGTGGCAACTCCACAAAATCAAAAGCATCTCATCCCCTTAAGACCAATCATTTGTCCCTATTCGGCAAAGTTGCCATGTCCTTCAGAAATAAAAAGACCTACATAATGTCCCATGAAAACATACCATTATCAAAAAAGCTCAAAAGGGAAAATGGTCGCTCACAATGGCGACTCCAATGGGGACTTCTAAGTAAAAGGGATCAACTAAAAAATGACTATTTCTCATAATGTAATACTCAATTGTATATAGCCCCTCACCACTGCATTTACACTACACATCACACATGCACCACTTGTCCTTAAAAGCCTTGATAATACTAAATGACATTACCACCATGATTCCACTTGAGTCAGGGGGCAACGATGATATGGTATCATCACCTTTAGTCTTTACTCATGCATTCGTTGGACTCATCTTACCAGAGTCTATAACCTAAGTCCTTAAAGGGGGACCAAGTTATCAAAAGAATTCTAAACTCACTTACCAGAGTCCATAACCTTAGTCATATGGGGGCATTGTTGCTAAAGGAACCCTTAGCCTTTCACCCAGACTCAGCTCATGTAGATAAGCCAATAGCAACATCCACTAGGATTCCACTAAGCTATGCATGCTATCCTTGTCCTAACGCTATCCATTTGACCTGATATTCATAAATAACATGACCCTCCTAGTATCTATCATTGAACGATGTTGTAATGTTAGTTTTCATAGAAAATTTATGCTCAAGACCACATGATTCTTATCTACTTCGTGTGAGCCCGAAGCATGAGGAATGATAACAATCATGTACCTCAGCTTGAATAGTCTATGTAAATTAACAAATAACAACATCCCTTAATGATAGAACCTATAAGATTTCATCCATTTATCCTTATCAAGTCAAATGAATGGGTTAGGAACCCAACTAGATTGTGGACCTTTATGTTGGCAAAATCAAATTGTAAACTATCAAATGATACTTTCATGACTCCTGGTAAACATATTGAATATCAATATGGGGGCAAGAACTTAGACTCCCTTTGATTGACCTCGATCCTATGCATACAAGTGCATACGAGCTTTGGACATCATTTGAAGCCTAACAATTGACTCTCACGTTGACATCATGTGATTATCTCAAGCACATTTAAGTATTGTTCCTCAGTTTATCCTTTGGTTTTGACCAATATAAATTGAAATAGGTTAGTTCTGAGAGCATAAACATAGTCCCCTAATCGCTATATATTCAAAACCCACCTAGGAAAGAGACTGAATGACCTCGTAGAGAAATAAGGTTCGAAACAAGAGCTTGCTTGTGATTGGTTTGTTCATTGTGTAGGAAAAAACTAACTAGCTTGAATCCTGCATACATCACATACATGTAGATAGCACGTATTAACCACTGTTTCTTGCAGGAATCATCATTTTTCATCATAGGATTCTGCATCCACTCCATGCATACATACTCACCCTTTTCTTGTGCAAGCACACATCATGCATCATTCATTTAACTAACCTTAATAAATGCACAAGAATACGACATTCAAACATTAGTGATCTCGAAGCTGAGTCTTCTCACTGAAGTAATGGAAAATTGAAAGCTAAGATCCAAGAACTACTTAACGATTGCATGATGGTTGAAAACCCCCAAGCCTAATCCAGTATCATTAGACATTACCTCTATAACCTTGATAAGGCTAATTGTAAAAGCCTATAACCATATGGAATGCTATGTATTAAGACATTCCAGCATGTGTTCATGAACTCTTAAATGCTACTATGTCATTCTGAGACCCTCAAGAGCACATGTTTAGGTTCAACACCATAGAACTACACCCATTGTATAAGGAATTCAATGCCATAGTTGGACAAATTCCCACCATGACCAAAGAAGCAGTCATCACTAACCAAGACATCAAATATCCAGGACTTAGGGTCGCTTTCCTTTACCTAAGCTCAGAAAAGCTTGATGAACTAGTCATTGAGCATAAAAAAACTTATTCATATGTAACTCCTAGTTGCTTGCACTACCAAGAAGACTGGTACTCTGATTTGGGCATGTCTTTTTGCGTGTTACCTCTTTATGCAATACTTCACTGTCTTGAATGATGGGCTAGGAGATTATAGGATGCTCCAGGTCATTGAAGGAATAAAATGTGAAATGACTCCCTTCCCACTGATCCTAGCAGAAACCATTCAAGGTTCGGATGACCTCAAAAAATGGGAAAAGTTTAAACTTCACTAGGAGCCCTTTGTTGCTTCAAATATGGCTGCAAGAAAAGTTGATTCTACTCAACACACCTATAGGGAACTTGATGAGATACAAACCTAAGAACCACCTAGAAAGACACATCAAAGATGTCCATGGGCACTCAGCCCACATCATAGCCCAACAGTGGTTCAAATGCATAAAGTATACACTAGAATATCAATTGAGATGGATGTGTCTGTGGTGGAAGCTAGAACGTGTGACTCTCTGAACATATATCAATTGTGTACCAATCTTAGGATTTAAGTCATGCACCCACTACTATCTTGTACTAGTGAAGAGACAATTTGGTGAGAAACAATATATGCCTTCTAAGCTTGCAAATTTCTATGGTGGTAGGATACAACAAAGGTCTGCGGATCACTTCAAAGCAACATAAAGGAACAGAATCATCCACCAATTTACCACTAGTATTAGTGACGGTGTTATTAATGAAGCATACAAGCAGTGGATGATCCAAAGACAGAAACATCTCTCAAACCATTAATCTAGAGAAAGTCCACTTCTTTAATTTATATATCTCTGTTTAAAACTAATAATATAATGAACTATAAATTTAATGCAATGAAACCTAATTTTGGTTACTTGTTTGATGTCTTTCCTGATGGTAGTGTGCATTGCATTGATAAAAATGTTAGCATATTTGACATTCATTCCACATGCACTGAATCATTTAACATTGGCATGGAATCCAAACCACACATTTTGCATATTTCAAAAGATGTTACCCTTGAAGAGAGGAGAGAAATTGAAAAAATCTAAATAAAATATTCAAAGGTATTTGCTTGGACGTATGACGATATGCCTGGTATTGATAGAGACATTAGTCAAGCACTTCATTCTTACCAAAGATAGGTTGCAAACTAGTAAAATAGAAACTGAGAAGACTCATACCAGAATGGGCCCAACTAGTGAAAGAGGACATCGAGAAACATATCAAGGAAAAATTCCTAGAGGTAGTAGACTATCCAAAATGGTTAAAAAATGTGGTTGCTAGTATTGAAGAAAGACAAAAGGGAGAATCTTCGACTAAAAACATCTAAACAAGGCGTGCCCGAAGGATGATTTCCCATTGCCTCACATAGACATACTGGTTGATAGCACTACTATATGTGCAATGTACTCCTTCATTAATGGATTCTCTGAGTACAATCAGATCCTAATGGCCATTATTATCAAAGCAAATACAACTTTCATAATAGAATGGGGGTACTTACTACTACAGAGTAATGCCTTTTGGACTAAAGAATGTAGGGGCAACCTACTAGAGAATGGCAACTACAATGTTCTATGACATGATATATAAAGAAGTGGAGGTATACGTCAATGACATGATGGTCAAGTCAAGAACTAGGGAAGAACACCCCTCTAATCTCAAAAAGTTCCTCAAAAGGGTCAAAAAGTACAGTCTCAGGCAAAATCTGAAGAATTGCATATTTAGGGTCACTTTAAGAAAGATGTTGGGGTATGTTGTCAGTCAAAATGGGATTGAAATGGATATAGACAAAGCAAAAACCATAAAAAAGATGCCAGTGCTAAAAGCAAAGAAAGAAATTAGAGGGTTTATAGGGAAACTACAATTCATCAGCAGATTCATCGCTAAGTTAACAGTAATGTGTGAATTGATTTTCAAGCTACTCATAAAAGATCAGCCAGTTGAATGGAATGAACAGTGTCAACTAGAATTTGACAAAATCAGTAGATACCTAGCCAATCCACCGATTCTAAGACCACCTAAACCAAGGATACCTCTAACCCTATATCTGGCCATAGAAGGGAATGCAATCGGTGCAATGTTAGCCCATGAGGGAGAAACAAAAGCATAACACGTAGTTTACTACTTAAGCAAAAAGATGCTACCATATGAGGAGAAGTATAACCAAGTCTAACAGATATGCCTGGCAATGGTATAAGCAATGAAGAAACTTAGACACTACTTTCAATCATATAGAATTCAAGCCATGTTTAAAATGGACCTAGTAAAGTACCTCTACAAAGCTCCCTCTCTAGTGGGGAAACTTGCCAAGTGGCTTATATTGCTAACAAAAATTTCCATACAATATCTGACTAAGAAGGTAGTAAAAAGGAGTAATATCTAAACTTCTAGCCATTCCAAACTCAGAAAAAATCCAGATGACCTCAGCTCAATCATTAAGATCCAAGGATGGCACATGTACTTTGATAGAGCAGTTAATTAGTTTAGTGCAAGAGTCGGTGTCATACTACAATCTTCAAAAGGTGAAGCAATACCAATTGCTAAAAAGTTCGAGTTCAAAGTCACAAATAATGAAGTAGCATATGAGGCATGTGCACTTGGAATAGAAGCACTGATAGCCTTGGATGTCACAGAAGTCAAAATCTTCAAAGATTCCATGCTAGTAATCAACTATGCACAGAAGAGTGGGAACTCAAAGAGTAGCACTTAAGGCCTTATTTTGACCACTTGAAACTACTTACCATGTCCTTCTGAAAATGCAGATTCATTCATCTCCCCAGGAATCATAATCAAATGGCAGATGCACTTGCTTCCCTAATAACAGTATGGGAAGGACCATCCAAAATGCTAATGAAGCCTCTGACTCTACTCATATCAGGACAACCTTATCATAAAAACTGCAGAATAGCAAAGACAAAAATAGTTGAAAACCCTAGTTCTATAACATCTTGAGATATCTAAAGGAACGAGCCTATCCTAATCAAGCAGATGAAAGAGACAAAGTAATCATTCGATGACTAGTATTAAAATTCACATTGCAATAGGGTTTGTTATGCAGGAGAACCTCATATGGTTTACAACTATAATGTCTAGATGAAATTAAAGCTATAAGAGTAGTAGAAGAAGTACACAAGGGTGTTTATGGTCCACACATGACTGGAGCAATCCTGGCTAAAAAGCTAATAAGACAAAGGTTCTTCTAGATGAGGATGGAAGAATGCATCAAATTTGTAAGGAAATGCAACAGCGTCATATCCAAGAGAATGTCGACCACCTTCCCCTAACATAATTACACTACATCTCCTCTCCATGGCCCTTCTCAGCATGGGGACTAGACATAACTAGGGAAATCCACTCGATAGCCTCGAACAGACATAGATTCATCCTAGTGGCAGTGGACTTTTTATGAAATGGGTCAAAGTAGAATCATTCGCAAAGGTAGGAGCCAAGCAAGTGGCTAAGTTCATCAAAAGAAATATGTTCTATCGATATAGGATCCCCTATCACATTATCTCTAACAATGGTGTCTAATTCCAAAGGGAAGTTAGAGAGCTACTAAGGAGTTATAAGGTGTAACATCACAAATCTTCTCCTTACCGACCATAAGCAAATGGGGCCATAGAAGCTGCAAACAAGAACATCATAAAGATCTTGTCAAATATGACTCAGACTTACAAAGATTGGGTAGATAGATTGCCATACGCCTTATGGGAGTACCGAATAATAGTCAGAACTTCAACATGAGCAACTCCTTTCTTACTAGTGTATGGATCATAAGTAGTTCTGCTAATTGAAATAGAGATTAATTCTCTTCGGGTAGCAATCAAATATGAATTACTAGAAGTACAATAGGCTCGACAAAGGCATGACAATCTCACTCTCCTAGAAAGCCAAAGTCTTAAGGCTCTATACCATATATAGTTGTATCAAGCTTGACTAGCCAAGACCTTCAACATAAGAGTAAAACACAAGAGTGTGAAAGTAGGAGATTGGGTGCTAAAGCAACCAAGACATAATGTTCTAGACCCTAGAAGGAAATTCACATTGAACTAGGAAGGCCCATATCTGGTCAAACATGTCTTATCGAAAGGAGCAGTCAAGTTAATGGATTCTAAAGGCAATGAATTCTCTGAACCTGTCAATACAAACCACCTGAAGAAATACTACGTCTAAGGCATAAAAAATCATCCTACTGAGTTGAAAACCTAAAAATGGCAGCTCAGGCAAAATGGATTTCCTGCTGAGTTGAAAATCTAAAAATGGCAGCTTAGGCAAAAATTAGGGAAAAAGAGAAAATACTTAACTAGAAAACCTAAGAAGGCTAGTTAAAGATAGGGGAAACCTCAAGATTGAAATTTGTACGAATGCACTTGTGCTTTTCTTAAATGATTATAGTGAATGAGAATGGTTTCTAATTTATGCAAAATGTCTTTGAAAAGTGCAACACATTTTATCATGAATTGCATCAAGCATGCTTTGCATTTTCCATCATTACATGACTATGGTTCTTACCATCCTCTCTAAGCTCTCTCTTTGAGATCAGCTATTATCATCAAAGCTACAAAAAAAAAAGCCCAGCTAGGTGTGAAAAGCTTTGAAAGGAGACACCCTATGCAAAAAAGAGAATAAAAAGAAAACCCAACTAATTGTAAAAAGCTCCAAAAGGAGATGCCTTAGGCAAAAGAGGGAACAAAGGCAGACACTAGTAATGGCAAACATCATCATCAATGATACATAACAAGAATCATATATAATAATCATCGTACAAGCATTATACAACATGCAGGACAAATGCTTAGATACAACACCCAGAGTCCATAACCTTAAGAAAATAATACAACAAAGCAAACCACAGGCCAAAAGTCCTATACCTAGCTCCTATAAAAACTACATCAGAAGCAAGCACTAATCCTACTCAACCATCCCCCTCATCTGAACCTGACTCATCATCATTCATCACAAAGGGCGATAGTTGTGACTCCACCTCACTGATGTAGTCATGATAAGCTGCATGCTCCCGCTCCCATTCAAGACTAGTGAGACGGTGCTCAACATGCATTACATATTACGTACCATACACTAATACATAAAATATATGCATAAAATAAACAACTACAGTAAAGACGGCATACCCTCTAAGTGGTAGAAAACTCTAAAAAGCACTGTTACACACTCCTTATAATAGTATACCAGTACTAACCATAGGAGACAGGAATCTAGAAAAGCAAGCAAATAAGTTAACCACCACTCACTAATAAATGAAACACAAACAAGAATAAATGGAGAACACAAACATGGGTAGCATCAGCAGGAGCAACACCTAACTGAGGAAAGCCAGGTCTAGGCAAATCAAAACTCACTTGATGGGAATTGTAGGTTTCATCAATTAACTCCCCAATAGCAAGAATACTATGATAAGTTGAATTGAAAGAAAACTAGAAATTACCAATTTAATCCACAAATTCGGATCGTTCAAAGATTGAAGTAAGAAGATAGATGCTACTTAACCCCTTTACCAACAAGGATAAAGATACTAAGATAGACTTTGAATTTCCTCTTATGCCACAAACAAGAATGTTTGATAAATAACAAGAAAACAAAGATTTAGATTTTGACACCACAAGCTAGAATAAAGCTTGATAAGTCACAAAGTTTATGCAAGAAATTAAAGACAAAATTCCTCACAATAAAACTCAAACAAAGTTATAATTCATATATCAAATTCATTCATGCTACAAAAGAAAGCAAAGGACTTGTTTATATAGAGTACAAGTCCATGCTCACACTACTAAAATAGACTCACACACATAGGATTACTTTTACTCTTAAATGGCCTTAATAACCATTAACCACATTAATAGCCATTACTTATTATTGATTACCCCATTAACTTTAGTAACCACTACCCATAATAATAGCCATTACTTAGTATTAATTACCCTATTAACTTGTATATGGTGGCTACATGTAACCCTAATTGTTATTAACACAAAAACAAGTTAAATATTATTCCTTGGGCCTCTATGGATGCCTTATTGGGCTGAAATTCGTGGGCTTTCCAAATGTCCTTAATTAAACCCAATATGGCTTCTTGAAGCTTCTTGGATTTGGACCTTGTGATTGGGCCTTCTTGTACTATTAATGGATCTTTGATCTCTTTAGGCTTTGAACTTGGATTCACATCATTCCCCCTTTCTTCAAAAGGATTTGTCCTCAAATCAGCTCCATCATCTTTATCACCTAAATCAAACAAAGACAAGTCACTAACATTGAAAGTAGCACTAACATTGCCATACTCACTTGGAAGTTCTAGCTTGTAGGCATTATTGTTGATGCGTTGAAGCACTTTAAAAGGACCATCTCCTCTTGGCATAAGCTTTGATTTCCTTTGGTTAGGAATCTTTCCTTCCTCAAGTGCACCCACACCCAATCTCCGGGCTCAAAAATGACTTGCTTCCTCCCCTTGTTGTGTTGCTTTTCATATTGGAGTGTCTTCTTCTCAATGTTTGCACGCACCCTCTCATGCAAAGTCTTGATGAACTCAGCTTTTTGTTTCCCCTCTAGATTAGCTTTGTCCAATGGCAATGGTAGCAAATCTAATGGAGTCATTGGGTTGAATCCATACACAACTTCAAATGGTGAGCAATTTGTTGAACCATGCACACTCCTATTGTAAGCAAATTCCACATGTGGCAAACATTCTTCCCAATTCTTCAGATTTCTTTGGATGACAGCCCTCAAAAGTGTTGAAAGTGTCCTATTGACCACCTCCGTTTGTCCATCCGTTTGTGGATGACAAGTTGTAGAATACAAAAGCTTTGTCCCCATCTTTCCCCAAAGAGTCTTCCAAAAGTGACTTAGGAATTTGACATCCCTATCACTCACAATGGTCCTTGGCACTCCATGTAGCCTAACAATCTCCTTGAAAAATAGATTGGCAATATGGGTTGCATCATCCGTCTTGTGACATGGAATGAAATGTGCCATTTTGCTAAACCTGTCCACAACAACAAAAATGGAATCTCTCCCTCCCATGGACCTAGGTAATCCTAAAACAAAATCCATAGAAATGTCTACCCAAGGTTCATTTGGTATGGTAAGAGGTGTATACAAACCATGAGGCATTGCTTTGGATTTGGCTTGTTTGCAAGTAATGCATTTCTCACAAATTCTCTTAACATCCCTTTTCATGTGTGGCCAAAAGAAATGGTCACCCAACACATCCAAAGTTTTCTTAATCCCAAAATGCCCCATTAAACCTCCGCTATGTGCCTCTCTCACAAGTAACTCTCTTAAAGAACTTTGTGGCACACACAATTTGTTTTCCCGAAAAAGAAAAACCATCAAACTTATAGAACTTATCAAAACCCCCTTTCTCACATGCCCCATAAACATTAGAAAAATCAGGATCATTAGAATAAAGATCTTTGATGTATTCAAATCCTAATAATTTTGCATCAAGTTTAGAGATCAAGGCATACCTTCTTGACAATGCATCGGCCACCACATTTTCTTTCCCTTGCTTGTACTTAATGATGTACGGAAAGGATTCAATGAATTCCACCATTTTGCATGTCTCTTGTTGAGCTTTCCTTGTCCTTTGAGATACTTCAAGGACTCATGGTCAGTGTGAATTATGAATTCTTTGTAACCAAGGTAATGCTGCCATGTCCTTAGAACTCTCACCAATGCATAGAACTCCCTTGTCATATGTAGGGTAGTTTAGACTTGCTCCACTTAGCTTTTCGCTAAAGAATGCTATGGGCTTGCCTTCTTGCATCAAAACTCCTCCAATACCTATGCCACTTGCATCGCACTCAATCTCAAAAGGGTTTAGTAAAATTTGGCAAAGATAACAAGGGTGCAGAACTTAATTTGTCTTTTAGCAAGTTAAAAGCCTCATCTTGTTCAATTCCCCACTTAAAACCAACATTCTTTTTGATGCATTCAGTTAAAGGTGCAGCTATGGTAGAAAAATTTTTAATGAACCTTCTATAAAAGCTAGCTAAACCATGAAAGCTTCTTGCATCACTTACACTTGTGGGTGTTGGCCATTCTCTAATTACTTTTACCTTTTCTTGATCAACATGAATGCCCTTGTCATTGACAATATATCCAAGAAAAGTAATTTCATTAGTGCAAAAACAACATTTCTTTAGATTAGCATACAACTTCTCTTCTCTAAGCACATCAAAAACACAAGTCAAATGTTGTACATGCTCATCTAAATTTTTGCTATAAACCAAGATATCATCAAAATAGACAACAACAAATTTGCCTATGAATGCTCTTAAAACATGATTCATCAATCTCATGAAAGTGCTCGGTGCATTAGTTAAACCAAAAGGCATTACTAACCACTCATATAAACCATGTTTAGTTTTAAAAGCTGTTTTCCATTCATCACCTTCTCTCATTCTAATTTGATGATAACCAGATTTCAAATCAATTTTTGAAAACAAATATGAACCATGCAATTCATCCAACATGTCATCTAGCCTAGGAATGGGATGTCTATACTTCACCGTGATTTTGTTGATGGCACGACAATCAACACACATCCTCCAAGTTCCATCTTTCTTAGGCACTAACAAGACGGGTACGGCACATGGACTCATGCTTTCACGAACATAACCCTTCTCCATAAGCTCACTCACTTGCTTTTGGATTTCCTTGGTCTCCTCCGGATTACATCTATATGCTGGTCTATTTGGAATGCTTGCTCCGGGTATGAAATCAATTTGGTGCTCAATGCCTCTTTTAGGTGGCAAACCATTTGGAATTTCTTCTGGGAATAAATCTTCATAAACCTGCAAAAGATCAACAACAACACTAGGCAAACCATTGGTTATTTCGTTAGAAATATGCAAAATCTCCTTGTACATAAGTACAAGCATGTGTTGCCTCAAAAGCATAGCTTCCTTCACATCACTCATTTTTGCATAAACACTCATTTTTCTTTCATTTGAACCTTCCTTGTTTTCTCTCACCATGTGTTTCCCATTTTGGTCAAGAGAATTGGAATTTTTAGGTTCACTCATCTCACCTTTTTCTTTACTCTCAAAGGTTTCCCTTCCCAAAGAATTTCCCAATGAAGAACCCATTTCTTCATATTGTTGCTTGATGCGCATTTGGTCTTCAAAAATCTGTTTTGGGGTTAATGGTCCAAGGTTAAACCTTTTTCCATCCATAATCAAAGTATACATATTTTTGAATCCATCATGATTAGCCCTTCTATCATATTGCCAAGGTCTCCCCAATAACATATGTCCGGCCAACATTGGTAACACATCACACAACACCTCATCCTTATATCTACCAATTTGAAAAGAAATTAGAACTTGCTTATTTACCTTTACAACTCCACTTTCATTAAGCCATTGCAACTTGTATGGTCTTGGGTGCTTGGTAGTAGGCAACTTTAATTTCTCCACTAGCAAAGTGCTTGCTACATTAGTACAACTTCCACTATCCACAATCATGTTGCACAACTTGTTAGAAATCAAACAATGAGTATGAAACAAATTTTCCCTTTGCTCCCTATGGACATCATGTTTATTTTGCAAACTCAATGTTCTTTGAACAACAAGATTATCTCCCTTAGCACATTCAACATCACTACAATCTTCTAAAGAAGGCATATCATCATCACTATGCCCCTCACTCTCCGATTCAATATCACCATCCCTTAGAATCATAGCTTTCTTATTTGGACATTCCCTAGCAATGTGTCCATGACCCAAACACTTAAAACATTTTATTCCCCTAGTTTGGGCTGGTTGATTCTCACCCTTTCCCTTATTACCCAAGTCAATTTTAGGTTTATTTTCTTCCACTTTTGACTTGTTAAAAGGTTTATCATCCTTTTTCCCCCAAGAAGTTTTCCAAGAAGAAGAAGAACCCACATTTGGTTTAGAATCATACCTCTTTCCTTTCAATTGCCTTTCCACTTTCATGGCCAAATTCACCATATCTTCAATCTCCACATAATGTTGCAAATCAACAACATCAGCAATGTTTTTGTTTAGCCCTCTCAAAAACCTTGCCATGGTAGCTTCACGATCTTCTACCACATTTGCTCTAATCATAGCCTTCTCCATTTCTTTGTGATACTCCTCCACACTCATGGATCCTTGAATTAGAGTTTGTAACCTTTGATGAAGCTCTCTATAGTAGTGGCTTGGAACGAACCTCTTTCTCATGATTTGCTTCATTTCCCTCCAAGACTCCACGGGTCTTTCTTCATATCTACGTCTTTCCTTGCAAAATTGATCCCACCAAACAATTGCATAATCACTAAACTCAACAGCGGCGAGTTTTACCTTTTTCTCCTCCGAATAATTGTGACATTCGAAGATGAGTTCCACTTTCCTCTCCCATTCAAGGTACACATCTGGATCATTTCTTCCTTGGAATGAAGGAATCTTCATTTTGATGCTTCCAAGGTTGCGATCAACATCATCTTTAGGACGTCCTCTCCTAGCTTGTCTCCTAGGATTGATTTGTTGTCCCACCAAGGTGACTTGATCATCATCCAATTCATCCTCTCCTTCATAGTCCTCTTGGTCAATTGGTGGACGTCTCCTTTCTTTAGGCTCTCCTTGTAATTGGTTAAGGATGCCATCATGCTTCTCCAATTTCTCATTGACTCCCGCCATCATGTTAAACATTCTTTCGAATTGTTGTTGCATAGCTTGAATCACATGATCATTTGTAGAAGAAGAACTTGTGTCTTTTGACATGATTGTAAAACCTAAAATTTTAACAAAAGAAAATAGATAAAAAAAAACAATCTCACAACACTCCCTCACGTGTTTCACTCAAAATTAATGTATACCACTCGTGTTTACACTCAATTTTGGCTTTTTCTCTAATGATCTCACACTCTTGCCTTTTACCTCTCAAATTTGCCTTTTGATTTCTTAGATGAACTAAGTTTTTCAATCAAACAAAATTCAAGAATGTAGTAATCAATGATAAAAAAAAATAAGGTAGGCTAACAAGAAAATAATAAGGTAGGCTTAAAGATAAGAACAATTTGTAACAAATAGGCTAATAGAAATGAAAAACAAAGATAGATTATCAAAGATCACAAAGAGACAGAATTATAAAGATAGATCTCAATGGAATATGAAGAGTCAATTTTTTTTTTTTAATGTAAACTGAGATCTAACATAGGAATATCAAAGATAACATATACTTTTTTTTTTTATGGACGAATTTTTTTTTTTTTTTTTATGGACGAATTTTTTTTTTTTTTTTTTTTTGATATCTGCAAACAAAATCTTGAGATAAGAAGAATAAAGATAAAAAAAAAATAACAAGAATAATAGATAGCAAGAAAGGTGCAAAATATAAGATGAACACAAGATATTGAGAACTAAAAGATAGTTTTGGATATGCAAACCTCAATCTTGAGCCAATGCTCTGATACCACTTATGATGGGAATTTTAGGTTTCATCAATTAACTCCCCAATAGCAAGAATACTATGATAAGTTGAATTGAAAGAAAACTAGAAATTACCAATTTAATCCACAAATTTGGATCGTTCAAAGATTGAAGTAAGAAGATAGATGCTACTTAACCCCTTTACCAACAAGGATAAAGATACTAAGATAGACTTTGAATTTCCTCTTATGCCACAAACAAGAATGTTTGATAAATAACAAGAAAACAAAGATTTAGATTTTGACACCACAAGCTAGAATAAAGCTTGATAAGTCATAAAGTTTATGCAAGAAATTAAAGACAAAATTCCTCACAATAAAACTCAAACAAAGTTATAATTCATATATCAAATTCATTCATGCTACAAAAGAAAGCAAAGGACTTGTTTATATAGAGTACAAGTCCATGCTCACACTACTAAAATAGACTCACACACATAGGATTACTTTTACTCTTAAATGGCCTTAATAACCATTAACCACATTAATAGCCATTACTTATTATTGATTACCCCATTAACTTTAGTAACCACTACCCATAATAATAGCCATTACTTAGTATTAATTACCCTATTAACTTGTATATGGTGGCTACATGTAACCCTAATTGTTATTAACACAAAAACAAGTTAAATATTATTCCTTGGGCCTCTATGGATGCCTTATTGGGCTGAAATTCGTGGGCTTTCCAAATGTCCTTAATTAAACCCAATATGGCTTCTTGAAGCTTCTTGGATTTGGACCTTGTGATTGGGCCTTCTTGTACTATTAATGGATCTTTGATCTCTTTAGGCTTTGAACTTGGATTCACATCATCACTACTCTACCAAGGATATCTATCCCAAGTAAAGACAAAGATGGTTGAACCATCAAGTCTCCAAGAGTAGTACTACTATAATCCATACCACTGGCATGGGCAGTTGCCTTTGTATGGAGCGTGCCCTCATCCTCATTAAAATGAGATTCGAATCTTCTCCAACGTCACTGTAGATAAGTTCTCACAACTCTTATCAATTACATATTATTACTAATAAAATTTTATACATGCTTGCACCAAAATAGGAATAAAGGCATACCATATCAGTAGAAGTGACTCTTGATGACCCGTGTGATAGCTTAATCCTCAAACCTAAAGGACGAGATGCATCTGCCTGAGAAGGTTGAGGTAAAGGAAAGGTCCCACTAGCTACAGCACAATCAGTTGAGGGATCAATACATCAGCATAAGGCAAACCCACACTCTCTAAGAGGCTCTTAAGGGGGAATCCCATCATAATAGCAGTAAGATCATCACCATAAAGCTCATGGCCCCATAACATGTCACTAAGAGGAAGGATGGGAACTCTCCTCATATATGGGCCATCCCACTAATGATGGACTTGCTCACCCAAATACCACACTCTACCGATGAGGCCAGAGAGCAAAACCTATCTCTCCTTCAGTTGCCATGTAGCCACCATCTCTGCCATCCAATAAGACCTTGCCACCCACCAACGAAGAAAAATCTGCTCAAATGGTAAGAATGAACAAAAGATCCCTAAGAAAGAAACTACCAATGTATCAAGAATCAAACATACCTAATCAAGGGATAGCTTCCCTATATGGTCCTGAACTACCATGCAATCCTTAATCAAATAAGTAGTCTTCCTGATCCATCGAGAATAACGAGGGAAGCCATCCTCCTGGAAATTCTTAAGGGATGGATAAGGGTGAATCTCGAACTCATATGCCCATATCTGTCAAAATCAGAGGGTCAAAAATAATAAACCCAAAAATAAAAGAACATACAACAGAACTCCTACTCACACCGAGCATGAACAATCATCCGCAGATCCTTAAGCCACCTCGACATGTTGAGTTAAGGCCTAAGTACATATGAGCAAAGGCAGCAGCACCTTAGCAATACCTCAACAAGCCATATAGATCTCTCAAGACTGACAATAATCATATATCACCAGTACCTGAAGTGTTCGGGAAGATAATAGCACTTAATAAATAAAATAAAAAAGCAACGAGCTAGTTGTTCTGCTGAGACAAGACCATCATCATAAAGAGTCCGCACAGAAGAAACAAACTCCATGTAATAAGCTAAATATAGGTAACTAGACTTCATATGTGTGACCACCCTAAGAAAATCCATCATTGGGTGCCTCCTCACCATAGTAATAGAACACTCCTCCTCACTAAAAAAAACAAGCTCTCTAGAAAAGCTCAATCCCGTGATAGCAGCAAAATCCAAAAGGATAATAGTCATCTCCCTAACAGGCACATGGAAAGTATGCATCGTGTCCATCCACCGCTCTACCAATGCATACATGGCAATTTGACTTAATGTATACGAGTCATAAGATAATTCAACAATGACTCCATCAAAGCCCTTCCTGGCAATCATCTGCTTTACACAGATTGAAAGGCCTTAATAATACATGTTGACTTTGTTGAAACTACCAGGTACCACAATAACATGCCTAAGAGGTTACAAACAACAGGTACACTATTAAGCATTTTCACAACTACTAAATACTAACACATCTCTCTCTCTCTATCATTTAATAGGATTAATAACAAAAGCTAAAAAGAAAAGCATCATAGTAAAAACTAGCAGACAATTACAAAAAGAAAATAAAGCAAAAGCTATCAACCATCAGGATTTACAATAAAGCTATAACTTAATAGATAGTTACAGTAAGAGCTATAGAGCTATAGTTACAATAACCTCATACTGCAAAATACTTAGCAAAGTAGCCAATAAAAAATTTCAAAAAATAAAGGCAAAAAAGGACCAACCTCATGATGATGTCGCACCCAAGCATGAGTCTCCAAGCTATAAACAACAAGGATTGGATCTCCCCGAGAAAGCTTGGATGGTTGAGAACTTTGAGCACCATATGTGCTAGTCCCTGAAGCGGACCTCACAACTCCAATGCCCTCTATAAAGTCACCCTCAACATCAACATCAATAAAAAAATATCCTCCCAACCCTCTAGAATGTTGGGGAACTCCATTTCACACAGAAGAAAGTGGAAGTACAAAAGCAAAAAATAGAGCAAATAACACCCGAAACACAAAAAGGGTCAAGAAAAGTCAGAAAACACTCAAAGAAGTCTAGAAAAAACCTCCCTAAACCTCCAAAACATCCATCTAAATAGGCTTGGAGGGGAGGTAGGTGTGACCATATGCAATCACTTGCACTTCCCCTTCCACATGCTATTATATTTTTTTACACACACTTTTAGACTTTTCACACTCATTTCTATAGTCCTGAACTTCCATTTGAGCATAAGACATGCACCAAACTCATATAAAAATACACTAATATGGACTCCAATTGTTTAAAGACACTATGGATGTATCACTTTTTTTAGAAAACTCAACATCCCACGAAAGAAGAAGAGCAAAGAAAAATTCATTGTAAGGATATCTTACTCCAAATCATTAAAATAACATCCTCAATATGACAAATAACTATTAGTGATATGCATTAGGTCAATCATGTATGACCATGTTTTGACTTTATCATTTTATTTAATAAAGAGGCATTTTTCATTATCATTTTGTGCTATGATAATTACTTGAATAGTCAATTCTTACTAAGGTCATCAAGTATGTGACTTGATAGTAAAACCCTTAGATTAAATATGAGTTCTATTCAAATTATCCCTAGTCATAACAATATGTTATGGCTAGTATAATGTTGATTGATGATTATGTTTTACTGATCATGAATTTGAGATATTAAGTCAACTAATAGGTACTTATTTGGGAAATAATGTACTGGATTGACCCATCATGAGAATACTACATAGATAATTGTCATAAGTAATTCTCACCATAACAATATTGATTTAGTCCTTTGACCTTGAAATCATTATGGATTTCTACATAACTATTATATATTTTGACACAATCTAACATTGTCTTTAATAAGATGATTAAATAGATTGTTATTGGATATGAAATAAGTTATATGAGGAATGTGAGTGATTGAGAAGGAATTTTTCCCTCATTTAATATGAGTAAAATATCTATGGGCCCCTTGATAAGGAAAATGCATGGCCATGCTAAAGCGAATTGATAAAGAGTTATCATTCTCAGTCTACTTAGAGTCAAGAAATAATATGATTGAATTATATAAGGATGACAGAAACTATGCCTTATATTCAATCAAGATATCATGTGACAAAGGGATTACAATATTTATTATAAATTAGGTTATGTCAGATTATTGACTTCATATGACTTGGGTAGTCATAATGTCTCGTTAGAGACCACTTATGACTTATAGGCCTAAATAGAGATTTAAGGCCCACTGTCAATGTCATGTGAACCTACAGTGTCACACACTTAGAACATGCCCAAAAACGGATATGGGTTTGAGAAGCTCGAGGTAAGGTGTCATTGGAGTGAACCTCCTCTCTGCCTTCTAGAAATCTTGCCTCTTCTGCATATATGGTAAGATTTGAAAACCCTAGTTTTAAATCAATTAATTGAATTACTTGGATCCGGGTTAGGGTTTGTGATTAAATATTTTAATTTTTGCTACATTTTTTAATCACGAAACCCAATAATAATTGCATCATCACTGCATCATTATTGCATCACTACTACCTCATTTTCATTGGTTAAAAGCACTCTCACTTCGCTTTACATTGCTTAGGAGCACTTTCACCATTTAGAAGCATCTTCTCATTGCTTAAAAGCATCCTCACATTATTTAGGAGTATCCACACTGCTTAGGAGCATCCTCATTTGCTTAGTAGCATCCTCATTTTACGTGACACCTAAGAAGGTTATAGTCACATGTTCATTTCGCATGACACCTAAGATGGTTATAATCACATGTTCATTTTGCATGACACCTAAAAAGGTTATAGTTGCATGTTCATTTGCATGACACCTAAGAAGGTTATAGTCACATTTTCATTGCTTAATAGCATGTTCATTCACATGACACCTAAGAAGGTTATAGTCACATGTTCATTTGCATGACATATAAGAAGGTTATAGTTGCATTTTCATTGCTTAATAGCATCTTCATTTGCGTAACACCTAAGAAGGTTACAGTCACATTTTCATTGCTTAATAGCATGTTCATTCATGTGACACCTAAAAAGGTTACAATCATATCTCTCTTTGCTTAGTAGCATCTTTATTTGCATAAAACCTAAGAATAGCAACAAGCTTACATATGTCCTAAATAGCACCTTGTGTGACGACCAAGTCATAGAATAATAACAACAAACAAAACACAAGAACAGTAATCAAATCTTAATAAGATGTCTAAAGACAACCCACACATAAGTACCTCTCTCGCTACTAAAACATTTTTTGCATCTTTGCTTTTGCTTCACGTATATTGACACTACCACTATGTGACTATACAACACATATGAAGTAGGGGGCAACTGTCATACCTCACATTTGACTATCCCCAAAATAGGTCTAATGATGAAACAAATCTCTTAAATGACTAGAGTCTACTCGTTTGTAACACCTCTGAAGTGTGCAACCTTAAAAAACCTAACTGACCCCACTAGTGTGCAAAATTGATCATCGAACCATTAAGTTATGCTTCGACCATGTGAAATATGAATTATGAAAATAATGAGATGTTTATTTCAAGAAAACTCCTCTTAGAATACTAAGCTCATTAGACCAGTGGGCATTTCATTAAATTGGGACCCAGCTTCGTGAAAAAATGGAAATCAATTTTGACAAAATGGACTTTAGAAACACATCTGAAAGGCCCTAAAACCTCTAATAGTGGTCACAATATAGTCCAACACAACCCAAGGATCAGCACGTATCGCTCAAAAGTGCATATAAACACCCCTAAGCATCATGTGCTAAAATCGAGACCAAATTTGGCAAAACAGACTTTAGAAACACATCCATAAGGCCTAAAAATCCTATGAACCAACCCTAGAATAATGTACATAAAACCCAGGAAGTGTGCATAAAGCATCAAAGTGCACGTGGAAGCGTATATGTGTGTGCGTGGCCACACATAAAATCCTCGGTGTACACACACAACCATGCCCCTACCACCCTATTGGACCTAATTTTCCCTATAAATAAACCCTTTCACACCCCATTTTAGAGGAGGAGCAAGTCGAAACAAACAAACTCAAAAAATTAGTCCAATTACAGGTGTTGGAAATCCCTTTCCATATAGTTTTTATTCTCCCACAGCCTTTCTCTTATGTTGTTAGATCCCTTTCCACCAAACTAAGCCTCATCTTTGTCAAAGCACACTTTAAAGGTATATAATCTAGCATCATTCTATTGTTATTTTGAACCTCTCGATGAGGAAAGCTTGATAATCTCTCAAAACTAAAGTTTCAAAACTAACAACATGCTTAGTTGAGTCTGAGGACCACACAATTATTTTAGCACATTTATTTTATCGCATTGCTTTTTATTTTATTGTCACTAGCATTTGAGAATACTATTGTACTTATGTGATGAGACTGACAATCTTGCATGCTGAGTGAATAATATATGCTTTATTATGTTCATTTCACATCATCATTCTACATCCTTTATTTCCAAAATCATGAAATCACATCATAAATACCAATAATGTGAAAAGTCATATCCCATAATAGAGTCATCATGCTCCCGGTCTAGTGATGACCTTATGGATCCTTTATATTATCGTCATACAACATCATAGCATAAATAATCACTACAAGCATGCATGATCATCCTATTATTCATGAAATTAAGCAAGTTGTGTGAATAGTCATGTTAATCTTGTAGATCATTCATATCCAAAATAGATATACTTTTCTGTAATCTTTTCCTTTTCATATGTATTTTATTAAGAAAGCAATGTAATAAATAAATTTTCATCTTTATTATCTTCCACTATCTGATGTACTATATGAATGCTACAAAAATTGTCATTACCGAAACTAGGGTGTTGTGGTAGCTATACATCAAATATCATATAATGAGAAATAGTCAAAAAGTAAACGCGATCCCCCGAACTTGAAAATCTTTGCTAAGGACAATACTTGCTGAGTGACCTGATGTTGTCCCTTTCTTTTTTTGATTTTCTAAAATTCAGGTGGTAACTCCATAAAATCAAAAGCATCTCATCCCCCCTAAGACCAATCATTTTTCCCTATTCGACAAAGTTGTCATGTCCCTCAGAAACAAGAAGACTTGCACAATGTCCCACGAAAACATATCGCTATCAAAAAAGCTTGAAAGGGAAAATGGTCACTCACAGGAATACTAACTTCTTTCAATCTTATGTTCATTTAGAATTACTTTATGAATTATTATCTTATCCTCTATTTACATGCAATTTCATATAAACCCTTATTTAAACAATTAACTCTAAACAAGCTAATCATGAAAAAACATGTAAACAATGCATTCATTCAAGTTTATAATCCCTAAGTTAGTATAATCTACATTGATTTTAATTAAATGGGCTAAATCTATATGTTTTAATTTTCAAGTGATCCTGAAGACTAATGGGCCTAATTCTTATTTTAATTAATTAATGATCCTAAGTCTACTTATTTTAATTCTAAAAATGGGCCTAAATCTACAAATTATGAAGTATTTAAATTAGTGGGCCTAGTTCTACATGTTTTAATTCTAAGGTGATCTTAAATCTACAAGTTATGGAAAAGGCTTAAATTTAATAGGCTAAGTCTAAGTAATTTTAATTATCCTAGGTGGACCTACGTCTAAATTAACTAAATGGGTCTAAGTTATCTCTAACCTAAAATTTAATTAATTATGGGCCTAAAATCAAGTTTAATTAATTAAACATAGTCTTAATTAAATTAGTAAACATATTAAAGAGAAGGTGAATCTAATTATTCAACCTAAAAAAAACCTAAAATCATGAGCTTAAAGCAAACACAATGAAAACATAATATAAAGATCATAAAATTAAAAAATCAAATATGAAAATAAAATAATTAAACAAACAATTAATCAAGATGCAAAAATCAAAAGAACAAAAAAACATAATAAAATAAACTATATAATAAGTAAACTACATTAATCATGCATTCAATGATATCTAATCCTAATTAAATTATATGCAACTTAAATTTAATACAACCACCATTAATTTTAATTAAAGCTTTACCAAATAAACCTTATTTACTAATTAATTAATAAAATAAAAACACAAAACCACACACAGGAGTCCACTATTCCCACTATTAGGCCTATTACAATGATCTACTGAAAATAAAAATAAAAATTAATACAACCCAAAAGAACTAAGTAAATAAAAATAAAAAATAAGACAACAAACAAAATAATAATAAATAGATAAATAATAAAACCCTAGAAACTTTATTCAGCTATAAAAAGCAATCTATGGCATTCCATGGACCTTCATGGATTTTGTTCTCTAAGTAAATTCATCATGTAACTCCCTCCATAATCACAAACACAAACACAAAAGTAAATAATGATTAGTGATTAAACAAAATAAAAATAAAAATTAAATAAAGTTAAAATTAAATAGAACCAAAATAAATAAAAAATTAGAAGAGGGTAAGAGAGGAGATGATTGTATGGATGCAGTATTGATTTGCTCCTTATAGTGGTATAAACCATCATTGCTTTTTTTTAAAATAGGTGTTCACTGCTTGATTTTCCTCTCAAAAGCCTACTATTTTTCTTCAAAGAACAGTACCTCTTAAGAAAATTTTATGGGAAAGCTGCGCAAGAAGAAGGAGAGATCCAAAAATATATTTCTTTTCTTTCAAAAAGTTCTCTTATAGGAGAGTTGAGTTGAGTTTATATAGAAAACCCTAGCTAAAGTTATGTATTCTAATATGACTCCTCTTATTCATAGTGATAAAATTTTGGTTTAATAAGGACTTTCAATTTCCTAAAAAATTTAGATAAATCCTAGAAAAGGGATTTATCACATTATTTTGACCAATTAAAATTCAGAAAACAAAAAATTTTATTTACTGGAAAATCAAAATACATGTAGAACATGTTTAATCCCAATCAGGATTATATAATTCCAATCGGAATTACATAATTTGAACTGATTTTATGTAATTTTGATTGAAATTACAGAATTTTGATCTTTTTTACTTTTAATTACAAAAAGACCCCCAAAAGAAATAAAATTTTCAATTAGGTCCTTAAAGAAAACATTACAATTAAGTCCTTAAAAACCAATTAAGTTCTTTTGAAAATGCATTTAGGCTTTTTAGGTTTCAAACTTTAAGTGTTGAAGATCTATTTATAATATTTTTATCATTGAAGTCCTCTGTCGCATTTAGACTTAACTATCCCAAAATTGGGTGCTTATAGAGTCATAATGTAAACTGGCTAAGAATCATTGTCTAAAATAGAAAAAATACTAACTAAAATTCTTTTCTAATTTACATTACATGAAAGTACAATTACATGAATAATGGAGCAGAATGCAAATAAGCAAAAGGGAGAAGCATTAATATTATAGAGACAAAATAATTAAAAGGAAGTTTGAATGTATTCTAATTAATAATCATCATCCAAAAGTAGAATCAATGTTAACAAAAATTCATTTGTTGATTGTTTTGTAGGATATAATTGAAAAAAATAATGAAGCAAGAATCCAAGCATAAAAGGGTAAAAGGGGTTTGTGAAGTAATAATGAAAGAAACAAAAGCAATAATGAAAGAAAGGAAAGTCAACATAATGAAATTTTTGAATTAAAATTATCTTTTATATAATAAGACAAGCACTAATTCAAAGTTTATCTTCTTTTGTTATAGAAATTTCTAGCATATCCACGGGGATTTCTAACACATAAAAGCAAGAAATAAATAAACAACAACCACATATGCAAAAGCAATATACTACAACAACAGTGATAGGGAACTTAGACCAATCACATATTATTGACTAAAACCTAGTTACTAAATCATAAATAAACAATAAGTATAATTCACTTATTTTTTTCTTTTTTGCAAGAAATAAAAGAAGGAAAATAAAAAAAGAAGAAAGAAAGAGATTTAAAGAATACTAACCTTATAATGATAGATCATCCAAGCATGCTCCCTCAAATTTGATATAATAGGAATAGTTTAACCATACAACACCACGTGCCACCTTTGTTGACAAGGGATAAGCTTCCTAATATGAGCAAAACTAGTAGCAAAGTCCTCTTAATAAGCCTTTCTTCCAATGAAGAGCTTCAAGTCAAAACCATTAGCGACTCCTCCACCATTTATAAGTTGGAAAAATAAAATTAAAAAAAAAAACTAAAGAACTAAGAGGATTTTCTTAAAAGAAAGAGACATCAACAAAGTTGCAAAAGTGGAAATGGAAAGCCATAATACATCTAATGAAGCAAGTCGTATCCCCAATGGAGTACTCTTTTCCCTCTCCTCTGAATGCATACATTTGCATTCATGCATACATCTATGTCCATGAATTCATAAATAAATCCTCTTATGCTCTTTTATGAATTTATTTATGCTATAAAAGGCATATATCAAGATTGAATGAGCTAATCCTGGTCACCTTAATCTCCTTTTAATAATAGTTTCATAATTCCTTAATCATGGATAACAATGCTAAATTGGGATTTCTAAACCCTAATCAACATAGTGCTTGATAACCATTTGAGTAAGGAAAGACTCCTACAAAATTAGGTGCATAAGGACAATGATGCATAAATAACTTATGATTATCAAACATCCTTCTAAATAGGTATGAATGTCAAGTCATACTTAGTATACTCTAATGCTTAAAATGAGTAAGAGTATTCAAAAGATCTTTTAGTAGAATTCATGTTAAGGAACATAAGAATGGCCAGAAATACATGAAAGGGAAACTAATGCAGGAATTAAAAATAAAAAATCTTTATTTACTATAATGCTTGAAATGTGTAAGAGTATCTAAAAGACCCTTTGACAGCATTTACACTAAGTAATATAAGAAAGGCAAGGAATGTTAAAAAGGGACAGATCCCATAATAAGTGTATAGGCAAAATTCATATCTATTGCAAAAGGATTTTCTAATAACAAAAGTTTTTTGCTCATAATCATTTCCTTAATAATTTATTTTATAAGACCCTCACCAATCATTTGGGACGCTTACTCTACACTTGCTAACAAAAACATTCTTAGCCTAAAGTTATCAATCATGCTTTTGAAACATCGAAGATCATGTTAAACTATGACTATTGTGATCGAAGTCACTAATACTCTTTGGTACATACCATTTGTAGTATATACAAATCAACAATAAGAATATAAGAAAGAAAGCATTCCATATTAATATGAACCCAACCTATAACAGAGATAGAATGTGCATCCAACTTTGAAATCTAGCCCAAGGATCATCAAGGATGGGTTGTGTTGATGGAGCTATACCCCTTACTTATTAAATTGAAGCAAGATACTTAGCTATTAAAAAATGAATAATCACACAATTCTAAGTCTAACCGAGTAATTATAATAAAAGGTAGATGTGAAACAATTCAAGTAAACTTACAAAGTTTCAAAAGAAAAAAGTTAAGGTAAAACCTCACTTAACTGATTAAAATTTTCAAAAAATACACCCTAAATTCATTTTACATATGTTTAGCCCTTATATAGGTATGTAAATGACCTAACCCTTGAAGGAAAAGGTTTTCTTCCTTATTCCCAAAGATACCTATATAGGAAAATCCTTAATTAAGGAAGTTTCCTTCAAAAATAGGACAACTAATGACAACTCATCTTTGAAAAGTCAAAATTGACAACTTATAACAACTCATCTTTGAAAGCCAAAATTGATAACTTATGACAACTTATCTTAGAAAAGTCAAAATTGACAACTAATGACAACTCATTACAATAAGTAAAATGACAACTCATGTCAACTTATGATAGCTAGCATTGAAGCATGTCATGTCACATGCCATGTAGGATGTTGACCATTGACCCTTGACTTTGACTTGTTAACTCTTTGACTTTAACTTTGACTTGTTGACTTATTGAATTAGACTTGGAATATCCTTGAATCTTCTCACATCTTCTAGAATCTTCTTGAATCTTCCTTATTGACTCCAAAATAGAAAAAACTTTAAAATTTGTCCAATTCAAGCTAATTAATTTTAGAATAGGAAATTAATCTAATTAGCTTGAATTCTTCATCATTTGGCTCTATGCTTGCACTTTTAATCCCTATTAGGGTTCATATAACATATGCATCATGATTTTGAAAACTCTTTAATAACACACTTTGCATGATGTCGAACATCGACTATTGTGAGTGACTTGATTTTGGATGTTTCTATGTTTTTTAGGGACGTGGCAACTTTACCGAATAGGGACAAATGATTGGTCCTCAGGAGGAATAAGATGTTTTTTTAATTTTGTGGAGTCACAACCCATTTTTAGAAAATCAGGAAAATAAAGGACAACATCGGGTCACTCAACAAGTATTGCACATAGTAAAGTTTTCTGGGTTCAGAGGATCACATCTACATTTTGATTATTTCTCATTATACGATATTCAATGTATAGCTACCCGCGACACCCTAGTTTCGGTAATGACAGTTTGTATAGCATTCACACGATACATCAAATAAAGGAAGATAATAAAGCTGAAATATCATTATTACATCAATTTCCTAATAAAATACATGAAGAAGGAAAAAAGATGGTGGAAAACTAAATCTAGCTTAGATATAATAAACCTACAAGGTTAGCACAACTATGCACATAGCTTGCTCGATCACATGAATAACGGGATAAGCAATGGTTACTCAATCACTTGAAAGAGTAAGCAAAATATACATAATTATGCATGTTTACAGTGATTATTTTTGCTATAATGTTATGTGATGGCATTATAAGGGATGCATGGTGACATCACTAGAGTGCGAACATGATGACTTTAATTTGGAATATGAACTTTTCATGTTATTGATATTTACAATGTGATTTCACGTTTTAGAACTAGAGGATGTAAAATAATGACATGAGATGAGAAAACATAGAGTCTAAATTATTCACATAGCATGCAAATTGCCAATCTTATCATACAAGCATAGTTATATTCACCAATGTTGTTGATAATAAAATAAAATACAATAGGATAAAATAAATGTGCTAAAATGATTATGTGGTCCTTAGATTTGACTAAGCTTGCGTGGGTTTTACAGGTTTAGCTTCGAGGGATTATCAAGCTTTCCTAGTCAAGAGGTTCAAAATAACAAGTAGAATGATGCTAGTTTGCATACCTTTGAAGCATGCTTTAACAAAGATGAGGCTATGTTTGGTCAAAGGGAGACCTAACAACCTAAGAAAAATGTAGTGGGAGACTTAAAACTATCTGGAAATGGGTTCTAATGCCTTCAAGCATACAGATTTTTGAGTGTGTGTGTGTTTCCTCTTGCTCCCCCCTCAAAATAGGGTATAGAGACACTATTTATAGTGAAAAATGAGAGGAAGAGGGGTGTATAGGCATGATCACATAGGCATCCCTAAGACAGAGCCTGTGGCCATGCAAGTGCACGTGACTACATGCTTGGTGAGTGGTCACTTATTGGCACGTGGTTACACGCACTTTTGTGCATTACGCACCTAATTTAGGGCTTTTCTAGGCTATTCTGAGGTTGGTTCCTAGAGTTTTTGGGCCTTCTAAATGTGTTTCCAAAGTCCATTTGTCTAATTTGGCCCCAATTTTAGCGTGCGACACCTAGGGATGTTTGTGGCTACACGTGCACTTTTTGGCGATGCGCACTAATTCTCGGGTTATTTTGGACTATTTTGGGACCACTTTCGAAGGTTTTTAAGCTTTATAAATGTGTTTCTCAAGTTTATTTTGTTAAAATTAAATTCCATTTTTTTATGAAGTTAGATCCTAATCTAATGAAATAAACACCGATTTAACAAGCTACATGTTCCACGAGAAGATTCTTAAAATAAGCCTCTTATTATTCTGATAATTCATTTTTTATAAGATCTTAGTGCAACTTAATGGCTTGGTGATCGATTTCACACACCAGTGGGATCAGTTAGGGTTTTAATGTTGTAAACTTTAGAGGTGTTATGAACGAGCAGACTCTAGTCTTTTCAAAGATTCATTTCATCATTAGACCTTTTTAGGGAAAATCAAATTTGAGGTATAACAGTTGCCCCCTGCTTCACATGTGTTGCACAGCTACCTAGTGCTAGTGTTAATATATGTGAAGCAAATGCAAAGATGCAAAAAATCATTTTCTGAGGAAAGACGTACTTACCTGAGTGTTATATTGTCATGATTTGATTATAGCGACACTGCCACTATAACCTCTTCAGGTGTCAGACGAATAGATCTGCCACTATAGGTGAATGGATATTACGACTTCTAAGCAAATAGATACTGCCTCCATAGGTGAATGGATACTGCCACTATAAGTGAATAAATACTGCCTCAATAGGTGAATGGATACTACCACTATAGGTAAATAGATATTGCCACTATAGGCGAATAAATATTGCCACTCTAGGAAAAAAGATAGATACTACCACTATAGGTTAATAGATACCACTACTCTATGTAAAATGATAGATACTGCCACTATAACCTCTTTAGGTGTTAGCGAACTGATAGATACTGCCACTATAACCTTTTCAGGTGTCAAGTGAATGGATAAATATTGCCACTATAACCTCTTCGAATGTCAGGCAAACAAATAAATATTGTCACTTTAACTACTTCAAGTCTTAGGTGAATAGTAGTTAATGCCACTATAACCTCTTTAGGTGTCAAGCAAACAAATATTGCCACTATAATCTCTTTGGGTGTCAGTGAATAAATAAATATTACCACTATAACCTCTTCGGGTGTCAAGTGAACAAATATTGCCACTATAACCTCTTTAGGTGTTAGGCAAAAAGATAGATACTACCAATTTAACCTCTTCAATTGTTAAGCAAAAAGATAGATACTACCACTATAACCTTTTCAAGTGTCAAGCAAATAAATACTGCCACTATAACCTCTTTTAATGTTAGTGAATAAATAAATACTACCACTAGAACCTCTTTGGTGTTAGGCGAAAAGGTAGATACTACTACTATAACCTTTACGAGTGTCAGGCAAATAAATACTACCACTATAGCCTCTTCTAATGTTAGGCGAATAGATTATTGTGATCATTATAATTAATGTAATGTGTTCTTTCTACCTCTTTTAATCTTGGTTAATGATGATGTAGTGATGATGCAATAATGGTAATGTCATCATTTGTTATATTATAGATGATATTTTGATGATTTCGACCAGGATATCCTTTTAGTGATTCTTCCTTATTTTTCTTCTTTCGGGAGGTGCTGAGTTCTTTAAAAATGGTGAGGTCATGTGCAATGTCTTTGGATAGATGTAGTCCACACAATGTACCTTTATACAAGATCGGTACATGTCTTATGCTCAAATAGAGGTTTAGGACTAGAGAAATGAATATATAAAGTCTCAGAGTGCACGTATAACTATACAAGAGCATGTAGAGGGGGAAGTGTGCATGGCTACATGTGTGGAGCGCATGATCATGCACCTTCCCCTCTCTAGGTCTATTTATGACACATGTTTAAGATTTAAAGAAGCTTCTTCTAGTCTTCTTTGAGTGTTTTTCATCTTTTCTTGACCCTTTTCGAGTTTTAGGTATTTTTTGCTCTATTTTTGTATTTGAATTTTTATTTTTCTCTACATAAGATGGAGTTCCCTAACATTCCTAGAGGTCCAAAGGATATCTTTTTAGATGTCGAGGGTAACTTCATAGAGGCTACTAGAGCTGGGACTTCCACTGTGAGGACTAGTGCTGATGGTGCTCAGGGTTCTCAACCATCTAGGCTTTCTTGAGGAGATTTGATCCCCATGGTTCATTATCTAGAGACTCACACTAGGGTTCATCATCATCTCCATATAGGTCCTCCTTTGTCCCTTGTCTTTCCTGAAGTTATTTAGCTATCAGCCCTTATTATATTTGTTATATTTTTCAATTGAGTTTGTCATAACTATAGCTCTTGCTAGGATTATTAATCTGTAGTTTCATTATGAGTACTTATAACCTAATAGCTCATGCTTTATTTTTTATTTTAATTATATGTTAGTGCTTTCCATGATGCTTCTTTTCGGCTCTTGTTATTATATTGATCCTCTTAAATAGTAAGAAAAATATGTGTTAGCATTTATTATTTATTTAGAGCGTACCTATTATTTATAGCCTCATAGGTCTATTACTGTGTTTCCTAATAGTTTTAATAAGGTCAACACATACTATAAGGGTCTTCCATTGTGTGTGAAGAAGATGGTTGTAGGAAAGGCTTTTGATGGGATTATTGTTGCACTTTTTTATGACTCATATGCATAGAGTTAGATTGTTATGTATTCATTGATTAAGTGATGGATGGACACAATGCATACTTTTCACTTGCCTGTTGGAAAGATGACCATCACTCCTCTAGACTTTGCCACTATCATAAGTTTGAGCTTTTCTAGGGAGCTTGTTCCTTTCAATGAGGAGGATTGTTCTTCCATGTTGGAGAGGAGGTGCCTCACCATAGAGTTGCTTGGGGTGCCTACCCCAATGAAGTCTGGTTATCTATACCTCACTCATTACTCCAAGTTTCTATCCACCATGCAGACAATATATGATGCTAATTTTACTTCCGTGGAGCAGCTAGCTCATTACTTCTTATTCCATTTTTTGAGCATTGTCATCTTCCTAAATCCTTATGGTATAGGTAGTCTATGGTTATTACCTATCCTAAGAGACCTAGACAGCTTATCAAGGTACTATTAGGGTACTGCTACCTTCGCCTACACGTACTTAAGTTTAGATGCAACATGCTGAGGTGGCTAGAGGATTTATGGATGCTTATTTGTGCTGGATGTGAGTAAGATTTCTTGTATCCATCCTTTTTATCTTTATCTTTTGCTTATTTTTTCCTAATTTTTTGAGTTTTGTTTTGACAAATCTAGGCTTATAAGTTCGAGGTTCTTCCTCATCTAACCGTCGAGCATCTCCTTAAGGATTGTTTTCCCCATTATTCCAACTAGATTAGAAAGACCACTGATTTGATTAAGGATTGTGTAAAGGCCCGGGACTACATGGGTAGGTTATCCCATAGGCAAGTATGCTTGATTCTTGATGTGTTGGTTGTTTTATTTTTTGGAGATTCTTTATTCACTTTTACCTTTTTAGTAGATTCTCCTTCGTCGATGGGCAGCAAGGTCAAATTGGTCGATGGAGATGGTGATAGCATGGCAGCTGACAAAGAGATGAGTGTTGCTCCCTAGCCTTCTTGCCAAGGTGTGGTATCTATATGAGTGAGTCCATCATTGGTGGGATGGTCTATTTGCAAGGAGAGTCCTTGTTCCTCCTCTTGGTGATATGTTTTAGAGTCATGAGTTTAGTGCAGACAAGCTTGCTACTACCATGATAGGACATCCTTCTGAGAGTCTACTAGAGAATGCAGGATCTCTTTATACTGATGTATTGATCCTACAACTGATTAATGTTGTGGCTGGCAGCACCTTTACTCCACCTCCACCTCCACCTCCACCTCCTCAGGTGGATGGGGCTCATCCTTCAGATTCAAGGAATGGGCCATCACGTGGATTATTGAGACTTACTTCTTCTAATCTGGTAGGCTTTTATTTTTGTTTTGTACAAGTATGTAACCAACTTTGTTAGCAATAAGATGTAATTGACATGGTTATAGGGACTTACCTACAACAACAGGGTTCTCACCAGAAGAGATTAGGATCCCATTTTGAGGAGGTTAAAGGCATGTTCAGCACTGAGGCAACTGCCAATGCCAGTGGTATGGCTTTTAGTGGTACCATTCTTAGGGACTTGGCAGTTAGATCACCCTTGGTTTTATCTAGGATGGACATCTTTGGTGGAGGACTGTATCTTGATTTGCTTCATACTGGATTTCCTCAATCATATGTTATCCCTCATAACACTTCCCATTTCATGCTTTATTTCACTTATTTTGCCTTTATTTTTCCTATTTGATGACTAGTGCTTGACTTTTTTACTTATTTTTTATAGATCCTTATTTTTTTTAGCCAGTACTGGCATACTTTTATAAGGAGTGCACAATAGCACTTTGTGGAGTTTACGAGCAATCAAAGGGTATGCCTTCTTTAGTATACCTATTTATTTATGCATATATTTTATGTATATGTGTATGATATGCAATTTTCATGTAATGCAAGTTGAACATCTCCATGCTAGCCACTAGTAGGAGTGGGAGCACATAGCTTATCATGATCCTATTAGTGAGCTAGAGTCACGATTGGCATCCTTCATGATGACTAACGAGGAGCCTGGATCAGATGATGGGGATTCTTAGGCAAGATCAATGCTTGCTTTTAATGGCAGCCATAGCCGATGTAGTTATTTTAGGAGCTGGGTGTAGGGCTTTTTGGCTTATGGTTGCTTTGTTGTATCATTTTCCCAAGGTGATGGACTTTAGGTGTTATATCTGGGCATTTATCCTACATGTGTTATACAATACATGTATGATGATAACTATAGTGTATATTCTTCTTATTGTATGCCATTGCTATTGTCTGCCTCTTTTATTTTTCCCTCTTTTACCTAAGGCATCTCCTTTTGGAGCTTTTTGCACTTATCTAGGATTTCTTTTTTTTTCCCTCTTTTGCCTAAGGTGTCTCTTTTCGGAGCTCCTCACACCTAGCAAGGTTTTTTTTAGGCTTTGACAATAGTGGCTAATCTCAACGATAGAGTTCAAAAAAGATAGCAATAACTGCGATCATGTAATAAAAGAAAATGCAAAGCATGTTTGATGCAATTTATAATGATAAAATGTGTTGCACTTTTTCAAAGACATTCATAAATTGGTAATCATTCTCATTTCATTAAAATCATTTAAGAAAAGCAAAAGTGCATTCGTGCAAATTTCAAACTTGAGGTTACACCCGTCCTTAACTAGCCTTTTCAAGTTTTCTAGTTAAGTATTTTCTCTCTTTCCTTAATTTTTTCCTAAGTTGCCCGTATAGGGTTTTCAACTTAGTGATAAGTCCCTAATTTTTGCCTGAGCAGCCATTTTTTGGTTTTCAACTTAGTGGGAATTTTTTTTCCTTAGATGTAGTACTTCTTCAGACAGTCTGTATTGACATATTTAGAGAATTCGTTGCCTTCAAAATCCATCAGCTTGACTGCTCCTTTTGATAAGACATGTTTGACCAAGTATGGGCCTTCCCAGTTTGGTCTGAATTTCTCTCTAGGGTTTATAACGTTCTTCCTTGCTTACTTTAACACCCAGTCTCATACTTTCACACTCTTGTGTTTCACTCTTTTATTGAAAGTTTTAGTTAGTCGAGCCTAATACAACTGTATATGGTAAAGAGCCGTAAGCCTTTGATTATCTAAAAGAGTGAGATTATCATGCCTCTATTGGGCCCATTGTACTTCTAGCAATTCAGATTCAATTACTGCTCAAAGAGACTTGATTTCTATTTTGACTAGAATTACTGCTTCTAACTCGTATACTAGTGAGAAAATAGTTGCTTTGGTTGAAGTTCTGACTATTGTTCAGTACCTCCATAAGGCATATAGTAATCTCTCTACATAAACTCAGTAATTCTAAGTCATCTTTAATAAAATCTTTTTGATGTTTGAGGCTTCAACAACCCTATTTGCTTATGGTTAGTAAAAAGAAGATTTGTAATGTTCCACTTATAACTCCTTAGTAGTTCTCTAACTTCCCCTTGGAATTAAACAACATTGATAGAGATGATATGATAGGGGATCCCATATCGACAGAACATTTTTCTTTTAATGAATTTATCCACTTTCTTAGCTCCTATCCTTATGAATAATTCTACTTCGACCCATTTTATAAAGTAATCCACTGCCACTAAGATGAAACTGTGTCTGTTTGCGGTTGTCAGGTGAATTTCCCTAATTATATCTAGTCCCCATGTTGAGAAAGGCCACGAAGAGGAGATGTAGTGTAATTATATTAAGGAAAGGTGGTTGATATTCTTGTGGATTTGACACTTGTGGCATTCCCTCACAAATTTGATACAATCTTCCATTATCATCATCTAAAAGAACCTTTGTCTAATTAACTTATCAGCTAGGATTGCTCCATTCATGTGTGGACCATAAACACCTTCGTGTACCTCTTTTATTGCTCTTATAGCCTCAGTTTCATCTAGACATTAAAGTTATAACACATTTGAAGTTCTTATGCATAACACACTATAGTGTGATGTGAATTTTGATGCTAATCATCAGATGATTGCCTTATCTTTTTCACTTGCTTGATCGGGATAGGCTCATTTCTTCAAATGTCTTTGGATATCGTAGAACTAAGGTTTTTCAACTATTTCCATCTTTACTATTCTGTATTTCTTATGATATGGTTGTCCATATTTGAGTAGGATTAAAGGCTTCATGGGAATTTTGGATGGTCCTGCCCACACTGATGTTAGGGAAGCAAGTGCATCTGCCATTTACTTATAGTTCCTTAGAAGATGGATGAATCTACATTTTTGGAAGGACATGGTGAGCAACTTTAAGTGATTCAGGTAAGGTTTTAAGTGCTACTCTTTTAATTCCTACTCTTATATGGCATGATTGATTACTAGCTTGGAATCCCTAAAGATTTTGACTACTATAACGTCTAGGGCTATCAGTGCTCCTATTTTGAGTGCACATGCCTCATATTCTGCTTCATTATTTGTGACCCTAAACTTAAGTTTTTTTGGCAATTGGTACCACTTCACCTTCTAGAGTTTGTAATATAACACTGACTCTTACACTAAATTAATTAATTACTCAATCAAAATACATCTGCCATCCTTGAAACTCGATGGTTGAACTAAGGTCATTAAGGAATTCAAGTTGGACTTCTTCTGAGTTTGGAATGGGGCTAAGACTAGAAATTTAGCCATTGCACTCCCTTTTATTGCCTTCCCTTTTGTTGCCTTCTTAGTCAGGTATTGCACATTAAATTTTGTCAATAGTATAAGCCACTTGGCAAGTCTTCACACTAGGGAGGGAGCTTTGTAGAGGTACTTCATTGGATCCATTTTAAACATGGCCTGAATTCTATAGGACTAATGTAATGTCTAAGTTTCTTCATTGCCTATACCATTGCCAAGCATATCTGCTCGACTTGGTTGTACTTTTCCATATACAGTAACATCTTCTTACTTAAGTACACTGCGTGTTTTGCTCTTATTTTTCCCTCTTGGTCTAACATTGCACTAATTGCATTTCCTTTGATGGCTAGATACAAAGTTAAAGGTATCCCTAGTTTAGGTGGTTTCAGAACTAGTGGGTTAGATAGGTAGTTTCTGACCTTGTCGAATGCTAACTGACACTGCTCGTTCCACTCAACTGGCTGATCTTTTCTAAGTAGCTTGAATTTTAGTTCACACATTATTGTCAACTTGGCAATGAATATGCTGATGAATTATAGTTTCCCTAGAAACCTTTTGATTTCTTTTTTTATTTTTAGCATTGGCATCTCTTTAACTGCTTTTGCTTTGTCTTGATCCATTTCAATCCCATTATGATTGACAACATACCCTAGCATCTTTCCTAAAGTGACCCTAAATATGCATTTCTTCATATTAAGCCTGAGACTGTACTTCTCAACTCTTTTAAGGAACTTTTTGAGATCAGATGGGTGTTCTTCCCTAGTTTTTGACTTGACCTTCATATCATCAATGTACACTTCCACTTTTTTATGTATCATGTTATAGAAAATTGTAATTGCCATTCTCTAGTAAGTTGCTCCTACGTTCTTTAAACTGAAGGGCAATTACTCTGTAGCAATAAGTGCCTCATTCTGTTATGAAAGTTGTCTTTGCTTTATCAATGATGGTCATTAGGATCTAAATGTACCTAAAGAATCCATCCATAAAGGAGTACACAACACATGTGGCATTGTTGTCAACCAACATGTCTATATGAGGCAATGGGAAATCATCTTTTGGACAGGCCTTATTCAGATCTCTGTAGTCATCACAGATTCTAATCCTTTCATCTTTCTTTGATACTAGTACTACATTTACTAGCCATTTTGAATAGTTTACTAACTCTAGAAATTTTACCTTAATCTACTTCTCCATGTCTTCTTTCACTAGTTGGGCCTATTATGGTTTGAGCCTTCTCAATTTTTGCTTTACTGCTTTAAACCCTCTTTGGTAGGGATAAAGTGTTAAGCAATGTCTCTATCAATACTAGGCATATCATCATACATCTAGGCAAATACTTTTGAACATTTTTTAATATTTTTTTTAATTTCTCTCATCTTTTCAAGGGTAACATCTTTCAAAATATGTAGAATGCATGGTTCAAATTCCATGCCAACGTTAAATGATTCAACACATATGGAATGAATGTCAAATATGCTAATGTTTTTATCAATGCAATGCACACTACCATCAAGAAAGACATTAAATAAGTAAGCAAAATCTGATTTCATTGCATTAACTTTAGAGTTTATTACATCATCAGTTTCAAAAAAAAATTACAGAGATCATCATCAACAATGTCTTTGAACAAGATGTCATTAATGTTTAACTCAAGGATGGCAACAGCTTGAGCATAATTGACAGTCTCACTCTCAAATTCTAGCTCTAAATTTTTCATCAACTCATTGATGTCAGTCTCAGTGACCATATCTAGTAAGTGCTTTCCCCTAAGGTTGTCATTGAAGATCCTGAACCTTGGCTTCTCCAACCCATTGCTTACCTATTTCTTAGCTTATCCTTGGTAGACTTAGGTTAAGCTTTCAGCCATAAAAAAATTAACTTCTTAGCCCTAGTGTCCTTGTAAAGATCATACCCTAAACCACATCTGTTGGTCAAGGAATTGTGTGACCCTAATGTTCCTTCCTTATAATCTTGTTCCTAGTAGATATTACATCTTCTTCATCATGGTAGCAACTCTGGGATCGACATGACTGTCACTTATTACAAAAACCTAAATCCTGGTAGGACCACATTTAGACAGGCAATAATGTTATTTGTTTCAGTAGGGATGGTAACAACCTTTCCATTCAAATGGAACTTAATCTTCTTATGCACAGTGAAGGGTATGCCCCCTAGTGGGTGGAACCAAGGTCTTCTAGTAGCAGGACAAAATTTGGAGGGATGTTTAGAATAGTAAATTCTATTACTGATTTGATATCACCCATCATAACTATTGCTTTGAAAGTCTAGATAACTAGCTTTTTTAAATCATCATAGGTTCGTATGACCATATTGGATTCTTTCAAGTTTTTAGTATTCATCCCAAACTTATGTAGCAACCTCAGGGGGCAAACATTATTAGTAGATCTGTCATCCACTATAACACATGGAGTCTTCTTAGACCTGATAATTACTTGTATAAAGAGAGGATGGTTGTAGACCCTTCCCTCAAGCAGTAAATCCTAGCCTAAAAAGGTGATTGCACTGGAGGGAGCTTTCATTAAAGAGGCTATCATCTCGCATGGTGATGTGTTAGTGGCAATCTTTGCCTCATCTAGTGCCTTGACTAAGGCATCCTTATGCTTTTTGAAGGCCATGAGTAGGTCCCATATACTAGCTTATGTTTGAGTCTTCTTAAGTTATTTGAGGATAGTGTCTTCCTCTACAGCTTGATCACTTATTACTTCTTTTCTTTTTGGGGGATCTTTCTCCTTCTCAAGGGGTTAATATACTCGCCCGCTATAAGTCGCATGGTTGACTGCTAATGAGGGCTTCTTAGCTGCTTGCTTGTCTACTTTTATATTGTTATTCTGGTCCTAGACAATGATTTCAAAATCATCAAAGTCATACCATATATCGATCCCCATGACTTATAGGTTCTGAGGCTAAATAGTACTATTAACCCCATCTTTGTTATTAAATTCTTCTCCCCATCTTAAGTGTACTATGTCTTTTAGGTGAGTGTGAGTAGCTAAGGATGTTGTGTACTTGACTTTGTAGTCTAACTTCCCAGATAGTTGGCCCAATAAATCCCATATTCCATGCCCACTACTAAAATTTTTGCTTGTGTTTACTTTTTAAAAGTAAATGCATCATTATTTATAAGGAGAGTTGTATCCCTGGCTATTTGTTACATCATTAAGTAGGGGAGAAATTTATGGAGCATCAGAATGTATTCAAAGGTATAAGAACATTATTCATCGTCACTAAAGTCGTGAGGTTCAAGGATAAGGCTCAAGAGTTTATCTTGGGTTTCTTAGATGGCTTGGGTTGATTATTCAACAAGGTTTTCTAATAGATTTGAGGAAATCATATTGATGCTTGGTGGAGGCATGTTTTAATAGTTTAGGAGAGGATTGGTCTTGATACTGACTCATTTTCTAGGTCATCAATTTTCCCAGAGTTAATGAGGTCTTGGATTCCATTCCTGTGAGTTCTACATGCATCAGTGGTATGACCAAGCATTTAGTAAAAGTGGCATAATAGGTTTTGGCCAATATAAAGGGGTAATGGGTTTGAAAGAGGCTTGGGCTCTTGACACTATAAGAGGTTCTTTTGTTGAAGTCTCTAGAATAATTTGGATAGTGGGAGGTTGAAGCTTAAGAACTTTCTCGGTGGTCTAATGGCATTAATAGATAGTGAACTGTGAGTGTTGGGTTGGATTAGGTTTATTTTTATAGCTTATATGAAGGCATTTTGGATGTTTGATTGGGTGTTATGGCGGAAGGTGTTTTTAGCTTACTGAGGTTCCTCATTCTCAATTCTAATTCCAACCTAGTTGGGAGCTCTGAAGTCAGGGTAATGAGCAAAGATAATCTATTTTTTTGAAATGTGGTAATGGCCCTTTGATTGTCAGCTCTATTTGTTCATATTCAAGAGGATAGTTTCTCATTTTGACTGCCTTTCCCCACCATCTTATGATATAATTAAAGAAAGCTTTACTAGGTTTCTATCTCATTGCCTTCATATCTTTACGAGTGATGTCTATCTAAGTGTTATATTCATACTACTTGATGAGCTTTTGAGTTAACAGTAGCCAATCACTTTTAATTTCATCTTTAAGGTCAAAGAATAATGCTCTTGGTCCTTCTTCTAGTGATGTGAAGAAGAATCGAACAATCTTGGATTGTATAAGTTTTGTAGCAGCCATAAAGGTAGCATATTGCCTTAAATAGACCTTTGGGTCCCCTGTTCCATCAAACTTAGCAAAGTTTGGTAGTTTAAAATCATCTGGGAGTGGTTCATCTTTGAATAATGCCAGGTTAATAAAGCTTTTAGAGCCAGGGGTTCCCTTATCTTTAAAGGCAAATTCCAATTAAGTCATTCTATTAGCTAACAGTTTAACCTCCCCTACTGATTCAAGTTTAATTATATCAGTTATTTTTATAGCTTTTAGTGTATTTCTAAGATCCTGGTAGTAGTCATTATCATCATCAGTTTGAACTAGAGTGCGGGCAATTCCCTTTGTTTTATCTACCCTTAGATGAACAGATGCAAAAGCTTCATTCAATGGTGTATTATTCCATCTCAGGCATTTCTAGTCTTGATTGGGCTTAAAGGATTTCAGCTATAGTTCCATTAGTGAGTAATTTTTGGATCCCCTCTTCTAATTTATCTTTAAATTGTTAATAGGAGGTATCTTCTTGGTCACTCATGTTTGAATGTTATATTCTTGTTCATTTATGAAGGTTAGCTACATAATGATGCATGACGTGTGCCTGCAAAAGAAAAGGGTGAGCATGTATGCATGGAGTGGATGCAAAATCCTATAATGAAAGATTATCATTACTATAAGAAACAATGGTTAGTTCATGCTATCTATATCTATGTTATATATGCATGATTGACCTTAGAAAGTTGGTTAGTATTTCCTGCACAATGAACAAACCAATCACAAACAAGTTCTCACTTCCAACCTTATCTCACCACGGGCTGGTTCAGTCTCTTTCCTAGGTGGGTTTTGAACTTGTAGTCATTAGGGGACTATAGTTTCACTCTTAGAACTAGGCTGTTTCAATTTATGTTAATCAGAAACAAAGGGTAAACTGAGGAACAATACCAAAATGTACTTGGGGTAATCATATAATGTCAATATGGGGGTCAATTGTTGGGCTTCAAATAATGTCCAAAGCCCATATGCGCCCGTATGAATAAGGCCAAGGTCAATCAAAAGGGGTCTGAGTTCTTGCCCCTATATCGATATTTGATATGTTTACCGAGAGTCATGAAAGTATCATTTGATAGTTTACAGTTTGATTTTATAAAAAAGGTCCATAATCTAATTGAATTCCCAACTCGTTCATTTGATTTAATAAGAAGAAATGGATGATGTTTCATAGGTTCCGCCATCAAAGGATGTTGTTATTTATTAGTTTGCATAGATTATTTAGGCAAAGGTACATGATTCATATCATTCCTTATGCTTTGGGCTTATACAAAGTATATGAGAATCATATGGATATGAGCATAAACATTCTATGAAAACTAACATTACGACATCACTTTGTGATAAACACTAGGAGAGTCATGCCATTTATGAATATCAAGTCAAATTAAAAGTGTTAGGACAAGGATAGCATACACAACTTGGTGGAATCCTAGTGGATATTACTAATAGCTAGCTTAACTACATGAGTTGAGTTAGGGTGAAAGGCTAAGGGTTCCTTTAGCAAGAATGCCCCCATATGACTAAATTAACAGACTCCGGTCAGTGAGTTTAGCATTCTTTTGATAACTCAGTTGCCCCTTTTAGGACTTAGGTTATAGACTTTGGTCCTATGAGTTCGGCGAATGCATAAGTAAAGACTAAAGGTGATAATACCTATCTTCATTGCCCTGTGACTCAAGTGGAATCATGGTGGCAATGTCATTCAGTATCATTAAGGTTTTAGGGACCAGTGGTGCATATGTGGTGTGTAATGCAAATGTAGTGGTGAGGGGCTCTATACGATTAAGTATTGCATAATGAGAAATAGTTAATTTCGAGTTGATCTCTCTTACTTAAAAATCCCCAATGGAGTTGCCATTGTAAGCGACCCAATTTTGGATGTTTTTGTGTTTCCAAGGGATATAGCAACTTTACCAAATAAGGACAAATGATTAGTTTTAAAAGGAACAATATGCATTTTTTATTTTATGGAGTCGCCACCCAATTTTTAAAAAATTGAGAAAAGAAAGGGAAAACATCGAGTCACTCAACGAGTATTGCCCCTAGCAGAGTTTTCTTAGTTTGAGGGATACATCTACTTTTTAACTATTTCTCATTATACAATATTCAATGTATAATTATCACAATCCTTAGTTTTAGTAATGACAATTTGTATAGCATTCACACAATACATCAAATATGGAAGATAATAAAGCTGAAATATCACTATTACATTACTTTCCTAATAAAATACATATAAAAGGAAAAAAGATTGCAGAAAAGTAAATCTAGCTTAGATATAATAAACCTACAAGGTTAGCACAACTATGCATATAGTTTGCTTGATCACATGAATAACGAGATAAGTAATGGGCACTCAATCACTTGAAAGAGTAAGCAAAATGTACATAATTATACATGTTTATAGTTATTATTTATGTTATGATGATATGTGATGGCAATATAGGGGATGCATGTGACATCATTGGATCATGAACATGATGACTCTAATCCGAAATATGAACGTTTCTCATTATTAATATTTGTGGCATGATTTCACATTTTGGAACTAGAGAATGCAAAGTGATGACATCAAACAAGCAAAAATATATTCTAAATTATTCATATAGCATGTAAATTGCCAATCTCATTATGCAAGCAAAATATTATTCACAAATTCTGGCAACAATAAAATATAATATAGTATAATAAAATAAACGTGCTAAAATGATTGTGTGGTCCTCAGATTCAAGTGAGCTAGTATAGGTTTTAAAGCTTTAACTTTGAGGGATTATCAAGCTTTTCTCATCAAAAGGTTCAAAATGATGTGTAGAATAATGCTAGTTTGTATACCTTTGAAGCATGCTTTGACAAAGATAAGGCTAGGTTTAGTGGAAAGGAGACCTAATAATCTAAGAAAAATGCAGTTGGGAGAGCTAAAACTATCTAAAAGTAGGTTTCCAATGCTTTCGAGCTGATAGATTTTTGAGTATGTGTATGTGTTTCCTCTTGCTCCCCCCTTAAAATGGCATGTGGAGACACCTATTTATAGTGAAAAATGTGAGGAAGAGGGGGATATAAGTGTGGTCATGCGTGCGTCAACACATGGCCATGCTCTCTCATGCGTGGTTATGTGTACTTTCATGCATTACACACTCAATTTGGGGCTTTTTGGGTTTTTCAAGGTTGGTTCCTAGTGTTTCTGGGCCTTTTGGATGCATTTCTAAAGTCCATTTTGTCTAATTTGACCTTAATTTTAGCGCGTGACAGTTAGGGGTGTTTACATGCTCTTCTAAGCAACACGCGCTAATTCTCAGGTTATTTTAAACTATTTTGGGACTACCTCTAAAGGTTTTAAAGTCTTTTGAATGCATTGCCAAAGTCCATTTTATCTGAATTGGCTTCGATTTTAGTGCGTGACACCTAAGGGTGTTCGTGACTACATGCACACTTCTAGGCAAGGCATGCTAACCCTCGGGTTATTTTAGAATATTTTAGGACCACTTTTGAAACTTTTAGAGCATTTTAGATGTGTTTTCAAAGTCCATTTTATCAAAATCGAAGTTAGGTCCCAATCTGATGAAATAAACACCAGTTTAACAAGCTCTATGTTTCAAGAGAAGATTCTCGAAACAAGCCTTTTATTGTTTTGATAATTCGTAATTCATAAGATCGGAGCACAACTTAATGGCTCAATGATCAATTTTGTACACTAGTGGGATCAGTTAGGGTTTTAGGGTTGGACACTTTAGAGGTATTACGAATAAGTAGACTCTAGTCTTTTTGAAGATTCATTTCATCATTAGACCTTTTTAAGGATAGTCAAATTTGAGGTATAATAACTATATAACACTTTTAGTTGAGATGTAACATAGTAGCTATACACAAATTTTAGGTGAAATGTTTCACTTAAGCTATACAACACTTTTAGTTAAGACACCACATATTAGCAATACAACACTTTTAGTTGCGATGCTACATATTAGCTATATAGGACTTTTAACTAAAATGATGCACATCAACTATACAACACTTTTTAACTGAGACACCACATATAAGCTGTACAACACACTTTGCTTGATATTGCACATTAGCTATATAGAACTCTTAGCTAAAACACTACATGTCGATTATACAACACTTCACCTGATGCCTAAATGGCTATATGGCATGATTTGCTAAAACACCATAAATTGGTTATACAATGACTATTCAATGCTTAAGGCTTTACTATACAAAGCATAAGGTCACAAATCATATGGCCCTTTATCACACAAAGCCAAAAACTATACATTAAGATTGTTAAGATGCCTTAAACAACCTTACAAGCTAGCTTCCAAAGCATTTGGCAACATATATGGTGATACAACACAATTACCACGATCCGATTTTGGTAGCATGTTTTGATCTTTTTGGACACATTTTTATTTGCTTCCTACAATAATCCCTTAATGCATGTGAAGCAAGAGACAATTGTTGACACCTAATTTTTAGTAATCCTCTAAAGTGGTCTAATAATAAAATTTTTAATCGAGTAGAAAGGGGATAACCTTAAAAAAGGAGCTATCCATAGTGTGCCTCTAGAGTCGTGATCTAAAACCCTTAAAGCGAGCATTCAAATCCTTGAATTAGAACCCAAAAGACTAAACCACCTCCTAAAATTACCAAATAAAGGTTTTAGCTTGAAATGTGAACCTTAGATGAGGAACTAGCACTTAAAATGATGAACTAAGCATTAAAAGGCCAAGTTAAAGACTTTAAAGTTCAATTTAGCCTTTACTGGCTCGAACTGAACCTAATTGTCTAAAAACCCTTAAGAACTCTAAAAAGCCCATTGAACTGAACCCAAAGAGCCCAAGAAACCATAAAAATCTGAAAGGTTTGAACTTTACCAAAACTAGTGAAAAAGAAAAAAAATAAAAAAGAGGAAAAATAAAAAATAAAAAATAAAATGGGACAATCCAAAAATGTGGATTTTAACCCACACTTATAGGTTTTATATAAAAACCACGCTCATTGGTTTTAAATCCATGCCCATGAATTTTTGTTTTGGGTTGAAATTTTTTATAAAAGTTCATTTTTTGTCATTTTAGGACTTTTTCTCTCTTTTCATTTTTAGCTGTTAGCTGTCTCTCTAAAAAAAACAATAGATTAAACATCAAACCCCCTTCAAATATGGGTGATTAACTCATGGACACCCATTTTCCAAACACTTTAAAACAAAAATCTCTTTTCTTTTAGGATCTAAATTCAAAATCCAAACCAAACTACATCTAAGTCAAAGCATGCATCAAGTGTAAATCTTCTAAGGACCCATTTAAATATTTTTAATAAAAATACATTTTTTATTCATTATGCATATATTCTTCTATTTATTTATTTATTTTTATTTTCATTTTCATTTTTTTAGCTTATTTTATTTTTATTATTTTTCTCATTATTTTGCATTTTTTTATCATTTTATTATTTATATTGAATTTGTGATTTTGGTGAATATATGTGAAGTAGTTTAATGGCAATTTGGAGATGGAGGAATAGATCCTGGAGTGTTTGTTTATTTGTTTGTATAAATATTCCATTTTTATGATATTTGACATTTTCACTATCACTTGCATCATAAAGTTTGCATTTTCATTTTTTATATTTAATAAAGTTTGCATTTTCATTTTTTTATTAAAGTTTCTATTTATACATCAAAGTTGGTATGTTGCTAATAATATTTTTAGCTAAATTGTACATTTTTATTTGCTAGATAATAACTTTATTTATTTTACAACATAAAGTCATTTTTTATGCAACCATTTTGGTTTTTCTCATTAAAAATCTCATTGTTATAATAAAAATATTATTTTTTCTATCCACATAATTAAACTTTACATTTTTATATTTTTTTCCATGATTCTCATGATAAAGGATGTATTTTTCATTTATTTATGATATTTATTTTCATAAAAATGGGTTTTCCTTAATAAAGTTGGAATTTTTACCATAAAACTTGCATTTCATCTTTCTTTTCATTTTTATATTAAGCTTGCATTTTTACACTAAATTTCATATAAAAATCCATTTATGGATTGAAGTGGGCTTCTCAGAGTTAGAATATTTATTTTAGTGAAGTTGTCAAAGAGTTTGGTTCCATAAAAATAAAGATGAACTTTATGTTTATAAGAAAGTTAGTGGAAGAACAATAGTTTTTCTAGTGTTATATTAATGACATCTTACTTATTGGAAATGATATCATTTCTTTATAAAATGTTAAATCTTGGTTAGGGAAGTATTTTTCAATGAAAGACTTAGGTGAAGTTGCATTCATTTTTAGCATAAAAATCTATAAAGATAGATCTAAAAGGCTTATAGGCTTAAGTTAGAGTACATATATAGACAAGGTACTAAATAGGTTCAGTATATAAAATTACAAGAGAGGATTCTTATGAATGTCACATGGCATAACTCACAATAAAACTCAATGTCCAGAGACATAAAATGAGCAAGAATGCATGGATTAGATTCCATATACTTTTGTTGTTGGGTGTATCACGTGTGCTATGTTATACACTTGACCTTATATCTAATATAAACAAAGCATAATGAGTATATGCTAGTCAAACTTAGGTGAAAGTCACTAGACAATAGTTAAGAAAATCCTTAAATACTTAAGAAGGAATGAAGGGTGCATTCTTACTGTATAGAGGTAAAAAAGGTGAGCTAGATGTAAATGGTTACACAAATGCTAGCTTCTAAACTAATAAGGATAACTTTTTATCATAGTCAAGTTTTGTGTTCTATTTGAATAAAGGTATAGTGAAATGAAAAGTTTATAGCAAGACACTATTGTTGATTATATTATAGAAGTCGAGTGTATTGCTTCCTTTAAAGTAGTAAAGGAAGCAGTTTGGATTAAGAAGTTCATTAATGGACTCAGTGTTGTTCCTAGCATTGCAAATCTAGTGGATTTGTATTATGATAATAATAGAGCTATAGCACAGGCTAATGAACCTATATTATATCAGATATTTAAGCACATATACTCAAACATTTTCATCTTATTTGAGAAAATATTAAGAGAGGAGATGTGAAGATATGTAGATTATCAACTAATGACAATATAGTTGATCCATTCACTAAGCCTCTTCCATAGCTAAAACATGAGAGTCATACTAGATTAATGGGTATTTGATACTATTTTGATTTGACCTAGTGATAATGAAAGATTGTTAATGATATACCTTTAACGATTATAGTCATTTATGGATTTTATTTGTGTTATGATTATATTTATTTTATATATATGAAGGACACCATCATTTTATCATTTTAATAATTATGTATTAATTATTTATTTTGATAATTTATCTCTTGAATAGTTAATTCTGTTTAAAACTGTCAAATATGTGACTTGATAATAAAACCCTTAGATAAAAGAATTCTATTATAAATTGTCCTTAGTTGGTCATTATTAATGGGATAATAATGAATGAAGACTAGTGTGTAGTTTGACCAATGATTATGTTTTACTGGTCATGAATATATGATATTAAATTAAACACATAGATACATGTCAAAGAAATATTGTATTAGACCAACCAGCTATGAGAATGTTGCATGGATAAAAGTCATAAGTGTTTCTCAATGTAATAGTATTATTTAAGTCCTTAACCTAATAATCACCATGAATTCCTACATAAAGAATTCTATGTTTTGATACAATAAAACATTATTTGTAATAGGGCATTATACAAACTGTAGTTGAACATAGAATAAATTATGTAGAGGAATATAAGTGATTAAAAAGGAATTTTTCCCTCATATTATGAGTATGATATCTCCAGGCCCATCTATATATTGAATTAATGAAAATTGTATAGTCATGTGGAAATGAAAAGGCAAAGGTTATCAATGTCATTATAATTGGTTAACTTAGAAATTAATAAATGATTAGATTGAACTATATAACCATGGTTTATGTTCAATCAGGATATCGTATGATAAAAAGACTATGATGTTAATTACATATTAGGTTAAGTCATATTATTAACCTTCATGTGGCTTAGGTAATTATAATGTCTACATATAATTTATTGGTCTAGTGTAAGTAGAAGATTATTTGTAGAGATTTTTACAAAAAAAAAAATGGCACTTTTTAAATGTTATCAACTAAAATACCTTTACTTGTCATTAATTACTAAAATTTTCCAACTTATTTACATTTGTGCCCCTTTTAATTGCAGGAGGCCTCTTTTTCCTTTTACTTTATTTTGTCATCTTTTTTATTTTTATTTTTTTCTCATTCCCTTCTTTTTCATTTTTCTCTTTTTAAAATTTTTATTTTCTCATTTTTTTATTTTTCTTTATTTTTATTTGTCCTCTTTCCTTTCTTTTTTCTTTTTTTTTTTTATTTTTTTATTTCTCTCTTTGTTTCCTCTTCCTTTTTTTCAAAATTTTCATTTTTCTTCTTTTTTTCTTAATCTTTTTATTAGTGGAGCATTAGCCCATATATTTTTCTAAAATTTTATTTCATAAATATTTTGACATTTTATGCTAAAGTATGATGTTTTTTATTTTTATTTTCTCTTTATTTTTAATAATTTTACCATTTATTTGTAAATTTTTATTTTTTTAATTCCAGTTTATCAAAATAAATACAAAACTATATAATGCTATTAATAAACTAGTTAAAGTTCCAATAGTATCATTAAACTAATTTTTTTTTATTAGATAAAGTTCCTTCATTTTGTTTAAGAAAATAAAGTTTCATTAATTAGAATGAAATATCATGGATTTAGTTTGAAGGAAAATTCCTCCATTGAAATTCAGCTCCACATGCTTTTTTTTTTTTTTTACATTTTAGAATAGAAATAAAAATTCATTAATAATTAGTAGTGATTTTTAAATCTATATAAGTAGTGAACACATGAAATTTATTATTTCTAAAATGTAATGAGGATATTGTATCAAATGAATAAAATATATTGTAATGAAGATATTGTATTAGAAATGTACAATACACATAAATAAACTAAAATATACAAACAATAAACAAAAAGTATACAAAAATATTTTAAAAATGATATTTCATTAATAATTAGTAGTGATTTTTTTTATCTATTTAAATAGCGAACACATGAAGTCTATTATTTTGGTGTAATAATATTATATCAGAAATATAAAATATACTATAATGGAGGATACTGTATCAAAAATGTAAATATTTGTAATGAAGATATTCATTGGAAACATAAAATATACAGAAAATAAACTGAACATATACAAAATGTAAACTAAAAGTATACAAAATATATTTTTAATTTAATATCTTTGGAATTTATATTCCAATAAAGATAAATGAAACTGCTAATATAGCAAACATAAAGCTACCAATAATAAAAACAATGAATAATAATTATGATAATATATTCAATCAAAGATAGAGTGGAAAATAAACAAAAATAAATAAATAAATACCAGATTTTATACTTTTAGAATTTGTATTCTAATCACTTTAAAATTTTTGAAAATGAAATTCAAACTGCATTTTCCATTATATCGAATACCCTAAAATTCTATATATATGTTTTTGTCAATTTAGAATACTTTATGTTTATTTTGCATTCTTGCTACAATAATTTTGTACATGTTTTTGTCAATTTAAAATACATTCCATATATTTATAATAATAAAAATATAGTAGTCATGGGGCTAATAATAGCAATAACTATCATTATCAAGTTTCTAAAACAACAATAATGCCATTGTCAAGAATTAAAGAACAAGATTATCATACCACTCTGATTACACAACTAGCCACCTCATTATTTTATAGGATCCATTAATTTTAGGATAAAGACAATAAAAGCAATATGAATTAACATGGCAACACGTCCCTAGTTGCTTCTATGACCTCTGTTCTAGTAATTACCCCATCACTTTTATAATTCACCAAAATGAATTTACAGAAAAACAATGAAACACTACAAAATATATCTAGGATGGTTTTATATTTTTAAGAAAGAAAAATAAAATTTAAAAGATTACAAGCATAAGAGGTATAGGCAATAAACCTTATTATTTGCCACTACAGTAATATTACTCTTATAAGAGTGTCATAGCTAAAAATAAACAATCTCGAAGTGTCATTTTCAAATAAAATCATAATAACAATAGTAGAAGAATGAATAAGGGCAAGAAATAGAAAGGAGGGTAGTGTTGATAATAATACTAAAAATAACTTTGCCATAAAAAATTATCAAACTCATACTTAATTTCCACTATGACTCTAACCATTATAATCCCTAGTTATTTTATATCTTCTTATCAACAAATTCAAATTCATCTTACCAAACTAAAGTCAATTAAATGCTTTTTATTTTAACTAATCTAGTAGTAGTAAGCAATCATTATCATATTTGTGCCAATTTCTTATTCGAGGTGACGATGTCACCTTTATAAGGAAATTGTTTGGCAATAACAACAAAGTCATCGTTGACACCATCGAGATCATGTTAAGTATCAGATTTGTCCATGACAGCATGAGTTTTATTAAGAAATGGCTTGAAATGCATCTCAATTGTAAGCCATCCAAAAGCAAGTGCTCAAAATCATCATCATATGTTTCATAAGTCCATATCTATAGACAAGAAAAGGAAGATTACAAACCTAGATCTTGATCTAGATCTTTTCAATGAAAAAAAATAGTACATATTGATTAAAAAGAGAAGATCTAGGCTTACATTCTTTTTGAAAACAAAATGGGTAATTTCCATTCTTCTTAAAACTTTTCAAGGAGTTAACTAAAAATTGAGAGAAAAAGATTATAAGGAAAAAATAGAGAAGAAGAAGATGCAGTCACTATTTAGATAGTGGGGGAACACGGATAATCTTTTTTGCATTTCGGGACACACTACTAATTAATGAAAAGTTATGGTTTAGTAGTTGTTAAGGTGACTTTTAAGGGCATTTTTGTAAAGATCCCTTATTAGTACTATACCCTAAGCCCACTATCAATGTTATAATAACCTACAAGATTGCACACTTAGAACGTGCCTAAAATAGTCTTTGGGTTTACTATGTCTAGATTCATTGATGTAATTGTGACTAACTTCAATGAATAATATAATAGCAATTTACCTTGGTCAAAATTCCTATATATATACATACATACTAGTAAATAATCATGTACTTCGCACATGAATAAAAAAAAATTTTAGATTCATGATAGTAAAAGAAATTATTTTATGTACATACTATGATATTATTTTTAGCGTTATTGTTATTATCTAATTAACTTTTTTTAAAAAATAAATGTTTTATTTATTCATATACCAATTTAATATTACAAATTTAATATAATTATAATTCATAGAATTTCAATAAGTCTTTTATTTAAATAATTGATACTACTTCAATATTTTTTTAAATACTTTTTTCCACTCTAAAATTAATATTATATGAAAAAATGTTATGGCCATAATTGATGATAAGATAATAAGAAATAGTTAGATAAAAAATTTGAAAAGAGTCCGATAAAAAATTTGAAAAGAGTCCTAGAGGGGGGGTGAATAGGACTATCAAATAAAAATGAGAAATTAAAAGAATTCTTTGAAATAATTGAATGGAAGTTGAGAAGGAAGAATGAAGAATATAAAAATTTAAGGAGTTCATATTCAACAAAAATCCTACATCTCCACCTAACTTATCTCCAAGTTAGGATTTTCAATCACCCATAATCGTATTCATAAGATTAGATTACACAAGAGTTTTATGGCTCACTCTTACAACCTTACAACTTGAGTTTTCAAGGCTCACCCGAAAACCAAATCCTAAGTGTATCAATGGACAACACTTAAACCAATTCCTTTAGAAATAAATCTCACTTCCCTTCTAATCTATCCCAAGATTTAATATGAAGAGAAATTCTATTTCTAATACATAACCAAATCTAATAAGAGTTATACAAAAAAATAATTTATTAAGAAAATTTTAAGAGCTCAATTGAATGCTTAAGAGAGAATGAATGATAAACAACTTTCTTAACCTTTCAATTGAACTCTAAGGAGTGTTTATCTAGATAAACACTAAAAAATTTGGCTTTGAATTAATCTTGGACTTTATTCTGTTAGAACACCACTCACGAGTGAATAGTGCTCATAAGGAGCAAGCTTTGGCTCATAAGGAGCAAAAATAATAGTCGTCGCATTCTAATATTTCTGTTTTGAGCTAACAATACTACCTTTATGACTAGCTCACAAGCAAAAGTGCTCGTGACTCTGGCTCGTGAGCAGCAATGCCCTTTGCTCTAAATGAGCACTAAAAGGAGACAGCTTATAACTGGCTCGTGAGATGCTTATGAACAATACTGAAGATGATTGAATCAACCCAAAAGTTCTTCAAACAAGCTGTATACAATTGTCTTAGCTTTCCATAAAACCTTGAATCACCTTAATTGACATTTGTAGCTCAAGATATTACTGAAATACTATGACATATGCAACTTGAAATAAAAGCTCCATATGCTAACTTCAACTCAAGATTTGCATACCTAAATAAGCTCAGATTTTGACAAATAAGCTCAATTAAGAAAGATTAAAATGTTTACTTCAAAAGTAAAGGAGATCATTTTCTTATCATAAAGCTCTAAAGATATCAAAAAGCCTTCTTGAATCTCATAGGTCAAATTAACCCAAAAGCATAACTTATCAATTCAAGTTGTGAGGTAACTCATTGCAGCTCCGGATACTTTAGGTATACTATTGAGATATTACATCAACTTATAGCAGCTCTAGATACTTTAGATATAATATTGACATATTATACTTCACCGAAATATAATATAATGACAGTATTTTGTATTTCCAGACTTGAATTGATAACTTTGATACAAAAGTTTCTACACACTTTGTTGAAATCATTAGAATCAAAATTGTTTGTCAAATTCCAAAATTAGGAGTATGATTATGCAAATGGTCAACAATCTCCCCCTTTTTGACTTTGACAACCAATTTGAAAAGACAATAAATAGCATGCGTGTGTCTCAAAAATAAATAACATGTATAAGCATGTTAATTAAAATAGCTCCCCCTTTTAAAATAAATAGATTAAAAATGAGAAAATATTTTACTCCTCCTTAACATATGCATAAATTCAATATTTATCATGTATCATAGCATATAAATAAATGAATTATCATAGCATGTATAAGGGTTAATATACCATGTTTTAAAAAATAAATAAATAATCATAAAGGAGATAATTTTTGAAAATATACCAATTGAAATAAAAATATTTATTTATTTTAATAAATATATTTCTTTATTAAAGCTCTTTTTTGGATAGGATAAGAAATATAAGTTTAATACTTTATTCCCCCTTTTAAAAAATAAAAAATAAAAATAACATAAAAATTTAACATGAGGGACAAAGTCTATCAAGACAAAGGTGTTAAAAACAAAACATAATAACATGATCATTAAAAAATCATGCTAGACAACATTAAGGAAATAATTTTAAACATATATGTAATGCATCACAAAAATAGTATATATACTCTACTGAAACATCATATGATCATGTAGAGTTTAGTTAGCCAATAAATCATACATAATCATGCACATCATAAATACAAACACAGTTATTTATCCCCATAGCCCATGCCCATAGCTTCTTCTCCCTCTTTGTTGATGACAAAAAGAAAAAAAAAAGAGATATAAAGGGAAATGATTCTAAAGAGACCAAAAAAATTTAGAGGGAATAAAAGATCAAGAACCAAAATAATGAAAATAAAGATATACCAAATCTGTATAAAAATCATGTCATACATAAATAAAGTAAGCAAAACAAAGCTTTTTATCACAAGGACAAAACTAGCCACACTTACATTGTTACTATGTATGCATAAACAAAATTATGGGAAAAATTTAAATAATTTTCTCTCCAAAAAAAAGAATAAGATTGTCACGACCCAAACCGGGAGTCATAACCGACGCTAGGGAATAGGAATGCTTTTGAATCCAGAACCCGTAGCAAGCCTTAGAAAATAAAAATGCAATAAATAAATTAAAATATGCACCATAAATAAAATCTTAAGTCAATATAATAATAAATACTTATGTCATATCATAAAATAAAATATTTGCATACAATATTTAGAGAAAGGTCTCTGAAATTAAAAACCATTCTACAGATACAAACAATAACTACTATTGTAGTTTTCTAGAGTACAATAAAAACTAAGTAAGCAATTTACATAGACTAGCTGGGGATGAAGAAGTTCAGTGGATAGGCTTACTACTAAGGTCTGAGGAAGAAGAATCTCCTATAAAAATAACAACTGAGGGGAGTCAGACCTTACTGAGTGAATTATTATATTATATATACATGCATCTCCTAATGTCATATACAATTTTACATAGATGCTAAAATCCACTTTTATATATAATAAATGCTAAAAAACATTTATTTTATGAAGTATCAAATAGAACTCTATTTAATCGCAACCTCAATCAATAATACCACTCTAGCCATATAGGCTCACTTAATTCCAAATTAATTCTCTTATTCCATATTAGACAGTAGACTGGCCCCGAGACACTAAGTTAACCGAGCTCCAGTAGTCTCACTGTTAGTGTGATTAGCCCCGAGACTCTAAGTCAACTGAGCTCCAGCAACCACACTATTCAATAACATCAAATCTAAAGAGAATCAATCAATCATATATCACCTCAAGTGATTCACAACTTAACCCTAGATCTATCACACCAGTATGTACACGGTCCTAGTGCTACCCACTAGGTAGCACGTTTTATCAATATCCTTCGAATAAAATTTAATATATATATATATGGGAAAATAATAATGTATAATTAAATCACCAATGGCATTCATAATAATGAAATAAACCATATATATACTAGAAATATACCTAAAATATACTAAGTATATTTTAAATATATATATGCTAAATAAATTCAAAATCAACCATAAATATACCAAATGTAAACCATAAATACCAAAAATATATTAAGTGTATTTTGAAAATATAACGTGCATTTATAGTGAAATATACCTAACATATACTAAACCATTTAATAAAACAATTCATGAATAAATACATATTAAAACATGAATATTATAAATCATGCATCCTATATGCAATATATATATAAGATAATAACTCATAATGTTGTACTCCACGAGACTGGCTCAACTGGCCTAGTCCAATAAACCTCGATCTCGGTGCAACTAGAAAATAAAATAATAATAATACAAATCATAATAAATCTAACCTATACTTCTAAAAGAGACTTGATCTAAGAATATGAAACTCAGACAAAACACAGAAACTTAGGATCAACCCAACATCACGTTTTATAAGAATTCTATCAAAAATTCGGTAAAACCTCCTCTATAAAATGGACATCTCTCTACTAAAAAGTAAAGTCGATCCTACAAGAAAAATACACTTCTAACACAAATAACTCAACACCTTCAGTTAGGACCTCAAACTGTACAATTTCCCAACCGAGGTTCACAAATTCACCAAAAATACATTTAATATAATAAATATATTAAAAATCAATAAATTCCATAAATATCATCAAAATACCTATATATATATATATATATATATATATATATATATATATATATATATATATATATATATATATATATATATATATATATATATATATATATAATTAACTAAAAATCCCAAATAATAATATAATATTATCAAAAATCCATTTTTTCAATAAGTCAATATAAAATAGTAAAAATTCACTTTTATATATTCCAATAGCTTAAATATGTAATAAAAATAATTAAAAACTCATTTAATCACCAAAATAATAAATAATATATTATTTGAAAATAATTTTTGAAAATTAGTATTAATTAGTTAAAAATAGTAAATAATTTATAAAAATCATTTTAATACCTTGAATAATTCTAAAACCATTTAAAACATATTATTTAGCTATAATTATCACAAAATTACACAATTAACTCAATAAATCAAAATATACATAATATAATTAATATTTTATTGTCTTTATCCTAAAATTATCGATCGCCTCATTGATGAGGCGTCGCCCCTATGGCAGCCCACTTGTAGTTATATTTAATGCAGCTGTAAGCATGACGGCCAAGTGGTGCAGGCCCCACTCTCCAGACCTCTTTCTTGCATGAGGAAAATATTTTTGGGGAAATAAAAAAGGCTATAAGAGCTCATGATGGGCTAGGAGGCTTAAGGGCATGGGAAATCTAAGGAATAAAAGAGAAAAAAAAAGAGAGAAAATAAAAAAGAGAGAGGGGATGATTGAAAAAAGAGAGAGAGGAAGCTCTGAAGAAAAAATAGAGAGAAAAAAGAAGAGAAACGTCTTGGAAGGAAGAAAGAGAGGGGGAAGTAAAAAAACCCACATCTCCATAAAAAAAGAAGGAAGAAACTTATGTCAAAGGTAGATACCACATCCTAGCAAGGATCTCAATCAAAAACACCTCTGAGAGCCTCTTATTTTTAGTAAAAAACTTGCACTTAAACCTGACATGTGCATCATTTTGTGAGTTCTTGCTTGTGTGACTAAGTTCGTAGTACATTTTAGGTTTATCTCTAATGTGTCTAGCTTGATATCTCACTTTATTAATAGGTCTTTGAATACTTTTGCATGTAGTTGTAGTCTGATGATTATAGAGTGTGTGTATGCATGTATTGTTACGTAGAGTGGAAGTCTGAATTTTTTGAGAGTCGTAACTCGCCTGTTGATAGAGGCGTCGCCTCATCTCAATGAGGTGATCGCCCTATTGATAGGCCCCCAAAAGGCCCCTTTTTTGTGTGTGTCTCGCATTCTTGCATCAAAGGGAACGAGACCACCTGTTGGTAAGGCGTCGCCTTATTAATGAGGCGACTACCTCATTAACAGTTTCAGCTTGCTTTTTGTTCTGTTTTCTTTCATGCTCGTCGTGATGTCTATTTTGATTTGCATTCCTTTAATCTTAAATATGTCTATATGATTGCATGATGATGTTCAATCTTGATCATTTGATGCTTCCTCTAGTCCATAATGTAAAAACCCCTTCTTTATAGGGCCTTTTGTAAGTATCGTTATTTATGATTTCCTTTTTTTCTTGAAAGGAAGGGCTAACCATATGTTATTTGCAGGAATTACTTGATGATTCCTATCATCGAGTAGTCAATGTTGTTAGTTACCCCTTGTATATTGTCGTTTTTATGTTATTTTAATAGTTTATTTTCTGTATATTATTCGTTTATTTAGCTAAAAAGCATTGTAATCCTTAATCCCTTTCCCCATTTAATTTTGAATGTATGGTTGTAAATTATTATTTATTTCATTTACTGCATTTTTTGAATGTTAGGACTTAAAGGCATGAAATTGGACTAATGTGCAAACTCGGACTTGATTGTAAAATTTGGCAATTATCCGAAGGCAATTTTTTTTATGTGTGGTAACTAAGGAAATAATTAAATAATTAAAGGGTAATAAAATGCAAAAAACAAATGGAGGCCAATTGCAAGGTTGGGTGAGCATTCAAACACTCATACCTAATTTCCGAACCTGATCTCTAATGACGGCTTCTGGGAACCTTCGTGGGATCCAGTTACTGTACAGTATGTCTCGACTTTTATCTAGGTGGTGACTCCATCTCCGAATAGGCTTAAGACCTATATCATATTTCCTAGTGGGCCTCGAGCCCGCACAGTGCCGTGGTCGCTAAACACTTGGGCGTGCGCTAAACCCTGTCGCCTACATACATAAACTAAAACTTGGAGATATCTAAAAATCTAGAGATTTTAAGCTCAAAAGGAGCTCGAAAATGGACTCATCGGATGAAAAGCTAATGAAAGATACCGGTCCGATGTCAAATGGTAGTTGAATCTTATCGACATTCAACAGCTTCACTTTTGGTTTCCTAGCAATTCCAACGACTCCAAACGGTGGCAGGCGGGTGGCTATTGGGAACTCCCTGAGTCAATAGTGGCTGGTGGTTGCAGGTGGGGTGGTTCAGACGATGGCTAGTTAGTGTGGCCGAAAGTGAGAAGGAGAGGAAAAAGAAGAAGAAGAAAGGAAAAGAGAGAGAGGGACCCGAAAAAAATTAACTTTTGTACTTTTTATATATGAAATTAGCGAATTACCCTCCCTTTAAATTAAAATAATAAAAAAAAATTATAATAATAATAGTAACTATGATGTTAACAATAATAATATATTAATAACAATAATAATAAATACAATAATATTAATAAAAACAATAATATTAATATTAATATTAATCTCACATAAAATAAATATTTTTACATAAATAATTCCTCAGAATAAAATATGTAAACATTAATAGCAATTTAACAACAATAATATAAAATAAAACTTAAAATTATTAATATTACATATTTCAAAATAATATTATTTAATTAAAAATTCTAGGTCATTACAAAGATTTAGAAAGGAAAAAAAATTGATATCAAGGATAGACTCTAATATAGTAATGTCATTTACATAAACACATCTTTGGCAAAAAGAATTTTCTCCCTTAAAAGAAATTAACTAAATACACATGCAAACTTAATTATTTCTTCCCCTTGGTTAAAAGTAAAGATGGACTAAATCTTAAAAATACCCATGCATTAACAAAGATCAAAACAATTCCTAAGAAGAATTTATATATGAATAAATTAAATATGAATTTTGCATGTATAAACACAATTAAAAATTATGCATAAATAAAATAAAATAATAAACTAAAGAAATTCAAATATTTATCCCTTTTGTATACAAAAAGGATAGAGTTACAATGATATTATGATATCAATTGTAGACAAAACATAAAACTAACAATTCATGGCTTATATCCAGAAAATATCCAGAAGATAAACCAAACTGAAATTGACATAAAATAATCATAAATCAAACTAACAACTCATGACTTATATCCAAAAAATAAACCGAATAGAAACTGACACAAAATAATCATAAAACAAACTAACAACCCAAAACTTAGATACGGAAAGTATACTAAAAATAAACCAAATAGAAACTTGCGAAAAACAAACAAAATAAAACATGCTAAGTTCATGGTTTTAATAAGCACAACATGATTTCCTATGAAAATAGTCCAACCATCAATTAAACATAAAATCAAGACAAACTAGAACCATCAATCATGCCAAGTACATGCTTAATGAAATTTAATCTCTCTTCATTGAGAGGTTTGGTGAAGATATCTGCAAGTTGATTATTTGTATCAATAAATTCAAGTAAGATATCATCATTTTGCATATGATCACACAATAAATAATGTCTAATGTCAATATGCTTAGTTCTAGAATGCTAAATGAGATTCTTGCTAAGGTTAATAGCACTTTTATTGTCACATTTGATTGGAATGTGATTAAATTTTATACTATAGTCCAATAATTGTTGTTTTTGCCATAAAACTTATGAACAACAAAGACTTGCTGCAATATATTCAGCTTCAGCAGTGGACAAAGCAACTGAAACTTATTTCTTATTAAACTAAGAAAGTAAGCAATTATCTAAAACTTGACAAGTTCTAGAAGTGCTTTTTCTATCTAGTAAACTATCGACAAAGTCTACATCTGAATAACTAATCAAGCCAAAAGAAGAACTCCTAGGATACTAAAGTCCTAAATGCATTGTACCACAAAGATATTTAAAAATTTCTTTTGATAGCATTCAAGTGAGACTCTCTAGGACTTAATTGAAATCTAGTACACAAGTAAGTAACAAACATAATATTAGGTCTACTAGTGGTTAAATAAAGAAGGGATCTAATCATACCTCTAAATCTTTTTTCATCAACCGGTTTGCCAATCTCATCCTTATTAAGTTTGGTTATAGTGCTCATTGAAGTTTTGCTTGTCTTAGCTCTATCCATCCTAAACTTCTTAAGAATGTCCCTTGTATATTTGGTTTGGTTAATGAAAATCTCACTTTTACATTGCTTAATTTGAAGTCCAAAAAAGAATTTGAGTTCTCCCATTATACTTATTTCAAATTCTCCTTGCATTAACTTAGAAAAATCCTCACACAAGCAATGGTTAGTAGCATAAAAAATAATATCAGCAATATAAATTTGCACAATTAATAAATCATGTTTAGATTTCTTTATAAAAAGAGTTATGTTAACCTTTCCTTTAGAGAAACCTTTCTCTAGTAAAAAGTTACTCAATCTTTCATACCAAGCTCTTGGAGCTTATTTCAATCCATATAATGCTTTTAAAAGTTTAAAAAAATGATTTAGAAAGTCAAAATTTTTAAAACCTGAAGGTTGTTCAACATATATCTCCTTTTTAATAAAACCATTTAAAATGTACTTTTAACATCCATTCGATAAAGTTTAAAATTCATGAATGATGCAAATGCAAGTAGCATCCTAATAACTTCTAACCTTGTAACGACAGCAAAGGTTTCATTATAATTAATATCTTCCTCTTAATTATAACCTTTAGCTACTAGTCTAATTGTGTTCCTAGTTATGACACCTTGTTCATTCATCTTATTTCTAAACACCCATTTGTGCTTATAATAGGATGATGTTTAGGTCTAGGAACTAAGGTCCAAACCTTATTTCTCTTAAATTGATTTAACTCTTATTGTATAGCAAAGACCTAAAATTCATCACTCAAAGCATCATTAACATTTTTGGGTTCAATTTGAGAAATGAAAGCTAGATTAACAACAGATTTAAATTTAGATCTAGTAGTTATCCCTTTTATAATGTCACCTATGATGAGATCTTGAGGATGAGCTTTCTTGAATTGCTAATCCTTTGAAAGTTCATCCTTCAAGGTAAGTTGAGATGTCTCCTTATTTTCCTCCTTGCTTGAACCTTCAAGTTTCAAAGGCTTACTAGCATTTTCTTCTTGTGCATCCATAATCTCATTGTCACCTACAAGATAATCAACACTACAAACATCCTTTCTAGGATCAAGTGAGTTTGATTCATCAAATACAACATGCATTAACTCTTTAACTACTAGAGTTCTCTTTTAAAAGACCCTATATACTTTATTAGAAATAGAATAGCCTAGGAAAATTCCTTCATCAGCTTTGGAATCAAATTTCCCAAGATTGTCCTTGGTGTTTAATATAAAGCACTTATATCCAAATACTCTTAGATATGAAATTTTGGGTTTTCCATTGTTTCATAGCTCATAAGATGTTCTATTTAAAATTGGCCTTTTAAAAACTTGGTTTGAAATATAACAAGATGTGTTAAGGGTGTCTGCCCAAAAGTATAGAGGAAAATTATACTCATGAAGCATTGTTCTAACCATTTCCACAAGAGTTCTATTTTTTCTTTTAACTACCTCATTTTGTGAAGAGTTCTAAGAGATGAAAACGTATATGAAATACCATTTTCATTACAAAAGGTTTTGAAAAATTCATTTTCAAATTCGGTTCCATGATCACTTCTAATAAATGAAATACAAAATCCTTTTTCTTTTTTAACTCTTTTTAAAAAAATTAAAAGCTTTAAATGCATCATTCTTATGAGCAACAAAATATACCTAAGTAAATCTAGAGTAGTCATCAACCAATACATATGCATAGTGCATTCCCCCGAGACTAGCAACTCTAGTTAGTCCAAATAAATCCATATGTATAAGTTCAAATGGCCTAGAGGTGGACAATACATTGTTTAGCTTAAATGAAGACTTGGATTGTTTTCCCTTTTGGCAAGTATCACAAGGTTTATCTTTAGTGAATTGAAGCTTAGATAAACCAATCACAAGTTCATGTTTACAAAGATCATTCAAAAGCTCAAAATTTGCATGTCCTAACCTTCTATGCTATGTCTATGTGTCATGGCAGATAAACACTAAGAATTTTGTTTCTTTGTTATCAATTTTATTCAAATCAATGACATAAACATTGTTTACTCTTTCACCACTAAAGATAACTTTGTTTTCATCAAGACTACTAACAAAGCAATTTTTAGGGTAGAAAGTTATTTTATTTCCCATGTCACATAATTAAATTATACTAAGCAAATTATGTTTAAGACCATCAACAAACAACACATGATGTGTAGATAAGGATTAAGGATTACCTATTTTTTCAATGCTAATAATTTTTCCTTTTGCATTATCTCTGAAAAGTAACTTGTCCTCCATCTTTAGCATCAAGTTTGTTAAATTACTCTTTATCTCCCATCATGTGCCTTGAACATTCACTATCAAGATACTGTTAGTGGTATGCATTAGGTCAATTATTTGATTATGCATTGACTTTCTTATTTTATTTATAAAGAGGTATTTCATTATCATTTGATTTTATGATAATTATATGAATGGTTAATTCTTACTAAGGCCATCAAGTATGTGACTTGATAGTAAAACCCTTATATTAAAATAAGAGTTCTATTCTAATTATCCCTAGCCATTTATTCATTATATAAATATTAAAGTATTAAGGCTAGTATGATGTTGACTGATGGTTATGTTTTACTAATCATGAATATGAGATATTATGTTTTACTCATAGATACATGATGAGAGATCATGTACTGGATTGACCCACTATGAGAATACTACATAGATTATTGTCATAAGTATTTCTCATCACAGTAATTTTATTTCGGTCCTTTGACCTTAAAATCATCATGGATTTCTACATAGCTATTTTATGTTTTGACACATTCTAATATTGTTTTTAACCGGAAAATTAAATTGGAATGTTGTTGGATATGAAATTAGTTATGTGAGAAATGTGAGTGATTCAGAAGGAATTTATCCCTTATTAATATGAGAAAGATATCTATAGGCCCCTTGATGAGATAGTCTGAAGAAAATTGCATGGCTATGCTGAAATGAATTGATAAAGAGTTATCATTTTCAGTCTACTTGGAATCAAGTCATAATATTGAACTATATAAGGATGACATTCTATGCCTTATGTTCAATTAAGATATCATGTGATAAAGGGACGATAAAATTCATTGTAATTAGGTTATGTCGGATTATTGACTTCACATGACTTGGGTAGTCATAATGTCTTACTAGAGGCCACTTATGACTTGTAGGCCTAAATAAAGATTTAGGCCCACTACCAATGTTATGTGAACCTACAGGGTCACACACTTAGAACAAGCCCAAAACGAATATAGGTTTAATAAGCCCAAAATAAACTCTGTGGAAATAAATAATTAAAGTGTTTTATTTATTTATTTATTTGTTTATTTATTTAAGATAAATGTTATTTTAAATAAATAAATAAGATATTATTTCTAATTTATTTTTAAATAAAATCAGAATATAATAAATAGAAATTATCAAAAGTTCATTGGTAGGTGAAACCCTAATTTGGAGTCTATAAATATGTTATATTCTCTAGGGTTTCATACACTTGTTTTTTCCTCAAAATTCGTTTTCTTTCTCCTTAGAAAACAAAGACAGAGTTTTTCTTTTGTTCTTGATTTGTGAGACAATCAAGGAGGTTGCTAGCACACACACTCCAATTCATTTTGTGAAGGGTTGTTCGTGTGGATACCTATAGAGGATGCATCCTTTTAGAGACGTCTTGATCCGAACAACCAAGCCAAAAAGCTCGAGGTAAGATGTCACCGGTGTGAACCTCCTCTCATCCTTCTAGAAAATCTTGCCTCTTCTACATTTTAGTAAGATTCTTAAAATTCTAGATTTAATCAAGTAGTCGAATTACATGGATCCAGGCTTAGGTACGTGATAAAATTTTAATTTTTTCGCTGCATTTGTATCACGAATCCCAATAGATACCACTTTCTTTTTATTCTTATAGATTTCAAGCACACATGCACAAAATAATTTAAATGTTTTTTTGGACCCAAACCTTTCTTGGTCTAGGTTGATTAGTTTCAAGATAATCCAAAGGAAGTAAATTCATATGTAGTCTTCTATATAAGCACACATTATTAGTATGTCCTTTGATCATACAATATGAACATACAATATTTTTGAATTTATTCCTCCTAAGATGAAATGATTTCCTAGTGTGTGTAGCATGCCTTTAGTGTTATGTGTATCTCCTATTATTTTATGTCATTAAGTAAGACATGCATTGGTAATGGTGATGTGTATTTTGATAATTTTGTGCAACATGTTTATGTTCATTGTGTTGTGTAGCATGCCTATTATAATTGTGTCTAGTGTACATATAAAGATGCTTGGGTTGAGGTACTATAGTTTGAGCTTCTCTTTGTGTTAATAAAGGATGAGTTTTATAAGACTTTCCATTGTTATTCAACACATGAGATCTTTTAGCTTTAAAAGTTTAAGTCTCATTTGACTTAAAAGTATAAGGAATGGAATCATGTAAGGTTGTAACAAATTTAATATGAGATGATGAGGTCATTCCATTTACATATCCAATTTCATGAAATTTTTGAGAGTCAAGTAAATTATCTAAACTCTCTTTTCCTTTTTAGAATGTAAATATGGAATATCTTAACTCTACTACCTTATTAGAGAGTTTATGATTTTCATCATTTACTTTCTTGAGTTGCTTGTTTAAGGAACTAGAAGATTTTAAATCACTAGCAAATTTATCATTTCATTTAACAAGCTTAACAAAATCATTCTTCAAATCTTTAAATTTTTTGGTCAAGCTAGCTACCTTATGTTTATAATGCTTCTTCTTATAAAGTAAGCTTTTGCATTTAAGCAAAATTTTACCCACAATAGAGCTCTTATCATCATCATCATCATCATTATAAACACAATAATCATCATAAAATGAGTTAGAAGTAGATGATACCTCATTTTTGTGTTCAAGAGGCATGAGGCAAAGATTTGTAGCTTTTTTTTACTTATCCTCCATCTTCAATTTAGAAGAGTTATCCCAAGTGGCTTTGAAAGCTATTCCCCTTTCTTTTCTTCCTTTGCCTTTGTGTTTAAGCCTTGGAAATTCACTTTTAATATGTCCAAGCTTATTGCATTCATAGTATGAGACTTTTTTTATTCTTTATAAAATCACTCCTATTCAATAATGGTTTAAAGAATTAAAAAGAAAAAGATTCACTCCTCATGATCTTAAATTCTAGCAACTAAGTACCTAGAACCCAAGCTTTGATACCAATTGAAAAGAGTCCTAGAGGGGGGGGGGGTCAATAGGACTATCAAATAAAAATGAGAAATTAAAAGAATTCTTTATAAGAATTGAATGGAAGTTGAGAAAGAATAATGAAGAACACAAAGATTTAAAAAGTTTGAATTCAATAACAATTCTACGTCTCTACTTAACTTATCCCCAAGTTAGGATTTTCAATCACCCATAATCTTATTCATAAGATTGAGAATACCCAAGAGTTTTATGGCTCACTCTTACAACCATACAACTTGAGTTTTCAAGGCTCACTCAAAAATCAAATCCTAAGTGTTTCAATAGACAACACTTAAACCAATTCCTTTAGAAATAAATCTCACTTCCCATTTAATCTATCCTAAGATTTAAGATGAAGAGAAATTCTATTTCTAATACACAACAACTCTAACAAGAGTTATACAAACAAATAATTATTTAAGAGAATTTTGAGAGCTTAATTGAATGCTTAAGAGAGAATGAATGATAAACAAGTTTCTTAACCTTTCAATTGAACTCTAAGGAGTGTTTATATACACAAACACTAAAAAATATGGTTGTTTCATGAATAAAAAAAAAGTCTCCAATGTCTATAATTGATTTTGAATCAATCTTAGACTTTATTTTGTCAGAACACCGCTCACGAGTGAACAGTGCTTGTGAGGGGCAAAAATAATGGCCATTGTATTCAAATATTTTTGTTTTGAGCTAACAGTACTACCCTCATGAGAAGAAGTGCTCATGACTTTAGCTAGTGAGCAGCACTGCCCCTTTGTTCCAAATGAACACTAAAAGGAGACAGCTCGTGCCCAGTTCATGAATGGAACTGAAGACAATAAAATCAGCCCAAATGTTCTTTAATAGTCTCTTCAATCTCTTTTTAGTTATCTTCACCAACAAACATAAAATTCTTAGCTAGCAACAATTGAACATTAAAACTCCCAACATTTCTTGATAAATTATCACTACTCCTATTATATACAGAAAACCTAAAAGCCACATCACAAACAACCTTCTTTTTTTTTTTTTTACCAAAAGAACCCAACAATTATTCATCTTTAATTTCTTGTAACTGAACATTGAAATCCTCAACATTTTTTTTTTTTGCAAAATCCTTACTATTACTGTCACTTACAAAAAACTCAAAAACCAAATCACTAAAAAGGCTTTTTTGTGATAAGAAGAACCCAAAATTTCTTGATTATCTTCAAGTTGAGTTCAAGAGTAGTTAGCTTTCTTATACTTCTTTTATGGAAGAATTAGAGAATTCTTCTTATTGTTGATGAAGAAGAAGAAACAATATTTCTTTCATCTTAGCCATTCTTCATTTAGACCCAACACATGCATTATACTTCATATATTTATCTGCCATTACTGAAAGAGAAATAAATCACTTTTTTTTTATGAAATTGAGAGCTAAAGAGTACTATAGAAAACAAGAGAGAATTAGAGTTTAAGATTATGAGAAAGGGTTTTGTATGTGTAAAATATTTATGTAAAATATTAAGGATCTAAACATTATGGTTGTTTAAATGATGTAATTTTTTTTTAATGTGTTTCTTCTTGATTATACGAAGATTTGAGAGGAGGATGAAGAGATTGAAGCTAATGGTGCTAATTATCATCTTGAGATGATGAGATGCTTAAGGAATTTCACCCTTTATCCTTCTCCAAAATGCAACAACCTTAAAAGAAGAAGAGGGAAAATGGATATCTCAAGTGGCTAATGAGTTGAAATGAACAACTGGATGGCGTATTGATGAGAAGGATGCCACATAGGTGTATATAATGTCACGTAAACTTATTTTGTTATATATAACAGAATAGAACTAACAATTAATTTTTTAAATATTCATTGAATTTTATTGTTAAGAATAAAGCATTCATTACTTAATTATACAAATTATATAACTTTTAGAATTACAAATGTTATTTTTCCTTTTATTATTTAAAAAATCATAAAGAAGCCTAAACCTCAAATATTTTCAAATGAAGGAAAAACTATAATTTCTTACTAAATAATCGTTAGACTACTATGATTGTGTGATGTTGGAAAATTGATGGCCAAATGAGTGATGACTGAATGATATTTATATATATTAGAATTAGAAGTGACATGTGATATTTTTTGATTTAGACATTGTAATATTATTTTTTTGTTAATTTTTTCCTATTAGATAGTATAGGTTTCAATGTGCTTTCTATATTTCCTTTAATTTTGAAAAGTAAATTTTTTTTTATCAATGATCACTATTAAATTAAAAAAAAATATATGTCCATCCAATAATAATAAAAATTAAAAATTAAAGTAAAAAAAACAAAACTACTGTAAAATTTCCATACATTTAATTATTATAATCTATCAACTTGTACTCTTATTGAAACACAGAGAAAACAATGGGCTCAATGACCAAAAACAAATGAGGAAATTTCATGTGATAGCTCAATCAATGTCACTTATTTCATTTTGTGGTTGGGTGTTTTTTTTTTTTTAAGTTTTATCTTTGCCTCTTTCATTTTTGTCTTGGATTTGGTCTAGTTTTAAAAGTTTGAACCAAACTTCGGCGACTTCCGTGTTTTATCTATTTTCATCTTTTCTTTTTCTTTTTTTTTTTTTTGTCATTTTTATAATTATTTATTATTTTTAAAACCATATTTAATTTAAGTTGATTTGTATATTTTAAATAATTTAATTTTATATTCTAAATAACAAATTGAAACTTGCTATTATTTAGAATACAAAAATTAAGCTAATTAAATTAAAAATTATCCATAATCTTCAATAATTATTTTTTTCATAATTATTTAAAACTTAGAAATTAGAAATTATTTTTTCAATAAAAATAACAAAAAAAATTATGAAATATATCAAAGAAACAATTATTTTTATTATTGATGCTAATAAAAGTAAAAATTATATTTATGATCTTAATTTTATTATTAATGATGAAAAAACTGAAAAACAACAAATATCAACAAAAATCAATAACTGCAATTTTTTGATGCTTTTGTTGATTTTTATTGATTTTGGTATTTTAGTTGTAGTTTTCAACTATTTTTGTTGTTTCTCTTTATTTATATTTGTTATTTTTAAAAAATAAAAAATAACAATGAAAAACAATAAAAATTATGAGATATATTAAAAAATTATTATTTTATCATTAATACTAATAAAAGTAAAAATTTTATTTATAGCCTTAATTTTATCATTAATAACGAAAAAAATTTAAATAATAATAAAAAATCAACAAAAATCAACACCATAAATTTTGTTATTTTGTTGTTTCAATTGTTGTTTTTAATTTTTTTATTGTTTTACTTTGTTTATTTTTTATTATTTTTTAATTTTTTTAACTTTTTTTTATTGATGTTACAAATACATCATAAGGATTATAAACTTTTTATATAATGATGATCAATAAGTATCAAATAATTTTATTTTTTTTAAAGTTTAACAGTATAAAGCAAAAAATGTTGAAAAAATAAAAAAATATTAAAAAAAGTACAAAATAAAAAATAAAAAAACCAATAAAAAAATGTTTAAAAAATAAAAACAATCCTAGAAATAAAAGTTATAAAGGAACGAGTTATATTTTAAAAAAAATAGTTAGAAAAAATAGTTTTAAATATTCTTTTTATTCTTTTCTTTTTTTTTGTATATTTATATAAAAATCAAAACAAAATTATTTAGTTATTATTTTTGGAAGATGCAACCTCACTGTAGTGAAAGAACTTTTTTTTTTTTCTTTTAAAAAAAAAAAAAAAAACCTTTAAAGTCTTATCATATGGAAAATTTCGACAGGCGGAAAAGCAGCCACACAAATAGCAATTTTTATCATTGTCCGTCACCACCCGATATATATCCAATTTTCTCCATCCACAGAACCTTTCGAACTTCGCTTTCACTCCTTTCTATCTATATCAAACAATTCCCAATTGCATGAGACGAAAGGTAAGTAGTTTTACCATTAGTTTATCTTCTTCCTCCCAAGGTTTCAATTGATTTCTTGAATTCCTACAATTCAGAAACACATGAAATTGAATTGGGTTCTTTTAGTTTTTTTTGCTTACTCATGAAATTGTAGTGGTGGGTCTTCTTGTTTATAGGGACTGAGTATCCGTGTTGAGGGGAGCTTGTTTTGTTTTGATGGGTTCAATGGTAGTTCTTGTAGGAACCATGCCGTCGCTGGCTTCCTTAATTAGCGTAGGAAGTCTAAGTGTGGTGGCAGCGACCTCAAGTTCTTCAGAGTCATGTCATTCATCTTCATATTCGCTTGTTTCAAGAGTTTCTTTATCGAGAAAGGGTCTCAGGAGTGCCAAAAGATGGCATTGTTTTTGTAAATATTCAGTCACTACCACAGATTTTATTGCTGACCAAGGCAATGCTGTATCCCTTGATTCTAATAATTCATTTAGAGCTAGCAGTAATGGTGGAGATGTTGATAGCGAAATCCTACTTAAGCCTGCTCCTAGGCCTGTCTTAAAATCTTCATTGGGGCCTAAGGGCGATTCTCTTTTAGGAGTGAGCTCTGCCGAGTTGGATACTGGACATTCTGATGATGATGAACAAGAGAGGAATAGAGTAATTGAGTCGCTTGATGAAGTGTTGGAGAAGGCTGAAAAGCTTGAAACTTCTAACCCAAGTGGACTGGGTAGTCCTAGCAATAGTAGGAAAGACAATGGAAATGTAAATAAAATGACCCCATCTAACTCCAATGCTAATTCAAGAGTTGCTAAATCTGAGAACTCTGGTGCCACTCGCAAAGCTAAAACTTTGAAGAGTGTATGGCGGAAAGGGGATTCTGTGGCCTCTGTGCAAAAAGTTGTAAAGGAAGTTCCTAAGACTAATAGTAAGCTTGTGAAAGATGAACCTATAACAAGGGAAGGGACAGAACTAAAATCTCAGTCTAGTGTTCCTTTAAGACCTGCGCAGCCACCCTTAAGGCCTCAACCCAAGTTACAGGCAAAGCCATCTGTAGGTCCTGTTCCCATGATGAAAAAACCTGTTATCTTGAAGGATGTGGGAGCGGCTCCAAAGCCACCTGGTACTGATGCAGCTGATTTGGGTGTGACAAAAAGTAATGGACGCCAACCAATTTTAGTTGATAAATTTGCCCGCAAAAAACCAGTCCTGGATCCTTTAATTGCTCAGGCAGTTTTAGCTCCCACAAAACCGGGAAAGGGCCCAGCCCCTGGAAAGTTCAAGGACCGAAAGAAAAATGTCTTACCTGGAGGACCAAGGAGGCGGATTGTTGATGATAATGATGACATTGAGATTCCTGATGAGGAGGCATCAGAACTGAATGTCCCTATTCCAGGTGCAGCTATGGCAAGGAAAGGGAGGAAATGGACTAAAGCTAGTCGGAAAGCTGCTAGATTGCAGGCTGCCAAAGATGCAGCCCCAGTAAAAGCAGAAATTTTAGAGGTTGGGGAAAAAGGTATGTTGCTTGAAGAGTTAGCCTACAACTTGACTGTCAGTGAAGGTGAAATTCTTGGGTATCTGTACTCAAAGGGGATTAAACCTGATGGGGTGCAAACTCTGGACAATGACATGGTAAAGATGATATGCAAGGAATATGATGTGGAGGTCATAGATGCTGATCCTGTTAGATTTGAAGAAATGGCAAGGAAAAAAGAAATTTTTGATGACGATGATCTTGACAAATTAGAAGACAGGCCACCTGTCCTTACTATAATGGGGCATGTAGATCATGGCAAGGTGAAGCATTGGCATGCTCTATCTCTTCTTTTCTTTTCCGCAGGATTTTCATTCTTATTTAAATTTGAATGTTGAAATAAAAGTGATGTTTTTTAAAATTTTTTGCTAATACCTGTTTATTGTTTTTGCATGGCAGACTACTTTACTGGATTACATTCGTAAAAGCAAGGTATATAGAATCTTCATCTTGATGATACTATATTTTGAACTTTTTTCCACATAATGCCCTTGGATTCAGGCGTCACATAATTTACGTTAGTAAATATTAACTTTTCTTAGTTTTCTGTCATATTGGCTTTCTTATTGTAATAAAACTATTTTTATGGAGTGATACAGAATGAATTCAGTTCTAGCGTATTTACAGGTGACTGCCTCAGAAGCTGGTGGAATTACACAAGGAATTGGTGCATATAAAGTTCTCACGCCTGTTGATGGCAAGATGCAACCTTGTGTTTTCCTTGATACTCCTGGTCATGAGGTAAGTTACAAATTTTAGATGCCCTTTACAAAATATTTAAGAACTGTTGAGATCATATCTAGTGTGCATTAAACATTATTTATGCGTGTAACATCCGTCTTCTTCTGATGTGTTTATATGAACTCAATGACTGTAATGTGTTTGTACTGCCTTCTCTTTAGATGATAACTATATTATCCAATTCTATAGGCATTTGGAGCAATGAGAGCTCGTGGGGCAAGGGTGACAGATATTGCTATTATTGTAGTGGCAGCTAATGATGGGATCCGACCTCAAACAAATGAGGCTATAGCTCATGCCAAAGCTGCTGGAGTTCCGATTGTAATTGCTATAAATAAGGTATGTCAACAGCAATGACTTATGTTTCTCATCAGAATGGAGCTTCTTGAGCCTGTAATTACGCATGGTTTACTTTGATTCTCTATAGACATGATGTATATTATTTTTTATAATACTACCAGATAGATAAAGATGGGGCTAATCCAGAAAGAGTCATGCAAGATCTTTCTTCAATTGGTCTTATGCCTGAAGACTGGGGTGGGGACATCCCAATGGTTCAGGTGTTTTTTGACCCATTTAGTTTTATGATACCTTTCTTTTATAATTTGTACTGCATTTGGTTGATACTTTTATTCTTATCTGCTTCTAATAGATCAGTGCTCTCAAGGGGGATAATGTAAAGGATTTGCTAGAAACTGTTATGCTTGTTGCTGAGGTGAGTTACTAAAATTTATTGGGTGTCAGCTAGTTGGTTTTGTTCTCTTCCTGTAATATTGTTTGTTTTGAGTCTGACATATATACATATATGTATATTATGGGCTGTACTTGTCGCATAGAAATGCAAAGGATACCAATAATATGATCCTTTGTGTTATCACTTCTGATCAGATGCATGATTGTTTCAGTTACAAGAGTTGAAGGCTAATCCTCATAGAAATGCAAAGGGTACAGTTATTGAAGCAGGTCTTGACAAATCCAAAGGTCCAGTTGCTACATTTATTGTACAGAATGGCACACTTAAAAGAGGGGATGTTGTGGTTTGTGGAGAAGCATTTGGAAAGGTCGCTTATTTGGAGCTTGAAAGACTTTTTACTTTATATAAGATAAATTTTGACGCTTAATATGATCTATATGGTTATTTTTTGAAAGATAACTCACCTAAAAGATGTTATGCAAATCATCAGGTTCGTGCATTATTTGATGATAGTGGAAAGCGTGTTGATGAAGCCGGACCATCTATTCCTGTACAGGTTAGTTGTTTGGTGTCTTACGTTCCCTGCTGTGTCTTGTTTGAATCATTGCTGAGTGGTAGCTTGTTTGTAGGAGAACCTCATCAATGCAATAAAATGATAGGTAGTAAATTAAAACATTCCACTGTTGATCATTCTAAATTGAGATATTCAGAAATCTAGTTGTGGATTGTTATTTTAAAAATCATCCTCCCAACTATAGAGAACTCATGTTAAGATTATAGTAGGTTGTATTAGTGTGTTTTCTTTCGACATTATGGTTAGTCTAGTGACCAACTTATTTTTCATTCTTTATGCTTGAGAATCCGAGGGATCAATTACACCATGTATGGTTGGATGAGGTTAAGGGTATGGGATGGGATAAGATGAAATAGGAGAAACTTTTTCTCCTTCTACTTTTTGAAACTCAAAAAATAATTGAGGCAAGGGAGAGGAGACATTTTCTCTTTTTAGGTTTGGACGAATGGGAGAAGAGAATTGTCATTTTAGAAAGATGTATAGACTCTTATTGTTTAACTTGTGTTTTAGTTTTTATTAACAATAAAGGTGAAAAGGACAACACACACACAATTTTTATTGCCTCTCATTAAGTTAAATTTTTAAATATTATGAGGGGAATGAAGGAGAATGAGTACCTTTATTTTCAATTTCCTTCATAAAGAAAAATAGCCAATGATGAGAAGATGATTCCCTTTATTCACTTTTCTCTCCTTCATTTAACCTAAAACCACTCATAGTGAACCTTTGTAGTAGATTTGCCAGCTATTCTTTATTAAGAATCACTAATGTTTCTATGGTTGTTAATTCTGTTGTCTTTTTTGTTCTTTTGATGATTTGGGGCCAGTTTGGCATTACTTTGGGGAACCAGCTTTTGGAAAATTGAATCTTATGATTATTATTATTTTTTTATTTTTAGTATTCCTCTTTTTCCACCTGCTTCTTGCTCAAGCATAGTGTACCCGGCTTTTTCCCATAGTCAAATTCTAAAAGGCAGCTGCCAAAAATATCTTTTTAAAATATAACAAATTTGGGAAAAAGTAGCCAAAAGCTGCTTGCCAAACTGGCCCTTGGTGTATAATGCTCACTTTCATATCATTGTTTAAATGGCTAACTGTGCACTAGCACACAAAATGCTAAAAGTGGAATTTGGGATATTTTGTAGATGTGCAGACTTTTATTGTTGTTTCCATTGTCAGAAAATAATGAATTGACATGTAAAGCTCTCATTTTGTTTACTTAAAATCTTGCGTTCTTGTTTGTAGGTTATTGGATTGAGTAATGTACCGATTGCTGGTGATGAATTTGAGGTTGTTGCCTCTCTTGATATTGCACGTGAAAAGGCGGAAGCATGTGCTGAATTATTGCGAAATGAGCGTATAACGGCCAAGGCTGGAGATGGAAAGGTTACACTTTCCTCCTTTGCATCGGCTGTTTCATCAGGAAGGCTCTCTGGATTAGACATGCACCAACTGAATATTATATTGAAAGTTGATGTTCAGGTATGCACATTTATTCCCTTCAATTTTAAAACATCATAAATAAAGAGACCTTTTGATGTGTTATTTTTTCATCATGTTGTGAGTTTGAGTTGTGATCAAGATACATTGGAAAGACGGCTTGACTATGCATGTGCTATAGCTTGTGCCATGCATATACACACACACAAAATTATAATGTGAAAGATGTGCCAGGCGTGATATTTTTGGCTAAAAGGGTTATCTGTTTTTCTTTATGGTTATCTCTTGGGGACAGGGGTGATTTTGGATGCAAATTGGTATTAACCCTTTGCTTGTGCGTAAATGTTATGATTCCACTGCATAGTCCACAGCCCAAGCTGAAATGGTTGGTGGAGAAGTGGGAAAGAAGAGTATCTCCATTTTAAATGGAAGGCACATATGATAGTCTGTATTACAAGGACATATTCAATAGGATGAAAACTTGAAGCCAAAAATTGTTTCCTCCTCTTCTGGGGTCTAAGATTCTGGGGTCTAAGATAAATTTGGTTGCTAGTGTCTTGTAATAACAATTATTGTTAATACCATTTCTTCAGGGTGGGAGGCTCCAGGTCTAGCTCTATTTTTGTCTTGAGAGGAAGTATCTGAATATAGTTTAAACTATAGTGCTTTATGCATTTTAATTTTTTAATTAATTTGGAAATTCAATAGAGCTGTTAATATCAAAAGCTTTAGAAGATATTTAATTGGTTAATATTGATAGTCATGCCATTTATGTGGTTGATAAATTATTGAGATGAGATGTCAGAATGAGATGATCATTCTCAGTGCCTTTTGGAATTTGAGTACTCCAATGAATTATTTGAATGTCCGAAATTGGTGTTCAATTTGTATGAAGCTTGACTAACAGTCCTACTAGTATATTTCATTGAAAAATGTGTAAATGGTATAACAGAGTTAAAATTGATCTATAGTGATTCTGATTGTGACATTATTATTAATAGTTTTCTTGATAATACACACACATATATAACACACACACACACAAACACGTATATGTATATTGTTAATGTGAGAAGTTGTTCCGAAGCCAGGTTCCTGGATCTACATGTTCCTAGTAGGGCCCAATTTGATAAATTCAGAAGTCACCTATTTTTCTTGTAGTGCCTTCCATTCCACTATTCTAATTGAGAAAGAATCTATTCAGAACAGCCAAGTTATAATGATATTAGAAAAATGATGCTTACTTGGGCACAGAGAACATGGATTAGCATAATGTCATTCCTACAAATGGTCCCCATCCAGGATTAGAAGAAATGCTATATGATGACTTCAAGATTGAATAGAATATGTTTCTTTCTGTTCCATGGGCGCCACTTATTTCTCTGAAACAAGAGATCAAAATGGTTTTCTTGCTTTTTCCCAATAAGTGAACAGCATATAGATGCTCCTTTGACATTTTTAATTGTTATGGTATTTTCTTACATTTTACTTGTTTCAAATATGATAATTTCATGGATTTCTAAGTTAACATGAGATGCATCATGTAAACCGATTGAACTGTAGCCATCAAGTAATTAGTCCTTTGGAGTTTGAATCATCTGTTATAATATGATTCTAGTATTGAATAGAAAAGTTTCTTTGCACCAAATTTAGATCCCGTCTTCAAAGATTTGAATCTCATTGTGTTAGGATATCTTTTAGAGTTTTTTTTTTTCTTTTTTTTTTTTTTTATGCACTTCTGAAAAATAACTTTAATCCACCAAATGTCATTGTTTGGCTTTTCTAACTTATCTCATTTTTGTCTTCTCTAAACATATATTGCCATATTGGGTCTGACTACTGGTCAACGCAAATTAGTTATTTTAAGTTTTCAGGCTTGAAAATGTTTGTGCAATCTTATTTTTCACAATTCTCTTTTGTGAATGCCAAAGTGAGATGTTTTCACTACAGCACTTCATTTATTGCTTCATGGTGACAAATAAATACACTGGTAAATATGTGCATGCTGGATAGTGCATACTCATGCCTGTAAATATTTGTTGTGTTGGTCTGAGATATTAGTAAAATGTATTACATTGATCATTGGCAATTGTTTGTTCATCATCTGCTAGAACTAAATCGCTCTTCATTCTGACTAGGGATCTATTGAAGCTGTCAGACAAGCCTTACAGGTGCTCCCTCAAGATAATGTCACCTTGAAATTCCTCTTACAAGCAGCAGGGGATGTAAGCTCCAGTGATGTCGATCTTGCCATCGCCAGTGAAGCCATTATTTTAGGATTTAATGTTAAAGCACCGGGTTCTGTTAAGAGCTATGCAGAAAACAAAGGTGTTGAGATTCGGCTATATAGAGTTATTTATGATCTCATTGATGATGTACGAAATGCAATGGAAGGACTTCTAGAGCCTGTTGAGGTTAATTCAGAAACCCTTTTTCTAATTCTTTCCTTTTCTTTTAATATCTTTGGGCAGCTGTTGGCAATATTAAGGGCAGACTATATAAATATGTTGTCTTATCACATAAAACTGAGTGCACATTCTTGATAATGGCTGTAGTATAGATGTCAGATCCCTTAAATGATCTATGCTGTAAGGAAAATTATTCAAAGTTTTGGTTTGTCTCTGAGTTATTTTCAATTTTCAGGAGTGGGAGAGGGTTGATTAAGTTATTATTTTACTAGATGTGCCATTATTGTCATGGGTTTCGTTAGCTCCATCAAACATAACTCTGCTAACCTTTGATTGGACTTGCTTGGAATTGAGTATTTGGATACTTGCCTATTGGGCTATTTGGTTTTGCCATGACATTGGAGTTGATTGTTGACATTCATCTCTTTTTTCTGTCTATGCCTTCTTTCTTTAGCAATTTTTTTCGTTGTTTTGGCACTTCTATCATGCAACAAATTTCTGTTTACTAATTTATTAATTAATAATCTTTGATGTTTGGTGTGCCTATTTACTTGAAATAATTGTTTGGTTCATTCTTTTTTAAAACTATAGAGTTTGATCAATATATTCATTGTGTTATGATTTGATAAATGAAGGTATTTTGGGATTGAACTTAAAAATGAAAAGATCTATACAAATTGGGGGTTTAGCAATGATGGTCGAGGAACCGAAATTGTGGGTTATAGTTGCAGGAATTACTTGCAGCATCTAAGGCTGAAATATATTTATTAATCTATTTTTTCATTATTATTCATATTATATATGGAAAAAAAAAATGAAATGTTATTTTGAAATTAGGTTCTGTACCAGTTTAATTAATAGGCTTAACAGTCCTCAAGATAATGCAGAAGTAGAATTTCGAGAGATAAAATGAAGCATGAGAATATGAAAAACAGACGTTCATCAAAAGAGAATTTGATCTCAACAGACACCTTTTTTTTTTCAAATTAAAAAAAAAAAAATTCTATGATTAGAAACTACCAAAAAAATAAAGTCAAGACTCTAAGTAGGGAGAATTTCTAATCAACATTAAGTTGGAAGTAAGAAGAAATTATTTTCTGAGTAAGAAAATTCTTAACAGTCATAGCAAACTCCTACATCTATACTTCTCTAAAATGATAATGATCATAGCAATACTTTATTTTAATCTGTAGTAGTATGAACAGGTGAATTTATGTAAAAATTTTAAGAAAAATTAAGAACTATATCAAAGTAACTATATATGTTTTTGGTTAACAAGGAAGTCATAGCTTTTTACCTGCACTGTCCACTTTAACTGGGTAGATTATCAATATATACAGTACACATGATAGATGTAGCATCAATAGGAGGTTAAAGAGGGAAGCCATATTATCAGATGTAGTATTTTTGGGCATTATGTCAAATATTTTTGTGAAAAAAAAAAAGGATTAAATTATAACTATCCTCTGAAGGATATATTTGTGATTTTACCATTTGTTTGTTTGAGGCATAGAGTGGAAGTGTTAATGCTTTAGTATAGAAGTTATAATAATTCACAAAAGTTTGGTTTTAAGTTGCACAAATGGATAAAAGGTTCCATGCACCTGATTTGATCCAGTTTGAGATTGATGCTTGAGCTGGATTCAGTATTAATACATGGAAACTTTGACTAGTTCCACCTTTCACAAATGTTTCTGCATTGGAAAAATTAGGAAACACATATTTGTTTTAGTCTTTTCCTAAATAAGAAAGAAAATAAATTAAAAAAGAATTTTTATATTTTTCTTAACTAAAGACAATAATTTATAATTGTACTATTAATTAATAGTAATAAATAAAATATATATATATGTTTCTCCCACATTTTTGTTTCCTGTATCTTTAAAAAAGAATGTTTCACCAAATCTGTTTCCACGCTCCCTGTTTCCATGCCATACAGGAAGAAACTGAGAAAGTGTTCTTTAGACAATTGCTAATTAATTTCTCCTCTTGCGTCCTCCCTCTCCTTTTGGGGTACAGTTGGAATTGAGCCTTAGTGTAAGCATAGTATCATGAGTTCAAGTTATAGAAAAAGCATCCTTGCAACACAAGGGTAAGAGATTGCATACGTTTGAGATGAACAAACCCCACAATGCAAAAAGCTTCATGGGGTAGATTATGTTTTTTTGCTACCAGCAAAGGGATGTTGTTGCTTCGTTTTTTTACAATGTCTGTCATTGTAGTTCATGTGAATTTAAATCATCAATTTCTTTCTTTGGTCAGGGAACATGCAGTACCTATTGATTTGATATGTGAATTTTCTGCAATTGAATATTTACACTTTGAGTGTTGCATGTCTGCCAATAGGAACAAGAAACAATTGGCTCAGCAGAGGTTCGGGCTGTATTTAGCAGTGGAAGTGGTCGTGTTGCTGGATGCATGGTAATGGATGGGAAAGTAGTGAAAGGCTGTGGTATTAAGGTTGTTCGAAATGGAAAGATAGTCCATGTTGGTGTTCTTGATTCCTTGAGAAGAGTGAAGGAAATTGTGAAAGAGGTATATCTTTGAAACCTGTACAATATATATATTTTTTTTCAGCCAGTCAAATTTACAATATTTCAGCACTTCAATATTTGCAAGCAATATATTTAATATGTATTCGGGTGTGTGTCATACTGACATGGAAATGCAATTGATTTTAGACCTCAAATCATATTTTATGAATAGAAATGGCTAGATTTTATATGGAGGTTTATTGGGTTATCTGAGAGATCTACAATTTATTTCTGCATATTTTACCCCTTATGTAAGGTGATGAATACTGTTTAAAATTTACCTGAAATTGTCAAACAAGGCACTAGTTGTAAAACAGGAAACAGATGCATCCCTTATTTTCAGATTATTCGGCAATTCCTTGTGATGCAGTGGAGATTGAATACTGTTATTTCTGGGGTTTGGGTTCTTTTTGGTAATCTATTTACATCTTAGTAAAATATAACAAGCAGTGGTTCTCTGAGGCTACATGTTGATTACCTGTATTTAAGTATATCCCTTTGCTCTTCTATCTTAAAGGCATAACAGAATCTTGAGTAGCAACAGTTTGGCATCGAATGAAATGACCAGTTTCTATATAGATCTTTCATTCTGAGGATGGGTACTTGTCACTGCCAAGATGAATTGCTGGAATTAAGTGATGATGTTAAACTTGTGCTTCTCTGTGTTTACCTGGTCATGAAGTATTGTGCATCTGCTCTTTTTCATTGATGGTCATACTATACGTAATTTGAATGCTATTGCTATATGTTGTAAATTGTTCTTCATTAGTTTGATGCCAAATGTGACTGCTATTCAAGTGCCAATGTTTGGTATGGAGGCTTTCTTTGGCAGCCTGGATAGTTCTGCTTAATTTACAGTTCTTTTTCTCATTGTTCACATCTTGGAGTTCTTTTGTTTGTTTATTTCCTACTCTCGAAAAAGCATATTAGGTAAACCAAGAAGAAAGTGAAACTTCATTGCTCTAAGATAAGTTAATGAATCTCATTCCTGTCTGGTTGTTGCTTTTGAGTGCAGGTAAATGCTGGGCTAGAGTGCGGTATTGGGATGGAAGATTATGATGATTGGGAGGAAGGAGATATTCTTGAGGCCTTTAACACAGTTGAGAAGAAGCGTACCCTTGAAGAGGCATCAGCTTCGATGGCAGCCGCAATAGCAGGAATTAATGTGTAGAACTGAAACGCTTGTGGTTTCAGGATTGGCATTTTCCAATTTCTGGAGCAAATCAAAGCATCATAGTCCGAATGGTGGAATTTACAATCAAATCAGTGCTCAGGATTTGTTCAGCAGGAGGAACGTATAAATAAATGGGCTGGCCTTGGCATGCAATTTATTTCAAGTTGCCAGGCACTGGAGCATCTGAGCCTGTGGTAGTTTTGTGCGTTGTTGTATTGCTATTCTGAATGTATATAACGCTAAATATTTACATCAATCACAGCTTAGCTTCTTTATGTAAAGAAGGTACAATCACAATAGTTAAAAAAGGTTACATGCCTTCAAAACACTTACACTTTGTAATGTCATTCATAGAAGGCAAGAAAATTTATTTCATGATGCCCTGAACGGGTGCATCTTCTCATGCGTGCTTATTTAGATATTATTTAACATTTCTTTTGGCATTAATAATAATAATAATAATAATAATAATAAATGAAAATATAACATATATTATGTTTATACATGTATCATAAATCTAATTATTGAGTTTAAGTTTGCAATATTTGACCCAATATATGTTATTATGGTCCATACATTTTTCCTACAGGGTCGAATCCACATTTTTCGGGCCAATTTGACAATGAATTTTAAAATAAAAGCTATATTGGTCCTTAAAATTTACACTTAGCTCTTTATTTGTTATATCAAAAAAAAAAAAAAAAAAAAAAGCTCTTTATTTATTGATAGAGTGTCAAAAGATTCTCTATGCATTTACAAGTTTTTCTTTAATATTTTATGTAGTTTACAAATTAGTTCTTACTTTTGTAAGCTAAAAATTGTTAGTTAAAAATTAAAAAATTAAAATTTTAAAATAGTTAAAATTATATTCATTTATAACTTATAAAATTTAAAAATTTAATAATATGTTATATATATCAATTTTATTATTCACTAATAATTTTAGTAGTTTTTGAAATATTAAATTGTTGTTTATTATAAATTATTGACACTTAAATTTATCTAGAATTTGGAAATATAAATATAAATATCTATAATTTTGCAAAATTATACTATTTGACCTTCCGTCAAATTTTTCATTACAATTATTATTAATTGATATAACAATTATCAAATAAATATTTTTACCCTCTCTACTTTAAAATTTTAATTGAGAATAAAATAATTAATTTTAAAGATCCAAGAAAATAAAATAATAATTATAAATGAAAATGTTAATCAAATAATTTGATTTGTCAAAATATTGTCATTAAAAAATTATTTCAAAATGTTAAAATTAAATACTCACATCACATTAAAAATTTAACCATAGTGCCAAAGGCAGGTCTAAAAACGTGAAATATTTCCAAAACTTATGCCTAAGGAACATGTCTGTACATCAAATTAGGAGGGTAAAAAATGAAAAAAATAAATAAATAAATAAATAACACGGAAAACACCGAAGTGGTCACTTTTGAAAAGAAAAAACAAGTGAAGCTAAAAAAACAAGGCCTGGATAAAACTAGATTCATTTGTGATATTTTCTATATTATTTGGGTATTAATTCACTCAAAAGAAAAGGCACATCACAAGGCATATCATACAATAAACGCCACACTTTTTCCGAAAAAAATTGAAGTTTCATTTTCTTGTTAGTTTTTTTTAGTTTTTTTATTTCTAATATTTTATTTTTTAAAAAGAATAAAAAACTTGATGTGTGGTTGAGTAAATAAACATTAAACTCCTTTTATTAAAAAAAATATATCATATAAAATAATATAAAAACTGAATCTATGAGTTAATTAAGTATAAATTGAAAAAAAAAACATAAAATTTATTTTCAATTTTTATATATTAAAAAGTTTCAACAAATATGAAATTAATTATTAAATTCTATTTTCAAATTTTAACTACTTTTTCTATTAAAAAAGAAAATTTTTACCTATTCTAGGTATGATTAGATTTATATTACATAGATATTTGCCTTACTTTTATTGATTAAAATTTATTATAAATTTAATTGTGAAATGTAATACATTTAGAATGCATTTGGGTCATAGTTAAAAATATGAGATGTAGTAGTTACATTTATAACTATTAAAAGGGTTAACAGTTATAGGTATAATAGTAATTATTTGACAGATAAAGTATAATGTATAAGTTGTGTAATTGATTTATTTTTTTAAAAAAACTATTAATATATATGCAATAATTAAAATAATATAAATAAATTATTAAATTTTTCATAAACAATAAAAATAATTTTTAAAACATCAAATAATTAAAAAATTATTACAAAAATTTCATGAAGATAAAGTTATATAATGTATATTTATATATTTCTACACATAAAAAAGAATTAAAGAGAAATAAGATTTACATATTTTTTTTTATAAATTTGATTTATGTTTCATTAATGTAAACAAAATTAAGAAGAAAAGTAATTTATAAATAAATAAAAAATCAATAAAATATTTTTTTTTTTACATGTCTTTACCCTACTCCAACTAAGTTAATAAAAATACATTGAAATAAGATTAATTGTTAAGGGGAAACTTAATATTTTAAAATTTATCAAACATATTTAATGCAGTTAATGTATTATAGAAGTAATATTTACCTTCTTTTAACTTCAAACCAAACACAAACTAAAATATCTGAAAAAATAAGTTGTTTTAACAAAAAAGAAAATGCCTATCTTAAAAGTTAGGAACACGAAGTGTAGAAAATACTAAAAACACATTGAAGTTCCATACTAAATAACATTAAAACCATGTCCAACTAAACAATTTTAGTTTTGGATTGAACAAAACAGTATTAGAGGAATACAATTATAGATCCATGTAAAATTGAACTGAATCTAGTATGTAATATATATATACACCATGTATAATTGTTGTTGTATTGAATATAAAAATTAATTATAAAATAGTGTAATTAATTTATTATAATTTTTTAAAATATCTATTAATCATTAATTTAATAAATAATATATTGAGACTTTTTAAAAAAAAAATAATATTTAGACTATTATAAATTGATTCTTTATTTTTATTTATATTTTCGAATAAATTATTGTTATTTTTATTAAAATTAATTTTAATTTTTCTTATACAAAAACATAGATATTTAGCATTGAAAAATGGATTTATTGCACCGTTGGTATTTGTGGACACTCTGTTTGATCGGCCTGTAACAAAAGTTTAGTGATAAGAAAACACGAATTTTGAATGCAAGAAAGCCTAAAATCTTCTTGAGAATGGACCTAAAAATCTAAAATCCAAAACCAAGCCCAAGTAACCCAATGTGTCAGGAGGCACACATTTGGCCTAAGGGACCAACTCTGGTCAGGGCTGAAGAGGCAACACTTGACTGAAGAGGCGTTGCCTCTATGGTTACTTCGGTGAGGCGACACCTCTTCGAAAAGGCGCCACTGCTTTACCAACCACTTGCACTAGCATTAAATGCAGGAATGATAGTAGTGAGCAAGTGGGTGGGCCAACTTGTTAATGACCTGAACATTTTATGTGAAAATGAGACTTTGAAGGCAAAAAGGTGGCTAAAAAAGGTGTGTGATGATGAGGGAAAAATTGAGGTCTTGTCAAAAGGCACAAGGAAGCTTATAAGGGGAAGGCATAAAGCCATCTATAGTGCAAAAAAAATGTCAAATCAGGCTGCCCCTTGCCTTGAAAGAATTCAATTCACACATGACTACTAGCTTTCCAAAAATAAAGGGACATCTACTACTTACTACTCACGAATGATGGAAAGATGAGAAAAGGTTAGCTAATTAAAAAAAAAAAAAGCTTTGGAGAAGAGAGGAGGAAGTTCTTGGGAGAAATGAGGGGAGTTCTTGCTTAGAATTCCATTTTTAAGGAAATAGTAAAGGAGTTCTTGCATTCAAGTGAGGATTGGAAAAAAATTATCTCCAATGGCTGAGTTAGGAGCTTCAAACTTGTCTTGAGCAGTAAGAGCCTTCATTTTTAAAGCATTGAGTTCTTAACTTGCATAAAACTATTTCTTTGCTCTTTTTCTTTCTTCTTTTAGATTCATTGCTTATTATATGCTATGTTTATGAAATGATCTTTTAAATTATTGAATATAGTTGTAAGTTTTCATTCATTTTCATTTGATCTCGGTTTGCTTTAGAACTAAGAAGCTTGTAGTTTATTATTGTATCTGTTAGTCATGTAACGCCTCTTTAAAGAGGCGGCACCCCTTTTACTTTAGGCAATGTGATGTCACCTTTATGCCAGGAGGCGATGCCTCATTAATGAGGCATCACCATTCCACTAGAGTCGTGTATAATCCTATTTTAATATCTTATATCTATCTTACATGATTTGATTTTTATGTATTTTCATATTTTTGTACTTCAGTCTTCTTTATATGAATATCTTATCATCTTGCTTAATTAAATATATGTGCTTATTTGTATTTATTTGATCTATGAATTAACTTTATGGCTTTCTTTTATAGGTTTTTGATAAATTTATGGAGGTTAATGTTTTGTTACTTGCATGAATTTTGAGATGATTTTTATCATTGAGCTTTAGTCCTCTTGACTTGCTTGTGGATTTACTTATTTTACAACTAGTTTATTTTTTGTTTATTTTCCATCTATTTTACCTTAATTATTACATGACCAAGGGTTGTAACTCATTTCTCCTCCCCTTTTTCTTTTTATGTGTATTTGCTTCTTTATCATTATTTTTATGAACGTTTTGGATATTTGTAATAAATGTAGTGAATCACCCTTAATAAGCATGGAATCAGAATAATGTGCAAATTCGAACTAAATTAAGAAATTGGAGTAAATTGTAATTTGCATGTTAATGAAGAAATAATTGAATAATTAAATGTAATAAAATACAAAACCCACATGGAGGCCAACTGTAAGATTGGGTGGGCATTCCAAAAGCACATACCTAATTTTCGAACTCATTCTCTATAGATGGCTACTGGGAACTTTTGCAGAATCCAGTTGTTGTATAATGTGTCTCAGGTCTTATTCGGGTGGTAACTCTTTCTCCAATTTGATCTTTAAGCCTACTTTGTATTTCCTAGTAGGTCTCGAGTCCACATAGTGCCGTAGTCGCCAAACACTTGGGTGCACACTTAACCCCGACGCTTATAGTGGCAACTCCACTGAGGATAGAGAAATTAATTCTAGTGTTTTGTATTTTATCATTTTTAATTATTCTTTTATTTTTTTGCATTCACTACACAATTTCACACAATGAGCACTCAACCTTAAATAACCCAATGATAGTCGTTACTTTGCTGCCTATGTTTTACTCAAACATGGCAGTGAGTACTTAATTATTATCACTTATAGCATGTACTTATCCATGTTGTATGGACCTTTGAGTGGGGAGACGTAATGGAGGTATATTGTTGTGAGAGCCGAAGCTTATCACCTAAGACTCAGCTCATGTAATGACTTAGTAATTTCCCTTAGGATTTCCCCAAATGCATATGCTTTATGCCATTTAGTAATCCTTGAAATAAGGCCTAAGCCCATTGAAAATGGACCATGTTTAGATAGGGCCTTCGATGCCTATTATGGCCCATTAAAATGGACTTTGGTTGTACTCGAAGGAATTACTACTTGTTTGTTCCGTCTTAAGAGTTATCTTATATACATCAATTTTGTTATCCTCTATTGATAATTAAAACCCAAGCCAAAAATCCTAGGATAAGAAACTCACCATTGAACACGCATGTGAGGGAAATAAAGATAAAGATTATTGTTTGAGAGTTTTATGTTTATTTCTTTGTTATATGTAAATAGAGTGTGTGTTTATTTTTTTTTCTTTAGAAAATAAAATAAGTCTGCATATCATGCATAAATTCTAACATGTAGTAATTGCAAATATAGATTCACGTCAGTATACTACTTGGACATGGTCTAACACTTATCACCTAGTTAGAGCTTCTAAAGAAACAACAATGGCAGGTTTTGATCCTGATGCATTCAAGGAACAATTAAAAGCAGAAATAGTTAAGCAAACTTAGATGATCATGTAGGAAATGATGGGGTCAACTAGATAAAAACAACGAGCATAACAACTACCACCGTTTGACCTCGATGCTGAAACCTTCATTAGGAAATAAATAGAGGATGATCAAGAAACTTTATTGGCAAAGCCTATAGGCTGACATAATGTGGACATCTCTGAGACAGTAGAAAAGACTGATTGGGTAAAAAATATAACCAAGGTCATGGCTCAAGTCCAAATAAAGATAAAAGAGAATGGAATTGATGCTTGGATGGACTATACTAACCTCAACTTAAATGAGGATGATGATCCTCTTTCCCAGAAATTCAAATTCCCTAGTATAAAGAAGTATGTAGGGACTGAGATTCGTATTTGCATTTAAAACAGTATGTGACCTACATGAAGGCCACTGAATTAACTAAAGCTCAGATAGTCAAACAGTTTCCTATATCATTGTAAGGTCCCCAATTAGCTATTATTACACCTTAGAACCATATATGAAAAATGATTGGAAAGAACTGTGTGCCGTATTTATAAAATAATATAGTTTGAAGGCTCAAATGAAGGTGTCTCTAAAGGACTTACAGAATAATAGATAGAGATTTAATGAGTCCTTTGCTAACTACCTGACCAGATGGTGGGGGCAGCTAGCACAAATGAGGTATAGGCCTGCTGAGTCCAATCAATTAATGATAGCGATGGAAGGTTGTGTCCTATTACTTTCTAAGAAGCTGAAAGACCTTAAGATTCAAAATTTTAAGGAGTTATACAAATTTGGGTTCAAAAAGAGTCTGATTTAGCACAGGAAAATAAATTCTTTAATGGAATATCTAGGGGAAAAGAAGCCAGTAAATCAAGTAGCAGTGTGCAGATCAATGCCATTAGGCAACCTTGGAGATTCTCCAACCTTGGTAGGACCCTTTGGAAAGTTTTAGAGAAGTTAATAGAAAAGAACCTTTTCTAGCCCTTTCCCTTAAGACAACCTTTACCAAATGCCAACCCAAAATTCTTCTATAAGTTTCATCAAGCTATTGGACATGATACTGATAATTGTGCCCAACTAAAAAATGATATGCAAGACTTAATTGATTCAGGCAAAATCATCGACCCATAATCTAGAAAACCAAATACCCAAAATAATCCCTTACCTAACTATAAAAATTTCCTACCACCAATTGCACCTGTCCTTATAATCAACACAAATTTAACAAAAGAGCAAGTTGTAAACTCTTTCGTTAAATACCGCACCCAAATTCACCAAACCTGACCCTGAACCATAAAGCCCACAACCCACTGAATTATCTATTAATGTAGTTGATATATGGAGTTCTTATGAAGAAGGGGGATAGGTTGACATGTGGGATAACAATGAAGAGAGGGAAATCCAATTAGTCGAGAAGGTTACTAAAAAAAGGGAAAGGAAAGGATGAGGACCGACCAGTATTTGACGTTGAAATAGAAATTAAGAATAAGAAGATATAGAGGAAGAGCTTAAAGAAGAGCTAAAGAAAGAGGAAAAGTTCGTAGCTAGTGTCTGGGAATTGCTTATGAATTCTAAGACCCATCAGGAGGCATTAGTCCAATCTTTAGACTAGAAAAAAATTCCTAGAACTTACACTCCCGAGCAAATGGTGAATTCTTTAATGGAGATTCCTGAGGGAGCTATTAGGTTCACTAACGAAAACTTGCCATTCGAAGGAAAAGAGCACTACAAAGCCTTATTCAATAAGGCTGAGGTAAAAGGCAAGCTAACTTATTACGTAATGGTATATAATGGCTCTGTTATTAATGTTTGCCCTCTCAATATTCTACCTAAGATTGGGCTTACTGTGGTGTATTTTAAACCTTATAATGTGATAATCAAGGCTTATAATGACACAAAAAGGCCTATTGAGGGAACCTTCTGAGCTTTAGTCAAAATTGGTCCCATTGAGACTTGGGTCAATTTGTATATGATCGATATCCAAATCACTTTTGCTATTTTGTTAGGGAGGCTGTGGTTTCATCCTTTAAGAGGTGTGCCTTCCATTGTTCATCAGAAAATTAAGTTTTCGTATAAAGGGAAAATGGTCACTATTTCAGTAGAAACTAAGGTTGCTATAGCTACTTTAAAACTTGCTCCCAAAGAGATCCCTATTAGTCTTAGCTTTGAGGTCTACATGTTATATGAAGATGAACTTGATGAGAGAATTATAAAAATGATGAGAAATATGATTTTTATGCCTAACATAGGGTTGGGAAAGAACCAGAATAGATCGTTAGAATTTATGGAGTAGAAAGTACCAATTCTAAAGCATGGGATTGGGTATCATGAAGATGAAAAATCCAAAGAAGACAATGGGATTAGAACTAGAAAATGGTTACTCTGGGAAACATTTGTGAAGGAAGGCAACATATATCCATACAAGGGAACTCCCGAACCTTTGGTGTTGGCTAGGGAGTTGGTCCCCAAGTTTGAGAATTTTATAGATTATGTGAACGAGGTCAAGGAAGCTGCTATTGAGGAGGCAATAGTAGAAGAACTGGTGCTGACTCTAGAATTAGAAGAGGACATTCCTGTTATGGAACTGAAAGATGCTATTGATCAGGAAGAGGAGCTGGATGTTTTCTATGATGATTTTGATGTTTTCCTTACTACCTTGTTAGAAACTTATGACCTTTTTTTTTTCTAAAATTGATGCAATGAAATTTGAATTTGCTTATTTTTATGATGTGTTTCCTAATGGTTATTCTGTTTGTGATTATCATTTCATACATATGTTTGACATTAATTATGCACAAACTAAATCATTTAATCTTAGCATAAACGATAACCCTAAAATATACTAATTACATTTTGATGAGAGAGAAAAAAATGAAAAAAAAATTAAAAAGAAATCAGAAAGTATTTTCTTGGGGCTATAAGGATATGCTTGGAATTGACAAGGAGATAGCAGAACATAGGATCCCTATATATCCTCACATCATACCAATAAAGCAGAAAAAAAGGAGGTTAAGACCAGAATGGACTTTTTTTATTAAGGAAAAAGTTGAGAAATAGCTGAAGGTGAAGTTTTTTGAGGTAGTGGGAGACACCCAATGGCTAGCAAATATAGTTTCGATTCCTAAGAAAGATGGGAGAGTCAGGATGTGCGTGGACTACAGGGATCTAAACAAAGGCTGCCCAAAAGATGACTTTCCTTTATCATATATTGACACTCTAGTTGATAGTGTGGCTTCCAATGCAATGTATTCTTTCATGGATGACTTCTTAGGGTACAATAATATCATAATGGTAGTAATCAATAAGCTAAAAACGTCCTTTACTACTGAATGGGGTATCTATTACTAATTGGTCATGCCATTTAGGTTGAAAAATATAAGGGCTACTTATCATAGGATGGCTACCACATTGTTACATAACATGATCCACAAAGAGATAAAGGTATATGTGGATGATATAATGGTAAAGTCTGCAATTAGAGCAGGGCATTTCTCTAGATAAGTTTTTGGAAAGGGCTGAAAAGTACAACCTTAGATTAAACCCAAAGAAGTGTGTTTTTGGGATAACTTTTGGGAAGTTGCTGGGATATATTGTCAACTTGTAACAACCCTTGTTTTTAATTTATTTTATTAAATAATGAGATATGCAGTATTAATAAAGTTTAAAAGTTATATTTAATTATTTTACTATTTTGTGATTTAGTATTACTATTTTATGTTTAATTAAATTTTCTATATAAATATATTAATTTGGAATTTATTATTTTGGATGTTTAAATTCCATTATGTATATTTATTATTTCCGAATACTATTATTTTAATAATATTAATTTAGTGCATGAATATTTTAATGTTATTATAAATATTATTTTATTACTTCATGTTATTTATGTATTATTAATATTTTTTTTAAAAGTATTCCACTACCAATAGTAATATTATTATTTTCATTGTTATTTATGTAAGTTATTAGTAGTATTTCTATTTTATTAAATATACATTAATTGTGTTATTAATTATTTAATAATTATGACTTATATTATTATTACTTTTAAATAATGTTTTATGTATTGTTATTAGTTAATATTTATGTGTTTATTTTTTTTATGTGTGTGTAAATATAGGTGTATGTAAGTATGTATATATAAGTGGGATATTTTTATTTTTAGTGGTAGAGATTTGTTTAAACCAAATTTATATTATATTATGTCATAAAATTATAATATATATATATATATATATATATATATATATATATATATATATATATAACAAGTTATAGAACCATTTTTTTTATTTCTTCTTTTCTTCTCTCTAGCGAAGTCGCCCTCTCCTGCAGCTACTGAGCTTCTTCTACCCTCCCGTCGAGCTGCCATGGCCTCAACCATCACCTGCTCATCTCTTCCTCTCGTCATCGTCACCATTGAAGAGCTGTAGGAGCCGCTGGAACCAGCCAGAACAGCCGGAGTAGCAACGTTGACAGCATGCCTCATTCCATCGCCTGTGATTTCCTGACGGTGAGGGCTGGTGTTCCTTAACTTCTTCAACCTCTCAAGCTTCAGGGAAGATGATTTCAGCCATGTTTTGAGCTCAAACTCAGTTCATTGTGAGCTTTTACATGTTTTTAGTTTCTGTCAAAATATTTGTTTTAATATTTTTTTAGCTTAAGTTTAATGGATGATTGATAATTTCTTTTAGAAATGATGATTTATGCATCTTAATCTACTGATAGATATTTTTAATTTTATTTTTCTGATTTTGTTTGATTTTTGGTTAATTATTGAATATTTTAATGATTAAAAATGAATTTTCGTTAATTAATTAATTAGATTATGCAATTTGTTAAATTGTTGTTATTATATATTTTTATTGATTTTGATGATGAGAAATTAATTTTTGGAAATTTTATATAATTTTTAAGAAATACTTATAGTTTATGTAAATATTGGATAATTGAGTTAAATGAGTATTTGGGTTGAATTTGAAGTTTAATTGTGTGTTTTAGTTTATATTAAAATGTTATTTGACAATAAAATACTTTTTATGAATTTCTATTATTTTTATGGAAGTTTATATAATTTATGTGTATTTTGGAATTAATAGATTAAATATGTATTTTTTTTCATATAGAAATAATTGGTTAATTAGGTGTATTTGTTGATTTTATTGAATTATATGTTGAGAAATTAATTTTTGAGTAATTATATTATTTTTAATGAATTTTTGAGTAATTATGTGAATTTATATATAACTAGGGGTATTTTGATAATTTGGCACTAAATTGACTAAAATATAATTAAATCGGTTTTAATAGTTATTTGAGGTATAGAAATGATTTCTATAAATTATTTACTATTTTTAACTAATTAAAACTATTTTTCATAAATTATTTTCAAATTATATATAATATACTATACTATTTTTCTAAATAAATGAGTTTTTATCGGTTTTTTAATATGTTTTAGGGTTAATTGTGTAATTTGAAGCTTTAAAATGTATTTTGGTCAATATTAATGAATTTATCGAGAATTGTTAATTTTTAATGATATTTTATCACAATTAGGGTTTTATTGAAATTATTGGGTAAATAATTATTTTTAGCGTTTTAAATATTCAATTGCTATATTTTGGTTATTCAAAGGTATTTTTGGTATTTCTGGAATTTTCATGTATTCTGTAATTATCTCGTGAATTGTGAACCTCGGTCGGTAGAATTGTAGTTTGGGAGTCCGACCGAGGGGTTATGAGACCGTATATTGTTGAAGTGTGTTTACTGTGCAGGATTGGCCCTACTTTTGTAGGGAGATGTCCGTTTTACAGAGGAGACTCTGCCGAAATTTTGGTAGATTTCTCGTAAAACGTGACAACCGGTCCGAGTCTAATTCTAAATTCTTGATTGAATCTGTCTATAGTAATCCTAGAATTATAGAGTTAGAAGTTTATTTTGACGGTTATTACTATTTTATTTTTCTAGCTGCGTCGAGACCGAGGCCTAATGGATCAGGCCCGTCGAGTTTGTCTCATGGGGCGCTAATAGCTGAGTTATTATACTGTATGTATATGCACTGCATATAGGGTGCATTACTTAGAATTTTTCATTTTCATTGTATGTTTTAAAAGGGATTTAAATTATAATATCCTTGGTATATCTAGGGTTGCATTTTTATATATATGCATATTAAATAATTATGCATGTTAGTTTGATATATGCACATTAAACAATTAGGTTTAGGTTTAATACATTTGAGTAATATACACATGTTTTAAAATGTACACTTAGACATAATTATTTTATTAAATGATTAGTATACCTTAGGTATAGTTTTAGTAGATTTTAGGTTTATTCTTAAATAATTGCATGTTAAATTATAAAACTACACTTAAATTATTTTTAAGTTAATTTTTGATATATGCATGCTAGATAATTAGGTTTATTTTTAGTATATTTGTGAATATATGTTAAACACAAACACGTATTTAAATGAATATTTATACATAAATGTTTTATTAAATTATTTGTATACTTAGGGTATATCTTTTGCATATTTAAGTATATTTTTAAGATAATGCATGTTATATTATTGTTACCCATTTAAATTGTTTTTAACTATATTAATGATTTATTCTAAGTGAAGGATATCAATAGAGCGTGCTTCCTAGTGGGCAGCACTAGGACCGTGTACGTACCGGTACGATAGATAAGGATTGAGTGAGAGTTAAAATTGGGTGATTATAATTGATTTAATTGATTTGACTAAGATTAGTGGTATGTTAGATAGTGTGATTGTGGGGCCAATCACACTGACAGTCAGACTGCTGGAGCTCGGTTGACTTAATATCTCGGGGCCAGTCTACTGTCCATAAGTGAATTGAATGATTTATTGGGTTGATTGAGATGTGAGGTAGATAGTGTGATTGCTGAAGCTCGGTTGACCAAGTGTCTCGGGGCCAATCACACTGACAGTTAGACTGCTGGAGCTCGGTTGACTTAGTGTCTCGGGGCCAGTCTGCTGTCCAAATTGGAATAAGTGTTCTATTTGGAATCAAGTGAGCCTGCATGGCTAGAGTGATGATGGGGTTGTTGAGGTTGTTATTATTAGGGTTCTATGGATCCTTCATGAATTTAAACAAACATTTTCTACATTTAGTATATTTATAAAAGAAAACTTTGGCATTCGTGTGAAATGTGTGTATATACATATATATATAAGAATGTCTGAAAGTTATGGTTTAGTTTGCATGTATATATAGTATAATAATTCACTCAGTGAGGTCTGACCCCCCTCAATTATTTTTTTCAGGAGATCCCATATCGTCAGACCTTAGTTGTAGAGTTCCTCGCCGGTGTTCTTCAGTCCCGGCTATTTTATGCAAATGTATATTTTAAACTTTAAATTGTATTCTAGAAACTGCAGTAGTAGTGTTATTATATTGAAAGTGTATTATTTTGTTTGGATATTAAATACTCTGAGAATTTGTATTTGAACATTGTACGAATATGTATTCATTTATAAAAGGATTTGGAGTATTTATTTTATATATTGATTCAGAAAAATGTTAATTCTGTCGTACTTTTATTTATTTATTGCATGATTTTATTTTCTAAGGCTTGCTACGGGTTCCGGATTCGAAAGAATTCCCGTTCCCTAGCACCGGTCATGACTCCTAGTTTAGGTCGTGACACAACTATAAGGGAATAAAGGTGGATCCAGATAAGGTTAAAGTAATTAGAGAGATGCCTGTACTAAAAAATGAGAAAGAAGTTAGAGGGTTCATCGGGCAATTACAATACATAAGTAGATTCATAGCTAAGCTAACTACCATTTATGAACCAATCTTTAAACTCTTGAGAAAGAACCAACCTATAATTTGGGATGATAAATGTTATATAGCTTTTTAAATTATTAGGAATTATTTTACCAATCTCCCAGTCTTACAACTAATAAAACTAAGTAAGCCTTTAATTCTTTATCCGACAATTGAGAAGGATGCTATATTAATGATGTTAGCTCAAGAAGCTTCAAAATTATTTCCAATCTTATAAGGTACAAGCAGTTTCTAAACATGACCCCTCTAGATATCTCCAATAGATTCCATCACTTACAAGGAAGTTGGCTAGATGGGTGGTTTTGCTTATCGAGTTTAATATAGACTATGTGGCAAAAAGGGTAGTGAAGGAAAAATAATAACAGACTTTCTGGCTCAGAGTCTAGTAGATGATGAATAAGAATGGGAGTTAGAATTTCTAGATGAACATCTAGGGGCAATATAAGTCCAAGGATGGACAGTGTACTCTGATAAGACGGTTAATAATAAAGGAACATGCATTGGTGTAATTCTGATCACATCAAAAGGAGAGATGACCCTGATGGCGAAAAGGTTGGAGTTTAAAGTAACCAATAATCAAGCAAAATATGAAGCCTACATTTTAGGTTGGAAGTACTTCAAAATGTGGGGGTAGAGGAAGTCATAGTATATAGAGACTCTATGTTGGTAATAAAATAGTTACCCATAAATAGGAAGTAAGGGAAGAAAAGCAAAGAGTGTACTAGGATTACTCAGCTACTATTATGTTAGCTTTCACTTAATGCAAATTAGTACATTTGCTAAAAGAGGAGAATCATATGGCAGATGCTTTAGCTACTCTAGCTTTAATATGGGAAGGACAAAAATAGACAAAGTTCAAACTCTTTATTATTATGAAATCTTGAACCCCCTGTTATGAGAAGATAAGAATAATGCCAGTCCACCTTGCAGAAAAGCCCTAGTTTTGTGATTTACTTCAATATTTGGAAATGGGATAATTTCCTTAAGACGTAGATAAGAAAGAGAAAATGTCATTGAGGATGTTGTCCTGACAGTTCATTAGCCATAATGGGATGCTATATAAAAGAATACTGACAAAAGTGCATCTAAGATGAGTTAATAAGGATGAGGCCTGAAAAGTCATAGAAGCAATTTATGAAGGTGTATATGGGCCACATATGAATGGGACAATTCTTGCTAAAAAAATCTCTTGATAGTAGAATCTCTGGTTAACCATGGAGACTGATTGTGTGAAGAAGTGCCATAATTGTCAAGTGTATGGAGATGTGAGCCACCTGCCTTCTATTGAAATACAAATATTGACTCCTCCATGGTCGTTTGTAATCTGTAGAATTGATATAATCAAAAAAAATCACACTGAAGGCATTTAACAATCATTGTTATATTATGGTGGCAATTGATTATTTCTTTAAGTGTGGTGAACCAAAATCATTCACAACTATCAGGGCAAAATAAATGGTGAGATTTATAGTAAATAACATAATTTGTAGATACAAGTTGCCTCACCATGTTATCACTGATAATAGTGTTCAGTTTAGAGCAAAAATAGCTACTTTGTTGAAGGAGTATAAAATTGAGCACCATAAGTCATCTCCATATAGACCGCAGGCAAATTGAGCAATAAAGGCAATAAATAAGAATGTGAAGAGAATCCTGTCCAAAATACTAGAGAATTATAAGGACTGGATAAATTATCTATAGTTTGCATTGTGGGGATATAGAACCATTGCTATAGCATCGACTAGAGCTACTTCGTATTCATTGGTGTATGGATGTGAAGTTGTATTACCTGTAGAGATCGAGATCCAATCATTAAAGGTCCTCTTAGAATCCAAAATCCTTGAGTATTAGTGGGTAGAGAGCCAACTGACATAGCTAACATTATTAGATGAGAAGAGAATGAAAGTTATATATCACTCTCAGTTATATCAGAAAAGGATATCTCAAGCTTGTAATAAGACGATTAAGGCAAGCAAGATCAAATAAGGTGATTTGGTACTAAAGCTTACTAAGCTGATCATGACTGACCCACAGGTAAAGTTCAAACTGAATTGGGAGGGTCTGTATCTAGCGAAGAAGTTATTTTCCAAGGGCATAGCTATTCTATCTAATTTGGAAGGAAATGAGTTCATGGAGCCCATCAACTTAGCCAAGCTCAAGAAATACTTTATGTGAAGGCTCGTTAGGGAGAAAACCTTAAAAAGAGGTTGTCTAGGCAAAATTTAAAGATAAAAAAATAATAAAAAAAAGGTCCTGCTAGATTGAAAACCTCAAGAGAGGCAATCCATGCAAAAATTAAGGACATGTAAAAGGAGAAAGAGAAAAAAATAGTTAATTAGAAAACTTGTAAGGGCAAGTCAATTAACGACATGGGATATGTTAGAAGCAAAATGTATAGTCATTTTATGCTTGAATTAAATGGAATGGATTGCCTTTGTTACTGTTGAACATTGTATTATCTATTACAAACTGTTTAACTATAAAAGAAATTCCCATCCAACAAAAAAAGAAAATGATGATTAAACCTCATAAACTAATTTTTCTTTCTTTTCTTTTGTCAAGCACGTTGAACACTTAATGTCTACAACTCTCTTATTCTTTTATTTCTCATAAACTCATCCTTTTCGATTTGATGTAATTGAATTCATGTCTTGTACTGATCATCAATGGACTGATCTCCATCTTTGCAAGGTTAGGTTGCAACTAAATTGTCCAAAATGTTTTGAGAAAGGGGTCCTAACTCGATTCATGCACTAATCCCATAATTAACTATTTTTGTCTATATTGTCGACAAAGATGGGCAATATTGTAGAAAGTGGCAGAATAAAGACCGACTATAGGGACATAATAGGTGTAAGATCAAATGGTCACATATTGCAGTTTCCACCATAAGCACATCTAAGGGTGAGCATCTGTCAATTTTGGTTCGGTTCAGTTTTTAAAATTTTAAAAAAATTAAAATCGAATTGAAATCAACATATTAAGTCGATTAATTCAGCAAATCGATTAATATAAATAAATTATAAGAAATAATAAAAATAAAGGCTTTTGAGTGGTCTGATGGTTGTGTGTGTGTCTTTTCTCCCCTAAAACCTCGATTCGAATCCCAGACAAGGCATTTTAGCCTTTCTTTTATTTTTTTTAAAATTTTATAGGTTGTGGGATTCGAACCCACAACCTTATGAAAAGGTGTATAAACAACTTACCACTTGGCCATATGTGTTCTAATAAGATATTTTAGTTATAAATAAATAAATAAATAAATATATATATATATATATATATATATATATAAACCAAATGATTCTTTAGGAGTCCATTACTATTAGAGGTCAGCTTTCTCTCTTTTTTTTTCCTTATTTCTAATTTTTTTTGTCATTTTCTAACTATCTCTTTCAGGCATGGCTTCAAGAAAAGCTAAGATTACTTAAGCCTCCAAAGATATTATGCACTACAAAGAAAAGCATTGCTGCACTAGAAAGTTCCATCCCATACCAGAAGACATTCAAATCTAGTTGTCAATATTTCCTGATACCATGATTCACTAAATGTGCCTAGGGGTGAGCAAAAATCAACCGAAATATATATTTGGAGGAATGCTTTACTTTGTAGTGCATAATATCTTTGGAGGCTTAAGTAATCTTAGCTTTTCTTGAAGCCATGCCTAAAAGAGATAGTTAGAAAATGAAAAAAAATTAGAAATAAGGAAAAAAAAAAAAGAAAGCTGACCTCCAATAGTAATGGACTCCCAAAGAATCATTTGGTTTCTTAGAAGTTGTCTAGTCCAATAATGGTTTCTACCAAAATAAAGGGAAAGGGATTGAGTCCAGCTTCTACTTAGTCCAGGATGTAGAGAACTTTCAAATTGTAGTTGCCAGAAGAAGAAATAAGTAGGAATTATGCATATAAACAAAAGGCAATCATCTGTGGCCAATAAACCTCCTTCTTATCTATAGTTGTAATGATCTCATTGAAGGATCCTATCAAAACTTCAGTACTAAAGATGTAATGAAGGGAGGACTGAGGGGAGAGATTGAACAACCTAGCCATTTGATATTGGATACAATGTAAATCTAGGGTTTCAACTTGAAGGATTGCAAGATGACAAGTAGAATCCATTTGAAAACACAAGATGGCTTTGAATTCCTCTAACATAAGGCATATCTCTAGTGTGTTGAATAAGAAGATGTGCTTGCTTAGATCCCAAAATTAAACTACAATATAGAGAAAGGGAAATTTGATCTTCCTAGCATGCAAAGATTTGAAAACCAATAAGAGAAGGCTCCAATTTTGCCTATGATTCACCATCTAAGCCCTTTAAGATTGGTTATAGTTGTTTGAGGCTTCTTTTATTCATGTTTATGGGTTTTAGGGTTATTGAGAGAGAGAAAATAGAGAGTTATGGCATTTTAATACCACCTCTTTGTGAAGAGGTGATGCCTTAGTAAAGAGGCGAACATCTCTATGACAGTTAGGGTCATGATTTTGGTTGAATTATTCCGATTGACTCTTCTTGTTTCAGTTTATTAATGGAAATTTTTTATGATTGAGTGATGAATTTTGTGTAAGATTGTATTGGAATGATCAAAATTTCTCATTGAAATAAGTTCAAATGTTTAGACATCTAATCAAATTTAAACACAAGTATCCAAAATGAGATTAAAATAATCTTGTAACACTAGAATCTGTGAATGAAGGAAAGTTTGAGTCTTAAATCTATGAAGCCTCTAACTTGGTAGCCTCTACATCATCTCCATCATTGCTGCCATCTCCCCCATCATCATTATTGTTATCAATATCATCTTCTTCTTTTTCTTCCTTATCCCCATCATCCTCAATTTATAGAGCAGCAACTTGACATTAGAGGGTCATGATCCTAGCCTAGTTGATCGCATCATGATCCTGTTCATATATGATTCAAGGTAAGTACTTATATAAGCATGCATATATATATAGATAAGAGAATTCATTACCTTCCACTGCTAAGTGACGATCATTAAATGGTCTCGTTGAGTCTCAATAAGCCGATACATGTCCACGCCCTTGCTTCAAAGGGATTTGCATGATTAATGATATATTATTCCTAATATTTTGTTAAAACTAATTCTAAAAGCCGAAAAGAAAGAGCTTACATGTGTAGTGTTAGGAGTATATGCCAGTGTCAGGCTCTTATCTAATGTAAAAAACTCACAGGATAGGTCCGTTAAGAGCACCCAACATAAGACTAGCAAATCAAGTGTATGAGTTAAATGACTAACAACCATTCATGAGCTAGAACTAGAAGGAGCTCTATGAGGCAATGCTCCAACTAAAGTACCTTATTCATTGTTAGTACAAGGGGGCTGAAGTGGCCTCTCATGTATAGGAGGCCTGGCTCTATGAGTAGAACCTATGGGTACCACCTATGAATAGAAAAGACTAAGTCAGTATGTAAGTCAAGAGAGAGGAAGAGGAAAGATAAATTTAAATGAGTACCTGAGTAGTAGTAGCTAAAAAAGGCACCCACTGTAATATATTGGCTCAAACGAAGTCTGAGTAGTGGCTTTTGCTCCTTATAGTATAGTTCTTAATAGGATCTCCTGTAACCACCCTATCTAGCTTATCACCCTTTAGTAGGTGCATTCAAAAAATGCTAGTAGGAGGTGATGTGGGAATACACTTCGCATAGGCACCATGATCCTAATTGAGGATCCTCTCGTTAAGATACCATACTCAGCAGTTAGGTCTGTGAAGGAACGCTCTCTACAAAGATAGTGGTCTAGAGCGAGTAATTTTTAGAGCCCATCTGTCCTAAGGACCCCATAAGTCCTTATACGACTGTAGAGAAAAAGGGGTAGGTAAGTAACATGAATTTTATAACTATATGATGCTAATAATGGTTTTTTTTAATATTTTCTTAGGTACCTCATCATAGGTTAGGGAGTTCAACCACTCCTGATGGACATGTACGTGAGCTAAGTGTCTCCTCCATGAACGACTAGTGCCCCACCCAACCAAGGTGGGAAAGAGGACATCACTAACACATACTATCCATTGGATCAGCTCAATCTCTGAAGCCTAGAACTATATAAAAAAAAGCATTATTAGTAAAGATCCATGGAAACTAACACACTGAGTTCAAGGTACAAAAGAGATTTACCAAGACAGCGTGCCAAAAACAACATAATCATCTGGCTCCTCGGACTACCTCGTCCATGCTTCTATATAAGTAGGCTAGTGCATAACTACCCTAATCATAAGAAGAAACTTGATCCAAATCTCAAAGGGGATAAAAAATATCAAATCAATAGAGTAAGTAGTATCAACAAAAAGAGTACTACCGAGCAGGTAGACCAAGAATGCCCTCATTATTTGGTTGATCTCTCGATTTATGGTGGTAGCCTCGACCTTGTCACAAGTATAATGACTCCAGATGGAATCAATCTTGATGGTATGAGTCCCTTTCATGTCTAGGACCATATTAAGAAGCCACTTGATATAAGCTACCTAATCTAGTGTCATCCGATGGATGCTCGCATCAAATGGGATATTGTCACCTGCACATATGATCCCAGTAATAGCAGCAAATGAGATGGGGTTAAGTGTAAGCTTGTTAAAGGGAAGGTGAAATGTATGTGTGGTCTTAAACCACCTCTCTATTAGTGCTTGGAGTGGCTAATAATTGGTGTGACCTTGAGTATTTGGAAGTAAGAGGATGAAGTCCTCGAAACTTGTATCTTGAATGTAGTCCTTAATATAATATATGAGCTTAATATACCAGACTTGAGCACCGCTAAAGTTTTCAGCGCCCTTAAATGTGTGGACGTCATGCAAAAAATAAATAGGGAAGTCAAATTTATGTAATTTGCTTAAAATGGAAAAATAAAAAAAATTGAATACTGTTAAAGAGGAGACGCCTCATTAAAGAGGTGACACCTCACTAAGTCATATGGAGGTCATCACCTTCGAGCAAAGAGGCGATGCCTTTAATTGATAAGGCAATTGCCTTATTGAAGAGGTAGCACCTCTTCATGTAGGAGAACATGAACCATTTTTCAAATTTTTTTAATTTCCTCAATTTAATCAACTGTATTCCTATTTTCAATGATGAATGCATGTCCACTAATCATAACCTAATGATAATTTGTAAAAGAAAGTGATTGGTTTGAATACTAACCTCTCCGGAGTCCAAGGCATAAATATGGGTGGCCAAATTTGCTATGAACGGAATGTTGTCCCCATTGGAGAATTTGAGGATTTTCAATGGATCTATAAAAGGTATCATAGGGTCCCACTATGGAGGATCAGGGGTTCAGGCAGCGTATATTTTTAAAAAAGAAGAAACATAGGAAGAAGATAAAAGAAAAAGAAAAAAGAAATAAAGAAATAAAAAAAGAGATGAGACTTTTTGAAAAAGTAAAAAAGAAAGAAGAAAAAGAAAAGGGTTTATATAAAAATTTGAAAAGAAGCAGTTTAATAATGAAATTAAATAAGATAAAAGTGACCTATTGGGCTTAAGCCCTAAGATTGACGATTTAAGAACTTAAGGAATTACCTCTCAGGCTTGAGTCCCGAGACTGATGACATGAGTTTTTTATTGGTTTGAAGAAGGATTGCTTATTAGACTTGAGTCTTGAGGCTGATGGTGTGAATTTCTTAACGATCGGGCTTAAGTCCTGAGGCTGACAACATGAATTTCCTAATGGCTTGAAGCCTCTTGAGCTTGAGTCTTGAGGGTAATGACGTGAATTTCCTAATGGTTTGAAGAAGGAATTGCCTCTCGAGCATGAGTTCTGAGGCTAATGTTGTGAATTTCCTATCAATTTTGAGAAGGAATTGCCTCTTGGGCTTGAGTCTCGAGGTTGACAGTGTGAATTTCTTGATAGTCTTGAGAAAAATTTAACCTCTCAGGCATGAGTCCTGAGGCTAACGACATAAGTTTCAAAGAGTCTACTTCCTGAGTGAATCTTGAAGATCAAGTGTGTCCTTTTATTATTTATTTCTTTTATTATGCATGTTGATTTTTTGAAAATATTTTAATTGCATCATTTTAGTTTTTCAAAAAAATCAAGGAGGCAAAGTATGGACACTCGATTTGATTGGCTCACAATAAAAGCCTAGTGATGAGAAAACACTAATCTTGAATACAAGAAATCCTAAATTCTTCTTAAGAATTGACCTAAAACCCTAATTTCTAAAACCAATCCCAAGTAGCCCAAAGCATTAGGAAGCCCACAATTGGCCTAAAGACCTAACCCTAAGTTAGGGCCAAAGAGGCGATGTTTGACCAAAGAGGCGCCGCCTCTATAGCGCCTAACCAACCACTTGCACCAACATTAAATGTAGGAATAGCAGTAGTAAGCAAGTGGGTAGGCCCACTTGTCACTAACATGAACATATTAAATGAAAATAAGACTTTAGAGGCAAAAAATGGCTAAAAAGGGTATGTGATGATGAAAGAAAAGTGAAGGTCTTATCAAAAGGCATGGGGAAGCTTAAAAGGGGGAGGATGGAAAGATGAAAAGAGGTTAACTGGTTTAAAAAAAAGCTTTAGAGAAGAGAGGAGGATGTTCTTAGGAGAAAAAAGATGAGTTTTTGCTTATAAGTCCATTTTTAAGGAAATAGTAAGGGATTTATTACATTCAAGTGAAAATTGGAATAAAAAATTATCTCTAAAGGCTGCGCTAGGAGTTTCAAACTTATCTTGAGCAATAAGAGCCTTCATTTTTAAAGCATTAAGTTCTTAACTTGCATAAAACTCTTTCTTTGCTCTTTTGCTTTGTTCTTTTAAATTCATTGCTTATTGTATGCTATGTTTATGACATGACCTTTTAAACTATTGAATATAGTTTTAAGTTTTCATTCATTTGCATTTGATCTCGTTTTGCTTAAAATCTAAAAAGCTTGTAGTTTATTATTGTATTTATTAGTTAAAGAGGCGGTGCCCCTTTTGCTTCAGTCGACGCGATGTTGCCTCTATGTCAGGAGGCGACATCTTATTGAGGAGGTGCCGCCAATCTACCATAGTCATGCATAATCTTATTTTAATATCTTATGTATATCTTACATGATTTAATTTTTATGTATTTTCATATTTTTATAATTCAGTTTTTTTATATGAATATCTTATCATTTCGCTTAATTAAATATATATGCTTATTTAAATTTATTTGATCTATAAATTAACTTTATGGTTTTCTTTTGTAGGGCTTTCATATATTTGTGGAGGTTAATATTTTGTTACTTACAAGAATTTTGAGATTATTTTTATTATCAAGCTTTAATCCTCTTAACTTGCTTGCGAATTACTTGTTTTGCAAGTAGTTTATTTTTTGGTTCATTTCCTATCTATTTTACCTTAATTATTGCATGACTAAAGGTTGTAACTCATTTCTCCTCCCCTATTTCTTTGTTTGTGTATTTATTTCTTTATTGTTATTTTTATGAACATTTTGGATATTTGTAATAAATGTAGTGAATCACCCTTAATAAGCATGAAATTGGAATAATGTGTAAATTCAGACTAAATTGAAAAATTGGAGCAAACTACAATTTGCATATTAATGAAGAAATAATTTAATAATTAAAGGTAATAAAATACAAAACATATATGGAGGCCAACCATAAGGTTGGGTGGGTATTCTAAAAGCCCATACTTAGCTTTTGAACCCATTCTCTGAAGTGGTAGAATGCATATTCAATGAAATTAGTTGAAGTTAAAGGCTCAAACTTAGTAGATACCTAAGTGAGGCAGACAAAAATGGTGTCAAATGTTAATGGTTTGGCTCTTAATCAGTGGAGTTTGAAGAGAGAGAAAGAAGTTTCCATGAAAGATTTATTTGCTGAAAGAAAAGATCCATAAGAATTCAGTACACACAAAGCTAAGGATTTTCTTTCAAGCATAAAGGATATAGAACATCAGTTCCTTAGAGCCTCAGAATATGGCAAGGAGGTTTCAAGGATGCTTGAAGTTAACAACATAATGTACGTGAGTGTGATTCTTCTAAAGGCACAACATAATTCATTACACATGATGGTGTGTCTGTGGAAGAGTGGAGGTGTTGAATTAGTGATTTTATGTTTGCTAATTTGGTTTGTGTTTAGGGATTTTATGTTTATTAATTTGGTATGGATTTAGGGATTTTAGGGATTAAGGTTTTTTTTTTTTTTTTTTAATTTGTTTTGTTAATTTGGTTTGGGTTATATTTTTTTTACCCATAACATAGATGAGGTGTATTTTCAAAAAAAAAAAAAAACAGATGAGGTGCACTTAAGTTGGCTGCTTATATGGCGAATATCTATGGAATATTCTTATTCCAATTACCACGTTGGATAAATTTGGCCGAAAGAATTGAAGTGACTTTGATATGAAACAAAAATAAAAATTAAGAGATCGAAAAGAAAAAAATTGAATTTGTGGTACCATTTTGAAAATGGGAAAAAATTATAGTACCAACGGTGCAATAAACTTATTGAAAAATGTTTAAATTTTCCAATATCTATTGTGAACACATTATAACAAATCATTGTAAATTTTTTTCATAAATAAAATAAAATGGAATAAATTTTTAAATTTAGTACTATTGACATATGGATTAACCCACCTAAAAGTGAAGGCCCAATGATGAAAATTCAAAAAATGAGCTTGAATAGTGTAAACTACAGTACTCTTCTCTCCAAATGGGTATGTAGCCAAATGAACTCACTAAGGTGATGCTTTAACGTGCTAAGACAATGGGACGATGCCTTAGCACACCAAGGTAATGCCTCAATGTTAAGGTTGTGCCTTAGCGATGCCGAGCTATTTTTAAAATAGTAGAGAAAACCATGTTTTAACATGATTTTCTTCATTTTTTAGTGTGGGAGGTTGTTGTTAACAAAGTGGAGAATGTGGAGAGGGATTTGGAACTAAAAAAGGAGAGATAAAAAAAAGAAAATCCAAAAGAGTGGGGGTGGCTTTTGGATGTAAAAAAGAAAAAAAAAAGAGAGAATGTTTAAAAACAACATGAAAAGACAATAGGGAAAATAAAAAAAATAGAGAGTAATGAAGGAAAAGAGAAAAACCTTGAGAAGAAAGGTAGAGAAGGAGATATTAATAATTAAAAAAAAAAACTTCTAAGGAAACAAAAAGAATCAAATGAGAAAAGAGAAGACATATAACTAAAAAGGAGAAAACAGAAGTAGAGAATTGAAGTGAAGCTGAGATTCCTTAAGTAAGAGGGTAAAAAAAGGTAGGAGGAAGGTTTGAGAAGAAGAGAAGAATGGACTTCATATTAATTTGGCTATTGAATCCAATGAAATTCTAAAGGACTAAGATATGGAACCAAACCAAAGTCAAATAGTCAAACTATTCTTCCTTTTTTTTTTTTTTTTTGGTTTTCAAATGGTTTTTAAACTTTTGTGTTTTTATGTTTGTTTTATATGAAATGAATGATTTTGTGATCGATTTATTTGGATTATGAACACTGCATTATTGAATTTGAATCTTTTATGACATTTAATATTAAGTTGGTGTGTTTTTTAATGTAATTATTTATCTTTGTTTAAAGGAGGATCTGTAAAGTTAAGGTAACACCTTGTCTTAGCGTGTTAAGGTGCTGTCTTAGTGTATAACACCTCACTGAAGAGGCTTTGCCTTAACTTATCGAGGTGCCTCCTTGATAGTGAGGTGCCACCTTTATATGGCCAAAATGAATTCTAGCAAAACATTAATTTTTTCTATTATTTATTTATTTATTTATTTATGCCTTGATGTTTTTACTTTTTTATAAGTTGAATTTTATCTTACTTTGATAGGTTTTCTCTTGTTTTTATAATTATTTTGCAAAATTTTTCACTTAACCTTAGTTTTAAAAAATAAACTTAGTTTATTGTCTTTATTATTGGTTCAATTTTTGGATTAGAAACATGCTAATGTACATAAAATTTTCATTTAAATTAACAATTCAAATTGTCTCCTTTTAGTTTAGTTTTGTTATGCTATGTTTAATTAATTTAGTTTCTTATTTGGTGGCGATCATTATTATAACTTTATTTATCCTTTGCACTAATTTATATGTTTCCTTTGTAGGTTTATTTTTTATTTTTATTTTTATTTTTTTATTTTTTTGTGAAGGACTAATTTTAGAGTTTAATTTTAGGATGGTTAATAGGGGTAGTAGCATTTGACAACTAGTAATTTAATTTCCGTCTTCTTTTATTTTTATTTTTATTTGTGTGCTAAAGGTTGTATTTTTACTCCTCCCCAATTCTTTGCATGCATATTTTGTTTTTTTATTCATCTATTTATTTATATTTTATTACCATGGATGTATGTACATAATGTGTGATGGATGTTGTGATCATACTAAATTGCATGAAAAACGGACTAATTAATAAATTTGGATTTAATTGTAAATTTTGAAAATCTTTTGAAGAAAATTGCAATTTTGCAAGTAAATAATTAAATAATTAAGAATAAAAAAACACAAAATACAAACGGATGTTAATAATAAGGTTGAGTAGACATTTCAAAAGTCTATATTCAATTTTCAAAACCCACTCTCTAATGACTGTAATTGGGCTTTTCATGGGATCTAATTGTTGTAAAGTGTGCCTTAAATCTCATTTGGATGACATCTCCTATCTCTAATATAGGTTTTTTTAATCTCAGATTGTATTCCGTAATGGTAATTGAGTCTATATAATATCATGATTGCCAAATACTTGGTCATATCCCATCTATGTTCTAGGTTTCATATCCTAAATGTATTCTTTAATAGATCCTGAATCTATACAATACCGTAGTTGTCAAAAAATTTAGGTGTCCTACAATTACATTAATGAAAAGTTTACTTTTAAAATCTTCAAAATTTTTCGGTCAAAAAGAAAAAATTCTTCAAAATTTCGTATAGTTGAATCTCCAAATTGTCCCTAGGGCCTACGGTCCACACCACGTCTACATAGCTGGACCATTACAATTGGGCCTGGACAATAATTAAACAGAGGAAGCGGGCAAATGAATCCAAGTGATATGGATATACAAATTTAGAGGGTGTTCCCGGTCCACGCATTTCAAAATTCAAATCACACAGAGCCGAAACGGTCATCTTTTTTGTGTGTTCATAGCATATGAAATTGTTGGCTTTCCATTTTTGCCTTAACGAAATCAAATCCAAACAACTTTCATTACATTTTCTTTATTATTTTTCTTAACTCTTTTCCTAAACAAAACAAATAATGCTAAAATAAAAACTTAATCAGTTGCATCACAGTTTCTGCCACTCTTATTCACACATTTCCAATACAAATCATCAATCTCTATAGCTTTGACTTCTATATGGCTGATCCTCATTCTTCTGGTACTTCACTTGATTCTTGATTGCTTTTTTTTTTTTTTTTCCCTTTCTGAATTCCTTGAATTGGCTGCAATTCACCTTTTTTTTTCTTTTCTCGTAGATGTTTCTTCGCAAACAAATCAATGCTTGGAAACGATGGATGACCCAATGCTGATTGACCCAGTTCCCAATAATGCCATTGACGGTATCATAATCTTGAATTTTGCATATATTTTACTGTTCTTTCCTGAATTTGATCCCAATTTTGTGCTCTTTTCCGCTTTACCAGGTCGCTCCATCCTTGGTTTTTCTTTAACTTCTCCTGATCTTGTCATTTGTGCTGGTTCGCCTGAGATATCCATGCCTTCATGGGGAGATTCACCTGAATTCTTGTACAGAAGCAAAAATAACTGCTCCTTTGAGCTCTCTTTAGAGAATGGTATCATGCCTACAGATGATACCAAGGATACCCATAAGATTCAATCCGTGAACTTTTCTCCAGTTTGTCAAACATTCACCAAACAATTGTCTCCTGAATCTTCCTTAGAGCTTGTTCCAGAGTCAGCAAAGGAAGATCATAATTTACCGAGGAATTCCTTGACTGGTTTAAGCATTAATGTAGGTTCCACCAACGAAATTGTTGTTTGGAATGGCGTTCAATTTTTGGAGGATAGTTGTTTCGCTGGTGGTGATACTGTGAACACTAATGCTATAATTGGAGATGGAGAAGAAGAAGAAGGCCTTTCTTTATACCAATCAGCTCGTTTTGGTAATTTCTCATATTTTATCCCTGCATTGGAACCAGGGAATTACGATGTTAGCTTGCATTTTGCAGAGATTGTATTCACTGATGGCCCGCATGGAATGAGGGTGTTTGATGTTTTTATACAGGAAAAGAAGGTGAGAATTTTTAAAACCAAGACAAACTCATATGTAATGTGTCAAATTATCAAGTTGGTAGCTTAATCTTGTTTGTTACATTGATTTATCACTGCTGTAGGTTGTTTCTTGCTTAGATATATATGCTCAAGTAGGTGCAAACAGGCCTCTAGTTATAACTAAACTTAAGACTTGTGTTGATGGAGAGAAAGGCTTGACCATTAGATTTGAGGGAGTAATGGGAAGCCCAATTGTGTGCGGCATTTCTATTCGTAAAGATTCTTCTGCTTGTAAGTTCAAGTATTCTGTTTTTCCTTTTGATTTCTGCAACCATTTCTTGGTTCATCTTATAAGAAGGAAGCTAGCTGATCTTTGTTGAAGTTCAAATGTCAGATGCTACACAAGCTGAATTGTCAAAACCAACGGGAATATCTCAACAGAAAGAATCCAACTCAGAAAAAGTATTGTCTTCTGATCCTATTTATAACCTCATTCTATATGGTATCAAAAGGGAAAAAATGTCTTCACTTTTCTCTTTTCTCTCACTTCCTGAAAAACATGGTTCAATAGGAAGATAACGGTGAGAATGGAGATTACCAGAAGTTAGAACGACATGTTAAGTTACAGGAAAGGGAACTCACAGAGATGAGGAGGGCATTGGAGGAGCTTAAGAAGGAAAACCAACTTAAGAATATAGAATGCCAAGATGCTTGGAATTCTTTACACGAACTCCAGAGTGAGCTTATGCGCAAGTCTATGCATGTTGGGTCCCTGGGTATGTAAAAACTTCATTCTTTCGCTGCAGCTACCAGTTCAGAATTATTTAAATGTTTTTAATAATAACTGCCTGTGTGTAGCATTTGCTATTGAGGGGCAAGTTAAAGAGAAGGGCAGATGGTTCTCATCATTGAGGGACATGACTAGAAAATTAAAGGTACATCAATTATGATCAGAGATGAAATTAATAATATGCTACAGTAGTCTCTTTCTAAAAGTCCATTTTGCAGATTATGAAAATGGAGCACGTAAAGTTATCAGAGGAAGCACTGGCATATAAGAAATGCCTCGCAGATATGGAGGAAGTGAGGTCCACCATTCAGTCCACAAGTAGGGTACCTTGAGCAACTTTTGTTTTAATTATAAGCGTAAATATTTGAAGGGTTCTTTCTTAATTAAATGCTCATGTTTTGGCAGTGAAGCAGCAAGCAGATTTGCACGAGGATCTGAAGATCAAGTTTATTGAAGGGGCCAAGGAAAGAAAGGAACTGTACAACAAGGTTTTAGAGTTGAAAGGTATCCATTTGTTTTCTTTGATATATAGGATTTGAAAGGTTAGGAAACTAAAGAAGGTTTTCTGGCTACTGATGCTTACTTGCAGGAAACATAAAGGTGTTTTGCAGATGTCGACCTTTAAATTCTGAAGAAATTGCGTTGGGAGATTCCATGGCAATTGATTTTGAATCTGCTAAAGATGGTGAGCTCACTTTACTATCAAATGGGCTTCCAAGAAAAACTTTCAAATTTGATGCTGTTTTTAGCCCTCAAGCTGACCAAGGTAAATCAGAACTCAGTATCAAAGGAGGTTCATGTTAATACTAGTCTATATTCCATCAATACTATTCCTTCTGTTAATTTCCAGTAACCAGGTTGTTATTGCTTGTCTGTGCAGCTGATGTTTTTGAAGACACTGCACCATTTGCAACATCAGTTTTGGATGGGTACAATGTATGCATATTTGCTTATGGACAAACAGGAACTGGGAAGACCTTTACCATGGAGGGTACAGAAGAAGCTCGTGGAGTAAACTTTAGGACTCTTAAAGAGATATTTCACATAATCAATGAGCGCTGTGAGCTTTTCCAGTATGATATCTCCGTGAGTGTTCTAGAAGTCTATAATGAGCAAATACGAGATTTGTTGGGTTCAGGCTCTCATCCAGGAGCCGCTGTGAAGAGGTAAGATTAATTTTGAAAAGCTGGACAACTCTCCATAAGTTAAACATGCTCTAAATCTTTTTCCTACGCTGCAGGCTTGAAATACGGCAAGTTGGTGAAGGGCTACATCATGTCCCAGGGTTGGTTGAAGCACACGTAAACAACATAAATGAGGCCTGGGAAGTTTTACAAACTGGAAGTAATGCAAGGGCAGTAGGCTCAACCAATGCCAACGACCACAGCAGCCGATCCCATTGGTATGCGAATCCCATTTTGGATTTCCATGTTCATGAAGTTTGATTACATGTAAAATATTCAGAAGTTTTGCTAAAGAATATTGGGGTTCTATCTTGATGCAGCATACACTGTGTGATGGTGAAAGGAGAGAATTTATTGAGTGGGGAATGTACAAAGAGCAAGTTATGGTTGGTTGATCTAGCAGGAAGTGAGCGAATAGCAAAGACAGAAGTACAAGGAGATAGACTTAAGGAAACTCAAAACATCAACAGATCTTTATCTGCACTTGGTGATGTCATATCTGCTCTAGCAAATAAAAACCCTCACATCCCATTCAGGTGTAATTTACTGACTAGACTTTTCCTTTTTTTGATAGAGCAAATCAACAACTCATTAAATACGTACTTAGTTTGAAATGTTCTTGTTATGTGTAGGAATTCGAAGCTCACTCACCTACTTCAAGATTCTCTAGGTACATTTCTGTTTACAGTTCACACAAATGGAAGACAATTTGGGAAAACCACAGTATAAGTTCTAGTTCTTAATTGCTGTTAAATCTAAATTGGTTGTTCTTTCTGTGGTTCAACTTTATCTGTGTCTATTCAGAATGAAAATTTGAAGCCTGATGAATGCAATTGTATTTATTTGTCAGGAGGAGATTCAAAGACCCTCATGTTTGTTCAGGTAAGTCCAAATGAGAATGATTTGGGTGAGACCCTTTGCTCGCTAAACTTTGCAAGCAGAGTTAGGGGGATAGAGTTCGGTCCCGCAAAAAGGCAGTTGGACAACACTGAACTTCTGAGATACAAACAAATGGTACGATATATATAAGTACTAAAACTGGCTCATCATTTGTCTTAAAAACTTTCATATGCTGTTCTCACCTTTCTGCATGGTGATTCTTTCTTCTCTATGATAGGCTGAAAAGTCAAAGCTAGACTTGAAGAGCAAAGACATGCAGATCAAGAAGATGGAGGAAACAATTCATGGCTTAGACTTGAAGATAAAAGAAAAAGACCTTAGAAATAAGAACCTACAAGAAAAGGTAACATAAAATGAAACCTGATCCAGATTCAAACTAAATAAAATTTTCATTCGCATATCTGAACTTTTTTTGGTTTGACAGCTGAAGGAGTTGGAGTCACAACTGCTTATTGAAAGGAAGCTAGCGCGCCAACATGTGGACTCAAAGATAGCTGAGCAACAACAGCAACAACAACAACAAATGAAACAACAGCAAGATGAGCAAAATAGTGCCCCACCAAGGCCACCACATACAAATCGACCATTAGGAATTAACAAGAATTCCAGTGAAGAGCAAGAAAATTTTTGCAGTCAACCACTTGCAGAGAACAACAACTATAAACCCACTTCTTGCGTTCTTCCAAAAGACGGCATGGTCAAGTATATTGATCCCACAGAAAAAGAAAATAACCCTGAGATGGCAGAACAACCCCGATTGCCGAAGAGGACTGGAAGAGCCTCTATTTGCACAACAACACAACGGATACCAGTAGCTCCAGCACCAAGGCGCATATCCATGATTCCACTTCCAAGTGTACTGGGTTTAACAAATGTCACTTCGCCATTAATGCCACTGCCATTATGCCAGGTTGATACGAGGGAAGATACAGAAGGGTCTGAAATTAATTGCTTACCAGAGCAAACACATTGCAACAGTCCTAAAGTAGCAAAACCTGGAACTAGGAAACTAAGCAGCATATTGAGAAGAAGCCTTCAAAGGAAATTGCAGGCGAAATCTCCAATGCATCAACATCTTAGGAAGGGAGGTATAAATGTGGGGATGGAGAAGGTAAGGGTCTCTATTGGAAGTCGAGGGAGGATGGCACATAGAGTGTTGCTAGGCACTGGTAGAAGAACAGGAGGAATAAAGGATACTAGTAGTCAAAACAGGAGTCAAAGGGAGAAAGAGAGAGGATGGAATATTGGAACATTGGGAAGAACCGCAGTCTAAGTTTAACCGAAAAAAAAAAAAAACTCTATTTGATCCTTTGTGACGATAATCAACTCTGATGGATTTGTTTGTGTACAGTTTGTGCATCTTGCAACGATTCATATATTCTTTGAGTATTCAACAGGCCAATGCAGCAACAGCTGCTTGCCCAGCTATTTATATATATGGTTATGTTGAAAATATATCATTCAGTGTTGTGCCCATTTTATGAGGATTTCTCCCCACTTTTTCTTTTTCATTTTTTGTTGGAAGCAACTAAAACCTGAAATAAAAATGGCTATGCACCTTTAGTTTTTCTTTTTCATTTGTTGGAAGCAACTTAAACTGATATAAAAATGGTCATGCACCTCTAAATTTAGAGGATTAATAATTTTTCAAATTTTATTGTTTTTTATTATTTCTATTCAATATTTAAAATTTATTTAATTTTTACAATATATAAAACGTATTAAAATATATATTAACATAAAGATAAAACTTCAAATTTATCTCTCATTTTTCGCAAGATTAGATGACAGAGACTTTTTTGGATTTTCAAAAAGGATTCTCTATCTACCATTTTGAAAGCATAACTGATTCAACAGTGCCATGATTCGGATGCCTCCCGTTCCCTCACATATCAATTAAGAGTTACTTGATATTTTCGAACGTTGATCTTCATTGTCTTTTTTAGTCGATATGGCAGAAGCTAACTTGCACGATGTCACTAACACAGTGGATGGGCCTTAAGGCTTTTAGGATGCAGTGCTTTTCGGACTCTGCAGTGGACTCTACAGCACATTCGCATGGACATACCTTTCTACAGTCAGCCACTACTTTTTGAAATTTGTATGTCTTCTGCTTCAACTGCAAGGAGCTAATGTCTCTTGTTATAGCTGCTTGGAGACCCGCCATCATGGCTAAGAGGGTCGTTTTTATGGATTGGGAGTTCAGGTATCCTTGCAGGGGCTCTCTTCCCTCTGGGCAAGGAGATAGAATGTCATGATTCCCTCTTGACCTTATAAACGTAATTACTAAAATGTCACAATCTCGCATTGAATGAATAGTAAAAGAATTTTTAATTTTATAAGCGTGAACATTGCACACAGTAATAGATTAATTTTTTTGAAAAAATGTAATAACATGTACAATAAATTGTAAATAAGTTTAATATATACTAGTGGAATTTAATCAATTTTATTTTTTTAAAAATACAATTTTAGTTGTTGATTCTAATTTGTGACAAAATTAATCTTGCGATTTTTGTAATATTTAAATGATGTAGGAATTTACTAATTATAATAAATTCATAATAAATTAAATTAAGATACGATTTTAATTATTGTGAATGAAAAATAATTTTAAATTTACTTAAAATTATTTAAATAGTTAAATTAATGATAAATCACAAATAATTTTAATATAAAATTTTAACATTATATTAATTTTTTTGACATAAAATAACTATATAACTATAATTAATTGATAAGGTATTAATTTTTTTTTTGTTTAAATATGAAACATGGTGTATTGAAATAAATCAGAAGAATTTCAAATTTAATTTTTAGTGCCAATATATTCATCATAGAAGTATTGTACTTACCATATTTTTGTGGATAATTCATCATGTCAACAAGAGGCTTGTATATATCCACGTAGATAAGTTTGCTCCCTAGAAGCGTTGCTTGTAATTTAGGCAGCATTTCTATATGCTTTGCAATTGCATTATAACTCACAGAAACTTCATTTTGATCATCTGTACATTTTATAAGCTGTAATCGATTTTGAAACTCCATTTTGATCATCTGTACATTTTTTAAGCTGTAATCTTTTTAAGGGCCGTACGACAACCCATCGTATATATTTGCCGTTAATTACAACAAAATAATTCATCATTTGATATTTTTGCTAACAAAAAGCCATTCCAAATTCAAGATTCATATATAATTTGCAATTCACTAAATATATCAAATTAATCATTTTTTAGTAAAAATTAACTCTTTTCTTTTGAGTTTTTTTCTTTCTTGAATATAATTTCATGTAATCATAATAAATGATTGTGTTGCATAATGCGTTATTCATGTTAGTTTTATTGATATTTTTACCGTTTTTATAGTTCTATATGAATCGAACATAATCATTTAAAGTTCAAAACCTTTTAAATAGTAAATACTAGTGATTTAAACTAAAAAAAAATAATTGGGCATCAAATAGTAAGATTTTTATTAATAAATTTTAGAAATAAACCTCACTTGTGTATTTATGAAAAAAATATATTATTGTTATGAAATAAAGATTGAATTGCTTAGTTTGTTATAGAACTAAACTTGAATTTAGTAGTATTCAATTAGAAGAAAAATATTTTATAGTAGAATGATATTAAGAGAATTTAGAGAGAGTTTGGAGAGAATTTAGAGAACTATAATATTGAAAGAATTTGGAGAGTAATCTATTTTTTCTTCTTCTTAACATACTCATTAATGAATTTCAATCCCTTTATATAGAGATTTTCTTTTTACTATTTAAGTACTATTCTCTCACAAGCAATATATTGTTCATTCACATTCATAATACTCCCCCTTGAATAACAATATTTTGCAACTGCCTCGTTAAAACCTTGCAAAATAAAACCCAGTGGGAAAAACTTTAGCTTAAGGAAAAAGAGTACAGTGCATGATTTTCTCCCCCTCAAGTTGATATGTATAATCTTCCTTCACATAGTATGTAGATGTCGCATTCCAATATCGTGAACGTGCTTTCTAAATGTTGTAGTTTGAAGTGCCTTTGTGAAAAGATCAGCTGAATTATGGCTAGACTGAATATACTTGATATCTATATGATTGTCTTTTATTAGCTCTTGAGTGTATGAAAAGAATCTTGGAGGTATATGTTTGGTTCTATCACTTTTGATATATCCTTCCCTTAACTGTGCAATGCATGCTGCATTATCTTCATATAAAATTGTTGGACTTTTGTTGACTGGAAAACCACAAGATTCTTCAATATGATGTGTCATTGATCTAAGCCACACACACTCTCTACTTGCTTCATGTAGTGCAATAATTTCAGAATGATTTGAGGAAGTAGTGATAAGCGTTTGTTTCTGGGAACGCCAAGAAATTGTAGTTCCATTATTTGTGAACACATAGCCTGTTTGAGATTTCGCTTTATGAGGATCAGATAAATGCCCTGCATCTGCATAACCAATCAATTCTTGTTTTGAATTGTTAGAATAAAATAAACCCAAATCAACATTTCCTCGAAGGTATCGAAGTATATGTTTGACCCCTTTCCAATGCCTTTTTGTTGGAGCTGAATTGAACCTTGCTAATAAATTGACTACAAAAGAAATGTCAGGTCTAGTACAATTAGCAAGATACATTAGAGCTCTAATGGCACTGAGATATGGAAATTCAGGACCAAGAATTTCTTCATTTTCTTCACAGGGTCGAAATGGATCAGTCTCAATATTGAGTGATCTAACGATCATTGGAGCACTTAAAGGATTTGCTTTATCCATATTAAAGCGTTTCAAGATCTTTTCTGTGTAATTTGATTGATGCACGAATATCCCATTGTGCATTTGCTCAATTTGTAAACCAAGGCAATACTTGGTTTTTCCAAGATCTTTCATTTCAAATTCTTCCTTTAAGTATACTGTTGCTTCATGGATCTCATTTTTTGTTCCAATGATATTCAAATCATCAACATATATAGCTATAATCACAAATCTGGATATTGTTTTCTTAATAAAAACGCATGGGCAGATAATATTACTCACATATCCTTTATTAATCAAATAATTACTTAAACGATTATACCACATGCGCCCAGACTGTTTTAACCCATATAAAGATCTCTGAAGCTTGATTGAATACATTTCTTTGGGTTTTGTACTTAATGCTTCAGGCATTTTAAATCCTTTAGGGATTTTCATATAAATGTCACTATCAAGTGATCCATACAAATAAGCAGTCACAATATCCATAAGACGCATTTCTAATTTCTTAGAAACTACTAGGCTAATCAGATACCTGAACGTAATTGCATCCATAACAGGAGAATACGTTTCATCATAATCAATTCCTGGCCTTTGTGAAAAACCTTGAGCTACAAGTCTAGCTTTGTACCTTATTATTTCATTTTTCTCATTTCTCTTTCGTACAAAGATCCACTTGTATCCTACAGGTTTCACAATTTTAGGCATAAGAATAATTGGCCCAAAAACATTTCGTTTGTTTAGTGAGTCCAATTCAGCCTGCATAGCATCTTTCCATTTTATCCAATCATGCTTATTTTTACATTCCATGACTGATTTTGGTTTAGGATCATCTTTGTCATTTATGATTTCATATGCAACAGTATATGACAATGTTTTATGACTTTCTTTATTTTCTATTTCTTCACGGATATTTTCCTCGCTATCAATATGATTATCTACTCCCTTTCTCTTTCGAGGATTTTTATCCTTAGAACCAATTGGTCTTCCACGCTTCTGGCGTGTTTTAGACTCATGAGTGTCTTTATTCTCAAGTTTTATTTTTGAAATTTCAATACGAGTAGGAGCATTGGCTGCTGGTATATTTGATTTAGTCACTCTTTTTGTATCAGTAAATGCATCTGGCAATTGATTTGCAATTGCTTGTAAGTGCACAATCTTTTGCACTTCTAATTCACATTATTTTGTGTGAGGATCCAGATGCAATAATGATGGTTCATTCCATGAAATATCCCTTTTCCCTTCTTTCTCCCCTTTTCCTAATGTTGGGAAAACAACCTCATTAAATTGGCAATCAGCAAAACGTGCTGTAAAAACATCACCAGTTAGAGGTTCAAGATATCTAATAATCGAGGGTGTTTCAAACCCAACATAAATTCCCAATCTTCGTTGAGGACCCATTTTTATGCACTGAGGTGGCGCAATGGGTACATATACTGCACAATCAAAAATTTTGAGATGGGAAATATTTGTCTCTTGATCAAATGCCAATTGTAGTGGGGAGTATTTATGATATGCACTAGGTCTGATACGAATTAATGAAGCAGCATGTAGGATTGCATGACCCCAAACTGAAATGGGAAGCTTTGTTTTCATTATTAATGGTCTAGCAATAAGTTGAAGTCGTTTAATCAATGATTCAGCTAAACCATTTTGAGTATGTACATGGGCAACAGGATGCTCAACAATGATCCTAGTAGACATACAATAATCATTGAATGCTTGAGATGTAAATTCACCAGCATTATCAAGTCTTACCCTCTTGATTGTATAATCAGGGAATTGTGCTCGTAATTTAATAATTTCAGCAAGCAACCTTGCAAATACAACATTACGAGTTGACAATAGACAAACATGTGACCATCTACTAGATGCATCAATTAATACCATAAAATATCTGAATGGTCCACATGGTGGGTGAATTGGCCCACATATATCACCTTGAATTCTTTCAAGAAACATAGGTGATTCATTTTGAATTTTAGATGGTGAAGGTCTCAAGATTAGTTTTTCGAGAGAACAAGCTGTACATGGCATTTCATTTGATTGAGGAATTCTTTACCCCTTCAAGGGATGCCCATGTGAATTCTCAATTATCCTTCGCATCATTACTGATCCAGGATGACCTAATCTGTCATGCCATAAATTTATTATTGAAGGATCATAAGATTTTTCTTTTACTGCCATATTTGATTCAATTACATGTATATGCATGTAATGCAATCCAATAGGGAGTTTTGGCAGTCTTTCCAATACTTGCATTTTTCCTGATTCATAGGAAACTATATTTAAATATGTGTTACCATTTATAGTAATAGATTGGGTATCACACCCATTTCGATATATGTCATCAAAACTCAACAAATTTCTTGTTGATTTTGGTGAAAATAAAGCTTCATCAATTATAAACTTTATTCCATTTGGTAACATAAATTTAGCTTTGCCAATTCCTTCAATCAGATCTACAGGACCTGATATTATTTTTACAATTGCCTTTGTGGGCTTTATTTCAGAGAAATAATCTCTATTTTTCAAGATAGTATGTGTAGTACCACTATCTGGTATGCAGAGATCTCCAATATTGTCTTTATGTTGAGTACAATCCATATTAAACTTCAAAATAGATAAACACAAAATTAATCAATTAAGGTAAAAACATAAAATAATTGTAAAGTAGGACATTTTATTTAATTTAAAAATAACATACATAACAATAACATATTCTTCAGAACAAATAAATAATAACAATATACTTAAAATTATAGATGTCTCAATTTCCATTGTCAGTAAAATCATCAGTAAAATCAGAAACATCTAGATGAGTTGTATCATTAACATGAGTATGATGCTCATTAAAGTTTATTTCCTTTTCTTTGCCTTTCAATGATGCCTTATAAAGTTGGCAAAGATGTGGTGGTGTTTGACAAATTTGTGACCAGTGTCCTTTACTACCACATCTGAAACATACAATTTCAGACTTATATTGAGGCTTTTCTTGAACACCACTGATGACTGATTTTAACTTCTTTTGAGGTTGAGTCTGAGTTTGTTGTGGAGTATTATTATATTTATTTCCATGACCATGGCCAAAGAATTGACCTCTTCCACTCCACGACCTCTACCTCTCCCACGTCCACGACTATTGTAATTTTTATATCTGGAATAATTTGTAGCATTTGCTTCTGGAAATGCTATTGAGCCAGTGGGACGAGACTGATGATTTTTCATCAAGAGTTCATTATTTTTCTCAGCTACCAGAAGGCATGAAATTAGTTCAGAATATTTTTTAAATCTCTGCATCCTGTATTGTTGTTGCAGTGTAACATTTGATGCATGAAATGTGGAGTAAGTTTTCTCCAGTATATCCTCATCTGTGACTGTCTGTCCACAGAATTTTAATTGTGATACTATTTTGAACATTGCAGAATTATAGTCACTCACTTTTTTGAAATCTTGAAAGCGTAAAGCTCTCCATTCATCAGTGACTACTGGTAGTATTACATCTCTTTGATGATCATATCTATCTTTTAGATCCTTCCAAAGAACACTTGGATCTTTGACAGTCAAATATTCACATTTTAATCCTTCATCAAGATGACGACGGAGAAAAATTATAGACTTGGCATTCTCTTGCAATGAGGTGTTATTATTTTCTTTTATGGTATCAATTAACCCCATTGATTGAAGATGCATCTCTACATCTAGAATCCAAGACATATAATTTTTTTCCGTGATGTCAAGAGTAACGAACTCAAGCTTTACTAGATTTGTCATTATGATAACTAATAAAAAAATATAACTCAATTAGAATTCATAAATTTGATGACTACTAAAAAAAATCAAACATGATCAGAATTTACTAATTAATTATATCATGAATGAATATTGCAAGAAATAATAGTGGTACAAAAGATGATACAATAATACTTAAAAATTATATCAAATAGAAAATCATCTTCCATATTAATTATTCCTAAAACTATTATAATAGTCATGATCAAAACACAAATATAAATATACCAAATCATGTTTACAATTTAGAATAAAGAGAGAAAGAGAAAATGTATGAATTTGTGTGAATAAATAAAATTTATAGCTCATCTATTTATAATGAAAAACATAACCGTTTATTACCGTTATATTACCGTTGGTAATAAAAATATAGCCGTTAGAATTTTTTTTTAATATAATATATTGAGAAATAAATTATATAAAGTAAAATCAATAAATAATGTTGATATGATTATTTATAGCAAGTGAGTTAACATAACGATATGTATAAATATGAGGCAAAACCATCCATTAATATAAAATGGGGTATAGCCTTCCATTAACATAAATAACAAAAATAAATGTGCATAAATATAAATTGGTAGGAGGCATATCCATCCATAAGGTTAGAACCATTTCTAGCAACATTTGCATCAATGATGTAGTTAGTAAAACAAAATAAAAATAACAATTAACATAAAGTTAGATTGAAGAAATAAATATAAATATATAAATTAGTAGGAGGCATAGCCATCCATGATAATATATAATCAACTAATATATTCATAAATATTAAATATTAAGAAATATGTACCTTATTGTTTTGATCGAGAGCTACTCGTGCTGATAACGTGTTGTGAAATAAAGATTGAATTGTTTAGTTTGTTATAGAACTAAACTTGAATTTAGTAGTATTCAATTAGAAGAAAAATATTTTATAGTAGAATGATATTAAGAGAATTTAGAGAGAGTTTGGAGAGAATTTAAAGAACTATAATATTGAAAGAATTTGGAGAGTAATCTATTTTTTTTTCTTCTTAATATACTCATTAATGAATTTCAATCCCTTTATATAGAAATTTTCTTTTCACTATTTAAGTACTATTCTCTCACAAGCAATATATTGTTCATTCACAAGCAATACATTATTCATTCATATTCATAATAATTATTTATTTTTTTGAATTAAAAAAAAAAGGTTTCGCCCTTATGGTAATCAAGAATCGAATCCATTATATAATCTAAAGTTGTAGTATAATTAAATTGAAAAAGTAAATACATACCCAAATGAAATTTCTAATGTTATTGATCCATAAATCTTGGCGGGCCTTGAAGTCTGATGAATTCCTTGCGTTAGGGGGGGAAATTATGATCAAAGCTGTTTTCAATCTCTTCCTTCTTATGTCATGACAATGTTTAAGCTTCCATTGAATATTCTTTATCAAATTGAAATCTACATCCGACAATTCTGGTGGAGTCATTTTAAGAAGCTGCATTGGATTGATGGAGTGCTCTTACTGAAGTCAAGAAGCATGGAGGTATGCGTTTCCATCAACTTAATTTATTTAATGTAGCTATGTTCAGGAAATGGGATGGCGGATCCTTCAAAACCCAAATATATTGTGTGCCAAGGTGTTAAAAGGCATATATTTTCCATATACAAATTTTCTTCGAGCTAAACAAGGTAGTCGACCTTCTTGGTTATTCGTTCTGGTAAAGATGTTAGAATCTGGGAAGACCCATGGGTGCCAAATCTTCCTAACTTTCGGCCTTTCACACCACAACCACAGAATGTGGCTATCTACTTAGTTAAGGATCTCATTGATCCCCTGTCGGGTGAGTGGAACTTTAATCTGTTAAATGATTTATTTTCACCTCAAGAACAACGTGTTATTCAAGCAATTCCTCTGGCAAATGCAGATGCTAATGATAGACTCATATGGCACCCGGATCGCAAAGGCAATATTCTGTAGAAGGGGCTTATAAATCTTAAAGTAGCTATCTAGTGTGGAAGACATCAATGGGAATAGCTCCAATTTATCATCAAGGAATCCGGAGGTTTGGAAATCTATATGGCAGCTTCAAATCCCTCCCAAAATGAAAGTGTTTTTATGGAGATGTTCTTGGAATGCTTTGGCTACCAATTCAGCTCTTATCCGAAAGGGTTGCAAAGTTGATGATAAATGTAAAAGATGTGGTAATGATGGGGAAACTCTAGAGCACGTTCTATTCCTTTGTGAACACTTAAAAAGAATATGGTTTGTTACTCATTTAGGATATATTCGTGCTGAATATGGTATGTCATTCTTTTAATTTATGGTGGGTTGAGACAAATGATTTATTTGCAGCAAATAATGCTTCGAATTCCATGAGATTTATAGCAGGTGTTTGTTGGAACAATTGGAAGTTTAGAAACAAGATGCAATTTAATGCTGAATTTGAGGAACCAAATGTAGTCATTACTAGAATTCAGAATTGGTGGCATTCTTGTCGATAGTTGAATGGCAATAGTGGGAGCATTAATTTGGAAACTACTAGGAGACAACAACTTGATTACTGGATAATTCCTCCCCAAAAAAGTTGGAAGATCAATTATGACGCAACATATAGTCATCCTAATGGGAGTTGTTCAATAGCTTACATCTGTCGAGACTCCACGGGTAGGATTCTTCATACCAGCACAAAAAATGTAATTACTTCATCTCCTCTTCAGGCAGAAATGTTTGCCATCAGAGAGTCAGTTTCATTTGCTTCAAAGTTTCATACTTTAGCATTGATCATAAAATCAGATTGTTTAGAAGCTAGCCAAATATGCACTACTGCTAAGGATAAAAGTCCCTGGGACGTTAAAGCCATAGCAGATATGGTTAATAGATTGCTATCAAGGCATCGTAACATCCAAATTTGTCATATACCTAGAAGATGCAATCAGGTTGTAGACTGGTTAGCAAAAAATGGCTCTGCAATTAATCTAGTTAATTCCAGTTTTAATATTCATCCTCACTTTCTTTCTCTTGTACTAAAGGAGCAGACTCTGTAGCTTTGGTTTTGTTGATCATTTTTCATTTAGTAAAAAAAAAAAAACTCCATACGGTAGCAATAACCAAGGAATTGCGAATAATTATTTTTGAAATCACTACACCAATACCACTGCTAAGTTTACAAAAAAAAAAAAAGTTTGAAACAAGTTTATTTTGTGAAGAAATGAGTAAATCATCGAATCAATCGACATGCATAAATCATCGAATCCTTAGCATTAGATATGGATAAATCATCGAATCTTGCATCAGCTGATGCAAAATTAACACCTGAGCTAAGTTCATCATTTGATAAAGTTGGATCTAAAAAGGGTGGAATCGTATCTTTTAGTCCAAATTTTGAGGAAACAAAGTCAGGAATAATTTTTCCATTATAAAGCCTCCCAGTTGGGATATCATAATCATAATCGATTCCGTATGGAAGATAATCAGCCTTGGAAGTTGAATAGTTCATAAAATTATTATTACCAGTATCCATTTCAGAACCTCTAACTACATAAACTGCAGAAAATAATGTTGAATTATCAGGGGAAAGGTTTGTGTAATTGCATGGCTTCAAAAATAATGCTCAGGCAATGAAAAGTATATTAGTGATTAAAACCGTTTTAATCTTTCTGGTAGTATTACTTTTAGTAAATATGTAATTTATATAATTTTAAATTTGTGAACAGTTAAGTTATTAGAAGTTGTGAATTGAAACTGAAATGCTATTGGACTGTTTTGTCATTATTCTTAAAAATTTTGAGTCATTCAATGAATATGATATAAATAATTTGTTTCCATTAATAAAGAGATACATAACCCATTCAAAGAACACATACATTGGTCAATCATATTTTCAAGATTAGGTAAGATTTTAATTTTTCTTGGATGTTAAAATTTCTTGTAGCATCATTATTTCTTTTCATTTCTTTTTCTTTTTTTTTTAAAACCCATTATTTCTAATTTTTTTAGCTAGTTGGAGTGGTGTTAATTCCCCATCATTAGAGGTAGAGTAAGGAGTAATATGGTTTGAACCCTTTCCTCTTTATCTTTATATTCATAGATTTTACTACTTAAATTATTTATTAGAGACCACTATTTCTAATTATGTGTTTTAAAAAATGATAAAACATAACATTTTTTTTACCAAATAAAGTATTTCATTAACTAAACAAGCATAGTTACACATTAAACTAGGTAAACATAGTATGAAGGGCCACATAACATCTAAGGCTATTACAAATAAGTGGGCTAATTTCTAGAGCAAGCCCAAGAAACATTCCTAGGGTTAGAACCCTAATTTTTTGAAGATTGAATGACGGTGGCTGAATGGCAGTTACAACAACAGGCTAATTACTATGTCTGCCTTCATCCTAATAGACATGCTTGAGCTGCCAGATTTCAAAGTTTGACCATTGAAGTAGCAGTAAGCATAGCAAATAGACGAAGATTTTACTCCGGACTTAGCTGTTGCATCTCCGGGGGCATCGATCAACGTCCATCAAAAAATAAATTTGTAAAGCCTTGTTTAGGTAGAAGACCAGTGATGTTGTGGCGAGCAAACTCCAAGTGAAGATGAAGCTTTAGCGCCTGCTAATATCACAAAAAAGAGACATAACAATTGTCCCAACAAAATATAGGTCAGCACAAAGTTGATCCATATGCACACACAACAGAAGGCGGCAGTACTGATTAACCATCTACACACACAAGCTATCAAACTAGCTATCAAAACCAAAACTATGGCAACACAATTTCTTAACATCATATTAATAAAAGGAAAATAAAACACAAACGAAACATAAGAAAGGGAAGGATTACTAGTTGAAAACCATTAACCTTCCCCTGTTAAAAACACAAAATATGGAACCCTATACTATTGTTGAGAGAACAATAGAGAGAACTCAATATTATTATTATTAAATCAACAAGAAAATTCTTTGATAAAACATCAAATTAAACACTGTTTAATTGTGATTACTAATGAATAGAATAATTGTAGTGGTAAAATATTATTTGCAGCCATTCTACCTTTTAGCTATTAGTATTGAATTTTAAAAAGGTAAAGTTAGAAAATAAAATGTTTTCAACTAATTGAATTTCCGAACACTGTAAACTTGTTGTGCAGATCTATTGGTAACCAAAACAAGTTTAGAAACAGACTTTCATTGTCTAAGAATTATTTAGTTTGTGTTACTTTAATCTTTGTTAGATTTATAATAATCATGGAGAAGTCAAAACAATACCTTATCTTCATTATATAACTAGACATATGCCTGCGCAAAATACGATTAATTTAAAAGTATGAATAAAATATTCTATAAAAATATTTTAATATCTAAAAAATAAATTGATAGATGCAATTAGAAAAGAAATCATAGCTTATGTTACCCCCCCCCCCCCCCCCCCCCCCCCCCCAAAAAAAAAAAAAAAAGAAAAATAACTAAAGTTTTTATCAATATTATATAATTTAGTGGTATAAAAATTATTAAAGAAAAGTACCAAATGAAGATAAATTCAATTAATTTTTTAGTTAATATTGAAAATAAAATTGAAATTGATTTAATAATATGTATACCTTCTGAAGTTACTAAAACATTGAACTTCATCATAACCATTAGAGACTTTTGAGTGCAGAATAATCAAGTAAAGGGTGGATGATTAATCTAAAACAAATTGACATTAAAAAAGTAATTTATTTAAAAAGGTGAAGAAAATAGTAAGTACAAATGAAAGAAAATTGTGAGTATAAAAAAATCATCAATTCATGGTATGTATATATATATATATTATATATATATATATATATATATATATATATTATATATATATATAAGTAAATGAAAGATAAGATTAAACGACGGAGTTGAAGAATAGAGGGAAATAATGACTTGAAAGTTGAAAAGTTGAGAAAAATAATGGTTTGAAAGTTAAAAAGTTGAGTAAAATAATGGTTTAAAGAGTTAAAGGAGATAATAATTGAAAATTAAAAGATTAAAATCAAATTTTTTGTTTCAAATTCCATAAAATTTTGAGAAAGAGGAATAAAAAAAGTTTGCAAATAGTCAAATTAACATACATATAATATAAAGCATTTTAAAATTAAATTAATAATTTTTAAAAAATAAAATGACTTTAAAAGTGAACTAAATGAATTGTAATATATGACTTGTAAATAAGCATTGTATATAAATGGGATTTTTCTCAATGTTTTTTTATACTCAAGATTTTTTCTATTTTTAAAGTACTCTTAACATTTTATTTTTTTCTCAACATTTATTTTATTTTATTTTTTGCTCAACATTTTTCTTAGTGTTGTTACATATTGTTTAACATATGCATGTAACAAGGACTCCTCTTCAACTCTCCAATGCTGCATCTCCTTCATTTCTTGGTGCAAATGCCATTGCCCATTGTCTTAAATTCTTCATAATGTATTTGAAAATTATTCATGTCAAGATATTAGTTTCCTAAACCTAGGCCCAACATATAAATAACCAAGTTGTTTTGTGGGGTTCAATTTCTTAACAAAGTTTGTGCATTTGCTAACTTATGGAACTTTAGCACATGTATTATAGGGAGTGAGTTTTTTTTTTTTTTTTTTTCCAATTATACATCTCAATTAGTCATAGTACTTTGGGTTTTATTATGTTTGATATGTTCATAAACTTTTGGTTTTGTTCATCTGTTAATTCATACAGTTTATTATTCTCGCATCATTTTGGAGCCCTGAGTCCACATAGTTCAATTAATTAGTCAATAAAATGGAAAAACTATGTTTATGCATATTCCATAATGAGAGTTGGAGTAAATATGTAACACATCTTTAATACAATAAATGAAAATAAAATTTATTTACGGAGTGAATATGTATCATGTAAAACATAATTCTCTTGTCCTTTTTTATATGAATGCAAACTTGATGTCTAATCCTTCAAAGATATTATAAGTTAAAAGTAAAAATATTTAACAAAAAAATTAACTAAAACAAAGCTTATTTGGCGTATTTAACAAAAAGTTTAACTAAAAAATTTTATGGCATATTTGTAACATAAAAAAAAAATGAAAAACAACAAAAACAACAACATTGAAAAACAAACAACAACAAAAAGTAACAACAAGCAACAAAAAGCAATAACACTAAACAAAAAAACAAAAAGCAACAACATTGAAAAATAAAAAGTAACAATATTGAAAAATAAAAAGCAACAACACTAAAAAAACAAAAAGCAACAACAAGCAACAATCGAAAAAAAACAAAAAATAACAATAACAATAAAAAAACAAGAAATAACAAAAGGCAACAAGTTGAGAAACATAGAAAACAATACAACTTGTCTTTAAAGTATGAAAATTACTATTACAGACATTCATTATTGTCTTAAATATGACCCTGAAGTCTTAGAATGCATACTAAATTGAACATCCCTATATATGAAAATTCTAGAAATTATTGTGAGTTTCACCCAAAGAAACCAAGGGTTTATTTAATCATCAACCTATACAAGAATCCATTTAAAATATACCATAGCAAACCAAATGATGTTTGATGAACTAGTACATACAGGAAACAAACTGAAATAAATATTTAAATAAATGCAATTGAAGATTATTGAAGCATTTCAAATTGCTATAAAGAATTGACAAATGCAATTATAGTTTAATACAACAACATTAAAGACATTCTCTGTTGGCCTATCAGTGTTCTTGATTAATGATACTAACGTGGTTAACTTGTACCAAACTTGTATTCAATCTTGATAACCTTGCCAAGGATCATTCATAAATTAAGCAAAAAAGAAACTCTAATCCCCAACAAGACCATTAAATAATCTGTACTTAAGAACCTTAATTATAAAGAATTAAATATTATTTAATATAAACCTAAGATTAACAAAGTCAATTTCAAGTCTAAATTAAATTAGGTTTGAATGTACCAAGCCTTTACTTGATAAATTCACTAAAGTTCTTTTAAGAACAAAAGAAAAGGACTTTAACCTCTCAAGAATTCATAATTAATTGATAAACTTCATTCAAATTTGTTCTACAATGCTATGGCCTTTATATAGGCTTATAAACATCCTAATCCTTAAAGGAATAGGTTTTCTTACTTGATAACTCATATTAGTATGCTATTATAATAAGGGATATATTTAATATGAACCCTAAAAGGGATCAAAAGTGCTTGAATATGAAGAATTCAAGCTAATTAGCTTAATTTCCTATTCTGAAATTAATTAGCTTGAATTGGATAAATTTTGAGTTATTTTCCTATTTTGGAGTCAATAAGGAAGATTGAAGAAGATTCTAGAAGATGTGAGAAGATTCAAGAATATTCCAAGTCAAAGTCAAAGTCAAATAGTCAACAAGTTAAAGTCAAGGGTCAATGGTCAACATATGACATGGCATGCTTCAATGCTTAGTTGTCATGAATTGTCATTTTGCTTAGTTATCATGAATTGTAATGAGTTGTCAATTTTGACTTTTCAAAGATGAGTTGTCATTAGTTATCCTATTTTGAAGGAATCTCCTTAATTAAGGATTTTCCTATATAGGCATCTTTAGGAATAAGGAAGAAAACCTTTTCCTTTAAGGGTTAGGTTGTTTACATGCCTATATAAGGGCTACATATATTATGGACGAATTGAGAATGTATTTTTGACAATTTTAATCAATTAAGTAAGGTTTTTCCATAACGTTGTTCTTTTGAAACTTTGCAAGTTTACTTGAATTGTTTCACATCTACCTTTCATTACAATTGCTACGTTAGATTAAACTTAGAATTGTGTGATTGTTCATCTTATAATAGCTAAGTATCTTGCTTCACTTTAATAAGCAAGGGGTTTAGCTCCATCTTCACAACCTATCCTTGATGATCCTTGGGCAAGATTTCAAAGTTGGATTCGCGTTCTATCTCTTTTATAGGTAGGGTTCATATCAGTTTGAGATGCCTATATAGGAAAATCCTTAATTAAGGAGATTTCCTTCAAAATAGGATAACTAATGACAACTCATCTTTGAAAAGTCAAAATTGACAACTCATTACAATTCATGATAACTAAGCAAAATGACAATTCATGACAACTAAGCATTGAAGCATGCCATGTCACATGCCATGTCATATGTTGACATTGACCCTTGACTTTGACTTGTTAACTATTTGACTTTGACTTTGACTTGTTGACTTTGACTTGGAATAATCTTGAATCTTCTCACATCTTCTAGAATCTTCCTTATTGACTCCAAAATAGGAAAATAACTCAAAATTTATCCAATTCAATCTAATTAATTTCAGAATAGGAAATTAAGCTAATTAGCTTAAATTCTTCATATTCAGGCACTTTTGATCCCTTTTAGGGTTCATATTAATATTTCCCTAAAGAGCAGGATTATTTAAATAAGAAGAAAGCTTAATAAGGAAGTCTATTTCAATTAGGAAGACTACTCTACAAAGGAAGTCTCTTTCTCTCCTAAATAAGGCAATCCTATAAGACTAAGGAATCATATTCCTAAGAGGTTTGAGCAATACCTTCTCCTATAAATACATCTTATGACATCTCAAGTCATTCATGCTCTCATCATACAACATCACCAAGACATCATTCCATCATTCCATCACCTCATCATCACAAGCAATCATCTTTTACTCCTTTATTCTCTGTTCTTTATTCTATTATGCCTATTCACTTTATTATATTTTTTCCTTATACCATTACTAACTTAAGCTTCAGAGTGTTTATGGGGGAAATCTCGTCCCTTTACCCGTTCTCCTCGTTGATGTAGGTTCCAAAAGCAAAAATATAAATTCGGAGTTATCAAGTGGCATCGTCTGTGGGAATAAACTGAATTCAATTTCAGGTTATTATTACTTACAGGAACCTAGCTTCAAAATTCTATCAGTCCATAAAACCAATATTCAGGACGAGACATGCTTACTTGTTTTATTAGTATTTTATTCAATTTGTCACCATTACAACATGCATGTCATTAACACAGTAGAGACTTAAAGATTTATCTATCTACCCTCATTGACGAGCATGAAGATCTTAGCATAACCATTAGTGACAACATGTTTATCGATCAAGAACAACTCAGAAGATTATTGGCCGCCTTCGTAAAGCTCTGAATATAGCTTTGAGCATTGAGCATTCCAAGGAATTAAATATGTCCATTGGTCATCATGCTCTGAGCACTAAACATGGAATACCCATCAAGCATCGAGTTCTGAATGATGAGCATCTACCATCAGCTTTGAGCATTGAGCACCCTTCGAACGCAGAGAATTGAGTACCGAGTATTAAGAATCAACTTTATAAGCACACAGACTCCGAGTAAATGCTTAGCAACCTTTCTTTTAATCCAAGATAAATATCCTAATATAGTAGGATACAAACACTCCTATTTACAAGTCTAGTTGACTCTGGCAGCCTCAAGATTTATGGTTAGCTGTAGTCTTAAAGGCACATGATTTTGGCATCCGCTGATTGATTTTCATGGCCCAATCACATCATCCATGGAGAATTTTAAATGGCTAATGCAACCACACTTTTCAACCACTCACAAGCTATAACACAAGGAAGATACAAAAATTAGATCTTTAACAAAACCTGCAGCTCAAGATGTATAAAAAAGAAAAAAAAAGTTGATAAATACAAAATGAGACCTTGAACAAGAAGTGTTCTTGGGTCAGAAACTAAGTTTTGATTATAGAATACTCACCAAAGCATCAAGCTCCAAACACTAAGCATTAATTGAAGCTTTAGCCTACAGGATCCCTCAAAACACTTAATGCAAGGGAGCAAGCTATCTTCGAGAGCTGATGTGAAGAACTAGTGGATGATAAGAATTAGAAAGCTATGTATAAAAGAGGACACCAAAGGCAAGCCACTCAGTGCACCAAAGACTTGGATATCCGAACATCCACCAAGCTCTGAGCATTGACCCTGTCACCAGTCATAGAAACAGTAAGGCATAAACTAAGCTTCGAAGCACCGTGCTTTTGAGCATTAAGTTTCAAAGCACTAAGATTTTGAGTATTAAAGCGTGGAGACTGTTGAACATATGGAACAAGCACTCAAGTACTTGGTTATGCTTAAACATCATATCTATCATCTACGGTCAGGATTCATTTTGATGTTCCAGATACAAGTACCTACCGAGCTTCGAACATCCATTGAGTGTTAGGCTTCTTAGCACTGAAGATTATCATTAATCATTGTCTGGTGAACACTACATAAAGCCTTACAAAGTTTAGATTGAATGTTGATGTCCATTCATCAAGCATCCAAATAACACGAGTACCGTCCACCAAAGCCTTGGAAATCTGAGCATTTACTGCCAAGTATTGATTTCATGGATACTAAAACTTTGAGTAGCAAGCAAGGATGGAAGAGTCCGGGTATCCAAGTTGAAGCATCAAAGAGTCTGGGCATCCAAATCGAAGCATCAAAGATTCAGGCATCCAAGTCCGAGCATCAAGGATTCTGGGCATCCAAGTTTGAGCATCAAGGAGTCTGGGCATCCAAGTCTTGGACATTAAGGAGTCCAGGCATCCAAATCCGAGCATTAAGGATTCCGGGCATCCAAGTCCAAGCATCAAGAGTCTGGGCATCCAAGTCAAGCATCAAAGAGTTCGGAAATCTAAATTTGAGCATTAAGGATTTTGGGCATCCAAGTCCAAGCATAAAGAGTTCGGGCATCCAAGTCAAGCATCAAAGCATCCAAGTCTGAGCATCAAAGAGTCCAAGCATTTGAGTTTGAACATCTGGAGTTTAAACCACGTACAAGGTGCCAAGGAGTATAATATACTCAAAACTCAGACAGCAACATAGATGTTCTTGGATAGTCAAATTGCATCAACACCACAGATTAAGGAGAGAGCTTCAAATTCTCCACAATAACTAGACAATATCAATGAACATAAATATTCATTACTTTAGGAGGTGGAATAAGAGCACTACAACCAAGAAAAGTTTATTTCCTAATTATTTATTTTCATATCCATTTTTCTTAAATTATTATCACATGGATGGATCATTAATTATGATGGATCAAGTGATCCCGAGATTCTCGTTCTTTTATTGTTTATTATTACAGTAAAATAATATAAATGTAGATGTTACCATGAGCACCTCAACGTCGATACTTATGAGTATCAATAAAAAAATCATCATGGCCTTTGGGAACTTGATCCAATTGATAACCTCAGAGTTGTATATTCAGACGGTATATTTTCATGAAGCTGAATATACACAAAATGCCAATAAATTGGGCATATACAAACTTAGGTAGCATCTTCAAAGACAAGGTCATTCAAGCAATAATTAAAGTAAACAACAAACATAAATATTTGTGAATTCGAAGGAGGGACAAGAGTACATTAGGAGATAAGTTTCTTTAGTTTCTCTTGATATTATTTAATTTATTTATCTTATTTATTCTTATATGAATATTCATAGCTTGTCACACAAGCGCACTTACAAATCTACACATAGATGCTCATCCATATATACATGATTATTATTCATGAAAAATGTACATTAATTACATTTGATATATTTATTACATAAGGACTGACCATCAAATGAGATCGATTATACGATCCCAAAACTATTGTTCTTTTGTCAATTACTACAGATAAGGAAAATGTATTTATTGAAGATGCTACTTTAAGCACCCATCAGTCCAAACAATCAGACACTCTGATCATCTCACTCAGCATCAACATGCAAAGCTTGTCAAAAGACATTAGACACATTACTAGGCAACTCTAAGGTGAACAAGCACTCACTCATACTCATACAATAAATGGTGGTTCTCGCTCAAAGCTAGATCAAACAACACTCAAGCAAATCTTACTCTACCTCAGATCTTTGAAATTTCAGAGAATATCCGACAAGGGAAATTCAAGAATGAAATCAAGTATATCCGCCACATAGCTGAATAAATAAGAAGGCAATTCCAAGACATCCTAGCCAATATCACACACTATCCTCTATTTTAGAAGCGGTGCAACATTAACCTTTCACCTAAATTATAAATTCTCATCTCATAATTCAGATTGGGCAAACCTAAATTTGGTCCTTTAAAACCCAGAATTCCATCATTTCAAAAATTTAATATCCCATATTATAGAGCTCAGATTAAAAGGGTTTAGACTCACTACTAGGATCCCAACATCCTACCTTTTGCAAAAATACCAACAATAAATGCTTAGAAAAATAAACATCTGCATCAATATTGTCCGGACTCAACATCAATCATTATTTTGATTAGGCAGTTGCCATCAAAAGGGTTACTAAAGTTTATAAACCAAGTAACATTATATGGCACTCGGGCTGGCTTTTATTGCACCGAGACTATACAACACTTGGGCTGCGCTTCTAATGCACCAAGATTAAGTCCATTCACTGAAGCTACCACCCTCAGGTTGCTTTTGTAGTACTGAGGTTTCGAGCATATAAGCCTAGCATCCTTGCACTAAGTGTCTAAGCCTTGCACATTAGTCCAGTGACTGAAGCTGGCACCCTCAGGTCGCTTCTGTAGTACTGAGGTTTCGAGCATGTAAGCCTCACATCCTTACACCGAGCATATAAGCCTCGAAGTATCTAAGTCCAATGACTAAAGCTGGTAGCCTCAGGTTGCTTTTGTAGTACTGAGGTTCCGAGCTCGTAAGCCTCGTGTCTTTGCACCGAGCATCAAACTCTAGTGACGACTGGTTTTGTCATGTTGTTTCCACACTAACGGGTTAATCTTTTACCCCAAAGAATTTTAATTGCAAGTTTTGTGCACTCAAGTCTAGTTGACACTTTAAATAATGTTCTTATATGATGATTTCAAGACTTGGTACCGAGTTTTATCTTTTCTTATGACTAAGGCTGGCCACCTCAGCTCACCCTTTTATATCATATGTAATTACTTAAGCATTCTCTCTCTCTAGGCAGATACAATGATGTTTTTTATCATTTACAGACCTGAATACATCGAACATAAATATTCGAACATACTTTCAAGGGGACTCTTGATAACTTATATTAGTATTCTATTATAATAAGGGATATATTTCCCTAAAGAGGAGGATTATTTGAATAAGAAGAAAGCTTAATAAGGAAGTCTATTTCAATTAGGAAAACTAATCTACAAAGGAAGCTCCTCCTCTCTTAAATAAGGCAATCCTACAAGACTAAGGAATCATATTCCTAAGAGGTTTGAGCAATACCTTCTTCTATAAATACATCTTATGACATCTTAAGTCATTTATGCTCTCATCATAAAACATCACCAAGACATCATTCCATCACCTCATCATCACAAGCAATCATCTTTTACTCCTTTATTCTCTGTTCTTTATTCTATTATGCCTATTCACTTTATTATATTTTTTTCTCATATTGTTACTGACTTAAGCTTCGGAGTGTTTATGGGGGAAACCCCCCCTTTACCCATTCTCCTTGTTGATGCAGGTTCCAAAAGTAAAAATATCAATTCAGAGTTATCATTACTTATTCCCTATTCCTAAAGATACCTATAAAGGAAAATCTTTTACTAAATAGGATCTCTTCAAAAATATGACAACTAATGACAACTAAGCTTTGAAAAGTCAAATTAATAACTCATGACAACTAAGCATTGAAAAGTCAAATTGACAACTTATGACAACTAAACAAACAACTAATGACAACTAAGCTTTGAAGCAGGCCATATCACATGTCAAGTAGGATGTTGACCATTAACTTTGACTTGTTGACTTTGAATTTGACTTTGACTTGGAATGTCCTTGAATCTTCTCACATCTTCTAGAATCTTCCTTATTAAATCCAAAATAGAAAATAACCTAAAAATTCATCCAAGCATTGTACTTAACCATATTGATGTGTAGACTTCACAAATCAACCCTTTTGAGGATCGTATAATTCCCTCCCTCTTAAATATGTTTTGTCCTCAAATCATACCCATCTTCTAAAGTTGATAAATTCATATATCCGCTAGGGTCAAAAACAAACTCCTTGATTGAAATCCTCTCCTTTGAAGAAATAATCCACATAATAACTTAAACTTGATTGCACACTTAGAACAAAGAACTTGTATTCATGAACATTGAAGAGTTTAATACTTGTTGCTTCCTTTAAAATTTGAAACATCAATATCTTAAGTTCTTTTTGCTATAAATAAAGACTTCATAGATTCCCTTGAAATAAATAAAATGTTGCAGCTCTTTCTTGTACTTCATGCAAGAAATGAAATCTTCAAAGTGATTGTTGACCTTGTATTGAATTTTAACAACATCATCAATTAGATCTTTATATGGGTTCAAAGTCTATAAAATAACTTTCAAAACACTAGAAAAAGAAAGATTAGAATTATTAGTATCTTTATGATGAATAACCATATTCTTATCCTTCATAATGCTCTCAATCTCCAGTTTCCTCTTTTGTACACAAACTTCTAGATTTCCCTCTTCATGGTCCATATACTATTGATGATCATAATATGCATTCTTGATAACTCTTTGACTAGTTAATCCTTCTACAAGTTCACTAGCTTGCTCAAATCTTTATGAACACTCCTTATTAGCTTCAATATCTCTTTCAAAAATCTGTAATTTCTCATTAATTTTTTTGATAGGCTGCACACATTTGCCATTATCTTCATTTTCTTGCAAGATTTCATCAAGGCTTGTGGCATTATTTTGCTCCAACACCTCCATAATTTCTTCATCAACTATATCCTCTTGAAAACCATTAACTTATTAATCTTCGAGTCCATAGCTTTCACTAAAGTCTATTAAAAGCATATCAAAAAGTGCTCAACTAAGAAAATTCATAATCCTATTTAAAAGATTTAAGCCAAATACAATTTCCTCATAGTTCACTTTTATAAATACATTCAATGGTTCAGTGCATTTACCTTCAATAGTAATGGTAATTAAGAAAGGAATTGGATTGCTTAGAATTTCACTACTGAACCATAAGCATAAACCACAATCATCATCAAGGTTGACAACAATTACATGTCGACATATACAAGAAAAAGATTAGCATTACTAAGCTTTATAGCTAGGCTCTCACAGACTAAAAGAATTTTGTCTCTCATCAACAAGTCATCCTTGTCCTTGTTTAGCTCCTTAATGTGGTCATTGAATATGCAATTGGTACAAAAAAAAAAAGAAAAAATTAAAAAAATAGACCAAGACAACATTTTAAAAGATCAAATATAGATCCCAAAGAAAAAGACAAAAAGATTAAAAAAAACTCAATATTGAAAGTCCAAGTGATGAAGAATGTCATTCCCCTAACCTTATGTGTGTGTTTTTAAATACTTCAATTGATTGGTGCTTATAATATTTAGTGGCATCCAGCATCCCTGTCATTAATGTGTTGTTCACATACACATACTTAATGCACTCATTCATTACATGCATATATTAAGTCTATTCAATCTTGGCCATATTAAAATAAGAGAGGAATAATGTAAATTTTGTTGTTATGAAACTAAACCCCAAAGATAACCTACATTGTATTAATCTAAAGCACAATTTTCTAAAAGAACTAACACTTTTTCAACTTTATAAGAAAATGATAATTATTAGCTCTGAATATACCAAAAAAAGGGACAACAAGTTTTGATAGAAGAATTAGCAACATAATAGATATAAAGTATTATTAAACCAAAATAAAAATTCTCAATTTTAGCTTGTAATGGTCCTTGTTATAAAGAACATGAAGGAGGTCACCATAAAATGGATGAATATTATCAAGGTTAGGAAACTCATCAATGATTAATGAAAGCTTCTCATGAAAATTCTGCCAGGTATACTTGACTTTACTTATGTAAAATTGACGTAAACGAGAAATTGCATATCCCCTGTGGACAACAGTTGGCATTTGCCTCTGGGTATGAGAGAGGAAAATATCAACAAGCTCCTTCCCATTTGGGACTATAGTGATCCTCTTAAAATTATACTGAACCATCTTTCTTTTTACAACTTATTATGAAATGCAAAAGTAGACTTAGTCATCAATAAAGGGTGTTTTACAATTGACAATAAATAATCTAAATTAACAAAAGAAATCCATGTTTATGGCATCACATCAATTATAATATGAAAAAAATCACATGATATACAAAGAAGACAAGCAATCTAAAACTCCATTCTTTAACTCTAAATTTCGACAATATTTCATGACTAAATTGAAGGCCAACCAATCGGTTAAACAAAATCAAATGAACGAGTAGCAAAATACACATAAACATGATTTTAGAGAAACCTAAATCATCTAACTAATAAAAAAGCAATGAAATTAAAGGTATAGAATTTTGTAAAGAACAAAAGAACTTACCTCTGCAAAATTAAATATTTTATTGTCGGAGGAGGAGAGGTTCTCTAGCAATTTAAAATACCATAGCATTGAAAGCAAAAGAAAAGCTTCTACTTCTTCTTTTTATTATGGTTTACTTAAAAATTACTAGAGCTTGTGAGGTTGAAGATGAAAAAGAGGAGAAAGTGATGGCTAGTGATGGTGAAATTAAAGGATTTAGAGGGATTTTAAGCAAATATTGAAGACACAGGAACCACCATTGGCGATAAAGGCTAAAAATAGAAACTAGGAGTACGTGAGACTAAAAAAGTAAAATGTAAAAGTCAAAATTGAGAAAACACAATGGACTAGACTATAAAAGAAACAAGTTTGGTCAAACATGCTATTGTTTGAAGTTTTCTCTATATAAAATGCCACTTGGAATAATTTGGCTAATGTTTATAGATATAAGCTAGACATTTGCCCGCATAAATAAACAATTTTAATTTATACATTTTAATTATTTATCTATGTTATTGTATGTTAATTAGAAAAGGTAATTTTTCTTAATAATTATTCATTAATTTTTTTAATTTTAAAAAATAAAACTAAAGATAATGATAGTAAAAAAAAAGGAATTGATATAAACTTTTGAGTGTTAAAATAAAGATTCATGTAGTGGTGATAGTCATACTAACTCTTTAAATATCTTTAAAAAAATAATGGAACATAAACATTTGCAATAATTTAAATGGGATGAATAGGAATTCAAGAGTTTTTAATTTAATAAAATAAATAGAAATATTTCAATAATAATATCTTATTTTATTTTATAAAAATAAAATAAAAATAAAAGAAATAAAAACAACAATCAATATAAAAATTTAAAAATAATAATCTATTAAAATAAAGGTCATAAAATATGAATAATTCATAATTCATTAATGTAATGTCTAATGCAAAAAATTATGAATATAATTAACAAAAATACCAAAATTCATAAATTAAAATAAATATAAAAATTGAAAAATTGAAAAATTTTACACAAAAAAAAAAAATTATACATGGCAAAATTAAAAACTACAACAACATAATAAATATTTGTATGACTACTTTTTGAACTCAATTGATATAGAGATATGAATAAAATATAAAAACTAAAAAAATAAAAATATAATATTTTATGAAATTTATATACATCAATAAAGTTATGAATAAAAATTCAGAGAAACCCTAGAATTAAAAATAGGCAATCATGTGCCAAATCCTATTTTTTGAAAACAAATAAGGTTCAAAGATACATAATAAAGAAAAAATACATGCAGAGATTCAATAGAAGTTGTTCTAAGAAATAGAGTTGACTGTGTTGCATTAATAAAGTAAAGAAATCATTCTGTCAAATTTTCAAAAAGGATAAAAATCGTATATACATTGTTAGGTTTCGTGATACATAAATGCAGCCAAAATAAAATTTTAATCATAAGAACCCTCACAGAATCCATACCATTTGATTAAATCAATTTGAAAGGCATTCCAAAATCTTACCATAAATAAAAATAGGCAAGACAGTTGGAAAGATAAGAGGTGGTCCACGCTGGTGATATTCTATCTCGAGCTTTTACTGTTTCTTGTCAGATCTAGATATTGTCAATTTAGTAACATCCTCTACTGATATCCAATGACTAAAAGTGGTGTTAGTGTGTTAGCACATTTTCTTAAAATCTACTTTTTCTCTCTTCGTATATTTGTTTTCTTTTCTCATAAAAACTAACAATACGTGAAAAAGAATTGACATAAAATCTAGAGAAAAAGATGTATATATACACATTCTATTGACCATTTGCATGATCAAACTCCTAATTTTGGACTTTGACAAATAATTTTTATCTTAATAATTTCAATTAAGTGTGTAGGGAATTATATACCAAACATATACCAAGCATATACACTTTTGGGTGAATAGTGACTTTTCGGGCTGATTGAACCTCTGAGATTGAAGAAGGTTTTTGACATATTTAGAGCTCTTAAATGTGAAAATGAGCTTCTTTACTTTTGAAGTAGACATCTTAATCTTTCCAAATTATACTTGCTCATCAAAATCCAAGTTCATTTTAGTATGCATATCTTCAGTCGAAGTCAGCATATGTAGCTTGCATTTCAGTTTGCATAGCTCTTGGTAATTCAGCAATAACTTGAGCTACAGAGTTGGTGAGTGATTAGAATAGACATTTTTATTCTTCTATTTTTTGGGTTTAGAAAATGGGAAATGAGATTCTATTCTAAAGGAATTGGTTTAAGTGTTTAGCCATTAAAACACTTGGGAATTTGGTTTTTGAGTGAGCCTTGAAAACTCAAGATTGTAAGGTTGTAAGAGTGAGACATAAAACTCTTATGTATTGTCAATCTTGTTAATAAGATTATGGGTGATTAAAAAATCCTAACTTGGGGATAAGTTAGGTGGAGACATAGGATTATTTGTGAATCCGAACTCCTTAAATATTTGTGTTCTTCATTCTTCCTTCTCTACTCTTACTCACTTCTTACAAATAATTCCTTTAATTTCCCATTTTTATTCGATAGTCCTATTCACCCCCCCTCTTGGACTCTTTCAATTGGTATCAGAGCTTGAATTCTAGGTACTTCATTTCTAGAATACAAGATCATAGGGAGTGAATCATAAAACATCTCTTCTCTTAGACCTTTCTTTGATGGTAGTGATTATCCACATTAGAAATTCAAAATGGAATTATATCTTGATTGTGATTCCATCAAACTTTGGGATATTATCCTAAGAGGTTTGGAAACACCTACAACTATCAATGATGGTGTGGTAACTACACTTGCAAAAAGCCAATGGAGTGTTGATCAAAAGGAAGAAAATCATAAAAATAAAAAGGCTATGATTGCTCTAGTCTCCTCCATGATAAGAGAAGAAGGAGGCAAGCTTCAACATTGCATTTCGGCTAAAGAAATGTGGGAGACCTTGGAGAATCACTATGAAGGCAACATTCAAGTAAGAAGTAAGAAGGTTCAACTTCATATGTATGAATATGAACTCTTTAAAATGAAGTCTCAAGAATCAATCACGGAGATGACAAACCATCTCAATGCTCTCCTCACAATCCTCAAGAAACTTGAAAAATATTTCTCCAAGGAAGAGGTAAACAATAAGATTCTAAGAATCTTACCTAAGAAGGATTGGGAATCTCGTGTTACCTCAATTGAGGAAGCTCAAGACCTCTCCACTCTATCAACCAATGTGCTCATTGGTAAGCTCTTGACACATGAGCTCACAATCAAGCAAATAGGTGAAGAATAAGAAGAGAAAGAAGAAAAGAAAAAGAGCATTGCTCTAAAAGCTCTTCAAGAAGATAGTGAAGAGGAAAGCATTAAAGATTCTAGTGATGAAGATGGTGACATTGCCATGCTCACTAAGAACTTTAAGAAGTTCTTAAGAAATAAAAATTTTTCAAGAACAAGGGACTTCAACAAGAAGTTCGAAGAAGATGGGAGGAAGAAAACAAAAGAGGTTACTTGCTATGAATGCAAGAAACTGGGACACATTAGAAATGAATGTCCCAAACTCAAATTCAAGGGCAAGGGAGAAAAAGATAAGAAGAAGGCATTCAAAGCTACTTGGGATGATTCCTCTGAATCTGAAGAGGAAGAGGAACAACAAGAAGTTGCCAATCTTTGCTTCATGGCCATTGAAAACGAAAATGAGATACCATCCACTTCTTACTCTTCCTTTGATGATTGTGATGAATATTGTGATAATGATAATGATGATGATGAGAGCTCTATTGTGAACAAATTGCTTGCTAAATGCAAAAGTTTGTTATCTAAGAAGAAAAAATATAAACATGACTTAGCTAGCTTAAGTAAGGATTTTGAATGTTTAAAAATTGATTTTGCTAAACTTGTTGCATCAAATGAAAAACTTATTAGTGATGCTAAGTCTTCTAATTCTTTGGAAGACCAACTTAAGAAAGCTAATGATGAAAATCATAAGCTTTCTAAGGAAATCTTAGAATTAAAAAATTCCATTGCTAAATTTAAAAGAGGAAAAGAAACTTTAAATAGTCTTCTTGACTCTCAAAAATTTCATAAAGATACCCATGGAATTGGATATAAAAATGGAATGTCTTCATCATCCTCATCACATATTACTTTTGTTAAAGCTTTACATAATTCTACTCCTTCAACCTCTAATGAGATTCAAGCTAAAAAATCTTATGTGTTTAATAGTAAGGCTAAATCTCATAAGATTAATCCTTTATTAACACAAAGGGGTAAGGCTCAATCTAGAGCACCTTAACCTAAGCATGCTTATTTGTACAATAGACATAATTATAATAAGTATCCTACAAAACACAATGCACATAAACATATTACACAAACTTATCGAAATGCTCATCACCATTGCCAATGTATGTCTCACTCAATGTCATAAAATAATAAGAGATACACACAACACTAAAAGCATGCTGCACACACTAGGAAAGCATTTCATTCTAGGAGAAATAAATTTAAAAATGTTGTATGTTCATATTGCATGATCAAAGGACATACCAATAATGTGTGCTTCTATAGAAAACTGCACATGAATTTGCTTCCTTTGGATTATCTTGAAACTAACCAACCTAGACCAAGAAAGGTTTGGGTTCAAAAGAACATTTAAAATATTTTATGTAGGTGTGCTTAAAATCCGCAAGAACAAAAAGCAAGTGGTATCTTGATAGTGGATGTTCAAGGCATATGACGGGAGACAAGGAGCAATTCAACAAACTTGATGCTAAGGATGGAGGACACGTTACCTTCGATGATAATGCAAAAGGAAAAATTATTGGCATTGGAGAAATAGGTAATCCTCAATCCTTATCTATACATCATGTGTTGTTTGTTGATGGTCTTAAACATAATTTGCTAAGTATAAGTCAATTATGTGATATGGGAAATAAGGTGACTTTCTATCCTAAAAATTACTTTGTTAGTAGTCTTGATGAAGACAAAGTAATTTTTAATGGTGAAAGAGTAGATAATGTTTATGTTATTGATTTGAATAAAATTAATAACAAAGATATAAAATGTTTAATGTTAATTTCCCATGACACATGGACATGGCATAGAAGGATAGGACATGCAAATTTTGAGCTTTTGAATGATCTTTGTAAACATGAACTTGTGATTGGTTTACCTAAGCTTGAATTCACTAAGGGTAAATCTTGTGATGTTTGTCAAAAGGGAAAATAATCTAAGTCTTCATTTAAGCTAAAAAATGTAGTGTCCACTTCTAGACCACTTGAACTTATACATATGGATTTCTTTGGACCAACTAGAGTTTCTAGTCTTGGTGGAATGCACTATGCTTATGTATTGGTTGATGATTCCTCTAGATACACTTGGGTGTGTTTTCTTGCTTATAAGAATGATGAATTTAAAGCTTTTGAAAATTTTTCAAAAAGAGTTAAAAAAGAAAAAGGATTTTCTATTTCATCCATTAGAAGTGATCATTGAACTAAATTTGAAAATGAATTTTTCAAAAAATATTGTAATGAAAATGGTATTTCTCATACATTTTCATCTCCTAGAACTCCTCAACAAAATGGGGTAGTTGAAAGGAAAAATAGAACTCTTGTGGAAATGGCTAGAACAATGCTTCATGAGTATAATTTACCTCTATACTTTTGGGCGGAAGCCGTTAATACATCTTGTTATATTTCAAACCGAGTTTTCAAAAGACCAATTTTAAATAAAACATCTTATGAGCTATGGAACAATAGAAAACCCAAATCTCATATCTAAGAGTATTTGGATGCAAGTGCTTTATATTGAACACCAAGGATAATCTTAGGAAATTTGATTCTAAAGCCGATGAAGGGATTTTCCTAGGCTATTCCATCTCTAGCAAAGCAGATAGAGTCTTTAATAAGAGAACTCTAGTAGTTGAAGAGTCAATGCATGTGGTATTTTATGAATCAAACTCACTTGATCCTAGAAAGGGTGCTTGTAGTTTTGATGATCTTGTAGGTGACAATGAGATTGTGGAAACACAAGAATAAAATGCTAGTAAGCCTTTGGAACTTAAAGATCCAAGCAAAAAGGAAAATGAGGAGATACCTCAACCTACTCTAAAGGATGAACTTCCAAAGGATTTGCAATTTAAGAAAGCTCACCCTTAAGACCTCATTATAGGTGACACTACAAAAGGGGTAACTAATAGAGCTAAACTCAAGTCTATTGTTAATTTAGCTTTCATTTCTTAAATTGAACCCAAAAATGTTGATGATGCTTTGAGTGATGAATTTTGGGTCCTTGCTATGTAAGAAGAGTTAATTCAATTTGAGAGAAACAAGGTTTGGACCTTAGTTCCTAGACCTAAACATCATCCTATTATTGGCACCAAATGGGTGTTTAGAAATAAGATGAATGAACAAGGTGTCATAACTAGGAACAAAGCTAGACTAGTAGCTAAAGGTTATAATCACGAGGAAGGAATTGATTATGATGAAACCTTTGCCCTCGTTGCAAGGTTAGAGGCTATTAGGATGTTACTTGCATTTGCATCATACATGGCTTTTAAACTTTATCAAATGGATGTTAAAAGTGCATTTTTAAATGGTTTTATTGAAGAGGAGGTATATGTTAAACAACCTTCGAGTTTTAAAAATTTTGACTCTCCAAATCATGTTTTTAAATTATCAAAAGCATTGTATGGATTAAAACAGGCTCCAAGAGCTTGGTATGAAAGATTGAGTAACTTTTTACTGGAGAAAGGTTTCTCTAAAGGAAAGGTTGACACAACACTTGTCATAAAGAAATCCAAACATGATTTATTAATTGTTCAAATTTATGTTGATGATATTATTTTTGGTGCTACTAACCATTGCTTGTGTGAGGAATTTTCTAAGCTAATGGAAGGAGAATTTAATATGAGTATGATGGGAGAAATCAAGTTCTTTCTTGGACTTCAAATCAAGCAATGTAAAGATAGGATTTTCATCAATCAAACCAAATATGCAAGGGACATTCTCAAGAAGTTTGGAATGGATGGAGCTAAATCAAGCAAAACTCCAATGAGTACTACAACCAAACTCAATAAGGATGAGAATGGCAAACCAGTTGCTGAAAAGCGATTTAGATGTATGATCAGATCCCTTCTTTATTTAACCACTAGTAGACCCGATATTATGTTTGCTACTTGCTTGTGTGCTAGATTTCAATCAAGTCCTAGAGAGTCTCATTTGAATACTATCAAAAGAATTTTTAAATATCTTTATGGTACATTGCATTTAGGACTTTGGTATCCTAGGAGTTCTTCCTTTGACTTGATTAGTTATTCTGATGCTGATTTTATCGGTAGCCTACTAGATAGAAAAAGCACTTCCGAAAATTGTCAAATTTTAGGAAATTGCTTATTTTCTTAGTTTAGTAAGAAATAAGTTTTTGTTGCCTTGTCCACCGCTAAAGCAGAATATATGGCGGCTAGTTGTTGTTGCAGCCAAGTTCTATGGCAAAAATAATAACTTTTGGACTATGGCATTGATATTAATCACATTCCAATTAAGTGTGATAATACAAGTGCTATAAACATTAGTAAGAATCCCATTCAACATTCTAGAACTAAGCATATTGATATTAGGCATCATTTCTTGCGTGATCATATGCAAAATGATGATATTTTTCTTGATTTTGTTGATACCAATCATCAATTAGCAAACATCTTTACTAAGCCTCTTTGTGAGGAAAGATTAAATTTTATTAAGCATGAACTTGGTATGATTGATGGCTCAAGCTTGTCTTGATCACTTGTTAAATTGATGAATTGATGTTTGGATTCTTATGTGATCATATTCTTTAGAAAAATTATTTTCAGCATCATGTATATATTTTGTTTAAAAAGTATTTGCTTTAGCAAATTTACTTCATATACATGATATATTGTATGGATTCATTCAATTTTTTTTTCAAAAGCCCTCCTATTTTGCAAGTTAATAATTAATTATTGAGCTAAATTCAATTAATTTATTATTTTAATTTTGCATAAATATTCCTCCTCCTCAACAAAATTTTTTTGTGTATTTTATGATAGTTTATGTTTGGTTTATTTTCAGTATACTTTTTGTATCAAAGTTTTGAGCTGTTAGTCTATTTTTTTATGTCAGTTTCTGTTTGGTTTATTTTCAATATACTTTTCGTATATAAGTTTTGAGCTGTTAAGTGTGTTTTATGACTGTTTTTCGTCAGTTTATTTTCGGGATATTTTATGGATATAAACCTTGAGCTGTAAGATTTTTTTTTAAAAATTCATGCTTTATATTTTTGGCTTATCTTTAGTGTTATTTTTTAAAATAAAAATAATAAAAATAATATTTTTTTTCATATTTGCAAAATTTTCTCTTTGACTTATTTATTTATGTCAAAAATATTTGTTTTAACTATCATTTATTTTAATCGTATAATTAATTTTATGGTCAAGTACCTATTTGTTAGCTCTTTTTGGACTCAATTGCAATTAATTTGAAAGTACAATGATCAAACAGTAATTTTTGTCATGAGCTGTTGAGCTCATGACCGTTGTGGTATGGGCATCCAAAACCTCTCACGAGCTAGGTCACAAGTAGACTGCTCGTGAATCGCTTGTGAGGAGCGGTTCTGAAAGAACCATTACTGCTCACGAGTGGACCGCTCATAAGTAGCGGTCTAGTTCATTTTTCAATTTTTTAACTTTTTTTTGAATTCTTTACAATTTTTTTTGTATAAATACCCCTCAATCCCCCTTCAATTTTAATCAATTACATTTTCAATTAAACTTTTTCAAAATCCTTTCAAACTATTTCTTATTTTAATGCAATTTTATTTGCATTTTGACAAGGGGGGAGAAAATTTTAGAGTTTGTTTAATTTTTGTGTTTTCTTAGAAATTGTTTTTATCTTTGATAATGCATTGATATTTTTAAGATTTGGTCTATCTTTGCATTTTGACAAAAGAGGAAAAATAATTGAGTTTGCATGCGTACCTAGTTAATTTGAAATTTTTTAAAGATACGTTTATGTAAGTGACATAACTATGTGATAGTGTGTCCTTAATATCAATTTTTTTATCCATTGAAATAGGGGGAGAAAATTATTTGAATTTATTTCACATAATTTTTTTTCTCATGCATAATAACAATGTAAGTTTGGCTAGTTTTGTCCTTGTGATAAATAGCCTTATTTTGCTTACTTTGTTTTTATATGACATGATTTTTTTTATGCATGACTATTAATTGTGCTTATTTATGCAACATTTATGCACATATTGAATGACATGTATTTCATAAAGATTTTGCATATCTTTGTTTGCATTGTTTTGGTTCTTGATTTTTTATTCCCTTTAGTATTTTTGGCTTCCTTAGGTCATATTTCCCCTTATATCTCTCTCTTTTCTTTTTATCTTTGACAAAGGGGGAGAAGAAGCTAAAGAAGCTATATGCTTAGGGGATAAATTATTGTTTAAGATATGCTAAGTACCACATGATTATGTATGATTGAATAGCTAAACTCTACATGATCATGTGATGTTTGAATATAGCATACATACTGTTTTGTGATGCATTATATTAACACTATATGCATATATGTTTGAAATTATTTCCTTCATGTTGTTTGATAACTTGTTATGTTGTTTTTATTTTTGACAAGAAGGTTAATAACATTTATTTATATTTCTTATCATGTCCAAAAAGGAGGAGAAATAAAGAAATATATATTTTTTTAAAGGAATATATTTGTTAAACCCTTATACATGCTATGATAATTCATTTATTTACATGCTCTGATATATGATAAATATTGAATTTATGCACATGTTAAGGGGGAGCAAAATTATTTCTTATTTTGCATCTGTTTAATTTGAAAGGGGGAGCTATTTTTATTTTTTATGCTTATACATGTTATTTATTTTTTACACACACACACATATTATTTATAATCTTTTCAAATTGGTTGTCAAAGCCAAAAAGGGGGAGATTGTTGACCATTTGCATGATCAAACTCCTAATTTTGGGCTTTGACAAATAATTTTTATACTAATAATTTCAATTAAGTGTGTAGGGAATTATATACCAAACATATACCAAGCATATACACTTTTGGGTGAATAGTGACTTTTCGGGCTAATTGAACCTCTGAGATTGAAGAAGGCTTTTGACATATTTAGAGCTTTTAAATATGAAAATGAGCATCTTTACTTTTGAAGTAGACATCTTAAGCTTTCCAAATTGTACTTGCTCATCAAAATCCAAGTTCATTTGGGTATGAATATCTTTAGTCGAAGTCAGCATATGCAGCTTGCATTTTAGTTTGCACATCTCTTGGTAATTCAGCAATAACTTGAGCTAAAAATATCTAAATAAGGTGATTTAAAGTTTTATAGAAAGATAAGACAATTATCTACAACTTTTATGAAGAAAGTTTTAGCTGAATCGATCGTCTTTACTCCTTTTTACGAGCATCTTTCTAAGTGATCATGAGTAGTCCGTCAATGGAGCATTTGGAGCACATTTTCGCCAAAAGATGGCAGTGCTCCTCATGAGCGCTCCTCACGAGCTGGTGGCTCATGACCTGCTCGTGAGCAGACCTCTGACAGCATTCCAACGGGAATTTTTAAAGGCAACGGCTATAATTTCACCCCTCACGAGCACTGTTCACTCGTGAGGTGCTCGTGAGCAGCCCTTGAGCAGCCATAAGTTTAAGAATTGATTCAAAATTAATTCTAAATGTTGGAGACATGATCGATACATCCAAAAACTACATTTTTGAGTGTTTGTCTATATAAACACAACTTAGAATTAAATTGAAAGGTTAAGAAAACTTGTGCATCATTCATCATTTTCTTAAACATTCAATTGAGCTCTAAAACTTTATTTTAATCAAATTCTTTATGTATAAATCTTATGAGAGTTGGTGAGTGATTAGAATAGACACTCTTATTCTTCTATTTTCTGGTTTAAAAAATGAGAAATGAGATTCTATTCTAAAGGAATTGGTTTAAGTGTTTAGCCATTAAAACACTTGCGAATTTGGTTTTTGAGTGAGCCTTGAAAACTCAAGATTGTAAGGTTGTAAGAGTGAGCCATAGAACTCTTGTGTATTCTCAATCTTGTTAATAAGATTGTGGATGATTAAAAAATCCTAACTTGGGGATAAGTTAGGTGGAGACGTAGGATTATTTGTGAATCCGAACTCCTTAAATATTTATGTTCTTCATTCTTCCTTCTCTACTCTTACTCACTTCTTGCAAATAATTCCTTTAATTTTCCATTTTTATTCGATAGTCCTATTCACCCCCCCTCTAGGACTCTTTCAAATTCAATCTAGGATTTTTTCAAATCTTTCACTTACCATAACCATTTTAGCATATTACTTGCCTTACATAAATAAGGAACCTTTCACTTACCAAAAACATTTTGATATATTAATAATCTTAAATAAATAAGGAAATAAATACAAATAAAAAAATATAAAAACTTAAAAAATAAAAATATAATCTAGCATGAATACACCAACAAAGTTATGAATAGAACCAACATAAAATAAAAAATAAAAATTACCTATATAATAAGAGTAATTTAATAAAAAAAAATAAAACTTTTACAAGAATATATCATTTTCATTATACTTTTTATAGATTAAGAGTATAAACTTACAATGCTTATTATGAATATACTTCATTTTATGAGGATGAACAACACAAATTCAAAGGTAGAATGTGAGTATTTATAAAGATATGTGATAAAAAAAAAAGGTCAAAAAATATATATATATATATATATATATATATATAACCCAATATTTTATAAATTATTAAATTAATTTCTAAGATTTGTAGTGTTAATAATTATTTTATTAAATTATAATATGTAATTATTTTGTAAAATTAAATTTAAATATTTAGTGTTGAATATTATTAATATTTTTTTATTTGTGAAATTAAATTAATTTCTAGTGTTAGTATTTTCTTTATTATTTCATATCATTATAATTTCAAAATTAAAGTTTAATTTTATTTTTAATAATTATTTAGTTGAGTGATTTTATTAAATTAAATTAATTGTTATATATATATATATATATATATATATATATATATATATATATTATGTGGTTAGAAATATTTAAGAAAGATATTGTTATTTTAATATTATTAAATAGTTGTCTTTTTTAACTTTTGTTAAAAAATAAAAAAAATAAAATCAAAACATCCAATGGACCTGCCCCTTCACTTCTTCCTCATATTTGTTCTTTCTTTTTCTTTCTTATACTACAATCACCTAATGCCACCACCTCAGGGCATGAGATTGGTCTCTTTTGGAAGTTTATCCTTCGATCATTTCAAATTTTCTAACCGTTTTGATTTTCGACTCCCGTAACTATCTCATTTTTTATATATTTTTATTTTTAATATTTTGAGTTTTTATTAGTTTAAGCATTTATTTGATTTTATTAGCTATTGTTGCTTTGAGATTAATTGTTGTAGAGGTTGTTAGAAAACTAAATGTGATTTTTATTTATTTTTCTAAAAAATTTTGAATTTCTGAGTTCGGGGATACTATTCACGCATTATTCTGAGCTCAAAAAAATATATTTTTAATAAATTCTACTAATTATTTTAAGCATATTGAAATTATGTTCCAATTTTTTATTATGAATTTTCATATATTTATGTGAAAATTGAATTTTTGGAAAAATTAGTATTTATTAGTAAATTTTGTATTTTAATTTAAATTATTGTTAATTATTATGTTTGGATAATTTTTGAGTAATAAATAGTATTAAAATAATTTTTATGAATTATTTACTATTTGTCACTAATTAATAATAATTTTTGGAAAAAAATATATTCAAGCAATAGTTTTATTTATTATTTTTATGATTAAATGAAAATTTAGCTATTTTTATTATATATTTGAGGAATTTAAATAATTATTGGTAATTTATGCTATTTAATTTTGAATATTTAAAAAATGAATTTTATTAATATTATTTAATTATATTTGGGATTTTATTATTTATTTTGAAAATAAATATCTTTAATGTTTTATTATTTAAATAAATTGAATTGTGATATTTTATGAATTTTAGTGATTTTTAATATTTATTGTTATATTATTGATTTTTGTATATATTGGTTTTCGGTGGGGCAATTTTTGTAGTTTGGGGGCCTAGCCTGAAAAGTTGAGCATTTGTGAATATTGAAGTTTGTTTGCGTGCATGAATGACTATACTTTTAGTAGAGATATGTCTGTTTTACAGAGGAGACTATGCCAAATTTTTGATAAATTTCTCGTAAAACATGATATTGGGTCAATTTTAGTAGAGTCTTATGTTAATTGAGTCTTTCCTTAGAAATCTAAAATTTATAAGATTTCTGTTTTTAATTCCCTTTTTATTTATTTCTTTTCTTTAACCACGTCTCTAGTCGAGTCGACAGGTTGAGATCGAGCGCGATTGCGTAGAAGAGTGCATTTAATTTGTAAGTTAATAACTGATATGTGTATAAGATATTTATATTAAATATAAATTTATTGATTTGATAAATAGGAGAATTTATTAAAGAATTATATTATTATAAGAATATCTATTTAAATTAAATTATCCTATTATTGCCATAGTTATATTAGCATGTTTATATTAAATTTTCACATGATTAGTAAATTTTATTTTATTGTAATATTTCTTGTTTATTTATATTTATATATTTTTTAAAATAAACTACAGTAGAATGGGTTACCTTATGGGTTTTATCAGGACCGTGTGCATAACGATAGGATTAAGAATGAGTATTGGAGGTTATATGGCTCAGTGATGCTTTGCTCTCGGGCATGATTTATATATTATTGGGGTTGATAGCTCAGCGATGCTTTGTTCTCGGGAACCGCCAGTAAATATCGGTTTAAGTGATTTGACTGTGGTTGGTAGCTCGGTTGATGCTTTGCTCTAAAAAATCGGCAATCTTTGAATTATAAGAGAGTTGTAAGGTTATTAAAATTGTGGATTAGGGTTCTATCTAGTTTTCTTATAAAAATGATTTAAGAAAGCTTATTGTATTTTATATAATATTTTATGATTTTTAAATACTTTATTTTGATAAAAGAGGATTTCAATAAATCAACTATTTTAAATTACAAATTTTATATTTTCATAAATATATTTTTAAAGGAGATTTTCATACTATATACATTTCTTTTATCAACTTACTTAGTGAGGTCTAACTCCCCTCGAATATTTTTTTCAGGATCTTATACTTCAGACGTCCCTATTAGACTTATTCGTTGAACTCTTTTCTCCCTAGCCGATTTATGTAAATTGATGATCTTAAAATTCTACTATATTCCCTATGGAATGTCTAGTGACTCATGATTTGAAAACATGCTATAGTTCCTGTGGAATGTCTAGCAATGATACTATAACTACTGTGTAATGTCTAGTGATAAAAGGTTTGAAAAATTTTCATGTTATAACTGCTATTGAATCACATAACATGCTGAATTTGAAATTCATGTTACGACTATTGTGCAGTACATAACATGATAATTTTGAAATCGATGTTTCAACTACTGTGTATCATGAAACGAATTTTGAAATTTTTTGCTTTAAAATAATGCATGTAAAAATACAAAACTGAATTTTGTAATTATATTTTGTATTCTATACTTAACAGAAAAAATTCAAAATTTAAATACAAACACAATTAATAACAATTTATTAATTGATGACATGAGTTAAATGAATTAATTAGGAATCAAATCCTAATCGAGATGCAATTATGGATGAAATTGCAAAGAAAAACTTTATTTTGAATGCATGCATAGTTAAAGGACCAAAATAGATATTTTCCATTTATAAGAAGCTTCCCTCCTTATTTCTCAATGTTTTTCTTTCATTTCCCTCTTTATTTTTTTATGCTTTGATTTTCTTTTTTTGATTTCTTGCTTATCTAAAGTTCGATTCATGATCCGTCGGATCCTATGGCTGACCCACAACACAGGTTACATAGAGGAGCAGAGATTTTAGCTGACCCAGCCATTGTGCCTCTCCATTTTCCTTAGAACAACCTTGGACTTTGAGAGGGTTCTACTATTCTTCCTTTGACTTGCCTTCACATATATAGGTGCATAGATGTGGGTAATAAGGTAACACTTCCTCATTTTTGTTTATTTTTGCAAAAATTATTCATATAGTTAGTAATCAGAATTAATTTTAGAATGCAAATTAGTGTGTATATTGTTGAAATTAGATTAAAAATCACTCAAAAAAAATGCTTGAAAAATTTAAACTTAACCCGAGAATATAGGGTTTCAATTGAATGGCTCACCAAAAGTCTGAAAATTTGAGTTGAAAGTCCAGGAATCAGTCGACATTTGTGCAATGTCGATCTAAAAAAATAATTTTAATTAATTTTTTTAATCAATTAATTATTATTTTTCCCTCAAAATTCTCCTAGCGACCAATGAAATTCGTAGGCTGTTTTCATATAGCTTTGGCTATTGAAGAATGTGGCGTAGCTGGTATGGGCCTCCGAGTTTAGATGATTTATCGCTGGGCTTCTGACAACTCGAGGGAGGTCTGATTGTCATTCTTTATTTGCACTAATTGAGCGGTGGATGGACATCACCCACATGTTCGATACTTGTGTAGGCGAGTTGGTTATTTCGCCTATGAGTTTTTATGTGATCATCAGGATTGCCTTCAAAGGGATTCCCATTTCCTTCAATATTAGCTACTGCAATCTCCCTGAGTATGCACAGAGTCAGTATGTATGAGATTTGATTGAGTTCGCTCCAACATGGAAGAATCAGAAGAATATTCTTCTTTCATTATTAATTGAGGGATTCAGATGTCTTCCTACTACTACTCCTCATTAGATTGCCCATAAGGTGAGGTGTCTCCTTCTGATATTGCTTGGCACGACCCTCTTCTACTAGATTGGTCATGAGGTTAGCATTGCCCTTCTCGGCCCTCTTCGAGACTTAGACTGAGTTATATATGTTGTGTTGGCTTCTCTGTATTATAGATTAGACACTATATGTAGAGGTGATGTCATTATGTGCGGCTTTTAGCACGCTTTGCATGTATGTCATCCTATTTTTTCTTACTTAATTCCTCTTTCCAGATTTGGAGTCTAGAGAATGGGCTGATTTATGGCTTTGATGCTACCAGTTTTGATAGAAGGCTCCCTCTGATGCAGAGATGGGGCTCTTCTTGTCTAGTGAGCATTAAAAACAATATGCAAACTTATCACGATCAACTGAACACTGTCGAGTGGCACCTGGTAGGAAAATAAAATCATTAGTATTTCATTATTTAATGCAAGTTAAACTTAATAATATGATTTTATATATTAAATTTAATTTGCTGGAGGGAATCAATGACGTCCAGAGGTACGATTTCATGGTTGTTGTAGTCTGACTTAAGGACATGAGGATTTTGCTCCCTAGTTATGGTTGCCATATATGGTATTTGGGAGAGTGGGTGTATCGGTGGCATTTTGGACCTTCCTAATGTCGTATTCCTTTTGATGTTCCTCTCTCAATGTTATACAGTTCTCATCTGACGGGTCCAAAGTCGAGAGAGGTGTTATAGGGATACAATGCCATGATTTTTCATTAAGACCGTGTGCACATTGATAGGATTAAGAATGAGTATTGGAGGTTATATGGCTCAGTGATGCTTTACTCTCGGGCGTGATTTATATATTATTGGGGTTGGTAGCTCAGCGATGCTTTATTCTCGGGAACCGCCAGTAAATATTGGTTTAAGTGATTTGACTGTGCTTGGTAGCTAGGTTGATGCTTTGCTCTCGGAAACTGGTAGTCTTTGAATTATAAGAGAGTTGTAAGGTTATTAAAATTGTGGACTAGGGTTCTATCTAGTTTTCTAATAAAAATGATTTAAGAAAGCTTATTTTATTTTATATAGTATTTTATGATTTTTAAATACTTTATTTCGATAAAAGAGGATTTTAATAAATCAACTATTTTAAATTATAAATTTTATATTTTCATAAATATATTTTTTAAAGGAGATTTTCATACTATATATATTTTTTATCAACTTACTCAGTGAGGTCTAACTCCCCTCAAATATTTTTTTCAGGATCTTCTACTTCAGACCTCCCTATTAGACTTATTTGCCGAACTCTTTTCTCCCCAGCCAATTTATGTAAATAATGAACCATTGCTTTTCTTGTATTTTAGTAAACACTGTAATAGTAGTACTTCTTATTTTAGTATTTGTATTGTATTAGATTGTGTTAATGTATTTGAATATTGTATGAACATATTTTATTATATTTTGAGATAAGGATTTATTTTATATTAATTAAAGTTTTAATTCTAATGTATTTTTGTGTTATGTTTGTATATGTTTTTCTTTTAAGGCTTGCTACAAGTTCCGGAATCAAAAGAATTTTTGTTCCCTAGCGCAGGTTATAACTCTCCTGTTTGAGTTGTGATATATATAAATAAATATAAATAAATAAATAAATAAATAAATAAATAAATAAATATATATATATATATATATATATATATATATATATATATATATATATATATATATATATAGAGAGAGAGAGAGAGAGAGAGAGAGAGAGAGAGAGAGAGAGAGAGAGAGAATAACAAAAGTTAAACATTAAAATAATTAATAATATGTAATACAAAAAATCACATAAAATTCACATAAAATATAAATGCATTAGACATGTCATATGATATTTGAATAAAAATAAATTTAAAATTTAGATAGCTAAAAATATGAAAATTTTTTAATTGTTTATAAAAAAAAAAAAAAAAAACTTATAACTTTCAACTTTTCATATAATTAGTTCATTTTTATAAAAAAAAAAAATTTTAAAGAAAAAATTATAGTCAGAAATAAAAATATAATGTGGCTATCATATAAATATTTTATATGAATAAAATCTAATTAATGAATTAATTAAATTAATGATTTCAAAAAATATAATAGATTAATCATTTATTAAAATAAAATTTTATAAATTTTTCATAACATCTAATTTAGTTTTATAATAATAAAATAAAAATAAAAAGGAAAAACTAGGTTTTTATTTTTTAAATAGGCAGAAAATAAAAAATATTAACAGAAGAAAACTTAATTTTAGTGAAAAAAGAAAAAAATAATATTTTTAGTTTTTATTGTTAAAAAAAATATTAATTGAAAAAAAAGATTAAAAAAGTTTATTTGAACTATAAAAAACGTATATTTAATGTTTGCTTAAAATATAGAGTGTCACATGTCAACACATAGTAAAAACCTTCTCTATGCTTTGGCTTTAATATATATATAAATATATAAATCTATAAATAAATGTTTATGGTATTTTTCGTGACATTTAGAGATATATAATTTCATTTTCTAAGACTTTAATACAATATTAACTAATATAGTCATTATTTATAATATTTTTGAAATAATAAAAATATTTACTTGTGATTTATCATCAATATAACTAATTAGATACTTTTAAAAATATTATAAATTTAATTTTAAAAAATATTTATTTTTATTCTTAATAATATAAAAAATACATCGCATTATAATCAATTGTGAATTTCAATTATTCAAAAAAAAAATTATTTTATTCAAACAAAATTATGAATTTATTTAGTTAATTGAATATTATACTACTTAATAAATAATTTTCTTCTTAAAAATTCATATTATTTTAACATTATATCATATATTTTTAATAATATTACTATGTAAGGTGTTAAAATGCAAGTAAAATTAAATTACAGACTCTTAAATATTATAAAAAATATCATAATCTTTTAAATGAAAAAGCATATAATCATATGGTATTTTATTGTATTTTTCCTTAATATTTTTATTAGATATTTATTTTTATCATATAAGAGTAAAAAAAAGATTTATTATTTTATTTTTATGAAAATCTGGCTTCAAGTTATTATTATTATTATTATTATTATTTTGAAAGAAGGCTGCAAATTAAATTAAGTGATGGATATCCTGAAACAAAGGTTTGGTACAAGCAGCCACATCATCTACAATGACAGAAGCAGAAGATTAAAGATCAAGCCCAACTAGCAAGTCTGTGAGCTACCTTATTACAGAAATGAGAAATAAAAAGTGAACCGAACTGAAGTAAAGAAGCAACAAAGATGAATTATAAATACGAGAATGACCACGTTTTCCATCAGACAGCATGTTTATGACCACAGGTGAATCACTTTCAACCACCGATGCAGCTTTTACTACTTGTCAAGCAATTGACATTCCAAATTGTACTGCCACTACTTCCACTATGTCAATGTCCCATTTACCAATCTCGGATCTACTGAGATAACTACTGCCCTGTGCTATCGTGAATAACACAACCCAATCTCGTTGTCCCGGTATTTTAACACACTAAGACATTAACATTGTTGGATTTTGGATTCGGGGCACTCCACCAACTTGATAATATATATATATATATATATATATATATATATATATGCCAATTACCTTTTCATCAGCAGTGGTTCCTTTTATTTTTGTTTTATTTATTTATTTTGTTTTTTTATTGAATATATACAAATCTTCGAACTGTTTGTTTTTAATTGGAATTGTTGAATCTTCGTTAATAAAATTTTTATCCTTAATGAGATTTTTGTGACCCTTAATGGAATTTTTATGGTTTCCTTCAATGGAATTTATAAATCTTCTTATTGTAAAATTTTTATTAATATTTTTGTAATCGGTCATTTAAAGAGTAGAGGGTTGATTTATAGGTAAGTAAAACCATTAAGTGGAGCGTATAGATTGCTCTATCAACTATTTCATAATTTGAGTGAGGTTTTATTTTGGCACTTCTTGATTACACTCCACCAACTTCATAATAAAAATTATGAAGAATAATAATAATAAAAAATTTCATAATTTGAGTGAGGTTTTATTTTGGCACTTCTTGATTACACTATTAGTTTTGTTGTTCTTTTTGTCAAAATGTACTCTTAATTTTCAATGAATGAAAGACTGAATCTTATCTCTCTTTCTCTCTCTCTTGCGCGTGCGCACACACGCACACACACACACTCATAAGGAAGAGTGCAATTGTAAAAAAAAGTTGCCTCTTGTAGTTATTCTTGAAAAATATAAATAAAAGTACGTTAAGAAACAAAAGAAGATACCAAATACAAAAGCCTATGTAAAAACTATTCCAAAAACTATAGCCAAAATACTAGAGTAAAGAGGGTTGTGAAAGTATGGTGCTTTTCCTTTTTTTTTGTTTTTGTTTTTTTTTTTTTATGATTAACACTGAACCTATTGTTCTTCAATCCCGAATTCATGGAACCACTAAGTGATCCTAGTTTATTATAATCTTAATTATGCATTATTAAATTGGTATCAGAGCATAATTGATAATTCCTATGTCAATTTGTTGATTAATTTCATTTTTATGGCTTCAAAATGATTTTTTGTGTTTATAAACATGATTGGGGCAACAACTTCATGCACATTTTCTCTCTTGTATATTGTATTTCATGTCATGATTTTTACATATATTTGTAGTTTGTGATTTAGACTTTAAAATGATATAAAGAACATTAAAATTGGTTTAGTGTAGAGAAAGATATGGTTGATCAAAGTAGGCCTCTTGAAAAAAAGTAGGCCTATAGGTCTCTAAATTAAGACCAAATTGTACCATTGAATTCAAAATAATAAAAAATATGGGTAAGAAAATTTTCAAATATAGAGTCATTCATTAAGCCGGTGAGTGGCTTACACTCTCCACCACTCATGATCCAAAACTTCTAGGTAGAAGAACTTAGAATTCCTATTTGAAGGAATTTGAATTTATATCTCTTTTCAAAAGAAGTTTCTTTTGAAATGAAGAGTAAGATAAAAAAGAAAGAAATTGAAGTTAAGAAATTGTTTTAAGCTTTTGCTTGATTTCATTAATTGAATAACATCTCTTGATATACATATTCTTATAACTAAAAATAACTTAAACAAAAATAGCAAATGAATTTAAACCTTAAAATATTAATGGTTAAAATTCTTAATTGATATAAACCATTAGTTTAAAATAGTAAAGTATTATAAACCATTGATTTAAAATAGTAAATAAACATATTATAATATATTATATAATAATTATATATAATAAATTATAATACTTTATAAAGAACCTCTTGGATTATGGCTCTCCCATTTAGACAGCTTGAACTCCTAATCAAGCTAAAATTTAAGATGACAAAATTCTTGAGTCACTTTGTCTTGAATATACCATTTTGACTTACATAAAAATTCACCTTTTCTGCCAATGTGAAAATACTCATGTTTTCCATGTTTGGTTTCACGAACCTTTTGCTCCAAAATACAATTGGGAAGATGAGTGTCTTGGTTAAAGTCATCATCCAATAATGATGGTTTAAAATGTTTTAAGTTCTTGGTATTAATTATCGAGTACATCTACATGTATGGTGGTAAGTTGAGTTGGAATGCATTGTCACTAAATTTGTTTGATGATCTTGAATGGTCCATATCGGATAGGTTTTAGTTTCTTCCCTTCTCCTTTTAATCCTTCCTTACTAAGGTTTAACCATACTAGGTCTCATTTTTTAAAGTGACATTGCACTTGGTGTTTGTCATGACGAGCTTTGTATCTCTGTTGAGAGCTGATAAGTGCTAAAAATGATAGATTTTGAGCACTATATAGTTGCATTTCACTATTAGAATTACATGTTTTTATCATTTAAAAAACATGATTTAGGACTAGTTGTATCAAAGTCAATCTTGTTAGTTGTATTTATCATTGTTTACGTTTTTAGTTTACAATTATATGTTTTACATTGCTCTTGTATTGATTTATAGATTTTATATTGATTGGAACTCATTTTTAGAATAAAGCAATGATGACTTAAAGTTAGTAGCTCATTTGGCCACTAAAGAGGGCAAGAAAATAAGATTGGAGAATAGAAGAGTGACACAACCGTGTTACTTTACAAATACAGTCGTGTTTGATTGCTAGTTTTAAAAGTCTGCAGAAGGCCTAGTAACACAATCATGACAGATGGGCGACATAGTTGTGTGTAAGAGCTTACATTTCAAAGGAGGCCAAGTGACACAACCATGTTATTTAGGTGACATAACAATATCTGGCAGAGCTGCTGATTTTGGAAAGTTCTTTAGCCTTTTCTTGAAGAACTATATAAAAGGAGAAATTTTATTTTTGAAGAGATACATTAAAAGGGGTTGATACTTTAACAAAATAGCACTCTATTGTTCTTTTTGCATAAGAATTATTTTTCTTTAGCTTTAAATTTTACTTTTCAACTCAAGTTAATTGGATGAAGAACAAGGATTGAGAATAAAGAACACAATTGAGGAAGCTGAATAAAAGAGTTTTTCTTCTCTTATTCTCTTTCTTATTATTTAATTTAATTATGAATATGTTATCATTCTTCATCTCTTATTGTTCTTTTTTAATTTCTATGAGTAACTAAGTAGGTAAGTTACAGTTATAATGAACTTGCCTCAATATAAACTTAATCAATTAAATTCTAAATAAAAGATTATGTATTTCATGAGAGTTATTGGACTTAAAGCTTTTCATAGGCTTGATCACCCCTTGAATTGATTTAGACACTAGGATTATAATAAGAGATTGATTCGAGTGAGAAAAGTAATAACAATCTATTAATTCAAATTGACTTAGTCAAGAGACATTTTGATATTAATATTCCATAGAAGATTATTTGTATAAATTGGTAATGTCTAGTTAATCATGCTAGTGAGAGCTACATAATCAAGTAATTGGCATAATTGGTTAATTATGAGAGTACTTGAGAGAGACATCACAATAATAAAGATGCTTCAGAAATGAAATGTTATTCATAATAAACAAGAATTTACTATCATTTTAAGATAAATTTAGTTAGGCGAATTAAACCTTAACATCTTTAATTATATAAATTTAATGACAAGATTTTATATTGTTTTAGATTTAAGTTACTTTATAGTTACTTTATTTGCTTAGTCTAGACAAGCAGAATATTAAAAGTAGCTCCATAATTAACATTATCCTTATAGGAATGATATTTTTTATTACTACTTGTAAATGATATCTTTTTATTACTAATTGTACGATTCTGTGCACTTACAGATTAGCACGTATCAAGTTTTTGGCACCATTGTTGGGGATAGAATAGTTAATATAAAGAAAAAATTAATAGTGTTTTATTTAGACATTTTTATTTTTATTATTTTAGTATAAGAATGCATTTTTGTGTGGTTTGTTTATTTATTTTTCAGGTAATTTTATGAGCATACGCACTCATCGAGAAGCATAAGAAGAAGGGGTGAAATTTAAATTCCAATTGATTTAGAAATTGAAAGAACTCTTCATAAGAGACTAAGAGAGAAAAAAAATAGGATGAACATAGAGAATGGTAGAGTTGAAGGGGTTAATAGGCATGATCCACTGCTTGCTCGACAACTAGAAAATCAAAATAGATAGAATGTGTAGAGAACTATGCAAGACTTTATCAGTCCACATCTACAAAAAGACCAAAATCCTATTGTTAGACATGTTGTTGCTGTTAATAACTTTAAAATTAAGCCAGTTATAATTTAAATGATCCATAATTTTTAGTTTAGTGGATTATCACATAAAACTCCTATTGGGCACATGACTAGATTCTTAGAGTATTATTCTACATTTAGGATGAATGGAGTGCAACCGGAAGCTATTCGATTGATTCTTTTTCCTTTTTCACTCACAGATAGGGAGAAGAGATGATTCATAAGCTTGCCTTTTAATTTTATCAATACTTGGAAAGAACTTTATACTACATTCTTTAACAAATATTTTCCACTTATCAAAGTTTTGAAGATAAAAAATGAAATTAGTTCTTTCTATAAGAGGGAAGATGAAAGCTTTTATGAATGTTGGGAAAAATTTAAAGATTTGCATAGGCAATGTCCATAACATTTAATACTTACTTTGGATTTGGCTCAATCTTTTTATAAGGGTGTGAATCCTATAGTTATAGTCAATATAGATGCAGCTTTTTGGGGAAAAATCATGTATAAAACACCTGAGGATGATTTAGAACTATTTGAAGAGATAGAAAACACACAGAGTCTATGGGCTAATTAGAGAACTATATCTAGAAAAGGGAAAAAATGAGATTAATGGATTGACAATGGTCCATGCAGAGCTAGATGCACTGACTAAAAGAATGGACAAAATGGGATTAAATGCAATTTTTTTATCAGCATGTGAGCTTTGTCATGGAGGACATTCTACTATTGAATATCAGTTTATGCAGAACTCATCCATGGAGAATGTGAATTATGTGAACAACTTCAATAAAGGTCAAAAATAAAATTCCATATTTAGGAATACTTAAAATCTAAGTTGGAGTAATCATCCAAACTTTTCATGGAGCAACAACAATAATAATAATTAATGGAGACCTTAAGCACCATAGGGTTTGGAAGTACAAATGTGCAACAACATTAGAATCAATCACAATTTTAACAAGATAAGGGTTTATCATCTTTTATGTCTTCTTTGGAAAATAAAATGGAGAAATTTATGGAATTGGTAACTGCAAAAATTAATGAGTAAGATGAAGCTCTAAAGAGATTAGAGGGGAGATTCGAACAAATGCATCAAGACACTCAGATAAGAAATCATTCATCTTTTATGCATAATCTTGAAGTTTAAATGGGGCAGTTAGCAAACTCATTATCAGGAAGGAATCAAGGGACTCTTCCTAGCAATATAGAGAAGAACATTAAGTAGCATCTTAAAAATATTACTTAAAGAAGTGGAACTGAATTGCAACCACTAAAGCAAAAGGTGAACACACAAATGGAAGAGGTGATAGAAAAAGAAATAAAAGAAATTGAAGTTCAAATAGGAAAGAAGTAGAGGAGTAAAAGAAAAAACAAAAGTGGAAGTTAAGCCTTATGAACCACTTGCTTCATTTCCTCAAAGGCCGAAGAAGCAAGAGTATGATCAACAATTTGTAAAATTTTTGGAGATGTTCAAGAAGTTGCATATCAACGCTAAATTCTTGAAGAAACTCATAACTAGCAAGAAGTTACAAGAATTCGAGACTATTACATAAAGTAAGGAGTGTAGTGCCATAATCTCAAATAAGCTATTGCTTAAAAGAAAACATTTAGGGAGTCTTACTATACCTTGTTCATTTGGCAATTTAACTTTTCAAAAAGCTCTTTCTAATTTAGGTGCTTTTATTAATTTAATGCCTTTGTTTATTTACAGGAAACTTGGATTAGGAGAGGCAAAAGCAACCAACATATGTTCGCAACTTGCACATAGGACTGTAAAGAAACCTTATGGAATAGTGGAGAATGTGCTAGTTAAGGCAAGAAAATTTACTTTTCTAGAAGACTTTATGGTACTTGATTTTGAAAAAGATGAAGACGTGTCTTTATATTATGTATGCGTTTCATATATACTACTCAAGCTATAATTGGTGTTTATGAAAGAACTCTCACATTAAGGGTTGGCAAAAAGAGCTGTAAGTCCAATGTATACCAAGGTATGAAACATCCTTTAGACTTTGATAACTGCATGAGGGTTATTTTATTAATGATTGTGTTAATGAAGTCCAATAATGGAGGTTGGCAAGATCATATGAATTGGAGAATATTGAGAAGTGCTTACATATTAATTTTGGTGAAGGAGAGAAATATTTTGAATAAAAAGAATCATTCATTCATCATACATTACTAACTAATATTGAACTTACACCACCTTTTGCAGTAAAACCACCTAATTTGGACTTAAAGCCATTACCTTCAAATTTAAGATATACATTTCTAAGTGACAATAAGACATTACTAGTGATAATTTCATAAAAAAATTAATGAGGAACAAGAAGAATTATTAGTAGAGTTACTAAAGAAAAGGATAAAAGCTTTAGGATGAAAAATTTCAAACATTAAGGGGATTAGTCCATTATATTGCATGCATAAGATACTAATGGAAGATGGTTATAAAACCATTATAGAAAGATAAAGAAGATGAAATCCTAATATACAAGAAGTGGTTAAGAAAGAAATTCTTAAGCTTTTAGATGCAGGAATTATATATCCTATTTCAAATAGTTCATAAGTCAATCCTATTTAATGTGTACTTAAAAAGGGAGGGATGACCATAATAGGAAATGATGAGGGAGAATTAATTCCTACAAGGGTAGTTAGTGGTTAGAGAGTGTTCATAGATTATAGAAAACTTAGTAAATTAACTAAACAAGATCACTTTCCACTTTTATTTATAGATAAGATGTTATAAAGAATATCAGGACACGCATTTTATTTCTTTAGATGGATACTCATGTTATAATCAAATAGCAATAGCTCCTAAAGATTAGCACAAAACAACATTTACCTATCCTTATGTAACTTTTGTATATAAACAAATGCCTTTTGGTTTATTTAATGCACCTGCTACATTTCAAAATGTATGATGGCTATTTTTGCTAATTGGGTTGAAGAAATAATAAAACTATTTATGGATAATTTTTTTGTTTATAGAAATTCTTTTAACCATTGTCTTTTAAATTTAAATAAAGTTATTGAAAGGTATGAGAACAAGTTAGTTTTGAATTAGGAAAAATGTCATTGCATATTAGAAGAGGCCACTGTATTAGGTCATAAAATTTCAAAAGAAGGCATAGAGGTTGACAAAGCAAAAATTAACATTATAGAGAAGTTACATTATCCAATTAATATTAAAGATGTGAGAAGCTTTTTGGGACATGTAGGTTTTTATAGACACTTTATCAAGAAATTATTTAAAATATCAAAACCTCGATGTAAGTTGCTTGAAAAGGATGCTTTATTCATATTTTACTGATGAGTACAAAATTGATTTTGACAGGTTAAAAAGGGCACTAGTGTTACCACCAATAGTAATGGCACCAAACTAGAGCCTACCTTTTGAACTAATTGTTAGTGATATGCACTAGGTCAATCATTTGATTATGCATTGACTTTCTTATTTTATTAATAAAGAGGTATTTCATTATCATTTGATTTTATGATAATTATATGAATGGTTAATTCTTACTAAGGCCATCAAGTATGTGACTTGATAGTAAAACCCTTAAATTAAAATAAGAGTTCTATTCTAATTATCCCTAACCATTTATTAATTATATAAATGTTAAAGTATTAAGGCTAGTATGATGTTGACTGATGGTTATATTTTACTAATCATGAATATGAGATATTAAGTCAACTCATAGGTACATGATGAGAGATTATGTACTGGATTGACCCACTATGAGAATACTACATAGAATATTGTCATAAGTATTTCTCATCACAATAATTTTATTTCGGTCCTTTAACCTTGAAATCATCATGGATTTCTACATAGCTATTTTATGTTTTGACGCATTCTAACATTGTCATTAACTGGACGATTAGATAGGATGTTGTTGGATATGAAATTAGTTATGTAAGGAATGTGAGTGATTTAGAAGGAATTTATCCCTCATTAATATGAGAAAGATATCTATGGGCCCCTTAATGAGATAGACTGAAGGAAAATGCATGGTCATGCTGAAATGAATTGATAAAGAGTTATCATTTTCAGTCTATTTAGAATCAAGTCATAATATTGAACTATATAAGGATGGCATTCTATGCCTTATGTTCAATTAAGATATCATGTGATAAAGGGATGATAAAATTCATTGTAATTTGGTTATGTCGGATTATTGACTTCACATGACTTGGGTAGTCATAATGTCTTGCTAGAGGCCACTGATGACTTGTAGGCCTAAATAGACTTGTAGGCCTAAATAGAGATTTAGGCCCATTGCCAATGTTATGTGAACCTATAGGGTCACACACTTAGAACAAACCCAAAACGAATATGGGTTTAATAAGCCCAAAATAAACTCTATGGAAATAAATAATTAAAGTGTTTTATTTATTTATTTAAGATAAATATTATTTTAAATAAATAAATAAATAAAATATTATTTCTGATTTTTTTTAAAACAAAATAAGAATATAATGGGAAATTACCAAAAAGGTCATTGGTAGGTGAAACCCTAATTTGGAGTCTATAAATATGTTATATTATCGAGGGTTTAATATAGTTTTATTTTTCCCTACCTCCAAAAATGGTTTTCTCTCTTTCTAGAAAACAAACATAGAGTTTTTCTTTTGTTCTTGATTTATGAGACAATCAAGAAAGTTGCTAGCACACACTCTAATTCATTTTGTGAAGGGCTACTCGAGTGGATACTTATAGAGGACGCATCCATTTGGAGACGTCTTGATCCGAACAACCAAAGCAAAAAGCTCAAGGTAAGGTGTCACCGATGTGAACCTCCTCTCATCCTTCTAGAAAATCTTGCCTCTTCTTCATTTTGGTGAGATTCTTAAAACCCTAGTTTTAATCAAGTAGTCGAATTACATGGATCCAGGTTTGGGAACGTGATAAAATTTTAATTTTTTCCCTGCGTTTGTATCACGAAATCCCAACACTAATGTGTAATGCTAGTGATTATACTATAGGAGCTATACTTGGATAGAAAAGAATAAGATGTTATATGTTATTTATTATGCAAGCAAAGCACTAAATGATGCTCAATTAAACTATGCTACTACAGTGAAGGAGATGCTAGCAGTAGTGTTTGCATTTTATAAATTTTGATCATATCTCATTTGTTCTAAAGTAATAGTTTATACATATCATTCAATGTTGAAGTATTTATTAATAAAGAAAGATGCCAGGCCTTAAATTATTGGATGGGTATTGTTAATACAAGAATTTGATATAGAGAATCAAGACAAAAAAGTGTTAAAGAATGTAGTTGTAGATCATTCATTAAGACTAGAGTTAGATAATATAACAAAAACTAGTATTAAACCAATAAGGGACTTATTTCCATATGAGATGTTATTTACTATGGGAATCATGAACACCCTATGGTTTATAAATATTGCAAATTTCTTAGTTGTGGACAAACTACCTTTTGATTTAACTAATTATAGACGACGGGGCTTGGTGTGAGTCTAAGATTTTAGCAACCACGACACTATTTGGGAATAGGGCCCTAAGGAACACACTAACAATTATCACAAAGACATGGCATGGAGATGAGGAGTCTCCACCCAAGTAATAACTAGGACAAATCATTTTAGTGGTACTTAATCCTCTAAAAGAAAGCTAGCACCACAGTTAGGAGATTCTGGAAACAGAATACTAACTTCTTTCAGTCTTGTGTTCATTTAGAATTACTTTATGAATTACTATCTTATTCTCAAATTACATGCAATTTTATTTAAACTCTAATTAAACATCCATTTAACCCAAAGGCAACAAGTTATAAAATTACATGTAAAAAATGCATACAAAAAGCAGTGTCCCAATATCTAAACTAAATTAATTTTATCAATTAAAGTTATCTAATTCTACATATTTTATTTACATGTAAAATGGACTAGAGATCGGCCTACATTTTAATTGAATTAGTGAACCTAAATCTATTTTTTTTAATTAACTAAGGAAATGGGCCCATTGTCTATAAATTTTAAAGAAGAAATTAGTTTATTAAGTGGGCCTAAGTCTAATTTAATTTTAACTCAAATAAAAAATGGAGCCTAAGTCTATTTATTTTAAAAGAAATGAAATTAATGGGTGGAGCTAAATCTAAGTTAATTTTATTAACTAAAAATGGGCCTAAATCTAAATTAACCTAAATGGGCCTAAATTGATTTTAAAATTAATTAAACCTAAAAATCCAATTAAAAATATATTTATTAAATGGGTTGACCCTACCGTGGGCTTGGGCCCAAAGAGAATAAAAGCATTAAAACAAGCCCAATTCAATAAAAATCCCAAAAATAAATCAAAATGATAATTTTTACATGATTTTCTAAGAATCCCTAATTCAATTTCATGCAACCCTAAAATTAATCTACTAGCATAATTGATTTTAATTGAATTTTTTCAAATTAAGTCTAGATTACTAATCAATTTGTAGTGCAGAGAATTAAAATTCCACTACTTTCCCTCTATTGGGGCTATTACAAACTACAATACAAGAAATTAAAGAAAATTAATTACAACCCAATAAAAGCCATAAAAAATATTGTAGAAAATAATAAATCCTAAATTCTACGGGGATTTCACAAAACTCAGTCCATGGCATCCCATGGATTCTTTAATACTGCCAAGATCTCACATCACTAACCTCACATCCAGAACACCACAGGACACCAATAAAAAAAATTAATCAGTAATGAATCAATCAAGAAATAAATCAAAAAATAAAATAAAAAAAGGAAAAAAGTAAATGATGTTGTGCAAATGCTATTTGAATGCCCCTTAGATTAGGATTGTCACCATTTTGAGATTGACTTTGTTGTTTTTTCTTGACTTTCTGGACTTTTAAAAATAAAAAACATATTTTTGTTGATTCGAAACCTGCAGTAGAAGGTCTATGTTTTTGAATCCATGCTTTTCTTTGTAGTAGCTAATTAAGATTTTTTTTGCATCTCTCTACTTTTATCTCTCTCGCACTCTAGCTAGGGTTTTTACAACATCCGCCTTCTGGCTTTTAAAGCCAAACCTAGCAACCTTCAACCTTGCGATCACATAGGGAAGTTGTGCGAGATTTTTACTTCCCTATGTGAGAAAATCAAAGACTTGCACATGCAGGGACACGTGGTGTCCTGGACCAATGAAAAAATTAAAAAATTAAAAAAAATCAATTTTCAGCATAAAAAATCACTTTTAGCAAAAATTGGCACTCTAGAATGCCGATTTTCATCCCATAATGTTGATTGGCATTGCTTACTGATGACTGGCATTACGTAATGTTAGTCAGCATTGCTTAATGCTGATCATGCCGACTGACATTGTGTAATGCTGATCAAATCCATGAAACGTAACAATTTAGTCCTTTAAATAATGAAACTCGACATTAGAGATCAATTCTCGATTACATTTTGATCATAGGGGCTTTTATTGCATGCGTGCACAATTGTATCTCGAAATTGGTTGCTTACTGTTGCCCCCGTTTGTCGATGTTTGCTTGACGAATTGTGGTAAAGTAATAGTAGCACACAATTTTGAAAGAAAGAATTAGGGTACTTCATTGTATCCTAATTGACATGTTCATTCTTAAATTCCTGAGCAATTTTATGCAAGATGCTATATTTAATATGTTTCACTATATTTCCTATGGAACATCTAGTGAAACTTATGCATTTTACTTTATTCCCCGTGGGACGTCTAGCAACTCGTGATTTGAAAACATACTATAGTTCCTATGGAACATCTAGCAATAATACTATAACTATTGTATAGTGTCTGGTGAACTACACTATATTCCTTTTGGGATGTCCAGTGATAGTGGATTTCATTATATTCCCCGTGGGATGTTTAATGAAATAAATGTAATGATTCTTGCTATATTCCCTGTAGGACGTCTAGCAAACCTTGATTTAAAAAAGTTCTATAGTTCCTATGGAATGTCTAGCAATTTGATAATTTTAAAATTCTGCTATATTCCCTATGGGATGTCTAGTGACTTGTGATTTGAAAACATGTTATAGTTTCTGTGGAATGTCTAGCAATGATACTATAACTACTATGTAGTTTCCAGTGATAAAAGGTTTGAAAAATTTTCATGTTATAACTGCTATTGAAGCACATAACATGCTGAATTTGAAATTCATGTTACGACTACTGTGCAACACATAACATGATAATTTTGAAATCGGTGTTTCAACTACTGTGTATCACGAAATGAATTTTGAAATTTTTTGATTTAAAATAATGCATGTAAAAATGCAAAACTGAATTTTGTAATTATATTTTGTATTATGTACTTGACAAAAAAAATTCAAAATTTAAATACAGACGCAATTAATAATAATTCATTAATTGATGACCTGAGTTAAATGAATTAATTAGGAATCAAATCCTAATCAAGCTGCAATTATGGATGAAAATGCAAAGAAAAACTTTATTATGAATGCAGGCATAGTCAAGAGACCAAAATGGATATTTTCCATTTACAAGAAGCTTCCCTCCTTATTTCTCGATGTTATTCTTTCATTTCCCTCTTTATTTATTTTTTGCTTTGATTTTCTTCTTTTGATTTCTTGCTCATCCGAAGTCTGATTCATGATCCGTCGGATCCTATGGCTAACCCACAACACAGGCTACACAGAGGAGTGGAGATTCCAGCTAACCCAGCCATTGTGCCTCTCCATTTTCCTCAGAAAAACCTTGGACTTCGAGAGGGTTCTACTATTCTTCCTTTGACTCGCCTTCACCTATATAGGTGCACAGATGTGGGCAATAAGGTAACACTTCCTAATTTTTGTTTATTTCTGCAAAAATTTATTCATAGAGTTAGTAATTAGAATTAATTTCAGAATGCAAATTAGTGTGTATATTGCTGAAATTAGATTAAAAATCACTCAAAAAAATGAATGAAAAATTTAAATTTAACTCGAGAATATTGGATTTTAGTAGAATAGCTAACCAAAAGTCTAAAAATTTGAGTCGGAAGTCCAAGAATTAGTCGGCATTTGTGCAATGCCGATATAAAAAATAATTTTAATTAATTTTTTAATCAATTAATTATTATTTCTCCCTAAAAATTCTCCTAGCGATCAATGAAATTCACGGGCTATTTTCACATAGCTTTGGCTATCAGAGAATGTGGGTTAGCTGGTATAGGCCTCCGAGTTTAGATGATTTATTCCTGGGCTTTCGATAGCTCAAGGGAGGTTTGATTGCCATTCTTTATTTGCACTGATTGAGCGGTGGATGGACATCACCCATACATTTGATACTTGTGTAGGCAAGTTGGTTATTTTGCTTATGAATTTTTTTGTAATCACCGGGATTACCTTTGGAGGGACTCCCATTTCCTTCGATATCAGCTACTACAGTCTCCTTGAGTATATGCAGAGTTAGTATGTATGAGGTTTGATCGAGTTTGCTCCAACGTGGAAGAATCAGATGAATGTTCTTCTTTCATTGTTAATTGAGGGATTCAGATGTCTTCCTACCACCACTCCTCGTTAGATTTCCTATAAGGTGAGGTGTCTCCTTCTGATATTGCTTGGCACAACCCTCTTCTGCTAGACTGGTCATGAGGTCAGCATTGCCCTTCTCGGCCCTCTTTGAGACTTTGATTGAGTTATATCTACTGTGTTGGCTTCTCTGTATTATAGACTAGACACTATATGTAGAGGTGCTATCACTATGTGCAGCTTTTGGCATGCTTTACATGTACGTCATCCTTTTTTTATATATTTCCTCTTTCCAAATTTGGAGTCTAGAGAATGGGCTGATTTATGGCTTTGATGCTATCAGTTCTAATAGAAGGCTCACTCTGATGCAGAGATGGGGCTCTTCCCGTTTAGTGAGCATTAGGAACAATCTGCAAACTTATCACGATCAACTGAACACTATCGAGTGGCACCTGGTAGGAAAAAAAATCATTAGTATTTCATTATTTAATGCAAGTTAAACTTAATAATATGATTTTGTAGATTAAATTTAATTTGCTAGAGGGATCGGATGACATCCAGAGGTATGATTTCATGGTTGCTGTAGTACGACTCGAGGACATGAGGATTCTGCTCCCTAGTTATAGCTATTACCATATGTGGTATTTGGGAGAGCAGATGTATTAGTGGCATTTTAGACCTTCCTAATGCCATATTCCCTTTGATGTTCCTCTCTCGATCTTATACAGTTCTTATCTGACAGGTCTAAAGTTAAGAGAGATGTTATAAGGATACAATGCCATGATTTTTCTTAAGTGATCTCGCCATTACCGGTTGTTCATCCATGAGAACCTATTGGAATATGTTCTTGCTGACTAGGCTGAGGTAACTTCTGATCATTTCTGTTCCAAAATGTTCAAATCACTTATTTTCTTTTCTCGCAGTTTGAGGAGATTGGTTCCCCTTTGCCGATGAGGTGGTAGAGGAGGTGGTCGAGACTACATAAGGGGGTTGAGACTGCTCTTGAGCTTGAGATTGTGCTTGAGGTATCTGGGCCTAGACCTGGTCGTGCACAATATACTTAGCACGTTGGGACCAGCTGTGAGGGAACCTTTACTGGCGCTATTTTTGGCAATGTGCCCCTTTCTAACAGATCTATGCTCTATTGGGCTAATGTTGTTCAGGCTCCGGTTGAGTTGTAGATGCATTTCAATGATGTTCAACTCCCTAGTTTTTCTCTAACAAATACTTCTCATGTGAGTTTGTTTGACTTATTTCTTGTATTACATGTACACTTAGTATTGATGTTCATATAACTTTTCAAATAGGTCCCCTGGATATAGGCAGAGTATTTGCATGGACTTGCCTTATCTCAAAGGTTATTTACCATGCAAGTCACAGATAGTTAGCAAGTAAGCATATACATTTATTATGCAAATGTATGCATGGAATACATATGATATGATATTTCCTATATATGTAGAGTTATATCATCTGTTAGACATCCAGATACTTATCATCATGATGACCCTAGCAGAGGATGGAGTCCATGGCCTGATAGTGGAGCCCAGGATGACTGATTCTAAGCTATCTTCATTTCTAATTTGTAGTTATGCCAGACTGCCTTCTTGTATTAATCTATTTCCAATTTCCCTTTTTTGAAATTAGACTTGGATGAATAGATGGTCCTAAGTGAATTTTTTTTTATTTTTTTAACCTTAACTTTTCTTAAGCTGCCTGTCAAGATTTCAACTTATTAAGCTTATTTTTACTTTTTAAATCTAGTTGCAAGAGAAATTAAGTTTGCTTGGTAATTTTTTCCAACCCTTTATCCTATTAGCCTCATCAGTTGCAGTCTTAACCCTTGAAGATGAAAGACAAGCACACTATAGACCATTGGATTGATTGGATGAAGGGTGTCATATACATTGAGATTACATGGGTCTGCCCTTGGTGGAGACTAAAGTTCATGACTCTTGACTTATATGATTGTTGTGTTCCCATCTCGGGTTACGCTTTTCGACCATTTTCCCTTTATGCCTTTGTCATCAGTATGGCTGCCCATAATTCTTTGTTATTGTTCCAACTGATTTTGAGGGCTTCCCTCTTAGGCATGATTTTTTTTTGGATAAACCCTTGAGCAGAACATATCTTTGAATGCTAATAAAGCTGCTAATGATAATTGTAAGATTTAGGTTGTGATACAAGCCATAGAGCCATTCGAATTTTCTAGATACAAGATGACTCAAGCTTGTTAGTGATATGCACTAGGTCAATCATGTATGACCATATTTTGACTTTATCATTTTATTTAATAAAGAGGAATTTTTCATTATTATTTTGTTTTATGAAAATTACTTGAATAGTCAATTCTTACTAAGGTCATCAAGTATGTGACTGGATAGTAAAACCCTTAGATTAAATATGAGTTCTATTCAAATTATCCCTAGTCATAATAATATGTTATGGCTAGTATAATGTTGATTGATGATTATGTTTTATTGATCATGAATATGAGATATTAAGTCAACTCATAGGTACTTATTTAGGAAATAATATACTAGATTGACCCATCATGATAATAGTACATAGATAATTGTCATAAGTAATTCTCATCATAATAATATTGATTTGGTCCTTTGACCTTGAAATCATCATGGATTTCTACATAATTATTATATATTTTGACACAATCTAACATTGTCTTTAATAGGATGATTAAATAAATTATTATTGGATATAAAATGAGTTATGTGAAGAATGTGAGTGATTGATAAGGAATTTGTCCTCATTTAATCTGAGTAAGATATCTATGGGCCTCTTGATAAGATAGACTAAGGAACATGCATGGCCATGCTAAAGTGAATCGATAAAGAGTTATCATTCTCAGTCTACTTAAAGAAAAGAAATAATATGATTGAATTATATAAGGATGAAGAAACTATGCCTTATATTCAATCAAGATATCATGTGAAAAGGGATTAAAATATTTATTATAAATTAGGTTTTATCATATTATTGACTTCACATGACTTGGGTACTCATAATGTCTTGCTAGAGGCCACTTATGACTTGGAGGCCTAAATAGAGATTTAAGGCCCACTGCTAACATCATGTGAACCTACAAGGTCACTCACTTAGAACAGGCCCAAAAACAGATATGGGTTTGAGAAGCCCAAATATGCTCTGTGGAAATAAATAAATAGTTTATTTATTTAAGGAAAAGGTTATCTTAAATAAATAGAATATTATTTCTAATTTAATTTTAAATAAAATCATAACAATAATAATTGAGAAATTACAAAAAAGTTGTTTAGGTAAGTGAAACCCTAATTAGAGGTCCATAAATATATTATATTCTCTAGGGTTTCATTAACTCAATCATTAGCCATCAAAAATTCATTTTTCTTCTCTTAGAAAAAAATAAAACACATAGTGTTTTTGTTCTTGATTTATGAGAAATCAAGAGAAGTGCTAGCACATAAAGTTTTCATTTTAATCAAGGGTTGTTCATGTGGACACTTATGGAGGATGGATTCTTTTGGAGATGTCTTGATCCAAACTACCAAAATCAAAAGCTCGAGGTAAGGTGTCACCAGAGTGAACCTCCTCTCTACCTTCCAGAAATCTTGCCTCTTCTGCATGTGTGGTAACATTTGAAAACCCTAGTTTTAAATCAATTAATCAAATTACTTAGATCCGGGTTAGGGTTTGTGATTAAAATTTTTATTTTTCACTGCGTCTTTGAATCAAGAAACCTAACAAAGCTTTGCATGATGATTCTCAAAAGAAGAAGAAGTAGAGGCACCACTAAAGCAAAATGGTCTCATAAAGTTGATTTTAAGCTTTTATGTTATGTTTTCCTTTCTAGTACTTATGCACTATAAATAAGATAGAACATGCAATGTTATAATAAAATTCAATTTCAATAAGATTCATAAATTAGGGCCAAAATAAGTACATTTACTACATCACATAGTATAACTCCTATTATTAGCTAGTCCTTTCAGATTTTCTAACTGAATAATTTGTGTTCATATTTTATTTCCCTAAATTTTTCCTGACTAGCCCTTTATGGGTTTTCTAATTAGTGGGACCTTTTTCTTTTATTTATTCCTTAATTTTTGCTTGCCAACCCTTTATGGGTTTTTTGAACAACGATAATGTCCTAATTTTTGCCTGACTAGCCTTTTTAGTCAGCGAACTTTATTTTCTTTATACTACTTTTATTTATTTTTACAAGTAGTATTTCTTAAGGTGATCTAGATTAACAAGGTCCATGAATTGATTCCCTTCAAGATCAAATATCTTGGCATCTCCTTTTGGCAGAACTAACTTGACTAAGTACGGTCATTCCCAATTTGGTATGAATTTTCCTCTCGGATCGAACACCATTGCTCTAGATTATTTTAACACCATGTCCCTAGCTCTTATTTTCCCTGGCCTTACTTTCTTGTTGAATGACCTTGTTATCCTTCTTTGATATATCTGAGTATGAAACAAAGCATTCATCCTCTTCTCATCTAAAGATACCAAATGATCATATCTCTTTTCCGCCCATTCATTCTCAGGATTTTTGGCCTCCATAACCACTCTTAAAGACTTGGTCTCAATTTCTATAGGCAAAACTACTTCACAACCATACACCACAGAGAATGGAGTTTGGCCTATGGCAGTTTTGGCTGTAGTTCTATATTCCCATAAGGTAAAGGGAAGGTACTCAGACCAGTCTTTGTAATTTTTGACCATTTTAGAGAGGATTTTCTTGATATTCTTATTTTCTACTTCCACTGCTCCATTAGCTTGAGGCCGATACGGTGAAGACTTATAATGCTCGATCCTATATTTCTGTAATAAGTCTATCGTCTCTACTTGAAATTAAACCCCATTTTTCATCACAACATGATGTGGAACCCCATATCTATAAATGAGATTCTTCTCAATGAATTGGGCCATCTGCTTTGCCTTTAAAGTATTAAAAGATTCAGCCTCTACCCACCTAGAGAAGTAATCAATTGCCAAAACTATATATTTATGTCCATTTAATGTTGTTAGCCTTATTTCTCCTATGATATCAATCCCTTACATTGCAAAAGGCCAAGGAGATGATAAACTATTTAGCACCATTAGAGAAAGGTGGTTGATATTTTGATAGATCTGACATTGATGGCATTGCCTTACTTTAATGCAATCTCTTTCCATGCTCATCCAGTAGTACCCTTGTCTGATTATCTTCTTTTCTAGGATTATTCCATTCATGTGAGAATGACAAGCTTGCACGTGAATCTCCTTCATCACCTCTTCTACTTCATCTATCTTAAGACATCTGAGTTGTATCCCATTTGACATTCTCTTAAACAACACCCTATTATGACTTGCAAAATTAAATGCAAGAACATGCATGGCATATCTCTCTTCTGAAGTGACTTCATCTAGATATTTTCCTTCCTCAATAAACCTTTAAACATTATAAAACCAGGGCTTCTCTTCAAGCCCTACTTGAATTCCTATAATCTACTCACCCTTATAATATGGAGCTCTTCATTTCATGATCACTAACGACTTTATAGTCAATCCAGTTACATTGTCCCACATTGAAGAGAGCGTTACTAGAGCATCTACCATTTGATTGTTGTCTCTTAATAGATGGATAAAAAGACATTTGGTGAAGTTCTTTATTAAAGTCCTCAAATAGCAGACGTAGGGCTTCAGCTTTTCCTCTTTTACTTCATATTCTTTATTAGCCTGACTAATAACCAACATCAAATCCCTATATACTAATAACTCCTTTGCTCTAGCTACCATTGCTGCTTCCACTCCATGAATGCATGCCTCATACTTAGCCATATTATTGGTTACTTTGAAATCCAGTTTCTTGGTGATTGGTATGGTTTCTCCTTCTGGCATAACAATGATCACTCCTAATCTAGCTCCTTTTGTTGTTTACAGCCGCTTCCATTCCTAATGCTCTACAATTGCTAGATTCTTATATAGAAATTCTAGGTTCCATGGTTCATCACCCTCTATTGCATTATATACTAGGAATTTTGCTACTACCCTCCTTTTGATAACATTTATGGTAATGTACTCTACATTGAATTTAGTTAGGAGTACAAGCCATGAGACATCCTTTCAGTCTAAACAAGTATCTGCAATAAGTATCTTAAGGGATCTATGTTTGAAATAGCCTGAACCCTATAAGACTTAAAGTAATGCCTCAATTTTCTTATTGCCCAGATAATTATCAAACACGTCTTTTCCACCAAATCATACTTTTTTTCATATGGTAAGAACTTTTTGCTGAGGTAATACACTGCATACTCTATCCCATCCAGTCCTTCTTGAGCTAGCATTGTACTCATTGCCTTTTCCTCTAGAGCCAAATATAGAATCAATGATTTACCTTGCCTTAGTGGTCTTAGTACAGGTGGATTAGTGAGATATTCTTTTATCTTATCAAAGGCCTTTTGACAATCATCGTTCCACTCTATAGGTTAATCTTTTCTTAACAAATTGAAGATTGGGTCACAAATATTAATATGCTTTACAATGAACTTGCTAATAAATTATAACCTGCCAATAAACCCTCTCACTTCTTTCTTTGTCTTTGGTGTTGGCATTTCCTGAATAGCCTTCACTTTATCTAGATCTACTTCGATTCCTGTGCTACTAACTATATGCCCTAGCAACTTCCCTAAAGTAACTTCAAAAATACATTTTGAGTCTTAGATTATACCTCTTAATGCATGCCAAGAAATTGTCCAGTGCTTCAAAGTATCCCTCTCTCATTTTTGACTTGATCATCATGTCATCTACATACATTTCAACTTGCTTATGCATCATGTCATTGAAAAGAGCGATAGCTGCCCTTTGGTATGTTGCACCTGCATTTTTCAACCCAAAAGGCATAGCCTTATAATAATAAGTACCCCCATTCCATAATGAAAGCTATCTTGATCTTATCCATAACTGCCATCACTATCTGATTATATCTAGAGAACCCATTCATGAAAGAATACATTGCACTTGATGCCACACTATCCAGTATGACATTTATGTGGGGTAAAGGAAAGTCATCTTTCGGACATGCTTTATTTAAATCTCTAAAATTGACACATATATGTGCCTTGCCATCTTTCTTGGGTATCAGGACTATGTTTGCTAGCCATTGGGGTAATCTACTACTTCTAAAAAGTTAGCCTGAATTTGTTTAGCAATCTCCTCTCTTATTTTCTCAGTCCACTATGGTCTTAGCCTGCACAATTTCTATTTAACTGATTTTATTTCTAGATGAGTTGGAATATAATGCTTTGCAATTTCTTTTTCTAAACTTGACATATCTTCATAAGTCTAAGAAAATAATACCTTCCTTTTTGTTAATATTCTTTTAAAATTTTCCCTCTCTTCAAGAGTTACATCATATGATATAGAAATATTCTTTGGATTATCATTCATGCCCATGTTAAATGAATCAAATTTAATTTAATTAATTTCAAATATTCATGAATGATCAAAAATATAATGCGCAGAACTATCAGGATGCACATCACACAAGTAAGCAAAACTAGCGTTCATATAATTGACCATGGAAAAAACACAGTTTTCATCCTCATAAAGGATGAACATTATTACATTAGTTTCTTTATAAAAATGTCACTAAAACTATTACTAATGATAGTGTCTAAATCGTCGGGTGGCTCCTCCTCAGGTGGCAGACACAGTAGCTCCTCAACAGCAGTATCACCCATCCTCTCAGCTACATGCTTCATCACTTCCTCTTTGTTATCCTCTACCAGGTTCTCCATAATCTACTTCTTAAAGATCTTGAACCTAGGAATGTCTTTTCCAGTGACATGAACAAATTCCTTAGCATCCATATAGTACTTCCATTCCCTTGGCTTGATAAAATTCTCACTTATCGGCCTGATTCTTCCCAAGGGCTTATTTATTTTGGCCTTTCCCTTCTTCCTTCCTCTTTACTACCAAGTTCCATTTCAATGCACCCTAATCCCTTGGTGTCACCCTGACTTTTGAATTCCAAGGGTTTAGGGCTTCCTTGCTTATTTTTTCCAGCCCTTGTCCAGGTTGATAATTCATTCTCTTCATCATCTTTGCAACCTTTGAGTCCATTTCAGTTCCATCAAATATCCCAGTAACTTGGAAACTAGGAGGAACATATACTTGCTTATATTTCTCCCGTATGGCTGCCACAGCTGTACTGGTTCCAGCTTCTATAGTCACAACCTCTCCTTTATGAGAGAATTTTATTTTCTGGTGCATAGTTGAGGGTACCCCTCCTAGAGCATAGAACCATGGCCTTCCCAAAAGCAAGGTATATGTGACAGGGATGTCTAATACAGTAAACTCAATGACGGATTCCATGGGTCTTATTTTAACCAAAACATGGAATGTCCCCTCCATATTCCTAATGCTGTCATTATAAGCTCTGATTATTAGATTTGAACTTGTTAAGTCATTGGATTTCAAACCCAAATTAGGCAAGATCTTCAACGGACACACGTTAATAACATAATTATCATCAACCATTACAAAGTTGGTTTACTTCCCCTTCACTTCAACTGGGATAAACAAGGCTTTATTATGATTTCTTCCTTCTAATGGAAAATCATTATATGAGAATGTTATCAGCCTGTGTTTCTTTTTCGTAACCCTTGCTACCATAGCCTCAGGTGTACCTATTGTTTTAATGTTCATGTTTGATAGTTCTTTGATGAGAGCTCTTTTATAACTGCCTGAATGCATCATTAGCTCCTAAATGCTGACATTTGCCTTAGCCTTCTTTATCTGTTCCAAATCAGGTTGTCTTTTTCTCCTCCTTCTATTTCTACATCCTTTACTTCTTCTCTTTCTATGACTCTCTCAATTTTCTTTTCTGCTGCTTTGTAATTCCTCCCACTTCTAGTGACATGATTTACATTAGGGTTATCACTCCATACATTAAGACCAGCATGACTTTCCTCGTTAGAGTAGTACCAAATGTCTATAACCCTAATAATCTAGTCCTTTTTTCCATTTTTCCACACTTCTATTATTCATGTTTCTTTTCTCTCTATGTTAAACTTTTTTAGATGCTCATTCAGTAGCTCCTTGACCCTTTGCTCTGGAATTAAGGACCTTTTACTCTCCTCTTTGAACTTATCATCCCATCCTATAGGCATAATCTCCTTAAGATGTATGTTAAAAGAAGCTGGTTTTGAATAGAATATTCTATAATCAAATTTTCCTGAGGGCTGCCCTAGAAAATCCTCAACTCCATCTTTGTGATTGTTCTAGAGTTTTGGATTCTTTTTCTTCTTTTATTGGCTCATTATAAAACTCATCACCCCATCCTAAAGGCACTATTGATTTAACAGGGATATTAGTAGCGGGTGGTTTAGAGTAGAACACTTTGTAATTGAATTTACTGGAGGGTTGTCCCAACAAATCCTCAACTCTATTAGAGGAATTATGAGATTCCTTAATGTCTATAGGGTTTAGGTTTTCAAAGGAGTCTAGCATCCTCCTCACTAACTCCCGAGTTGATCATCATGGTGGCTGGTGGTAGGATATTTCGATAGTATGGGAAAGGATTATTTCTAGTGTTTGGGTTAAGATTGGATTTTTTAGGGTCTGTGATTTTTTCAGAGTCTATCAGGTTTTGGATTTCATGTTTAAGGTGGATACATGTATCTGTGGAATGACCAGCTACTTAGTGAAACTTAAAATAGTTATTAAGGTCATAGCCTAGGACATTTGGGTTAGGCGGTTTGGAAAAGGTTAAAGGTCAGAGTAGGCGTTTCTGGATTAATTGGTCTAGGACTTTTGAGAGTGGTTGATTGAAGTTGGAGAATCTCCTAGGCAGCTGAACTGCATGCACCTCCATAGCTCGGCTAGTACTTCCTAATTGTGTGCCCCTAGTTGAGTAATTTTGGGTTTCGGTGCCTCTAAAGCTTTTCTTCTTTTCATTCTCTATCTCTTCAACTTGTAGACTGTCATCATACAAGTCTATGAATGTTTTAGGGTTCATCATCTACAATTTGTCAACTAGATTAGGTAATACATTGTAGACTATCATCCTAACTTGATATTTCTTAGCCAGCTTATTCTTCATCAATCTTGATTTGTTCATGAACTTGGTCAAGAAATCAAAGAAGGATTCATTTGATTTTTGGCTTAGTTAGTTCCAAATCCTTGATGGACACTTCCAATCTAGTGTTATAATTATACTATTTTAAAAAAGTAGTACATAGTTCTTTCCAGTCAACCCTAACAGATTTTTCCAGCCCATAATACTAATTTACAGCCATACCCTCTAAAGATAACATAAGCAACCTAGTGATTACTACTAATGGAGCTTTAGTGGTACTCATAGTGGTTGTGTACTGATTGAGATGAATCCTTGGGTCTTCTCTTCCATCAAATTTCTACAGTTGCGGCATTTTGAACTTATCAGGAAGCCTATCATTTTCCATTTGCAGCATGTCATCAAAGTCAAAAGAATATCCCATGACTTGTCCCTTAATCAGCTCCTCCATCTTGGACATCTTCTGGGTCAAGACTTGTATCTGCTTGGACTCGTGGTCTTGCACCAATTTGAGTGATTCTTTCTTTGCTTTCTCTACCATGTAGTCTTTAACATCTTCAAGCTTTACATCAATAGCAGGTGGGTTTCTAGCAATAAGATGCCCCTCAGCATTATTAGCAATAGGTGGAGCATCTGTAGCAAGTGGGATAGCTACAACAACAAGTGGTTGATCAATTACAGGTGGTAGTATGACAGTAGCAGTAGGTTGCATCAGTCCATATAATGCTTGTCTCAATTCATCTTACATCATAGCCCTCATGTCATCCATTAAAGCTCTTTTAATATCTTCTAAGGTATAGTTCCCTCCTTGTTATTATTCCAATGCTATAGAAACTGGTGTAGTTGGTTCATCTTCTAAGTAAAGTGGATTGATAGGACTCTTCTCCAGTTTATGAAGGATCTCTTCTGTTATGGCTTTAGGACTCAAATCTGTCCTTCTTAGTCTATTGCCTTTCTGTTACCCTTCATACATGCTTTATTTAAATCCCTGATATCTACACACATACATTCTTTACCCCCTCTCTTGAGTACTAGTACTATATTTGCTAACATTGAGGATAATCTACTACTTATAGAAAGTTAGCCTAGATTTGTTTAGCAATTTCCTCTCTTATCTTTTCAGTCCATTTTGGTCTTAGCTTGCACAATTTCTATTTAACTTGTTTTATTTCTGGATGAGTTGGAATGTGATGCTCTGCAATGTCCCTATTTAAACTTGGCATGTCTTCATAGGTCCAAGTAAATACTACCTTTCTTTTTGTTAATATTCTCTCAAAATTTTTGCTCTCCTCAAGAGTTACCTCATGTGATAGATAAATGTTCTTAGGATTATCATTTTTGCCCATGTTAAATGAATCAAATTGAATTGAATTAATTTCAAACATGCATGAAAGATCAAAATTATAATGCACAGAACTATCAGGATACACATCACATAAGTAAGCAAAACCAATATTCATATCATTGACCATGAAAAAATAGAGTTTTCATCCTCAAACAGACTAGACATTATTACATCAGTTTCATCATAAAAAAACATCAATAAAGCTATCATTAATGATAGTAGCTAAATCTTTGGGTGGCTCCTCTTCAGGTAGCAGACACAGCAGCACCTCGACAGTAGCATTGCCCATCCTCTCAGCTGCCAACTTCATCACTTCCTCTTTGTTGTGTTTCACTAGGTTCTCCACAATCTACTCCTTGAAGATCTCAAACCTAGGAACATCTCCTCTCGTAACATTGATTGATTCTTTAGCTCCCAAATAGTATTTGTCTTCCCCTGGCCTGACAAAATTCTCACTCAATGGACAAATTTTCTTTGAGATCTTCCTTTGTTTGGCATTAAACCTCTTCCTTGCTCTTCTGCTTATCATCTTTGTTTCTTCAACATGACACAAACCAGTTATGTTCCCTTGGCTTTTAAACTCTAGGAGACTAGGTCTCTCTTGCTCATTCTTCCCCAGCCCTTGTCTAGGCTATTAATTCATACTCTTCATCATTTTTGCTACTCTTAGGTCCATTTCAGTTCCATAAAATATCCCAGCAATATGGAAACCAGGGGGTGCACACATTTGCTTCTGTTTGTCCAATATGGTTGCCACAACAACATTAGTCCTAGCTTCAATAGTCACAACCTATCCTTCATGAGGGAATTTTATCTTTTGATGTACATTTGAGGGCACCCCTCCCAAAGCATGGAACCATGGCCTTCCCAATAGTATAACATACGTGACGAGTATATCCAACACAGTGAATACATGTACTTTACAAGTAGAGATTTGAGTACATATGGGTTTAGTAGGTACAATTTGGGGACGTTCAATGTCAAAGCCCTTATTAAAGCGAAAGTCATAATGAAATGGTGGACATTACAAAAGACAAACTCTAGGAGTTGCTACTTATTGCACCACTATGCATTAAGGAAAAAGAATTCATCATCTTTAAGGGATAGAGAGAGTGAGGAAGTAAGTATTAATGAAGAATGGGTTAAAAGAAAGAAACCAAAGGAAGAAACCCTTAATTGGCAATAATTCCATGATTGTTTGGAAAGAATGGAGCCGAGCATCAATGCAACCTTGTATGAGGCACATCTGGAATTTCAAGGAGTTGTCAAGTATCAAACACAATAAATAATGAAGATAAGGAGAGCTATCAAAGTTGTAGGTGTCATTATCCCACTTTCACTCCATCATATTCATCTCACTAAAAGGGGAGTTAATTCCTTTTTTTTATTTTTATTTTATGTTTTTTTTCTTTTATGTTTGGAATATTTTCATTTGATTAGTTGCATAAAAAGGGAATCATGCATTTCATGCATTATTAATGTTTTAATTTTACCTTTACTTTTGATTTTTTCTCTGTAGCATATAGATTTTTAAGATTCATTGTGCATGACACTTGAGAATTTGCAAGTCATTCATATAATGAGTGAGATTCATTATGTGAAGCTTTTTTGAAAAAGTGCAATAATCTCCTATTAATGCTTTATTTTGAATTCGTTAAGTTAAAGGAATAAACTATGGTTGAGGATTTTTGAACTTTAATGAATTTAATGCTTACTTTCTTATTCAGTGATTGAACTTAGATACTTGATATTATAGAAAGATGATTGTAAGTAAACATAAAAGTGTAATTAATGTTGGTAGATTCTTGCATGTCTTGGAACCAAATGAAAATTTATTAATTCAATAACAATATATTAATTCAAATTGACTTAGTCGAGAGACATTTCAATATTATTATTCCATAGAAGATTGCTTGTATAAATTGGTTATGTCTAGTTAATTGTGCTAGTAAGAGCTAGGTAATTGAGCAATTGGCATAATTGGTTAATTGTGAGAGTACTTGAGAGAGACATCACAAAATTAATGATGATTCAAAAATGAAATGTTATTCATAATAAACAAGAATTTACTATCATTTTGAGATAAAATGAGATAAAAGAATTAAAACCTAATGTCTTTAACTATATAAATTTAGTGACAATATTTTATATTTTTTTAGATTTAAGTTACTTTGTTTGCTTATTGAAATTATCAGTAGTCTAGACAAGAAGAATATTAAAAGTAACTCTATAATTAACACTATCCCTATAGGAATGATATCTTTTTATTACTACTTGTATAATTCTATGCACTTGTGAATTAGCATGCATTAAGAGTGTTACAATTGTGCTTTTACTTCTGATTGAATCTTCCTTATTCATTCGAGAAAATTTTATGCTCAAATATGTTCTTCTTCCTCTTTTCCACTTAAAGGTTTGTCATTAATAACAATGCCAAATCAAAAGGACTTTAAGGTAAGTACCCTAAACAAACTTTAAATGGAGATTTAAGTGTGGAGCCATGAATTGCATGGTTAAATGCAAATTGTAAATAAAGAAGGCTATTATCCTAAGTTTTAGGACCCCTTAATAAGTGTACCATAGTCCAATTAGTGAACTCCGTTTATCCATCAGTTTGAGGATGAAAAGTAGTACTACACTTTAACTTGGCATCCATCATGGTCCATAATAACCTCCAAAAATGGCATAAAAATCGACTATCTCTGTCTAAAATAATTATTATCTCGAATTTTGAGTTAAGTTAAACTTATGTTTATAGGTTTATTAGAATTACCATGTCTCAATTCATAATCCCAATTGAATTCATATTATTGATGGACAAACAACAACAAGCATTAAGATTAATAAACATAATATGCAACAACTAATGAGTTTATTAAATTGAAAGCCTAGATCATGTTTGGATCATCAATTCCTAATAAATAAATATTTAGCCTAACTAACATATTATAAAAATATTCAACACAACCATAAAAATATCCCATAAGTTACAAGAATAAAAAAGAGAAAAGAGAAGAAAAACTAGTTTTATTTTAGATCTTCAATATTTAACTCTTAATCTTCCTTATATTTCTTCCAATTTTTTTGAGCTTTTCCTGTCACTTTCTCCTCCTAAAAATGTCCCTAAAGTGATGTATTTCAAGCCCCTTAAAGAGTAGAAGCGTTGCCCTTCAAAAGAAGTTAGTGGGCTGCGATTACATCCTAGGCTGTGATGGTAGCACTAGCGACAACACAATTTTTTACATCTCTCGGCTATAGTCGCATCCCATGCTATGATTCAACTGATCCACCTTTGTAACCCAACTTCAAGGGCTACAATAGCAGCACATCTTGCGATGGCAGCATCAAGCTCCAACCTAAAAACATGAATTCCCTTGCTAATAATTTGTCCCAATAAGATAATACTCAACTAACTCCTCAAGGAATTCCAAACCAAATCCAACTCATGCTCAAAAGCCCTTTACAACTAAAAACAGATAAAAGAAAAATAAAATTCAAAACTAATGATATTAACTTAATTAAAACACAAAAACTAACTAAATAACAAAATAAATAACATAAATAATAATGCAAAACACACATCAACAATCAACTATCCACAAATGAGGAATAGATAATAAGGATTACAACTAACTATAAATATGACACTTGACCAATGCTATTACAAACAGGACCACGTGAATAACTAAAGATAGGACTAAAGATATTTCACATGATATAGTGTAATAATATTTCTAAAAACATCAAACCACTAATAAAAAGAAGACCATGACCAGTTTATTTTTAATAGGCTTATGGCTCAGTGACAGATTTCCTTCATCTCTACTATAACTATTATCTGTGTTAGAATCTTGAGAACATCTAGCCATAGGTCTTCTAGGGTCAACAACAGTCCAATGTTCTAGAAAATCTTGCTCAGTTATATCATTTCCTTGGACTGGGCCTTATGCTAAACTAGAACTTGCTCCTGGAATCTAGGCTTTCATCTACAATTCTTCATTTGCAATGAGTCATTTTCAATATTTAGATGGATAAGTTTCCTAAGGGGCATTTTCATTTATCCTTAAGCAAATTTCTTTATGAATTATCCCATTTTTCTAAAACATGAATCTCTATAACTCTCTCCACTGAGAAGAGTCATCAACATTAGGAATGAAAATATGTATGTTCCATATATGTTGAAATAAGGGACTGTCTTATATTTATCTCTGATTTTCCAAAATGGCATGTGAAAGATTATGATGGAATGTCATCCTTCTAAAGAAGAATCTTATTATATGTAGGCTTTATTTGTTAGCCATTATCTCAATCTTGAAATCTCTTAGAACCATTTTAAAAGGTAATTAAGTGAGGATTTGATTTCTATCCTTGTTCAATCATTCAAAGGTACTTTGAAAGCTTTAATGGCTGTAAATCAAAAGCTATGTACTATAAATGACACATGTACCAAAACAGGATTAGCAAACCTTTTGGCTAATAAAATGCTTTATTAAAATTCAAATCAAGAAAGCTGAAGACATAGGTACATGGATACTTAGGATGAAACCTAAGCTTTTAAAAGAATGTTGGCTCATAATTTCTAATCAAATAGGATTGATATTTGAAAATTTATTCTGAAGCTATTTTTATAAGTGTGTCAAGGAAATTTGTGGTGATTCTAGTGGTTTTTCTTCTACAAGAAAATTATTTAGTGATTAAAACATTAAGATCATGGGAAGGATCTATACTCTGAAAGGATTTTATGTCGCACTGGAAATTGAAGGTCTGCTCAGAAGATTAGGAATAAGATTGCCTTCTCCTTTGATGTGTTCTACTTCAAAATCATATTTGCTACACCATTCCTTCCATCTCAAGAGTTATGGATATAGGAGAGCTTTTCCTTTAAATTTAAGCATTTTAGGAAAAAATGAGTAGTCCATGACTACTTTGAAATGGTGTCCTACTAAATGGAATTTAAATTTCTTTGTTCCATATTTCACCGCTAAAATTTCTTTAACTATTAAATATAGTAACTTTCACCATTAGAGAATTTCCCACTTGTATGAGCACAAATTCTTCTTTTCTTCTGATCATTTTCCTCAAGGAGGATTGCTCCCTAAAATTGATCACTTGCATATGTTTGAAGGATTCATTTTCCTTTTACTAGTGTTTGCAATATTAAAAGATTTTGAGTATCTCCTTTAAGTTGAACAATTACTTTTGTCTATTCTTCAGACCGTGGTGGAAGATTTTTCTCTAATAATGCCCTTAACGGTGCTATCTTCCTAGTCAAATGAGGAATGAAATCTTTGAGATAATTGAGAATTCCAAGAAAATGCTTAATTTTTTTAATAAATAAATTACCAGTAAGAAATTTTTGTAATTCATAGGAAATATGTGGACCAGGCTGATAGCTTCCATTCTTGAACTACATTCCAAGAAATTATATTTCTTCCTTTCCAATATGCATCTTTGTTAGAGATAGCATAACTCCATATTACTTTGTGAGATCAGCAAATTGTTGGAGTAGAGTTTCATGACTTTTTTTATTTGGAGAAAAGAGTGAGATATCATCAATATGCACCAAAGCATTATAATGTATAGGCTCATATATTTTGATCATGGCCTTTTGAAAAAGTGAAGGGGCCACTTTCAATTCGAATGGCATCACAGCCATTGATAATGGTGATTTGGAATGTAGAATGTTGTTTTGTACCTATCTTCTTCTTTTATTCCAAGTTGCCAAAATCCCTCTTTCAAGTCAAATTTTGAAAAGATTTTTGTTCCCGTCAAAAAGGTAAATAAGAGATCTTAGGTAAAGGAAATTTATCATCCCTTAAAAAGAAATTTAATGGTTAATAATTTATCACCAGTCTCTTTTTTCTTTTACTTGTTTACATAGAAAGCTTGGCATGTCCATTCTAATTTTGTTACCTCAATTAGACTTTGATTTTTTAATTGTGTACATTCTTTAATGGCCATTATCATAGCTACATGAGTTGCCCTAGATGAGTTGCCTTGGTAGGATTAACATCTTCATTTTGCTTAAAAGGCAATAAGATAAAGAACTCAGGATTCTTCCATAAATAAGAAGAACACTTCTTTAAAAACTGAGTATGTGAATCTACACCGCATTGTTGTAACAAAAACTCACAAATATGTTGAAAGTCTATTAGGGACAATGTTTAGTGTAAAGTGAATATTGAAGGTTTTGAGGTAAAAGAGAAATATTTCTTAAATTTTAATCCATATGGAAGGATTCATAAATCCTTGGCCTTCCAATAGACATTAAATCCAAAAGCAGTGTTTTTTCCAAGTAAAGGTGATCCAAGGACATTTGTCCACATATGACATCCTGAAAAAGTTTGGATTTTTATGGATTATCTTATTTTATAGGTGGTTTCAAAGAGCTTTCTATTTTTTGCATAAAAATATTCAGAATGTTCTTTCTAATATTCATCTAAAAGAGCTTTTGGTTTAAGAATGATCATTTTGGCTCCAACATCTAAGAAAGTTATAAGTCTAATAGGTTTAGAATATGGTTGGATAAATTTGAATGGGAACTAATGGGACACGATGGTCATCATGAGTTAATGATTGCTAAGGATATGGTAGTCATGACATACAACAAGGATACTTTCTGGTGATGGCTCATCTTCTTTAAAAAAAAAAAGAGACTCAATATCAGTATTCCCCAAGTCAACTACTATGATTTGTTGAATATTTTGAATCATCTTTTCTAATTTCTTTTTCTTTGAGCGACAATTCTTAGCAAAATGTCCTCTTCTTCCATAAATGTAGCACCTATATGTGCTTTTCTTTCCCATGTACTTTCTTTTCTTTGAATACTTTCACTTCTTCAGTTTTCCTTTCTTTCTTTTTAATTTGAAAGAGTGATGCTTCTTCTTTTTTCCTAAGTAATCACACTTGGTTGAGTCTTTACATTTAATTTATAAGTCAGGCCTTTCATAAGACAATTTTTCCAATGGATTTTTCTTACTTCCTAAGTACAGTTTGATAATTTTTCTCTACTCATAGAGTTAAGAATGAGCTTGAATTATAACTTAGTATAAATGTACTAAGGGAACATCTCTAACCTTCTAGTTCATCAGCTAGAGAATAGTGAACATTCTAGTGGACAGAATCTCAAGAATAGAGGCCATAAAGGTTTACTTTAAATTTAGATTTATTGTTCCACCTAATTGATAAAACTTTATAGACATATTTTGAAAATGCTTATCGAGATCTTTCATTTTCAACAACACTACATTTGGTGGAACTCTTTTATAGAAATTTTCAAATCATTATTTCATTTTCCTAAGAACTCATAATGCAAAAGTCCTACGAAATCTTCAACTGATGGTACTCCAGCTAAATAGGCTTTTAAGTAAACATTAAGTGCACTATACTAGTCTGAAAGTTTTCCCACTATTCTTATAAGAACATTTGAAGTACAACCCTTAACTCAGCTCCTAGATGAAGTATTTGACTATTTATCCAAGCCTTAAACTCTAAAAATTTGTTCCTGTATTATGAAGGAGGAAAATCATCTAGAGTAAAATAGTTTTTAGTAGCTGATGATTTTGAATGATCATTGATATGCTGAGTCTCAGAGTTATTAGTACTTATGTTCTCTATTGGTTATTTACATGTGGTGGAGGTGGACTTTTAGCTCTTAAATTTTGAGTATCACTTATTAGTTGGAAAGGAATTTCACCTTCTTCGTTAGAAGAGTTTGTTTCATTAGAGTCAGTCTCATTAAACAGATTGACTGTTGAAAAATCTTCTGCTATAGAATCAATAATGAAGTTGGGCATTGCATTAGCTGCACATTTTTCCAAAAATGAGGAAATTAGGTTCATCACCATCATCGAAGGCTTATCTACTTCAATTGATTAAGTTGAAGAAGAATAGAGCTGTATCTTTTTTGAAGATTTTTTTAAGCATTTCTGGTTGAGGAAAATGAGCCATTTTTCCTTTTTTCCTGGTAGATTCTATAGATGGATTAGGTGTATTAAATCCTTGAAATCCTAGAGGAATATTCAAGGAAGAAGAAACAATAGGAAAAAATGGTTGTTCGAATAGCTTGGCATAGGAAATAGATTGTATAAAAAAACCGTAGGATCTAGAGAAAATAACCTTTGTAGAAGAGATTGTGATTAAAGAATTTTCTTCTTATTCACTCCAGTTCATCAATTTGAACCTTTAACTTTTGAATTTCAATTTCTTTCATCTAAATGCTAGTTAAAGTGCCTTTATTGCTGATTATTTAAAGCAATTCCTAATCCTTCATCTTCGTTTGTCTAATTAGCTCTGCATGAATTGATTTCATTTCTTTTTCAAATGTAGAGAGCCGATTATCAGTCTATGTTACCTGTCTTGCGACATCATCAACCTTTTCTTTAATTTTTTTCAATTTCTAATTTTAGGCATAAGCATTTTATGTCTACTAATTTAAGAGTACTTCAACAGAAGTGACACGCCATGGTCTACCATCAGGATCTATAACATTAGAGTTTGAGACAAAGGGTTAATAGTTTTATGGCTATCTATTTTTTAGGTTAAAAGAGGAAAGTCTATTAATTGAAACATGCAGACTTCTAGAAGAATGGTTGGTTGTATGGGTGATCCAGGAAGAGAAACTGGAGAAATGGGTTTCTCTTTCTTTACCCGTTTTAAATCTTGTTTACAGCAAGGCAAAGGTGTTGGTTTAGGTCTTGGTGGAGGAGGATTTTGTTTTACTTTGCAGGGTTTAAGAGGTGTGTTTAGTAGCTTTACTGGTTGACATCAACTAGGAGGAGAGTATGATACAAGATAATTGTACTTCCTAGAGGGTTGTCCCAAAGTACTAATAAAAGGATCTTCATCTTCGTGTTTCCTTCTAAATTCTCTTTCACTACACATTCCATCATATTTCCTTTTCTTCTTCTCATTTTCTTCCTCATCACCATTTGATAAACAACAGTCATGCAATTACAAATATCAAAGTAATAATGACCATTTCACTTAAAAGCATAAATTAGCCTTCCATCACCATAAAAGTAGGTTACATGAACCTTTTCTTCAATTGATGAAGCAAAAGGTGTAAACATAAATTGGGCATTGAATATTATTGGTGTTTCTTGTCTTTTTCTAAAAACTATCTCAACAGAAGCATCTGGCTTTTTAGTAAAAACTGGATCTAAACTTTAAACAAGCTCCACGGCTTCATACAGTTTCTCATAATTTGTGATCCATTTTTCTATGAACAAATTTAATAATTCATCCCTAAAATTTATTTTGGAATATGGATACACAATGGGGCATTATGAGAGTTTGCTTTACAAATAAAGCATCATTATGAATAGATGGTAAGGATAGGCTAATGGTATGGTTTTGGAGTCTATAAACTATTTAATAGTGCAAAGTAGCTGTAATAGACTCTATAGTTTGTTCAACACCAAGAATCTATATTTGGAATTTTAAAGCTGACAAGGCATGTGGATCTAATAGGGCCAAGTTATAGTTTGGAAAGAAAGTGAAAATTACTGACCTAGCATTTAAAAAGGTTTTGACCATTCCAATAACAGAATGGCAATACTATCTATATCTGGAATCAAGCAAAGGAATCCTTAAGAAAACAAGTAATCCTTACCTACCATGATAGGTAAGGTCCAACCTTATTACTCTAAAGTGGATATAGGTTAGCCTTGACTTAGCCATGTTCTTAGAAATTTAGGAGGAATTTCCAAGGTTGCAAACTATTTAGTTTATGAGTCAAGAATGGCATAATATTCAAAGCTAAAAGCTTGGACATATTCCTTAATGGATGAAGATTATTTCCTTACAAAGGCTTTGAAAGACTATCTCTAGATTATCTAAGATTTTGAAAAGGCATTATAAGGGTTAAGGAGAGGGGCTTTGGATTCTTTTATTTTTTAGTCTTCAAGAAGGCCGATGAACTTATAAAGATAGTTGGTTTTATTTTCAATGGAATATTTTATAGGGGGTGTTATAGTTATAGAGGTGGATTCAGTAGGTACATACTTGTAATCACAAATTACAGATGGATGTGAGCTAGAGGATGATTTAGTCATGGTTTGGGTGGCTCTTCATCATCAAGCAATCTTTAAGAATAATAATCCTTTCCCCTTAAATAATAGTTAAGCTTTGATAAATTACAAATTCTAAGTAGAAAAGGAAGATTTTATTTGGTGTGTCCATTGGCCAACCAATCCTGTTGCTTAAGAGAAGCATGACTTAATTATGGATGTAAAAAATGAAAATATCTTGAACATGCTCTTTGAGGGATTAGAGATGTCAATATGATTTGAACGCAACAAATCTAAGGTACTATAAGTATATTTGATTAAATAATATCAAATCTTTATTCAGGGTTAAAGCTTTTTTAAGTTATTCCTAATATATGCAAAGTAACAAGCTTCCAAGTGTAGGTTTTCCTCACTAGATTGCACAACCTGTTTACTAATATGAAAGTGTTGTTTGTCTTATAATTAAGAAAATATCATAATGGGTCATAACCATCATGTGCAAATGTGTGTGTGTGTATGTCTATATATATATATATATGCCTCTTACATTTTTTTCCTGGAAAATATAAATAAAAGTATGTTAAAAAAAAGAGGATACATAAGGATATATAATTACAAATTCTGAGTAAAAAAGGAAAATTTTGTTTAGTGTGTCCATTGGCCAGCCAATCTTGTTGCTTAAGAGAAGTATGACTTGATTTCGGATGCAAAAAAAGAAAATATCTTGAACATACTCTTTGAGGGATTAAAGATGTCAATATGATTTGAAAGCAACAAATCTAGGGTACTCTAAGTATATTTAATTAACTAATATCAAATATTTATTTAGAGTTGAAGCTTTTTATGTTATTCCTAATATATGCATAATAATAAGCTTCCATGTTTACTAATATGAACGTGTTGTTTATCTTAATTACCATTATGTGCAAGTGTCTGTGTGTGTGTGTGTGTGTGTGTGTCTGTCTGTCTGTCTCTGTGTGTCTGTGTATGTATGTATGCCTTTTACATTTATTGCTAGAAAATATAAATAAAAGTATGTTAGAAACAAAAGAGGATGCATAAGGATATATAATACAAAAGGCTATACAAAAAATTTCTTAAAAACTATATGACAAAACGCTAGAGTAAAGAGGGTTATGGTGTTTATATATATATATATATATACAAAAGAGGATGCATAAGGATTTATAATACAAAAGGCTATACAAAAAATTTCCCAAAAACTATATGACAAAACACTAAAGTAAATAGGGTTGTGAAAGTATAGTGTTTTTTTCCCTTTTTTTTAGGTGTGATTAACACTAAACCTAGTGTTTTCAATCCTTAATTCATGGAATCATCAAAGGTAAGTGACTGCATTATTATAAACATTGATTTTGTAACAACACAGAGAAGGAAGCAACTAAAACTGACCTAATCGAGCTCCATCACCATGTTCATGAATTTGATTCAGTTGATACTCTTAAGTGGCTATAATGAAAACTTTCCTTACATCCCTATTAACAATCTTTTTTATTTTTGGAACTCTATAAATTCCAAAAAAATAATGCAAGCAACCTTAAAATAAAAAGATCTAATTGAAGAATACAGCTACCAAAGCCAGTTTAAAAAGGTTAAAGGAAAAGATAAAAAGGATTATAGCCCAATATTAGAACCAAACCAAACATCTTTAGAAAGAGGACATTTAATTAAAGCATGCATGATAGTTTTAAAAGAGCTAGAATGAACATAAGGGTAGTATTTAATAATGATAGCAGATTACCATATTTGGTTTTACTCATTCAAACTATTTTTTTAATAATGTATATTCTTGTAACAACTTTTTTTATTGTCAAAGATGTTTGGATATGTTTTCAAATATTAGTTGTAACCTCTCCTTTGTTTTAGGAAATCTATTGCAAACATCAGCTGTATCTATTTATAGATTATGTTAATGAAAAGGATGAACTGATTTAAATTATTGTAATCCTATTATGGTATTAGAGTATTAAATAGCTCGTCACCCTCTTCTTTTCTTTTTCCTAACTATTGTTGCTTTTGTTTCTATCAACAATGGTAGCAAATCACACTAACACTCCTATTTGCAATATAAATGATCCAACCAAACTCTCATCACCATCAATTTTACTGCCCAAACCCCTTTAAAACTTACCACTACTAATTATATCTCCTGGAAGTTATAGTTTCAAACTCTGTTCATTGGCTATGATCTTTTTGACTATGTTGATGGTTCAAAACCTTATCCATCACCAACCATAGCAGCAAACAACACCAATGTACCGAACCTGCATATGTGTTTTGGCTTCGCCAAAACTAACTCATTTTTAATGTAATCATTGGTTTGATATCTCCTACTATCATTCAATGTGTTGCCAATGCCAAAAACTAAAAAGAAGCATGGAATATCCTCACTAACACCTATGCAAAACTATCTCGAGGATAAATCAAACAAGTGAAAAATTAAATAAAACAAATTACCAAAGCATCTGAATTTATCATTGAATTTCTCCAAAAGATCAAAATTAGAGTTAATGAACTAGCTTTTCTTGGCTCCCTATTTGACGATGAATAACATTACAATCAATATTCTTAAAGCTTTTAAAGATGATTATAAAGAGCCAATAAAGAGATACACCTATCACCTTTGAAGAGCTATATGAGAAACTCCTCAACTTTGAAGCATCTCTTACAATTCCTAAAATTGAACCTATCTTTCCCATCATAGCTTATGCGACTACTCATACAAGCTCCAACTGGGCAACAATAACCGAAAATTCTCTAACATCAACCACAACCCAGCACCAAAACAGACCACCAATTCCAGCTATCAACAAAGACCTTACTTAGGTTATTGTCAACTCTGTCGGATTTAAGGACACACAACCAAATGGTGTCCTTTATACAAATTGAATTCAATTTCAAACACAGGAAACATAACATCTACACTATAGAAATTGAAGACAAACTATACAGCATCATCCTTCAAAAATCAACCTTGGCTTCTTGTAATGGAGCATCCCATCATGTCACCTCAGATTTGGAAAATTTGTCTCTACATGATCCATATAATGGTAGTGATGACTTGATGATTTGTGATGGCACTTCATTACCAATCACTCATACTGGTTCTACTACCTTAAACTCCCCCTTTAAATCTTTCAAATTAGATAATGTCCTTTATGTACCAAGCATGTAGTGCAATTTGATTTCAATTTATCAATTCTTCACTTTCAATGATTCATCAATTGAATTCTCATGCACTACTTTTTTTATGAAGGATCTCAGCACAAGTAAGATTTTGTTGAAGGGCCGAACCAAGGAAGGCATGTATGAGTGGCCACAAAACTAACCTATCATTAATTTTTTAAGTGTTAAAACATCCTTGTCTCAATGGCATCACAGGCTAGGCCATCCATCTACTTCTATTCTCAAACACATTGTTTCTTCCAATAATTTAGATTTACAATCAACTGTTTCATCTTCAGTTCATTGTAATCCATGTCTATCCAACAAAAGTCATAAGCTATCTTTTCCTCAATCAACCATAACATCATCTCATCCTTTGGAAGTCATTTATTCAAATGTGTGGACATCACCTATGGTTTCTATTGATCATTTTAAATACTATGTTGTGTTTGTAGATCACTTTATAAGAAATATTTGGCTTTACCCTCTGAGGCATAAATTTGATGTTAAGGAAGTCTTTATACGATTCAAAAATATAGTTGAAAACCACTTTAACATAACCATTAAGACTTTGTACTCTAACAATGGAGGTGAACTTATTTCCATAAAAAATTATTTATCTTTAAATGGAATTGCACATCTTATAAGTCCACTACACACTCCAAAACATAATGGAATGGCCAAACGGAGACACTTTTGTGTTGTTGAAACCGGTTCAGATCTCCTAACTCATGCCTTTATTCCTACCTCATACTAGACCTATACTTTCTCAACTACAGTCTACTTAATAAACCGCATGCCCACACCCACCTTACATATGCAATCTCCTTTTAAAAAGATTTTTAAAAAGAGTCTAAATTATAGTAAACTTAAGATATTTGGATATTTTTGTTACCCCTAGCTCAAACCGTACAATCATCATAAACTAGAGTCCAATTCTAAACCTTGCATGTTTTTAGGCTATTCAATAACTCAAAGTGGTTTTTTATGTCTTGATCAAAAAACTTCAAAAATTTATGTCTCTAGGCATGTTAAATTCATCGAGTCAGTCCTTCCTTTTGTACATCAACAATCTCAAAAGTCCACACCACACTCCACCACTATTGCCACTTGATTTCCTCCTTTAATTCAAGTACCCACACCACCAGTGCCACTCACAACATCTTCCATAATAATAGCTCTTAAACATATCTATACTCGTCCACCCACCACTATTACTCTACCTCAAACCTCCACCACCTCCTCACATACCATGACTGCAAGAGCCAAAAATCAAAATCATAAATCAATTTATGAAACTCAATCTTTGTGTTTAACTAGCCTCATCTAAACTCATTGAACCCACTATTATTAAACAATCTCTCAATAATCCTACTAGGCAATAGGCAATGTCCAAAGAATTTTATGCTTTAGTTTCAAATGGCACTTGGGAACTAGTTTCACCTTATCTTACTATAATTTATTTAGGTGTAAATGGATTTTTAGAATAAAAAGAAATTTTGACAGTTTTATTGATAGGTATAAAGCTCGATCAGTGGCAAAAGGCTTTCATCAATGCCTAAAAGTTGATTACCATGATACATTCAGCCCTCTTGTTAAGCCAACTACAGTTCATATCATTCTCACTATTGTTGTTTCTCATGGTTGGGAATTAATGCAACTGGAGATTAACAATGCTTTTTTACAAGGGCATTTATATAAAGATGTTTTTATAATTCAACCACCTGGATTCATCGATACCGATAGACCTAATCGTGTATACAAATTGAGGAAAGAAATTTATGGTCTTCAACAGGCTCTAAGTGCATGGTATCATGAACTTTAAAATTTTCTCATTCATTTTGGGTTCAAAAATTTTATAGTTGATACCTCTCTCTTTGTCTATCATGATGGTTAACATGTTATGTATCTCATTATTTATGTTAATGATCTTATTCTCACCAGTGATCAACCAAAGTTGCTCAATGATTTTGTTACAATTTTAGCTAAGAATTTTTCTCTCAAGGATCTCAAATCTTTATCTTATTTTATAGGTATTGAAGTTATTCCAAATCAACATGGGGTTCTGCTATCTCAACGTCAGTATATTCTTGAATTACTTGCTAAAACCAATATGATAGAGGCAAAACCAATGCTTGCACCTCTACAAGTCAATGCCCAACTCACACTTCATAATGGAACAACACTACTAGATGCCACTGAATGTTTTACCATTGTCGGAAGTCTTCAATTCCTTCTCATAAACAGACATGATATTGCCTTTATTGTTAATCGGTTGTCTCAATATATGCATCACCCCACAACTAAACACTGGACTCATGTTAAATTATTATTGCGCTACTTAAAGGGAACCATTAATGGTGGCATCCAACTTTACAATAACTTTTCTCTCACCTTACATGCTTAAGCAGATGTGGATTGGGGTGGAAACAAAGATGACTTTACATCCACTGGAGCCAACATCATTTATCTTGGCCGAAATCCCATTTCTTGGAGCTTTAAAAAGCAACATACAATGGCCAAGTCTTCCATCGAAGTAAAATAACGCTCTATTGCCAATACAACAGCTAAGATTAATTGGATTTTTTCCTTGCTATCTGAATTACTTATCAACCTTCTCAGTTGTCCTGTCATCCATTATGAAAATGTTGGTGCCACTCAACTTTGTTCAAACCTTGTGTTTTATTCTTGGAAGAAACATATTTCCATTGATTTCCATTTCATCCATGATCAAGTGCAATCAGGTGTATTACGGGTTTCTCATGTTTCGTGCTCTGATCAATTGGCGAATGTCCTCACAAATGCTCTTTCTCGGCTACAATTTCTTCAACTAAAAAGCAAGATTGGACTGCTATCTTGCAGTCCATTTTGAGAGGGCATGATAGCAGATTACCATCTTTGGTTTTACTTATTCAAAATATTTTTGAATAATGTATATTCTTTTAACAACTTTTGTTATTGTCAAAGATGTTTGAATATGTTTTCAAGTATCAGTTGTAACCTCTCCTTAGTTTTAGGAAATCTATTGTAAACATCAACTATATATATTTGCAGATTAAGTTAATGAAAAGGATGAACTTATTCAAATTCTTACAATCTTGTTAAATAATTCGTCGTTGCATTAGAACTTATTGAAGTGGTAAAGAGTTATTAATGCATGACATACAAAGTATTTAATTTTTGGTGGTATATTCAAATTCCAAAGTTTTGTCCATGGAAGTGTTATTAAACAACTAGGTACAACTTAATCCAACAAGAGAAGTTGAAGGGCAAGCTAATTAGTGGTTTTGATAGAGAAGTCAACAATGGTAAAAGCTTCAAAGCAATGAAACCCCAAATTCCTTTCTCCTTTAGAAGAACATAGTTTTTGCTAATTAACATTATGATTGATGATCATTGTTCATATTTCCTTACCAACAAACATGCATAACTAAGCTTTTAAGTTCATGAAAAAATGATTTAGAGAATAAAAAAATCTCATTGCATGTTGAGGGATAGTTTGAACAATGGCTTTAATTAATGTTTGTTTATGCTCTTGAGATAAAATTCTCTTTCCATCCTTTGATCTTTTTCCAAATACAATCCTCAATTGGGAAAATATAATCTTTTTTTACCGACCAATAGTCGTTGAAAAACCAAGATATTTAGAATGGTGTTGTACCTGTTAGTGATATGCACTAGGTCAATCATTTGTGATTATGTATTGACTTTCTTATTTTGTTAATAAAGAGGTATTATATTATCATTTGATTTTATGATAATTACATGAATGGTTAATTCTTACTAAGGCCATCAAGTATGTGACTTGATAGTAAAACCCTTAGATTAAAATAAGAGTTCTATTCTAATTATCCCTAGCCATTTATTCATTATATGAATATTAAAGTATTAAGGCTAGTATGATGTTGACTGATGGTTATGTTTTACTAATCATAAATATGAGATATTAAGTCAACTCATAGGTACATGATGAGAGATCATGTACTGGATTGACCCACTATGAGAATACTGCATAGATTATTGTCATAAGTATTTCTTATCATAGTAATTTTATTTCGGTCCTTTGACCTTGAAATCATCATGGATTTCTACATAGCTATTTTATGTTTTGACACATTCTAACATCGTCTTTAACCAGATGATTAAAAGGATGTTGTTGGATATAAAATTAGTTATGTGAGGAATGTGAGTGATTTAGAAGGAATTTATCCCTCATTAATATGATAAAGATATCTAAAGGCCCCTTGATGAGATAGACTGAATGAAAATGCATGGCCATGCTGAAATGAATTGATAAAGAGTTATCATTTTCAGTCTACTTGGAATCAACTCATAATATTGAACTATATAAGGATGACATTCTATGCCTTATGTTCAATTAAGATATCATGTGATAAAGGGACAATAAAATTCACTGTAATTAGGTTATGTCAGATTATTGACTTCACATGACTTGGGTAGTCATAATGTCTTGCTAGAGGCCACTTATGACTTGTAGGCCTAAATAGAGATTTAGGCCCACTGCCAATGTTATGTGAACCTACAAGGTCACACACTTAGAACAAGCCCAAAACGGATATGGGTTTAATAAGCCCAAAATAAACTCTGTGGAAATAAATAATTAAAGTGTTTTATTTATTTATTTATTTATTTATTTATTTAAGATAAATGTTATTTTAAATAAATAAATAAGATATTATTTTGATTTGTTTTTAAACAAAATCATAATATAATAAATGAAAAATTACCAAAAGGTCATTGGTAAGTGAAACCCTAATTTGGAGTCTATAAATATGTTATATTCTATAGGGTTTCACACACTTGTTTTTGCCTCCAAATTCGTTTTCTTTCCTCTTAGAAAACAAAGACAGAGTTTTTCTTTTGTTCTTGATTTGTGAGACAGTCAAGGAGGTTGCTAGCACACACACTCAAATTCGTTTTGTGAAGGGTTGTTCGTGTGGATACCTATAGAGGACGCATCCTTTTGGAGATGTCTTGATCCGAACAACCAAGCCAAAAAGCTTGAGGTAAGGTGTCACCGGTGTGAACCTCCTCTCATCCTTCCAGAGAATCTTGCCTCTTCTGCGTTTTGGTAAGATTTTTAAAAACCGTAGATTTAATCAATTAGTCGAATTACATGGATCCAGGCTTGGGAACGTGACAAAATTTTAATTTTTCCGCTGCGTTTGTATCACGAATCCCAACAGTACCTTCTTAATTCCTAAATCCAATGTCAAGGCTTATCTAGTAGGAATCGTGGTATTCTTGCTAAAGAAAAGATCCAACTTGTCAAAATTTAAACATTGTTCCAAAGTGGCCTTAGATTGTTGGACTAAATGCCTAATGATTTATTTGACAATTGGTAATAAAAGCATGAAAAAGCAACACACTCTCATTAAAAATTAAATAAATAAATAAATGCAATACTGGGTCATTCTTGCAAAGCTTGATGATATGTAAATGATTATTTCTACTTTCTCTTTGAATCATAAATAAGAACACTTATGCATATAGCAAAAATAACCTTGATGTAGGTTACTTAACTTTAGCTAAATTAACAACATTTAACGTTGTTTATCTATATTTACAAAATTCACAATATTAACTAAATTAAGTCAACTAACTAAATTCTCTAGATATTTTCTCACTAATGATATATACAAATTTATGCAGCATGCCTGCAAAAGTTCTTAGTGCTTAAGAGAGTAGTGCACATCAGTACTGCTTAATATTATCATTTTATATATCTTGTGAACCATATATGATTGTAATTGCAACTATAAACTATAATATCCTGAGTTTTTAAATAATTTTAAACTGCATCAGAATATGCAGTGTTAATAATTTATATATATATATATATGATTATTTTCATGAGTTTGTTATTTATTAAGTCATTTTAATTATTTTGAATTATTTTAAGTACTTTACGTAAAAAAATTTTAAGAATTATATTTTTGAGGAAATTAAGACGTAAATAATTTAATATTAATTATTTTAAATGGTTTTATGAATATGCATGGACTCATATATAATTTTAAAGTGCTAAATAAAGTGCATGTATGCACATTTATTTAAATTAAGTTAGGGTTTAGTTAATTAAATTAAATTTTATTATTTAGTTTTAATATTAATAAATTAATTATATAAGTGTATATATTCTTAAAATATGTGTGTGATGTATATTTAATGTGTGTGAGATTATATAATATAATAAAATATAGTGTGGATATATATATACACATATATACATAAAATATTATCAAAATCAAAAAGTTTACCAAAATTACAATTTTGCCATCCATCTTCCCTTACATTCCCGATCACCCTCCCTCGCCGTTTCGCCACTGTCACGCTGTTTCCATGCCGTTAGTGTGCCACCATCATCCCCAGCCAGCCTCGCCGCCTTCTCTTCCTTCTCCGACGCCATTTGAAGCTCAAATTGCCCGAAAAATCGAAACTCATCTCCACCGTCGATCACAGCGATTCCGGCCACCATTTTTCATGCCACTAGTTTCTATCTTCTCCTTGAGCTCCAGTGATTGTGATTCCAAGCTTTGTTTCACTTAAAATGGTCTAGATTTTCCTAGGTTTTGATTTTCTATTTTCTGCCATTTAGGGTTTTGAATTTTTTTTGAGCTACAATTTTATTGATTCAAGCAAACTCCCTTCACAAACTTTGATCCTAGTAGCTTAATCTACATGCTGTAATTTTTTTAGATTTTTTGGAAATTATTTTGAATTTTGTGAATTTTTTATTATTTTATTATTATTTTCTAATTTTCGACAATTAATTAATTAAATTATGAAATTGTGTTTTATGGTAATTATAGGTGTTGAAATGCATTTTAGAAATTTATTGGTAATTTTTGTGAATTTTATATATTTATTTTGGATTTTTATTAAGTTTATGTAATTTTGGAAAATTAGGTTAATTATGTGTTTAATTGAAATTAATTGGTTAATTGAGTGTATTTATTGATATTATTGAATTATATGTTGAGAAAATTAATTTTTAGTAATTATATTATTTTTGGTGTTTTTGTTATTAATTTTAGTAAATTTATATATGTATGGGTATTTTGGTAATTTGACACTAAATTGGCTAAAAATGTAATTAAATTGGTTTTACTAGTTATTTAAGGTATAAAAATGACTTCTACAAATTCTTTATTATTTTTAACTAATTAAAACTATTTTTTGTAAATTATTTTCAATTATATATATAATATACGATTTTTCTAAATAAATGAGTTTTTATCGATTTTTAATGTGTTTTAGTGTTAATTATATAATTTGGATTTATAAAATGTATTTTTATTATAAAAGGGCATTTTCGATATTTTGTAATTATTTTGTGAATTGTGAACTTCAGTCGGTGAATTGTAGTTTGGAGTCCGACCGAGGGATTGTGGTTGTGAATTTTATGTTATTTCGAAGTGTGTTTTCTTTGCAGGACCGGCTCTACTCTATGAGTAAAGAGATGTCCATTTTACGAGGGAGGTTCTACCGAATTTTCAATAGAATTCTCATAAAACGTGATGTCCGGTAGAACTCTGATTCTAATTTTGTGTCTAGTATTCTAAATCGAGTTTTTAGAACTTCCGTTAGATTTATTTTGATGTTCTACTATTGTTTGTTTATTTAGTTACGTCGAAACCGAGGCCTAGTGGACTAGGCCCGTTGGACCCATCTCGTGGAGCGCAATAACAATGAGTTGTTATTTTATATATATATGTTTTAGGGTGCATGTTTTAGAAATGTATGGTTTATTTTAATAAAATATGCATAAATGATTTAATTAGTACTTAGGTCTATTTTTGGTTTATTTTTTGTATATTTTTTATTTATTTTAAATTATATATGTGTTTTATTAAACATTTATACTTAAAATGTTTTTAAATATATTTCTAGTTTATTTTGCAATTATATTTGATTTATTTGACGTATATATACTCGAAATATACTTGGTTTATTTTTGGTATATTTCTAGTATATATATGGTTTATGTTGCTATTTATTTCAAATTCATGCATCATTTATTTAAGAATGTATGTTTTATATATTAATGAAGGATATCAATAGAACGTGCTACCTAGTGGGCAGCACTAGGACCGAGTACGTACCGGTACGACGATAGAATTTAGGTTATGTTACTTACCTATTTATGGATATTGATTGGATTGATGTATTTGATGTGTGATGTGATTGAGAGTGTGATTGTTGGAGCTTAGTTGACCAAGTGTCTCAGGGCCAATCACACCGACAGTCAGACTGCTGGAGCTCGGTTGACTTAGTGTCTCAGGGCCAGTCTACTGTCCAAATGGAACAAGTGAACTTATTTGGAATAAGTGAGCCTGTATGGCTAGAGTGTTTTCTAACACTGTTTGAGGTTACGATTTTCTAGGGTTCTATTTGATCCTTCATATACGGATGTATTTTCTTAGTATTATATAAAATTGTTTTGCTGCATCTGTGTGTAATTGCTTGTATATATATCTATTATATATACTATTGAATGTGTGCATTATCATTTAGCTATGCATGTATATATATTATAACAATTCACTCAGTGAGGTCTGACTCCCCTCCATTGACTATTTTTCAGGAGAGTCATCGCCTTCAGACCTTAGTAGCAGACCCTTACGCCAGATTTCTTCCGCCCCGGCTTCACTATGTAAACTGCTTATCTAAGTTTTATTTTATAATCTAGACACTGCAGTAGTTGTAATAGTTATGTAATTTATGTATTTATTTATGTGAGTTATGTACTTTAAAGTTTTGAACTGAATTTGTATTAAAGGAATATTTATATATAAGATGAGGATGTTAGATTTAATATCATTGGTGGATTATTATTTTAATATTTATGATTTAATTTCACTGCATAATATTATAATTATGTTATTATTATTATTGCATGTTTTATTTTATTTTAAGGCTTGCTATGGGTTCCGGATTCGAAAGAATTCCCATTCCCTAGCGCCGGTTATGGCCCCTGTTTTGGGTCATGACAAAGTTGGTATCAAAGCAGAGTTTTATGTCAAGGCTTTAGTTATGTGAGTTGTGGCCCTAGTTTTCAAAGTTGTGTTTTCTTTTGAAACTACTATAGTGAATTAGGTTTGAGTATGTCTTGACAAGTAATCCTTGCTTTAGTTTTCTTCGTTGTTCCTCCTTTGTCTATTTTGTCTGAATCGTTCTATTTGTCTTTTCAGAATGAGGAGGCAAGCGCGTATCGCTCCATCGGTCGTTGAGGCCGAGGATGATGAGTCCTTTTAGGATGAGGTTTTACCTCTTGAGCCACCAGTTAGACACAGAGGTCATGGCAGAGGTAGACCTCGAGGAGCGGTAGGTCATCGTAGGTAGAGAGAGATACAAGATGAGGAGCTTGTAGAGCTTGAGTTTGAGGATATCCCTGTACCTCCAGTTGTTCAGCCTACCTATCGGCAGGGTATATTTGACCCTGAGGCAGCTCTGTTCTATGCCAGAGTTGGTAGGATTGCTTTCGATGGGACTTCCGATCCGTTAGACTTTCTGTATGCGATTGAGACTAGGACTCGGACTGCTCACACCAAGTACCAGCGGATCATAATTGTTGAGCTTTCTATCAAGGGACCAGCCCTGGACTGGTTTATTAAGATGATCCAGCCTTATATAATGACGATGACCAAGGCTTAGTTCCGAGAGCGATTTATCAGGAGATTCTGTCTAGAGCCACTCCGCATGAGCTATCATCTCAAATTGACCAGCATATCTCATGGTGATCAATCAGTAGAGGAGTACACCCGAGAGTTCCTTCGGCTGGGTAGGTATGCAGAGGATTTAATGCGAGATCAGTATTTCACAGTCACTACCTACGTCACCGGATCGGGTTCAGCATTTGCTGGTATGCCTACAACGGGTCTTACTCTGGAGTCTGTGATAGAGTTGGCCAAGGAGATTGAGCTGAGGTTAGTCAGGCAGGGAGCTATGCCTGATTTTTACCAGCTGGGTGTTCAGTCGAGTGGGTTGCAGGCTACTTCGTATTCTAGTTTTCATGTTGGTTCGAGTAGTCAACAGAGAGGTCCGACTCAATAGAGTTAGAGACAACAGCAGTGAGTGCATCAAAGCAGTAGACATGGCCGTGGAGGTCAGCATAGACCATTTAGATTCGGGTCAAGTGCTTCGAGCAGCAACAGTGGTCGTAGTTCTAGATCAGCTGCCAGTTTTTGCCAGACCTGCGGTAGAGTCCATCAGGGACCCGGGTTACCTGACACCGTTGATGTGCTTTAGATGCAGGCAGACAGGAAATTATGCTAGATCGTGTCCTTATTCTGGGTATCAGTAGCCACAGATTCCATGATTTCCTCAGCAGTCGATTACTAGTGCTGCACCCATACCATTTCAGTTGCCTCCAGCCCAGCATCAGAGTTCCATTCAGCTTGTTCCCCAGCAGGGTCATGGTAGAGGTACTAGAGGAGGTACCAGAGGTGTTGGCCAGGCTTCTACCAGTCAGCAGGGAGGTCGAGGACAAGCCAGAGTTTTCCATTTCACTCAGTAGGATGCTTAGGCATCTAATGCAATCGTGGCAGGTATTATTTCTGTCTGTTACCTAGATGCATGGGTTCTGTTTGATCCGGGTGCCACACATTCATTCGTTTCTCCTGTTTTTGCTTCCAAGTCTTGTTAGCAAGCTTCGAGGATGGCTTTTCCTTTATTTTTTGGCACTCCTCTAAGTGATTCTTTGGACACCGATATTGTTCTTTTTGGTTGTCCAATTCTCATGGGAGATAGAGAATTGTCTGCTAATTTGATTCTTTTGGATGTGATGGAGTTTGATGTTATTTTGGGTATGGATTGGTTATCTCAGCACTATGTCGTGGTGGATTATCGGAATAAAGAGGTGACTTTCAGAATTCCTGGTGAAGAAGAATTTAAGTTTGTGGGTGATAGGAGTTCAGCACCTCAAAATCTTATTTCTGCTATTACGGCTAGGAAGTTGCTGAGGAAAGGATGTCAAGGATATTTGGCATTGGTCAGGGATACTTCAGTGGAGAAGTTGTCACTCATAGATGTTCCTGTTGCCTATGAGTTTCCTGATGTTTTTCCTAAGGAGTTGCCAAGTTTACCACCTCACAGAGAGATTGAGTTCTGTATGGATGTGGTTCCAGGTACTACTCCTATATCTATGACACCCTATAGAATGGCTCCTGCAGAGTTGAAAGAGTTGAAGGAGTAGTTGCAAGAGTTGCTAGATAAGGATTTCATCAGACCCAGTGTTTCTCCTTAGGGTGCATCAGTCCTATTTATGAAGAAGAAGGATGGTACCCTGAGACTATGCATTGACTATAGAGAGCTAAATAAGGTGACAGTAAAGAACAAGTATCCTCTCCTGAGGATAGATGACTTGTTTGATCAGCTACAGGGTGCACAACTCTTTTCTAAGATTGATTTGAGGTCAGGTTATCATCAGCTACGGATCAGTGAAGCCAATGTTCCTAAAACGGCATTCTGCACTTGATATGGCCATTATAAGTTTCTAGTGATGTCTTTTGGTTTGACTAATGCACCAACAACTTTTATGGACTTGATGAACAAGGTATTCAGACCTTATGTGGATCAGTTTGTAGTAGTCTTCATCGATGATATACTGGTATATTCGAGGAGTATGGAGGAGCATGTATATCACTTGAGGACTGTACTACAACATTGAGAGAACATCAGCTTTATGCTAAATTCTCGAAGTGCGATTTCTAGATGGAGAGTGTTTCCTTTCTTAGACACATGGTGTCTAAAGAAGGTATCTAGGTTGATCCACAAAAGATTAAAGTAGTGTCTGAGTGGCCTAGACTAACTTCTGTTACTGAGATTCAGAGTTTTCTAGGTTTAGCCAGGTATTATAGGCGGTTTGTGCAGGATTTTTCCAGAATTGCAGCCCCTATAACTTGCTTGACTCAGAAGAATATTAGATTCGAGTGGTCAGAAGCTTATGAGAATAGTTTCCAGTTGTTAAAAGGAGAAGTTGACCATAGCTCCAGTGTTAGCTTTGCCTAATAGTGTGGACAAGTTCACAGTTTATTGTGATGTCTCTAAAGTTGGCCTTGGTTATGTGTTGATGCAGAATGGTAGGGTGATAGCCTATGCTTCGAGGCAGTTGAAGATGCATGAGCAAAACTATCCTACACATGACCTTAAGATGGCTGTAGTGATCTTTGCTCTCAAGATTTGGAGACACTATCTGTATGGGGTGACTTATGAGATTTTTACTGATCACAAGAGCCTTAAGTACATTTTCCAGCAGAGAGATATGAATCTGAGGCAGAGGAGATGGTTGGAATTGTTAAAGGATTATGATTGTGAGATATTATATCATCCAAGCAAGGCTAATGTTGTAGCAGATGCCTTGAGTAGAAAGTCCTCAGGCAGTCTTGCTCACATCAGTGTTGAGAGGAGACCGTTGATCCAGGAGTTGCATCTGTTAGTGGATCAAGGTATGATGATGAAGATTAGTAGGTCAGGTGGACTGCTAGCTCAATTTAAGGTGCGATCTGTACTGAGGGATAGGATTAAGGTAGCTCAGAGCCGAGATCCTATTCTAGAAGAGCTTGCAGAGAATGTTCGAGCAGGGAAGTTCACTGATTTCACACTTGATGATGATGGTGTGTTGTGGATCAGTGGTAGATTATGTGTTCTTGATGTGGATAATTTGAGAGAAGAGATCCTAGAGGAAGCATATTCTACAGCCTATAGCATACATTCGGGTGTCATTAAGATGTACCATAATATCAGAGATTTATACTGATGGGACGGACTGAAGAAGGATGTCGCTAATTATATTGTTAAATGCTTGATGTGTCAGTAAGTGAAAGTTGAACATCATAAGCCTTCTGGGAAGCTTCAGCCTCTTCCTATTCCCGAGTGGAAGTGGGAAAGGATAGCTATGGATTTTGTGGTTGGTTTACCTCGTTCTAAGGATGGATACGATTCCATCTGGGTGATTGTAGACAGGTTGACCAAGTCTGCACATTTCTTACCTATAAAAGCCACCTATTCTATAGCTAGATTGGTGAAGCTATATACGAAGCATATTGTGTGCCTTCATGGAGTACTTGTGTCCATTGTGTCAGACAAAGGTTCGATTTTTACCTCTCATTTTTGGCAGAAGTTGCAGGAAGCGATGGGCGCTGGGTTGGACTTCAGTACTACTTTTCATCCTCAGAAAGATGGACAGTCTGAGAGGACGATCCAGACATTAGAAGATATGTTGAGAATGTGTGTCCTGGATTTGGGAGGTAGCTGGGATGATCATTTGCCACTTGTAGAGTTTGCATATAATAACAGCTACCATAGCAGTATTGGCATGGCACCATATGAGGCGTTATATGGAAGGAAATGTAGATTCCCTCTGAGTTGGGATGAGATTGAGGAGAGAGCTTTGACTGGACCTGAGATGGTTCAGGATGCTGCAGAGAAAGTTGCCATGATTAAGCACAGATTAGAGACCGCAGTTAGCAGGCAGAAGAGCTATGCGGATCCTAGGCATAGAGATGTAGAGTTTCAGGTTGAGACTTTATTTTTCTGAAGGTGTCTCCGATGAAGGGTGTTATAAGATTTGGCAGGAAGGGTAAGTTAGCACCGAGATATATCGGACCATTTGAGATTCTGGAGAGAGTTGGCACTGTTGCATATCGGTTGGCTTTGCCTCCGAGTATGTCCCAAGTGCATCCGGTGTTTCATATCTCGATGCTGAGAAAGTATATCTCAGACCCTTCACACGTGTTGCAGCCCGATAGTGTAGAAGTGAACAAATATTTGATGTTTGTGGAAGAACTTGTGGCGATCATTGATTATCAAGTTTGACAGTTGTGATTGAAACAGATTCCAATGGTCAAGGTTCTGTGGCGTAGCAACAGAGTTGAGGAGCATACGTGGGAGACTGAAGCTGAGATGCGAGCTTCTTACCCGTATCTCTTTCCTTCTTGATTATGTAATTATTCTTTTCTGGAATTCGGGGACGAATTCTTATAAGGAGGGAAAACTGTAATATCCTGAGTTTTTAAATAATTTTAAACTCCATCGGGATATGCAGTGTTAATAATATATATATATATATATATATATATATATATATATATATATATATGATTATTTTCATGAGTTTGTTATTTATTAAGTCATTTTAATTATTTTGAATTATTTTAAATACTTTACGTAAAATTTTTTCGGAAATTATATTTTTGAGGAAATTAAGATGTAAATAATTTAATATTAATTATTTTAAATAATTTTATGAATTTTCATGAACTCATATATAATTTTAAAGTGCTAAATAAAGTGTATGTATGTACATTTATTTAAATTAAGTTAGGGTTTAGTTAATTAAATTCAATTTTATTATTTAGTTTTAATATTAATAAATTAATTATATATGTGTATATATTATTAAAATATGTGTGTGGTGTATATTTAATGTGTGTGAGATTATATAATATAATAATATATAGTGTGGATATATATATATATATATATATATATATATATATATATATATATATACATAAAATATTATCAAAATCAAAAAGTTTACCAAAATTACAGTTTTGCCATCCATCTTCCCTTACATTCCCGATCACCCTCCCTCGCCGTTCCGCCACTGTCACGCCATTTCCTTGCCATCGGTGTGTCTCCCAGCGTGCCAGCATCATCCCCAGCCAGCCTCGCCGCCTTCTCTTCCTTCTCCGACGCCGTTTGAAGCTCGAATTGGCTGGAAAACCGAAACTCATCTCCACCGTCGATCACAGCGATTCCGGCCACCATTTTTCATGCCACCAGTTTCTATCTTCTCCTTGAGCTCCGGTGAGTGTGATTCCAAGCTTTTTTTCACTTAAAATGGTCTAGATTTTCCTAGGTTTTGATTTTCTATTTTCGGCCATTTAGGGTTTTGAATTTTTTTGAGCTTCAATTTGATTGATTCAAGCAAACTCTCTTCACAAACTTTGATCCTAGTAGCTTAATCTACATTCTGTAATTTTTTTAGAATTTTTGGAAATTATTTTGATTTTTGTGAATTTTTTATTATTTTATTATTATTTTCTAATTTTCGACAATTAATTAATTAAATTATGAAATTGTGTTTTATGGTAATTATAGGTGTTGAAATGCATTTTAGAAATTTATTGGTAATTTTTGTGAATTTTATATATTTATTTTGGATTTTTATTAAGTTTATGTAATTTTGGAAAATTAGATTAATTATGTGTTTAATTGAAATTAATTGGTTAATTGAGTGTATTTATTGATATTATTGAATTATATGTTGAGAAAATTAATTTTTAGTAATTATATTATTTTTGGTGAATTTCTTATTAATTTTAGTAAATTTATATATATAGGGGTATTTTGGTAATTTGACACTAAATTGACTAAAAATGTAATTAAATTGGTTTTACTAGTTATTTAAGGTATAAAAATGATTTCTACAAATTATTTAGTATTTTTAACCAATTAAAACTATTTTTCGTAAATTATTTTCAATTATATATATAATATACGATTTTTCTAAATAAATGAGTTTTTATCGGTTTTTAATGTGTTTTAGGGTTAATTATATAATTTGGATTTATAAAATTAATTTTTATTATAAAAGGGCATTTTCGATATTTTGTAACTATTTTGTGAATTGTGAACCTCAGTCGGTGAATTGTAGTTTGGAGTCCGACCGAGAGATTGTGGTTGTGAATTTTGTGTTATTTCGAAGTGTGTTTTCTTTGCAGAACCAGCTCTACTCTTTGAGTAGAGAGATGTCCATTTTACGAGGGAGGTTCTGCCGAATTTTTGATAGAATTCTCGCAAAACATGATGTCCGGTCGAACTCTGATTCTAATTCTGTGTCTAGTATTCTAAATCGAGTCTTTAGAACGTTTGTTAAATTTATTCTAATCTTCTACTATTGTTTGTTTGTTTAGTTACGCCGAGACCGAGGCTTAGTGGACCAGACCCGTTGGACCCATCTCGTGGAGCGTAATAACAGTAAGTTGTTATTTTATATATATATGTTTTAGGGTGCATGTTTTAGAAATGTATGGTTTATTTTGATAAAATATACATAAATGATTTAATTAGTACTTAGGTTTATTTTTGGTTTATTTTTTATATATTTTAAATTATATGCGTTTTTTATTAAACATTTATACCTAAAATTTTTTTAAATATATTTCTAGTTTATTTTGCAATTATATTAGATTTATTTGACGTATATATACTCGAAATATACCTGGTTTACTTTTGGTATATTTCTAGTAAATATATGGTTTATGTTGCTATTTATTTCAAATTCATGCATCATTTATTTAAGAATGTATGTTTTATATATTAATGAAGGATATCAATAGAACGTGCTACCTAATGAGTAGCACTAGGACCGAGTACGTACCGATACGACGATAGAATTTAGGTTATATTACTAACCTATTTGTGGATATTGATTGGATTGATGTATTTGATGTGTGATGTGATTGAGAGTGTGATTGCTGGAGCTCGGTTGACCAAGTGTCTCGGGGCCAATCACACCAACAGTCAGACTGCTGGAGCTCGGTTGACTTAGTGTCTTGGGGCAAGTCTATTGTCCAAATGGAACAAGTGAACTTATTTGGAATAAGTGAGCCTGTATGGCTAGAGTGTTGTTTAACACTGTTTGAGGTTGCGATTTTCTAGGGTTCTATTTGATCCTTCATATACGGATGTATTTTCTTAGTATTATATAAAATTGTTTTGCTGCATCTGTGTGTAATTGCTTGTATATATATCTATTATATATACTATTGAATATGTGCATTATCATTTAGCTATGCATGTATATATATTATAACAATTCACTCAGTGAGGTCTGACTTCCCTCCGTTGACTATTTTTCAGGAGAGTCATTATCTTCAGACCTCAGTAGCAGACCCTTACGCCGGATTTCTTCCGCCCCGACTTCACTATGTAAACTGCTTATCTGAGTTTTATTTTATAATATAGACACTGCAGTAATTGTAATAGTTGTGTAATTTATGTATTTATTTATGTGAGTTATGTACTTTAAAGATTTGAACTGCATTTGTATTAAAGGAATATTTATATATAAGATGAGGATGTTCGATTTAATATCATTGGTGGATTATTATTTTAATATTTATGATTTAATTCCGCTGCATAATATTATAATTATGTTATTATTATTATTGTATGTTTTATTTTATTTTAAGGCTTGTTATGGGTTCCGAATTCGAAAGAATTCCCGTTCTCTAGTGCCGGTCATGGCCCCTATTTTGGGTTGTGACATAAACAATCTAACTTTTTTGTTGTTACATTCAAACATATGTGCTTACGTTTTCGACTATAAACAATAGTTGTAAACTTATAACCAAATTGAATGTAATTTTGAAGCTTCGTGGTTTAACTTATAACCAAGTTATATTGATCATTTTTAGTTTGGATGCCACTGTTCTCAGGTCATACATTTAATAATAACACAGAACTATGCTTACAAAGCTTACAAAAGCAATAAACTTTTTCATTACGTCATTCAAAAAAGATGTTAGCACATTTTAGTTAAAAAATTAAGCCTATATCGGCATTAAGCACAACTTTAAAACATAAAATACACAAACAAGTATCTTCAAAAACTCATAAAACCTATGACTGAGAACCTAACTACTTAGCAACTAGGCAGCATTTTCTTTTTCGTCCAAGTTGGTGGACATTTGATAGAATAGAAAATTAAAAGAGGGAAGGATACCATCCATTTGAGACTAACCTTGAGCTACTTGACATTTTGACTGTAAACCCTAAATGAAAACCAAGTAGAAGAAGATCACGATGATAAATAAAAATATGGACAAACAAATAAGGAGCACAAATTTCGTGTTTTCTTTTCCTTCTTTTATGAAACATACCATTTCGACGTGGAAACAAATTATTATGAGGTGGACAATTCAACCAACTCTTACTTTGTAATGCCAGCATGATTACACTAGATTATTAATCAGTGTTTTGAATTGTAAATTTTTTAGAATTTATATTTTAATATGTTAAAATTGAAATGTTATAATTAAATTGCAAAAAATAATAAAAGTTTTTTTTTTATTTTTACAAATATACATTTGGATTATGTGATTATTGATTGAGTAAATTGAGTTTAAGATATGATTGCAAAACAATCTTTCAAATTGCCAGATGAGTTTTGTATGTGACACCATTCAAACTAATTTTATATGCATAATTAACACGTAATTTATTTATTAATCTTCTTAGCTATGACATCAAATGATCCACCAAGACATTCAAGCTATATAATTAACACATAATTAACACGTAATAATATTAATTATAATTTTAAGAAGTTAGATGATTTTTTTTTTTTGTGAAAACTAAATCTATTAAGTTCTTATAGTATTTTAGTTATATGTATAATTTTTTATTTATTAAATTTATAAATTGCACTCCTAGAGATGCATGAAGAATTTTAAGGTAATTTATATATGGTCACACTATTTATTAACCTATTACAAAATAGTCATACTACTCTAATTTATTGCACATTAGTCATATAAAGTAAATAATATTTACTGATTTTGTATTTAAATGTGTGTTTTATTTACAAGTCTATTTTTATTTCTTCTATATATTCAGGAAAATATGAAAAATGTCCCCCACAAAAATCGTGCCATGCGCTATCTTAAAAATTTGATGAATAGAATTTGTGATACATTGCATCATTTTTAAATTAAACTTTCAAGACTCCATTTAAAAAAACATTTATTTTTCATTGTAAAACAAAAAAGCTCAGCTGCAAAAACATTATAGATTAGTATTTTCATGGTGTTTCTGTTTATGCGTATTAAGAATTGAGCATAATATAATACATTTGTAACCCCCGATGGCACACACAATTAGTCAGTTTGACACCTAAGAATAAATAGTTAACTGAGAGCTGGCTCTTTAAGCTTGAGACCTCACACCCCGAGGATCATAGTACTGGCATTTTAAGATCATCCCTGAAAGGATGTTGTCAAGTTTAACTTCGTACGAAGTATAAATAGATGCAAACAATAAGCGAAACGGTAAGTAACCATTTCAATAGCATAAATAAAACAGGGCAAATGGACATCAATTTCACTAAGATTTTTCCTATTTCTGGCCCATCTTTCTCCACAAGTCCCCAAACTTTTTGATACCAGAGCCCTTTCTTTTCGCATTTCCGAAAACATCATCCAAATCATCAGCCATTCCAGGTGATCCCACCAAACCAGTATTGAACCCACCAGCTGGTGTTTCAAATACACCAAAGTGCTTATCCATGGAGCCACACCTCTCAGTAATTCTGCCATTCATTTCCACAGCCCCAGCAAGAACTGATGCTGCCGCATCTGCTGCCTTTCTCCACTGCTCGGTCTGCACTCTCATCTTCTTTATCTCTGCTTCTAAGTCTTTCTTAGCTCCTTCTGCAGCTTCAAGCTTCTCCTTCAGCTGAGCTGCATTTGCTTGGCTTCCTTCCAGCTCTCCTCCCAGTTTGCTCAGCCTCAAGGACATATCCTCTTCTTTCACTTTCACAGATGAAATGTTTAAAGTTGCTTCATACAGTAGATTCTTCAAATTCTGATTCTCTTTAGCCAACACTTCTAGCTTGTTTTCATTCTCTTCTAGCTTGGCGTTAAGCATATTTATCTCATTATCCTTTAAAGCCAAGTCAGTGAATGAGGGCTTTTCTGCCTCTGAATTTGCTACTGGTTCAGTTACTATTTGATTTGTGCAGTCTCCTCTATCTACCTTATCAATTAGTTTGCTACCTTCAACCTTGGAATCAACACTCTCTTTCTCCACTTGAATCTCAAAAACGTCAGTTTCCTGCTGGTTGTCTTCAAAAAAATCATTTGTATCAACCTTTTTGACATCCTGAATTTCCAATGTAGAATGTTTCTCTTCAACTTCCTCAGGATCAAGAAGAGATGGCTTATTTGTTTTCTTCTCCAGTTCTTGTTGAGCTTCTTTTTTTGCAGCTTCAGCAGAGGCCAACTGCTCTTTCAGATTCTTCAGTTCTTCTTGTGCTTGACCGAGTTGAGATTCTAAATCTGCAATGCGGGTGCCAAGTTTCTTTTGATTTAATGTGTCAGGATTGGAACCACGTGGAGAGCGACGTTCTCCTAGCTTGGGACTTCGGTCAGTAATTGGCCGATGATGCAGTGAATCTGAATCAGAACTAGACGTCCTAAGTTGATGTGGACCTCGAGGAGCTGGCCTTTGAGGCATTTCTGAACCCCTGGAGATCATTAAGTTGTAAAGGGCATAAAATTATATTCACAAACAAAAATGTGCATTGCCTATTGTGAAAAAATAATGACTTAGCACATCCAAGGGAAAGGAAAAAAAAAGAAAGTTTCCTCAGCACAAGACCCAAATACTGCAATTCACCACCCATTTGTCCATTAACAAATGAGCAGAACATACTCAAGACAAGATTTAACACAGCACAACGAATATAGCGATAAAAGATGAAGCAAATATCTTAACGCATCTGAAACCCCTTTTAGACCATGAACACGTAAATGGTTGTGCAGGGTCAAGAAACCACAACTACAAGTGTGCAAAAGTGCCTGTTAATTCCATGGCGTAAAGAATAGGCTTCATCAAAACTACTAGTGGAACAAGTACGGATACCAAACTAAATCAAGACATGCATAACCCAGCTGGTGATCTCATATAATATATGAAGTGTAGAGCAACACAGGCACGAACCAGTAATAAAGTGCCTTTTATGCACTTTCCTATATAAAAACTGCATAAAAGTGAGAAATTTGGATTACTTACCTTGATCTTGGCATTTGGGCAGTTGGTTCAAGGACAGCAAGGTAAAGTGTGCTACAAAAATATCCTCTGAAGAAACAATCTGATAAGGAATTAGGAAACAAAAGGGAAAAATCATGACAAGTTCAAAAAAGAGGAGAAAGGTGTCCAAATTCCAATCACAAAAGCTGAAACAAACATAATTAAAAAAAAAAAAAAAGAACTGTGAAATTGTGGGCTGAGAACATGTACAATTTACACCAAAATGTAGCTAAAAAAAAGCCATGATTTTCAACCTCCAAGAGTAGAATTATCACTATTTTAGTTTTACAAATAGGCCTATTTCAAAGACATGTAGACAACCCTATCATGGGAGCAGGTATGTTGTCAACTCTGCTCAATGATTGCAGGTAAAAATGCACAAAGCTTATTGCTACATGAACCATCACACGCACACACATTAACCTCAAAATTAAAAATTTGAAAATTGAGAGGACAGTTAAGTCTTTTTTTTTTCTTTATATTAAGCTTTTTTACTGACAATTGATGAACAGAAGCGTGAAAGGAAAGTGGCAAAAATGTCTTTAAACAGAAAGAGGGACATGTGCTCGGGTCCATAATAATTATTTAATTAATTTTTCTATATGTATTATTTATCTAATAATATACTCAAAATAAATAAATAAAAATTCTCCATTTAATCCCCAACAAAAAAAAAAAAAAGCTGCCAGCCCATCATGAAAATTTCCTATGCTTCTAGCTATGGTAATGTAAAATAAAGGCAAAAAGGAAACAGATAGATCTTAAATATCGAGTTCATGTTTGACTCTATGCTTCAAAAAAAAAAAACACACACACACACACACAAAAGCAGCAAATTAAAAGCAAAGTTGAATATAAAATAAAGTAACGTGCTTTTTGCAGGAAATGAAGTGCTTGGTTGCTCAGAAATGAATCAAAAGCAAACAGAAACTTGGAAAAAGAACTGGAATTTTACAACAGTAACCGTGTTTAGAATAGTGGGTAGTGATTAGATTCCAGATATTCTAGCACATCTCTTTTCAAACCGAACAGAAAATAAACACAGCTATGGTTTCACAGCCAAAATACAATGTGACAGAAGAAGAAGATCAAAACAAGTGAAAATGTGAAACCCACCTTGTTGGTATGTAAATGGACGAAAATAGTTGAAGGGTTGGATTCTAGCAGAGATGAGAAGAGTAAAAAATCCCCATTTCAGATGATTGTAGCAAAGGTGTTTGACACTGTTTTTTCAAATAAAAAACGGAAGAGAGAGAGAGAGAGAGAGAGTGTGTCTGTGGGAAATTTGAATTAAAGCTAAGCTGTAAGAGAGTGTGCGTGTGGAGAACGAGGAGGAAGATGACAAAATGGTAATTTTGTAGTGAGGGTCCAAGTCCGGTCCAATACAACAAACGCTACGCAGCACAACTCTTTAATGCGTTACACGTAGTATTATACTGCTCAATCTTTGGAAATCCAACCCGTTGTTTCCTACTCTCTTGACTCTTCTCTTTTGTTTCAGGCAAAAGGTGCATCTGAGCCCTGATGTTTGGGTTAGGTTCACTTTGGACCTAGAAAATTCATTTTGGACCAAAGAGACCCTTAACGTTATCTACCTTAGCCCGAAATACTCTTTCATTAAACTAACGGACAAAATATGTTTTATTAACGTTAATTTTGGGCAGTAAGAGGTGTTTCCACGTTAAAAACTCTCAACTACCTCCATCTTCCTCTGTAAACAAAACCGAATCAAAGAAAATTCTACCTTACCCAAACTAGATCAAATAAAACCAGATTAATTACTATATAACACAACACCCAATTTTTTTCTCATCTTCCATCAAAATACCTTTTCATCAAAGAGCGCAGAGTTCACTTTTATGGCTCCGCTGCTGCTAGTTCCTACATCTGATAGACTAGAGACAAATGATTGCAGATAAGGGCAATGCTCTAATGATTAAATTTACACAGTTCTTATGTTGAACTCCACTGATTAAATTCACCTTATTGAAGAACTCATCAACCCATTGTCTTGTGCTAAAAATTAATCTTTTAAGGGTCTGGTAACAAAGGCTCAGTCCATATATTGATCCGATGCCCCTGTCCCACCCGCCAACGAAGCCCATCTTTAATCAGATTTTGCTAAGCAAGAATACTAGACCAAATAAAACTGCGGTTATTACGCAATGTTGCATTCAAGAAGTCAGAAGAAGCTTTTAGCCCCTGCTTGTTCAGTGCTATTTCCAGGTCATCCGATGGTCTTTAGTCATTATTAAGCTTGGTATGCCTCCGCCCTGTGTCCACAATTCCAAAACTTCAATCCAGGATCATGTCTTGGGCTTAGTTCACATGTTCCTGCTTGAAATAATCTGTCGTCTTTTCAAGGGTCTCATACTTGAAATTCAGGCTTGATTTGTTGAAACTTATTAAAACTTTTTCAATATTGTAGTGTTCTAAACAATGCAAGAGCAAAAGCAATACAAAAAAATAGAACATTAATCCACAGGAAGCGTTTGATGCTAATTCAGTCTTTTATTTCTTCTCAGTGAGTACCTTCTTTATCCTTAGGTAGAATGATATAGACAGCATAAGCAGTAAAAAGTGATAATACAAGGACTACAGCTGCTGTTAAAGCTATAGCAATTAGAACTCCTAAACTAGAAATTCTTGAAAATCATGATACATAAAAAGGAAACAATTATGTCAGTGAAACTGTATAAGAAGATGAAATGAACCCACATAATCAACTACAAGAATTGGAATCAAAATGAAACATTATGTTTGAAAGACGGTGAAGACCTCTTGAACTTTCAATTCAACAAGCCTATTATACAGTGCCAGAGGGTAAATTCTCCGCTCAGTTGAGCGTAATTAATTTAAATCATCAATTAAATCAATCATAGAATAAGCAAATAAATAGCTTAAATTGATCCCAGCCACTGAATCACCGCCACTCTTAATGCCTAATCATTAAACCTACAAATCCTAATCAATATACCCAATAAAACAATCACAAACCCAATCAATTAAGAAGATGACCTCGCAAAACAGTTCCCTTTCTTCTAAAGAAGATCTCGATCTACTTTGTTGTTGTTGATGTTCTTGCGGAGGCTGCAACGGGAGGAGCCAGGGTATGTCGTAGGCGAACACATTCAAGTTTTCTTAGCAGGCTTTCTCACCACTTGATGAGGATGTGAGACACAGGAGATGGAGCGGTTAGGGGAGATCAGATGGTCAAGGGAGATTTGAAGGCAGGGAGCGGAGAGGGAGATTTGAACGCAGCGGAGAGGGAGCGGAGAAGAAGAAGGCCCTTTGATAGGTGAACGCAATTTTAAAAAAAAAAAAAAAAAATACAAGCTTGGTTGATTAATTAGTGCAGTGAACGCAATTTTCCAGTGTTTATGGCGTTA